>OZ004650.1:8130117-8810572 GCA_963924495.1 Nemapogon koenigi
TATACATCAGAATAGCACATAGGTTTAGTAAAAAAAAAAGTCCGCGGTGGCATATATCTGTAGCATACCATATTGTAACCGTGCAAAGCCGGGGACGGGGTCACTAAAATTTAGAACATATTTATAGGCGCGAAATAAGTAGACGGTTTTTTAGGTGTAGTTTTGGTGTTAAACTCTATTATTTTGGAAATAGGTATGTAAAACAATTGACCAAGTTGCGAGTGCGACTCGCGCGCTGAGGGTTTCGTATCATATTTTCGGTCGGTTTAGGTTTTCCTGTAAACTATAGGAGAGGCCCTATAAAAAAAAGAAAAGTCCCACGGAATTGCACGGAAGTTGAAGGCAAAAAGTTTTACATTTTTTAAATAACTTACTTTGCAATGATGGGTCATATTTGGGTCGCATAGACAGTTTCGAAGGTGGATCCTTGTATTTATCAGCAGGCGGTGGCCGATAAGACCCGCGCTGAGACGTATCTGGGATATCAATGTCGTCAGGAAGACGCAACGTTTGTAAGGCGCGTGCTCGTCTTGCCAAATTCACAGACATGAATGGCAACTCTGCGAATAATAAGGTAAAAAGGGCATTTCTTTTTAGCTATTTTTATGTTGACCCATGACAGGTATTGGGCCTTTAAGGGTCCTTGGCTGTCGACAGATATACCTATGTCAAACATATGACAAATCTCAATTAATATTAGAAAAATGAGTTTATTTATACAACATTTTCAACTCGTTATTATTGTAAATTGGATTAAGCCATAGTTTTTATAAAGCAATAACAAAGTTTGTCTTAAAAAAAAATTAGTTGATAATGTTTTTTTCTAGGATTAATTAAGTAAGTCAAGGACCCGTCATGTTGTCATGTCCACTCGGATACCGAAAATATTGTGTGACTCATGGCACGAAAAATAGATTTCAAAATTTGCTGAAAGTCAGAACGAGTAGATGATTCAAGTTGAAACGGGTCCTAATCACATTCTATTTACTGTTCGTCTATTCATGTAATATATGAGAGAAAATGGAATCAAAAAGGCATTAACAATATAACTACTTATTATTACAATGATGGTTGTTTAAAAATTCAGACTTAAAAATATACTTTAATTTTTTGTACAAATGTAACACCCGAAACGATAGAATGGCTCCTTACAAATGATTAATTTTTTTATTATTTTTATTTATTTAGACAACAAAGATCCATTCATGTTAGTATTAAACTTACAGCTATGTTAGTACCTCTACATGTATTTATATGTTAAACTCTAAAAATTTTCACGGAACCCTGTACCGGGCCACCAGAGCAAGTAACCCAGGAACCCTGAGTCTAAAGGTGCTCACCCATTCGTCCAATCACCGGCACGCCGCCGTACGGTCCGCCGAAACTGACCATAGATTCGTCCAATTCGTATAACAAATGGTTCGCCTAGATCTTATGGCGGCCGGAATGGGACATTTTCGGTGCGATACCTGACCAATATGTGGCCTACTTTACCTATCACCTCTACCTTCAGGAGGCTGTTACAGCTTCTTCGAAACCTGGATAGCGACGATGGCATGGTTCCGAGAGCCGTAAAGTCCGTGAAATTATTATAATAAAAAACCAGGCGGTTACACAAGGTTGTCCTTAAACTTCTACCTACCTCTGGAACAATATTTCACAAGATATTCAGTCCTTTTCAGGTCTTGTTTTTCATGTTCTATTGGAGTAGGGTTTATGTCTCCACTCATGTATTTCTTTACTAATTTTGGGTGATCTTCGGCTACCTGGGTAAAAAAGTTAGGTTTTTTTATAGATATCACGACAAATGACTCGGGTGGAAAGTGGCTATGGGAGTTAATGAATGAAGGTGACAAACAAAGAGTGCATCTCCACCGCGTCTGTCTGTGACCTTTTCACGCAAAAACTACTAAACGGATTTTGTTGCCGTTTATGCTATTAGATAGGTTCATTCACATTGGGAATCGGGGATAAATTAGTTTCTGCGTGTTTTCATATCGCATTTGCTGTCTAATCCGCCAGAGATATAAAATAAATAATAATTTAGTATACTTATCAAATTACTCTCAATAGATGTCTATAGGCAAACATGGCACCAACATTTAGCAGGCCAGCGATTCAGCTGCATTATTTTTAATGTACCAGCCCCTGAATTAGCATAATGGTAGGTAAGCAGTTTTTTCAACACATCTATTCGAAAAACGACGGTTTGTTCCTCAATAAGTACCTACCTACGAGCAAACTACATCTTTTCTCCAAGAGACTTTCACAGAGGGCAGTAATGAGTTTTGAATTTGGAACATGAATGTTGCTTCTAATAAATCCTCCCACAGATGCGTCTACCGTTTGTGTATGCTCGGACGTACAGCATGAACCAACGAGATTGAACGCAAATAATTATGTACGTTGGATGCATAAAGTTACTGGCAGGTAAGAACTAAGATTGGCGACGCGTCAGCTAAATTAAAACAAACTACGTCCCGTCCTCTCTTGACAACTTGAAATAATTAAAAAGTTGTTACTTTCTAATAAATATACTTACTAATACGACTTCAAATAAATATATTCATGAGTTGTACCTAAGCGCCTATTATTTTATTTTTCTCATAGAGGGAGATGAAAAGTAGAGTGTACCTATCACTCGGGCGCAAAATTATTTTTATTTAAAATAGAATTCTACTTTAGAAAACCTCGCCTATTATTTTGCTTTCTTGTGCTACAATCTACTATTTCCTATTAGAAAAACACATTCCAATGGCAAAAGTTAAATAAATAAATAACCCTAGAAACAGCTTTCTTGTAATATTCCGGGTTTAAGGGGCATAGAACATCGGGGCATCGTATGCTAATGTCCTTAGGTTTGAGTGCGTCGCGGCTCACTCCCACGATCAAACAGTTATCGTCGGTTACGTTTCGACGAGGACTTTTACTGAAAGAAATGAATAAATATTTCTTTAAAAAAATTCGAATTAATCAAGTATAGTGCGCGCCAAATAAGTTGAGCCAGATTGAGTGCTAGAAAGGGGAGGACGCCCGCCCATATATCGTATGAAGCAGTCTATAGTAATACGTTTCGTCTTAATTTATTATAGTATACAGACACAGTACCTACATAGTATTTTAAGACAGTTGGTACCTACCTATAAGAAAATGTTGAAGGTTTTCTAATAAAAAATATCCTACGTATTCTTTCTTTTCGATCGGACAAATGAAAATTGACTCGACGCTAGCGAATTTCTGTGACTGGGACATATAGACTGTAGAGATTATAGAATGGTATGTCTTCATCCCTAATTTACAATCTAATAATAACCTTAGCTCATAAAAAAAATATAGAGCTCTTTCGCTCATGGACTCACCACAATTGCTTAAAACCAGGCGCGATGGCAGGGTAATAAAAAACCAGTAAGCAAAAAAGTTAAGTAGATAGGTATATGTTTATTTAAGCTTTTTACTAACGGTTGTAAGAAGACAGTCAATTGATTAGTAGTTACGTCTTTTGCCCGCCAGGTGGCAGAGAGGGTGGTGCGTTGGCCAGCAAATGAAATGGTCACTTTGTTTTAACTGTGTAATATTTTAATTCTGTTTAAGTCTTTAATTGTGTCCAAAGTGGAAATTAAAGACAGTAATTAGTAAAGACGTTAATTTTATTCAATCCATCATCGTCTCTTTACAAGTGGCAGCCCAACTAGTGGCCAATAAAAGTTTCGAACCAAAATAACGAATTTTTACGAACTCTTAAATTTTGTTTCTAAAATATATTCAGTTTTCAACAAGCATCTTGCTGGTTTTATGTGTGACTGTCTCAATCTTCGAGGTGTTAAGTGAAAGTGAAAATGCCAAGAAGAAAAAGTGCGCAAAGTAGCCACGAGGCGGACTTCGAGGTGGAGTCGCGCATGTCAGCGATGTTCGCGTCCTTTGCTAGGGCTCAAGCTGAGTCTAACAGAGAGTTAATATCAGCTATCCTAGCTTCCAAGGATTCCAACAGTGACAGCGGCGCTCCAAGCCTGTCTCCGACATCACACATCGCACCGCCCTCCGCGCTTATGGGAAACTTCGCTAACTGTACAGCGCGTTTCAGCGGGAGAGCTCATCAAGATCCACGTGTCGTGGATGCTTTTATTGATACAATCATAGTATACAAAGAGTGTACAAATATAAGTGACGAGCATGCGCTCCGCGGCCTGCCAATATTACTAGAGGCAGATGCTGCTGTTTGGTACAAGGGAGTAAAGGGCTCCATTTCTTCGTGGACAGAGGCAATACAACGTTTGCGATCCATGTATGGTGCGCCGAAACCTCCCTACAAAATATTTCGTGGCGTGTTCAGTGCAGATCAAGGACACGAGCGTGCCGATATTTATATCAGCCGTCAACGCGCGGAACTCGCGAGTCTACCGTATGTTCTTGATGAACGAATTATATTAGACCTTCTTTACGGCTTGCTAAACATCAATATTCGAAAGCGAATACCTCGAGACCTGGTTAATAGTGTCGACGAGCTCATCGAGCGCGCCAGACAGGTGGAGGACGAGTTCGACGAAGCAGCGTCGGTGCCTGTTCAGGGACAACGGGAGCTTCGTGCCGGCCGGCATGAGCCGCGCTCTACGGCGGCGCCTGCGCCGAGCACCTCACTCCGGTCACCTGTGTTTCACGGGTCAACGACTGCTCGTAACTCGGTCGAGACTCCGCTTCGGTCTTCGACGTGTGAAGTTCCTCGGGCGACACAGTGTAACCAAGTAATTCAACCTCTTCAAGGTAACAAAAGTTATTGTTTTTATTGTCGTAAAAGTGGTCACGCTCGCTCAGAGTGTCCGCGACTTAAAATTAAAAGGGATAGTGAAATCAAGTGTTATGGTTGTGGTGCTAAGGGCATCATTCGTTCTAAGTGTGCTAATTGTAATGCTGGGGACAGTAAGCCTAAAGACACTAGTAATACATTTTATTCTTGTAATTTTCATTCTTTGGACAAGTCTTTGAGCGATGATACCTACCCATTTACAGATCTTAGTCATGAACCTAATTTTATAAATCGTAGTAACGATCGTAGTTGTACATGTTGTAACAATATGTCTGTAAATCGTAGCAATCGTAGCCCAAAGAAGAGTCCGTTTTCGTTTAATACAAATTTGTCAAAGATTAAGCAAGGTCATCTGTCAAAGATCACCGAGTTGTGTACTAACACTTTTGTACCTAATGGGAGTTTGCCTCTCAGAGGCAAGTCGCCTATTCAAAATTGTAACAAGCTACCATTAATGAAGGTTGCCTTTGCGTCTGACTCCAACAGTAACGGCACCAGTAACCGACCTATTCTCAATGTCGAGATTAATGGGGTTCGTGGTACCGGTTTAGTGGACACAGCGGCCAAACGATGTATAGCTGGTTATAGTTTGTATACGTTGCTACGCGATCAAGGTCACCCGTTTCGTAAAAGTAATTTTCGTGTAAAATTTGCAGACGGGATTGTGCGCGATATGAATGTCAAACTTGTTGACGTCGACGTTAAACTTGAGGGTAAGGTTGTACCAACTACCTTCATAGTTTTACCTAACGCCGTAAATAATGAAACACTTTTTGGTATCGATTTTTTATGTAGTGCTCGTATTGTTCTTAACTTACACGCGAACTCATGGTTTATGACTGATCACCCGCAGGCTGTGTATCCTTTGCAAGGCGAGAAGTCAAGCGTCAAGGTGAGTTGTGCAGCTGCAGACGTGATTCGACCTGATGAGGGGGCGATGCTGTCGTCAATGGAGCCAACTGCATTGTCAACCTTAGTTCACGAGTACGAGGACATCTTTGGTGAAGGGGGAGGAGCGACACCTTTCGCCGAGCATACCATCGATACAGGTAACCATTTTCCTAAGACTACTAAAGACGAGACCCGTCGTGTGGGGGAAGACTATTCACCTGGTGACCTAATCCTTCTACGTAGCCATGTTTTGAGTAATGCCGGTAAGGGTATAACCTCGAAACTCGTCCCAAGAAGAGATGGGCCCTACTGTATAAAAATGAAGGTGAGTCCCACCACTTACTTAATTTCGCATCGTGAAGCTCCTGATGAATCGATCGGTAAGTATCACGTGTCCGATCTTACTCGCTACCATGCACGTGAGTGTGAGGGTGATCAGTCCAAGCCACGACCCGTCAACCCAAAACGGAGACGCGGTCGACCTCTTAAACTATTAGATTATGTTTAAGTTCCTTGTTCTAATTGTTTTTTGTTATTGTTAATTGTTCTTACTCACTTTCTCTTTGTGTAACTTTTGTGTTTGTTTGACCAAACTGGTGGTCCTATATTTGGTCAAAAGGGGGAGTATGTAAGAAGACAGTCAATTGATTAGTAGTTACGTCTTTTGCCCGCCAGGTGGCAGAGAGGGTGGTGCGTTGGCCAGCAAATGAAATGGTCACTTTGTTTTAACTGTGTAATATTTTAATTCTGTTTAAGTCTTTAATTGTGTCCAAAGTGGAAATTAAAGACAGTAATTAGTAAAGACGTTAATTTTATTCAATCCATCATCGTCTCTTTACACGGTTTCTTCTTTTTAACAAAGTCGACCATATACACGGACTGGTACTCTATGTCTCCGTCGAAAACAGACATTTTTATTGGTGTTTTATATTATTTACAGTAAATTAGAGAACATTCTAAAGATATGCGTTTGTAAAATTGTGATGTATGACATATATTTTTTTAAATATTTGTAGGTACCTCAATTTTTTACTGAAAAAATATGATGGCAATGGAATAAAAATTAATTGCTGTTCGTTAGTCTCGCTAAAACTTGAGAACGGCTGAACCGATTTGCCTAATTCTTTTTTTTTGTTTTGTTCGTTACAACACAGGGGTGGTTTAGAAAAAAAAGTTGGAAAATGTTAGTGGTAGGAGTAGTGGTAGGGGTAGGAGTAGGGTAGGGTAGGGGTAGGAGTAGTGCAGGCAAGCCAACGTTTGGGCAGGACAACGTCTGCCGGGTCCGCTAGTTAGGTATAACTATATTTTTTGACTCGTCTTATTTGGTAAACAAACTTTCCGTGTCTTTTTAAATAAGTTTACATTTAAAATTTTTAGATGATATATTAACAGTTTTTTTCTTTCTTCACGTGTTGCCTTACAGCTCCCGAAACCGTGTTACAGTTCCAGGGTACCCAGCGGAAGACCAAGTCTCCACTTGTTTTGCCGATAGTATTTGTGAGGCTATACCTAACGAGTGGCCAGTTCTGTTGAAGTACCTATATTTAGATGGAATAATGCATCTAAGTGTGGTTTGTCGGATTATGTAGGTAGATAATCTTTTAATTTTATTAAAGAAACCTATTGGCAAAATAACTATTTTATATAATAATTTATTTTTTAACATATTTTGCATTTGCAGAACTTCTAAATCTTAAATAATCTAATAAAAAATATAGCCTATGTCATAGGAATATCGTAGCTTTCTATTAGTGATTCTTTTTAGAATCGGTTCAGTAGTTTTGAGTTTATTCATTACAAACAAACATACAAAAAACAAATTTTTACATCTTTATAATATTAGTATAACTTTCGAAAATCGTAGTTCACGGTTGATTGACGGACGTCATCAGACCAGAGGCTGTGATATTGCGTTGATTATTAATTATTATATATACTTACCTAATAATAAATCGAACTAATAAATCTAAAATTGTTATTTTAAAAAAATCCCATTGAAATTAACGTCGTTCCTTTAATTTTTTTAAAACTACCCTAAACTCCAGATTGTAACAGAAATTTGAAAAATAAACCAATATTAAAATTACAAATCAATATTTATTGATAATATAACAAATTAGAATAGATATTATACATTTTAAATGAATACCAATAACAATCATTTGAAATATTCAACAAATCACATTTTTCCAAAATAACCCAAAGACGATTGTCATTGCTGATAAAAGAGAATTATTTATGATTTGATTATACATTGGTTATCTTGTTAATAAAGGTAGTTAAACAACAGTTTACTGATAATCTATACTAATAACCCCCTTACTAATATAAACGCTGTACAAAGTTATACAATGGTATCTCCCTCTAACAAATCTGTCAACCAATGTGATAGAGGGAGACGATTACAGTCAGAATACAGAATAAACCAGAAACGGCATTAATTGTTTATGTTCCAAAATAAGTAACCGGTTGTCTTATTAAAAAAAATTTTAAGAAAAATGAATAATAACATAGAATGGGTGTTTTTTAACCAAACTTCAAAAAAAAGAGGAGGTTCTCAATACGTCGAATCTTTTATTATGTACTTGAAAACGCCTGGACCGATTTGGAAAACATTTTTTGTTTGAAAGGGTATACTTCCCAGGTGGTCCCATGGTCATAAGGTCAGTAGATGTGATCCTGGAGAAATCGAGAACTCTTCAAATTTTATAGGCATAAGTGATTTGGGGGTTTTTTTATAGTGACTTGTGCATTTGCACACGGAAAGCACACTTTTAGTGCAGATTTTTTGAAGTCGGTACACTTGTTTTTAAAAGGCAATTATTTAATAACATTATCGTTGGAGAGGATCCTCCTATCTCTTGATAATAATATTATGACGGGAGCGGAAAATCGGTATTTTTTGGACACATGACTCTTTCTTGATACTGTGGTTATATGTTTTGTCTTCCTTTATCATATTGAATGACAGATTTGTAAGACAGTGACAAACATGTTATAACTAAACAGTTGTTAAACAACCTTTATACCAAGACAAGTGTTATTATTACAAGTAGGTACACCAAAACCATAAAAAAAATGTTACAACTCTTATATTAACTTCGCTATTATGATAAAGCAAATGTGGCGAGGCCATTAATGTTTTGTACCTACTCTATACAAAGTTATACAATGTTTTGTCTCCCTCACAGAACATTATAAAGAATATAGAAGTAGCAAATGGGCGTTCCCGTGTAACTTCAGAATTTCTCCAAAAATACATTTTGTGTTATAATATTTCAATGCAGAAATGATAATCGCACAAATAATTTGTTTAAAGATAGCATAATATACCATATTTAACTGGACTAGTTTTTCACAATATTGTCATCACAGTAAAAAAAATTGGTTACATTTCATATATGTATATGCTAACATGCTACTTTCTTTAATGTTCTGCGATTGTGTATATTTATATAAACTTTGTACAATCTTTATAATGAGGCTAAACGTAAGTCTGAGTTACGTGAACGGTTTCAACTTCAGCCAACACAAGACAAATTAATTTCTAAGACACCTCGTAGTATCTGAGAGGCTACATTAATTAAAATCTGTCAAATTCACATATATTTTTACTAAATTACACCCATTCAGAAAGTTTAGAGGATTAGAGGTTTTGATGTTTTTGAATGAAAAAAAAGTTAGGTTAATATAACAATTATGTTAAAATAACTAGAATACACATAATTAACAAATTACAAAAAAAAGTTGTTCATAAATATTAATGTTAGCATGTGACAACGTCATAAGTAGGTAGGTACTTACGGATTTCCTACCTAATTAGGTAGGCATGTAAAGTAAAAACTAATGTAAGTACATTTTTTTATTTTAAATATTTTAAGAAACTTATATATTTGTTTTCCATGCATTAGTATTTTTATAATAAATTTTCAAAGTTATCTTTGAAATAAAAATGCGACCCGCGCCCAGGCATCGCACAAGTACAAAAGTTGTTCATGAAAAAAACAATTTCTCGAGGGAATGAGGCATTTTCCCAGAAATCTCCAGCCATCTCCTTGCAAAAACATCACATCTTTCCGTTGCTCCGTTTCGACGTGATAAAAAGACAAACTTTCGCATTTAAAAATTAGTTACTAAGTTAGGATTATGCATGCATATAATAACTAAATACATATTTCTTGACAAAATAATTTTATCAAATTAACCCACAGACGTTGTCACATATAAACATGATATTTTCAGTACTTAGAGAAAACTAGATTTAAAAAAAAAGCAATTACTGTAGGATATACAAGAATTATCGACTAGTTAACTGAAATATTTTCGAGAAAGTAGAAAATTTTAATTCAGAGATAAAGATAGACCTAATAGAAAGTTTTTAGATATTCATTAAATACACCAATGTACAAATTTTATCAGTCGATATTAAATTCTATATAAAGTATATATATATATTTTTATAATACAATAATCATTCATAAATATAATTATTTAATTATACATAATGTTTATATAGATAACTAAAGATGGAAACTGTGTTCGTGAAGGTCTGGGAATGAAGTACGCGCGGGAAAATAACTAAGATTAATAATATCGATAGTAAATGAAAACAAAATATATATGGCAAATCTCAATTAATTCTAGAAAAATGAGTTTATTTATACAACATTTTTAACTCAAATTGTTGATTAATATTATTTTAAAATAGATTAAGCGATATTTTCATTTTTAAGACTTCTAAATAGCCATAGTTTTTAAAACGCAATAGCAATGTTTGTTTTGAAAACTACGCCTATTTAAAACTCTGAATAATAAAAATATGACTTAATCCCATATAAAATAACCACTATCAGCAATTTGAGAAATTAAAAATGTTATATAATTATACTCAATTTTCCAGGATTAATTGAGATTTGCCATATTTTTGACAGAAGTAAAATGGCCGACTGCCAAAGACTCTTAAACACATTTCAGACTACGCAGAACATAATATAGTACAACAATATCGCCCAACATTAATTTTTATGGATATATTAACACACATCTATATTATTATTATAAAGTAAGTTTGGCTTATTAAACTATCCATATAGATATAGTTATATATCTTATGACGAAATATGCTATATAGCAGAATAGGATAGCATAGTCTGAATTGGGTAAGCAAACTTAATTCCACTCCCGCCACGAACATGGCCGCCATCTATAAATGATGTGTTATGTACAATTAAGACCAAAATTAAAAAGAACTTATAAAATATTGCATCATAACTTAGTTGTGCATGTCCTAAATATGAACACTTCAGACAGTAATGTAGCCCTATAATAAGAATATTGAGCAGAGCGTAGTGATATACCTATGGTTTAAAAAAAAACCAATTGATAGCAATCTCATTTTGTATGAAAGTTTTTGAGGGACTTTAGAAAAAAAATGTTGATTTATTATAATTTAGGCTACACCTGGGTAGGTACTTACTATTACTCTTGGCTTAGATTAAAAAAAAATCCTGAATTTATTTTCGTTGCTACGACGATAGCAGTGACAATTTTATATAAACCGAGTAGCTTTAGGAGACGATATTTATAGGGGTAATTTTTTGGAAATACATTCTTTCAAATTATAGCTGTAAGCTTTATTATACCTAATAAAATAATTAGAGAATTTTATATTTGTATTTTCATTTAATAAATATTTTTCAAATTCCCGCGAAAACGATGATGACGTCACATCTTGCAAACAACAAAATTATAACAGATTTATATAAAATAACAAGAAAACAACTTAGTCAGTGACAGATTGACAGACAGTTATTATAATATAGTTAGTAGTACGTACGTGGTTATTTATTTGAAATTTAGATGGAAGTCCGTTTGCGATCACGTGACCGGAAGAATAAAATATTTTATTAAAAAAGAAATATTTATTAAATAAATAAATAAACATTATTTTCAGTGTTTATTTTCTTTCACTGTCAACACTCAATTCAATTTGTGGCCATAGCAATGAAATTAAACACAGGATCATGATTGAAAACGTCAAAAGTTTCTGCTCAGAAAGTATCTATCCATTTCAACAAAAACGTCGTTTTTAGAAGTTTAAGTCACAGTTAATAATATAATCAATGATTAGATAATGGAATGTATTGTAAATTTTGAAAGAACAGAAAGATGGTGAAACATATTAATATAGAATATAGTTGTAGTTTTTTTTATTTTATTTTGCGGTTGCACTTTTGTAAAATCTATGCGGTTGAAAAATTATATAGTAGATATTGTTGGCTGTCCACTGTATTTTTAAGATTTAATTTGATTTCTGACACTGTCGAAAAATGCCACTTTTAGTAGATGTGTTTGTATAGATAGATCATAGAGATAGATTCAAACTTTATGGCGGTTCGGATGTTAGCTGCGAGTGAGAGTACAGTCAAGTCGAAAATAATTTGGGTGACGATAGCGCGCGTGGGGGTCCTTGTACGTCCTGCAGGTATCTAATATCGTGCACTGCGCATCGTCTCGCGCGATGTTCCGAACCGCCATAAAGTTTGAATCGACCTATTCCTATACCCTGTCTTAATACGGGCAACTAGTTAAATGTGGACATTGAGACAAGACACGCCATAAGGTATATAGGCCGTGATAGTACAATATAAATCCTATTAGATAATTTTAAAATGATTACTGTTTGTAATTACAAATAACTAAGTAATTAATAATAACGCACCATCAGAAAATTCCATTTCATAATTATTTTATAATTTATAATCTATAAGGCAAAGAATATCCAATAGTTTTTTGGTCTTCATCACTCATTCATTATCTACACAATTAAATTCATTACATTACAAATGATACATTTTCAATATCAAATAAAGCAACACAAATAATTTGAATTTTATAATTATTTTCAAATCACGGGCTTTAAAAGTGCGCTTACTTCTTATTTAGTATGTGCACGGTAACGGTAACATCGACGATCGCTAAATCGTTATGTTTATAGGCCTTTACACTTGTTTTTCGAATTGAATTTCGAACGCATGTAATTCCCAAAGTCAATAGTTTTGCACGCAGTTATCTGGTTAGCGGAGTCAGGAAATTTTTAGCGCCCTAATTAGTTGTTTTTTATTTTTTACTTTTTACGCGTTAACAATGATTCTAATCTGTAGTATTCGGCCATGCCTTGTGGCATGCGTCTGTTGCATGCGCTATCGTGTGCTCACGGCCGTGATTTCGGAAGACGCATGTGTTTATTAAATATAATATTACAATGAACACCAGTTGCAAATGCTAAGCAGAACGAATTTTGAATGAGTGACATCACTGTATGCTATTTCCTGCCGTTTGCAACGCAATAAAGTATATTCGTTTAATATAATAACATTTTTATGATTTTATCATTGTATGCGTTGCCCCACATTTGGTGTGACAAGGTTCTTTCCGCTTAGCATTAGCAGGATAGCACCGTACTACATCGTACCTATATGCTACAAAATCATACGAAATATTGCTTGGCGCAGACAATTTATAATGGTATATTTTGCTCGTTTTATTTAATTAGCTAATAAGAAAGCGCCGTCTATTGGGAGTCAGGTACGAGACACAGTAATAACCTAATATCATGCAAATCTGCCATAATATCTAATTCACCTGCCGTATCATTCAAAATTGAACATTGTGGTTTAAGATTGTTTAAAGTTTAAACCATAGATTTAGTCTTGTCGCTGGGGCGCTCTACTAGATTGGCAATACAAAAGAGAAAGCGCATAGATACGCGTATGTTAAAGCGAGACAGATAGACGAGACCGTTTTTTGAATACTGTAACAGCCTGCGTCAGTAGGTAATTTCGCATATTTTTGTTAAATATCCTGTTTTAAAGTATAATTTAGTGTTTAATAGACGTGATTAATTATGGTTAATGCAGTGCCTTGATGCAAGTCATCTAAGATGAAAAATCCCCAGAATTACACATTTGTCACAGTGATGTATTAATTTTTTGGTCTCGTTCTAATAGCGACATTACCAATCTAGTATAGAGCGCCAGCATACTACATCTATGGTTTCAACAATCCCTCACATGCACAGTAATTGTTCTGTTTATGAGTATTTTTTTGTAGATAGCACGATATGTGACTCGCCATCCACTTGGTGGAAAGTGGCTATGGGAGTCTATGAATGAAGGTGACACACAAGAGTGAATAATAGTCCTATCTTTATCACCTCCACTATTGATAACACAGTGGTTAGGCATGAAAGAATAATAATTTTACTTTTTATGCCCAGTTATAAAATAGTAATTTCGTAAATTATTTTCTTAGCCACTATAGTTATTATACACATTTTAACGAGGACTCAAGACTTCGAAATGGGGAGTCAACATACAAAAACCAACCGTTACGAGATGCAAGTGACGTCATAGCGGATATTTAGACGTGAAGGTGATTGTCTACCGGCAGATGTGAAACATCGTAATTGACGTGTCAAGTATACTGTAGTCGAATAGAGAGGCGCACGCAGTAGACACACTAACACGGAGAAGCAACTAAGTATATAGTATACGCGCCACGCACACACAAGTGAGTAGAAATCGGCGACGGAGAAGCATGACACCGTTTTCCGTCACGATCGACTTCATCGGTCTTATCCCTATGGCGCGCCAATATATTATCAAAAAGCACCAAATATATTGATAATTCGTAACATGGCAATGGCAAGCGATCAATACTTGAGGTTTAAAAAGCCAACAGATTTTAATTTGCGAAAAAGTAACTTACAAACATTGTTTGGTGAGCTTTTGCTTGGTAATTTTATTTTCATTTCTCTTACAACCTTGTATGAATTTATTTTACATGTTAAACGTTTTAAAATACCAATTATTTTTGTTTATTTTTCTGCAATTTTGAAATATTTTTAACTGAAACAAATACACTTCCGGGCAACTGAATCGAGTCACCTTGCATTTTTAGGTTTAAAGTATAACATTTTTCTTCTTCATGCATTTTTTAAAGCTTTACGAGCTAAGCTAAACATAAAAATGCAAGGTGGATTCAGGTGTCCGTGAGTGAAGATTGCCTTTTACGACTTCAGTAACAATAGAATATTATATTTATTACTATACTCCGTTCATCATAAGAAGGCATGGCTGACAGATATAACTACAAATCAAAAGTTTTTTATTAAATATTTACCTAACTGATATTCATAGGAATAATTTTAATTATCTTAATTTGTAGTTTATCAGTCATAACGTCACGTAACGAACAGAGATATTTAGCCACTTTCCGAGTAGCCAAGTGACACGTCAAGCTCAATAGGGCTCCATTACTGACTATAGAGAACTTAGAGAATAAGGGTTGCAGTCGTCATCGGAGAATGAGTAGCTGCTCTTGTGCTATGGAACCCTAAACGGGACGACCAGGTCCTCATGGTGTTCAACTCTCAACTCCGACATGGCCGCAGCTGCTTTCTTAACCGCGTTGGCAATCTGAAAAAAAAAGATGAAAAATGATGTTGTGACTAAAATGAAGAAAAGTAGTTTACGCTGGTTTGGACACGTTGAAAGAATGAAGGATGAAAGATTGACTAAAAAGATTTATATGGCTGAAGTGAAAGGAAATGCTGGGAGAGGACGACCTAGATGTACCTACTTTTATTGAACATATAAAAAATATGTTGATCGATGGATATATTAAAAGTAAACACAATCGCCGAGCATGTATGAAAGGTGTGATGAATATAAAAGAAGCAAAAGAGATATGTCAGGATCGTAACAAATGGCATTTGATTGTCTCTGCCTACCCCTCTTGGGATGAAAGGCGTGATGATAGATAGACAGCTATTAGAAAATATACTCACAAGGTCTTTGTCTTCAGGTAACACTCCAGGCTTAGTCAATATCGTCTGCCGCTCACTTTGAGGCACATCTTTTAGAAGACGCGGCGCGGGAGGCGGCAATGTCGCCGCGGCGGCCGATAATCTGGCTGTATAAGCTCTCACCCTTTCACTGTACACTGTTGATTCTAACGGGTAAGGGCCTAGGGCTCCCACGTCTATCACATTTCTGAAAATGTATAAGTTTAAGTGAAACATTTTTAAATCCGTTTTAGGGTATTTTATGAAAAAAATCATTGATTTAAATTAAAATTCGTAAAGGCGAAGAGAATTTCATGAAAATAGATTCTTTAATATATTATTATGGGATTATGGGTCTAAAACTGAGGTAATGAGACTCACGTTACGAGCAAGTGTGTTGAAAATAATATAACTAACATAAATAAATAACTATAACTAAATATAACTAAAATAAATAAAGATCTCAATTTTAAGGCAACAAAACAATAATTTAATTTGCATCCTCTTTATATAATGTCATATTTTAAATAATAAAGGTGGTCCAATTTTACCTAAACTGGTTTTAATCTTGGTGTTTAAAGTTAATGTTTGATACGCCATTTTGAAGATTATTAGACGAAAAATAAACAACAAATCAAAATTAAACGTTTCTTTTAAAATTAGACTAATTTATTTATTTTGTAAAAGACATCATCTATTGGAGATCAGTTGAACTATGACAACAAGATTTTTTTCAACCCTGTATAACAGTATAATTATTATTTAACCTATGGTATAGATTTAACTGACAATGACATTCCAGTATCAAAAGTACACGAGTTTTAAATCTTTGCCACATATACTCCGCCCTGATGGTGACTTTACGTTTTCATCTATACTAATATTATAAAGAGGAAGATCTGTATGTTTGTAATGAATAAACTCAAAAACTACTGTGCCGATTTCAAAAATTCTTTCACTATTGGAAAGCTACATTCACCCTGAGTGACATAGGCTATATTCTATTTAAAAAAAATTAGGGATCATTACCAAAACTCCAATAATGTAACCCAAGGTGTAAAAAAATGACCTAAGAAATTCCTTACATCGCGTGCGCTGCGAAAACTATTGATGATATAGAGGTAGTGGTAGTGGTAGAGGGTAGGGGGTAGGAGTAGAAGTAGGGGTAGGGGTAGGTATAGGGTATATTTTATTTTGTTCGTAATGGGGCGGAATGCTAGTACTTCTTAATATGCCTAACACGAACCATCTCTATTTGTAATTCTTAACCTTGGAAGTCAACCAGCAGGAGGCAGGAAAGACGACCTCGAAAAGACTAAATGTCTCGCTAGTAACATTGAGACATAATTTTATTGATGTGATATCATTTTATGTAGATCGCGTTATGGGCGAATAGTGTCCACAGGGTGGTCTGTCGCTATAGTGGTAGCTATAGACAATGCAATTTGATTTGGTGTCTTATAGAAGTAATAATAAAAGGAATTTTAGTAAAAAAATTTATATGCCAAAATTCTAAACACCAATTTTCTTTGAGAATATGTGCTTAAATCGTCTCCTCGTGCTCCGGAGGGCACGTAAAGCAGGCGTCCGGTCACCAACCCGCCTGCCAAGCGTGGTGACTATGGCAATTCCTCTCAATGAGAACCACTAAAAATGGTGCACTAGATTTAGACCATGATCCAGCAGTGGATCTTAAAAGGTTGATGATGATGATGATGAAAAAATTTAAGAAAGTGCAGACAGTACACTGTAGACATCGTCGCAAAAAAGCATAGCGCAAGTTCTATATAAACACTGCTCTGGCCCTTTGGATCCACCAATGTTAATCGATGATTTGCCAATGTCAAGTATTTATAGTATAATGCAGATTAATCGGTATATAAGATTCCCGCCGACTGTGATATGTTTTATTAATCACAGACTAATCACAACTATCACAGCACGTGCGTCGGTCGCCATGCCTTGACGTAGAATAGTATGTTTGTTAACAACTGTAGTAGTTCAAATATAGCCTAATACCTGTGACAGCTGTCAAAGTGCTTGGAAAGCCGTCAAAGTCAATGTGTTTTCTTTTAATTTACTCTTTATATGTCTAGCGCTATGTTAATTATAATAGGGTAGATGACAGGGTAAACAAAATATTATTCTATTTAGTCTATGTAGTCATTTAGATTATCAAAAAATATTGGACACGTATTTTTTTCTTTTGTCAATCAAACAAAAAATTACAGAGATAAAGCGCGTCAAAGTTTGGGAGTGGGGGCTGGTGACGTCACGCCTTGCTAAAAATTGTACTAAGCTATATCTTTATCATTTTTTGTTTAATTGACAAAAGAAAATATTTCCAATATTTTCTGATAATCGTAACTGATGGACTAAGTAATTAGCGTTTTTTAGTCATCATGCCTATTGTCATTGCAAGGAAATTTGTGATTTTTGGTATTGCACAAAAAGTCTTCTTCTTCTTCTTTTATTATGGCTCCACCCATGTTCATCGGTGATTTGCCAATGTCAAGTATTATAGCCTTTATAGTGTTTATAGCCGATTAATCAAGCGTTCGCCGCCATGACCGAATGTGGAATCCACAAAAAGTCATATCATCGACTTTATTGACAGCTGTCACAGGTATCAAGCTATATTTTAAGTAGGTACTATAGGTGAACATGCGATTTTTTGGAGGACCAGATACTACCTGTTCTGGAAAAAACCCAAGTGAAGCCAAATGTATCACCAGTGTAATATAAAGGAACATAATAATATGCCACCAAGTAGTTCCATACAAGCTGTGAATATAACTAAAAATACTTACGTAGCAGTTTCCTGGAGTATCCTATTAAGAGCAGATTGCTCATCTGGTTTCCGTGGTGGAGTTGACATGGATGCCGTGCGGATAGGCACCGCATGCTCATGTTCTGGTACTTCCAGAAGTCGTGATCTCTCATTCACTACATTCTCCTGAAATGTACAAAAAAAATCTTTCTTTATAATATATTAAAAAAAAAAAGAAATTAAAAAAACAGTCAATAGATCTTGACAAGAGCTGATGATTGATCAGACAAAGTAGCTTATCAGTCAAAATTTATACTAAACGGAAATTATGTGACACAGCGAAACGACCTCAAAATAGCAGCCCTGATGTCACTCCAACGAAAAGGTAACAGGCTCATCTCATTCATTTTGAGGTTAAAATAGTTTTTTATAATTTTCTGAATAATGGTGCAAATGGGGACCAAACCTCTACTAAATACAATTACTCTTCCCCTCAAACTCCTGCCAAACCATTCTAAATCCAACCCGTAAAAATAATATATTACCCATATAATATGGCTATGTTAATAGGATATCAAAATTTTATGGGTGAAACCAGGGCGGAAAGCTAGTGGAGAATAACTATCAAATATTTATTTTATATAAAAAATATTTAGGCACATAAAAGTTTCAAGTACCTATTTGACCATATTCAGCTGTTTCAAGTTAAATACTAAACTCGGAACACCAATTGGGTTAAGATTTTTATAAGTATGGATCAATCACTGCACTTCTATTATATTATCTATCTTTATATGAGGGATAGACAGAGATGATGAATATTCATCACAGCTTGTTTGTATGTTCTTTATATAAAATACTAGAACAGGTTAAAAAAAGCAAAATATTGGTGATCTTTGTTTGTTATTGACTTTAAATTCTAATTTTATTCAAAACAAGTTGAAGGACTTTAATGAAGATGTAATATTAAATGAAGTATAGTGTTTTATGTATTATTTGTTGACCTGTGTCTCCGATCCTTTGCTGCAGAAGCTATAGCAGCAGCCCATGACGGCACTTCTTGTGGCTTCGAAGCATGAATGCAGGATGGAGCTTACGCTGCCGCTCGTTTGCATCTATGCTGTTGGTTCTCTTCCAAAATTGAAATAGAATAAGATATTTTCTATTATCACACTGTTGCGCGACAGACTTATTATTATTGGTATGACGAAAAAATAGCAATTTTTCTATTCTATTCTATTTTTTTGTGCACGAGAAAAATAAAAAGTAAAAACGTCATAATTTTGTTATATTTTTTAAGCAAAGGTAACTTCTTATTTTGTTGTGTACTTTTTATTTGAGTAATTTTCTACGTGTTTCTCTCAAAATATACCAACATTATTTATATTTTATGCTTTATATGAAGGTTACGATTTAATTTAAACAAAATATAATAAAATTAATGACACTTGGGGCTGCATAGTAGACATAATTTACAACACCTTTGCCTCTCCGTCAAACAAAAAAAAAAAAAAAATCGAAAAACAAACAATTAAAAACAAGAAATAAGAAAAAAAAGCGCGGGAAATCCTCGAATGTAAAGGCGGGTTTTTATAAATTATAATTTTGAAATATTGAAAATATTGTATATATCTTGTTAAATAATCGTGTAAATAGTCAAATAATAGTGTAAATAGTTAAAATTAAATATGCCGAAGAAGGGGCGTACTAAGAAACGCAAAAAAGATGAAAATGCAGAGATCGATATTACTGATGAAGATTCTTCTGAGTCTGACACAACAAAGATGGAAGAGGAAAATGAAGATAAATATAAAACTTATTTCGTTACCGACTATATGAGACGATACCCAGAAGATTCTAGTGCCACTGAGTTTGTGGTATTTGTAGAATCATCAGATAGTTTGAAACCTATTGGAGCCAGGGACCTATTAGCATTATCACCAAGCCTTAAACGCTTTAATAAAGGAGTAAAATATCTACAATATATCAATAAATTCAAAATCGGAGTTTACTTTGAGAAAGCTGGTTTTGCAAATGCTTTTTTGAACAATCAGACATTTTTGAAAAATTACAAGTTTAAAGCAAGCATACCAGCCTCTTCTACAGAAGTTACTGGAATCATAAGAAACGTACCAACCCAAGTCTCTAATAAAAAAATATTTACAATATTACAGAGTAACAAGAAAATTATATGTGTCCGAAGATTTCTTAAAAAACTGAAAACTGAGGAAGGTTTTGTTTTACAACCCACTCAAACAGTTGCCATCACATTCGCAGCCTCAATACTCCCCGAGCATGTGGAGCTTAATGGTTGGAGACACAATATAACACAGTATGTACCACCTATCAAGCAATGTTTCCAGTGCCTAAGGTATGGTCACCTAGCTAAATACTGTAAAAACACTATTAAATGCTCCATATGTAGTGAAAGCCATAGTTTCAAACAATGTACAGTGCCGGCAAAAGACGCTACTTGCTGTCATTGTAAAGGTAATCACATATCAATATCAAGTCAATGTCCCATAAAACAAAAAATGATTACAGAAAACAGAAACAAGTACACGCCAGCTCCGTTTGCAAATTTATTAGATACAAAGAATTTTCCATCCCTTAGTTACAGTAACAGAACTAAAAAAGTAGATTTATTATCTCTGCTCAATGCTGATGATAAATCATTAAATTTATTAGTAGAAAGTATTGTTAAAATAATTTCATTAAATAAAAATAATGAAACGTCGATTTGCACAAAAAATGTATTACAAGTTTTAACCGACACATTCAGTAATAAAAACATCAATAATCCAAATTCAACTCAAATAGTCTCAACATAGTTCAGTGGAACGCTCAAAGCCTATTATGCAATCGTCATATTTTAACACAATTTCTTTACCAAAAATCAATTCATATAGCTTTGATCTGTGAAACTTGGTTAAAACCTACTCAGAAATTAAATATTAAGAATTATTCTATTGAACGCAATGATTGTGGAAATGATCATAATGGGGTTGCCATTATGATTCATAATGACATTCCATATGAGAGAATCTCCACACAGTTTGATAACTCCATACAAAATTTAGTAGTCAGAATAAAAATTAAAAATCAATTTTTATTAATAGCAAGTATGTACTGTCCAAAATACAGTATTCCACATTTTACAAAAAAAAAATTTCAGGATTTTTTAAATAGTATTTCCAAACCAGCTCTGATATCTGGTGATTTTAATGCACACCACACTATATGGGGTTGTAATTCTATAGAACCACGTGGCAGAGATATACTTGACTGTATAGATAATAGTGAAATGGTTTTATTGAATGATGGTCAAGTCACTACAGTTGGTAGTGATATGTGGCGACCAAATGGTTTGGATCTGACCATGGTCAGTTCTTCTATTGCTTTATCTTGTGAGTGGTGGGTTCATGACGATCCATTGGGCAGTTATCATCTACCAACAATGACAAATATTACCTTGAACAATTCCCATTATATTTCCCCCCAAAGTAATAAATATTCTCACACTAATACAAGATTAGTGAATTGGGATATGTACTTTGTAAATATAAATAATATGTTAAAAGATTTTTCTATGAACACTACTGATCCCATGGAATGTTATAACAGTTTTTGTGAAATTTTATCAAGTGCAACTGAAAGGTCATTATTTAAGAAAGTTCCAAAAAATCCAAAAAATTCTATTCATAATAATAACAAACCCCCAAAACATATTTCAGTTCCCTGGTGGAACGAGAGTTGTGCTACAGCAGTTAGTAAAAGCAAAGAAGCTTATGTAATATTTAAACGAAATCCCAATCAAATAAATTATATAAATTTTAAAAAACTACAAGCTTTGAAAAAACTTGTCATTAAGCAAGAAAAAAATAAAAGTTGGCATCTTTTTTGTTCTGAAATTACCAGAACTACCTCAATTTCCAAAATATGGAATACAATGCGTAAATTTAATAAGAGGTTTACAAATAGAAAGCAACTTCCCATCTCAGAGACTTCCTGGGTCAACAAATTTCTAGAAAAATATACTCCAGACTTTGTTGAAATTCCTTTTACAATAAAGTACACACCTATTAACCCTAGTAACTCTTATCTTGTTGACCCATTTACTATCACTGAATTAAATTCAGCATTGAAATCACGCAAAGATACTACTTGTGGACTAGATGGTATATCATATAAAATGCTTCGTTACCTTGAATATGATAATCTAAATATGCTCTTAAATATTTTTAATTCATTATGGCATACTTCTCTTATACCAGAACAATGGAAATCTGATTGTTTAATTCCAATATTAAAGCTAGATAAAGATATAAATTCCATAAATTCATATCGTCCTATAACCCTGACATCATGTGTGGGAAAGATTTTTGAACAACTATTAAAACAACGTTTAGAGTTCTATATAGAAAGTAATAATATATTATCAAGTAATCAATTTGGATTTCGTCATGGCCATTCTGCCCGTGAGAGTATTGCTCATCTTTACATTGACATTCAAACTGCTCTCCAACAGAAAAATCATCTTGTTTGCATCTTTTTTGATATTACTGGTGCTTTTAATAATGTTAATGTTAATATTCTCTGCTCTATATTGACTTCAATAGGTTTACCTGTAAAACTTGTAAGGTGGATATATGAATTTCTCAATCATAGAAAAGTAAGTGTCAAAGTAGACAATAATTTACACGGACCTAGATACTCACATAAAGGTGTCTGTCAAGGAGGAATCCTTAGCCCTTTGTTATATATACTATACATACATAGGCTCAATGAAATCTTAGGTGATGAGGTGCGAAATCTACAATTTGCTGATGACTTAGCAATATACTGTAAGGGTAGAGATTTGAATGACATTAATAATAAATTAAATATTGCATTGAAAAAGTTATATGCTTATTTTTCCTATTTAAACCTAGATGTAAATACCACCAAAAGTAATGTAATAATTTTTAAATATAATAAAACACATGCTTCTAGAATAAAGTTACTTTATAATGGAAATCAGCTACCTGTAGTATCTAGTACAAAATTTTTGGGTGTCCTATTTCAGCAGAATTTGACCTGGAATAAATATGTCGATTGTATAATAGAGCGAGCACTAAAAGCTACCAACATTCTTAGATCTTTGGTCGGAACTCATTGGGGTGCTGATCCAAAAATATTGACAACACTGTATAAAGCATTAGTCAGAAGTCACTTTGATTATGCTTTTTTTTGTTATGCTTCTAAAGCAAAATTAATAGATAAAATTGAAAAAGTTCAAAATAAAAATTTAAGACTAATTTTAGGAACTATGAATACTTCTCCAGTAAACTCAATGCAAGTTGAGTGTAATATACCTCCAATTTATATTCGTTTTGAACATTTAAAATATAAATTTCTTATAAAATTTCTTAGCAATAATCATAATAATAGTCTTCTGACAAAATTAACTTCTTCTAATTGTGATACTTTCTTGTGTACAAATCTTCCTGAAATAACAAAATTCAATAATCTTTATAACATTTATCAAAGTACTAACTGGCCTTGTTACTCTGGAAGCTATGAAAGCAAATTCTGTAAAATGAATATAGTAATAGATCGGACTCTGACCAATAAATATGAAGTATATGACAAATTATCTAACTGGAATGAACACAGACAAGTTTATACTGATGGAGCCAAAAACTCCAACAATGTCTCTATGGCTTTCTATAATCCTGCGACACAAATGGGGCATGGTTTTAAATTGCCTGAAATAACCAGTATTTACACTGCCGAAGGCATGGCAATTCTGATGGCTTTAAACTATATAGAACAAACAGAACATAATAAGTGGGTTGTTATTACTGATAGCATGAGTATACTTTTGGCTCTGTCCAATCCATCTTATAAATCTGACATTCCCTACTTTATTTATGAAATTCGAGAAAAATACAATAAAATGGACACATTACAAAAAACAATAATTTTTTTTTGGACGCCTTCGCATATCGGTGTTCATGGCAACGAAAATGCGGACACACTCGCTAGACATATCACAAACATATCAATTAATGTTCCAATAAAAAACGTTAAACTACCAGTAACTGACTTGTTAGTATTAACAAAGGAAATAATAAAATCAAAATGGGCACAAAATTGGGCCCTTACATCCCAACAGAAAGGGAAATGGTACAGGCAGATAAATTCAAGTATAAGTAAACCCTGGTTTAATTCTGGCCAGTTCCTTAACAGAAAATTTTATAGTACAATTAACCGTTTGCGAATTGGACATGGTAAATTTAATGAACACTTACACAGAATGAAAATGATAACTTCTGATACTTGTACATACTGCAATTCAAACGAATCACAAACATTACAGCATATCTTCTTCAACTGTTCAAATTTCATCATTCAAAGAATGGCTTTAGCAGGACAACTTTTAACAATATACAAGAAACCCCAGTATGTACCGCGCGCATTACAGGAACTACTGAAAAACACAGAAACATTTAAACCTATCTATGAGTTTATCTCCACAACTGTGGAAAGTATTTGAGAAGTTTTGGTTGGAGTTGGATTGGATTTGAAATTTTTAAATGAAATAATTGTTGAAAAGTGAAATGTAAATAAACAAGAATGACCACAGACAATAAGCATATGATATGAGCATGATATCACAGAAGGAAAATTGTATATCAATCACTGACTTCTGAATAGAGGTCAGTGATATTATCAAATACGACTTAACCGGATTGACATAAAAGACTTGGCTACGCCTTTTATACTCGTAAAGAAGATAAAATTTTATTATTAACCAATGACTAGGCTATGCCTTAACTAATATTATAATGAAGTAAAAAATATACTCGATAGAGTTCTTCCTGGATTGACAAACAAAAGACTTGGCCTCGCCTTATTTACACGAATCTATGAATAAACAAATAACCTCAGATCAACAAATAACCAATGACTAGGCTATGCCTTATTATTATAATACATAAAAATTAATAACAAGAAGACTTGGCTGTATGGGTAAACCCCTTTGCCTTCCATGAAAATGGAGAATGAGAAACAAAAAAAAAACAAGAAATAATAAAAATATTTAGATTTTTTTGGTGATTTTGCTTTTTGCTAAAGTCTGCTAAATATTTAAATAAAATCTTATTTCATTGAGTAGGTACCTAAAGTGAATAAGAATACTAATTACCTACTATCTACTAAGCAATTAAGCCTACAAAAAATCAAAATGATGATATCAGAATTTGCTAAAGATAAAGTCTTTTGGACAAGAAAAATGAACTTACGATTAGTGGAATTCATGCGACAGAGACCAGAAACTTGGCGACGATGTGGCAGGGTACGTTCTGAATTAAGAGAGCGGGCTTATGTCGACTTTGCAGCTGCATACGCCAATCGTTTTACAGGAGCTGCTGTTAAAAATCGCTGGATTAATATAAGGACTACATTTGCATATCATTTGAGGAAATTGAAGTCTAAAGCTGATCAAGATGAGGTTAGTCATTTTTTTAATAACTTAACTCACAAGCCCCAGTGTACCCAGTGCCTTTAACTGATAGTATTTGTGAGGCTATTAGATAGGTATGTAACAAGTGGTCATAACATTAACAAATTATCACTGGTAGTGTCGAACCAGGTGTAGTCTGCATAAATATCCATATGCTTACCCACTTAGCCCCAGGCAAAATGCAATGAATACCTTAATAAACATAACACCATTTACAAGTTTCCTATTAATAATAATTTTGAATGAGGAATGTGAGAAGAAATTCATGAAAATTAATATTTCGAAATCAAAAGTATTAGTATTTGAAAAGGAAGATGAAAGGACGGAGTGTAAGATTTGTGTGAAAGGATGTAAGTTAGAGCAAGTGAATGAATTTGTTTATTTAGGTAGTATGGTTACAAGAAGTGGAAAGATAGACAAAGAAATTGAAAGGAGAGTGAAAGCGGGAAGCAAGGTATTTGGTGGACTAAACAATGTATGCAGAAATACACAACTTACAACTAAAAGTAAAATGAACATACATAATGCTGTTTTAGTTCCATCACTTACTTATGGAAGCGAGACTTGGGTATGGAATAAGAGGCATGAAAGTAAAATAAATGCAGTGGAAATGCGGTCTTTACGTAGAATGTGTGATATAAAGCGTATTGACCGCATCCGAAACGATGTCATTAGAGAAGAATGCGGAGTAAAAGATGATGTTGTGACAAAAATGAAGAAAAGTAGTTTATGCTGGTTTGGACACGTTGAAAGAATGTAGGATGAAAGATTGACTAAAAAGGTTTATATGGCTGAAGTGAAAGGAAATGCTAGCAGAGGACGACCTAGATGTACTTTTATTGAACATATAAAAAATATGTTGATCGAAGGAAATATTAAAAGTACACACAATCGCCGAGCATGTATGGAAGGTAAGATGAATATAAAAGAAGCAAAAGAGATATGTCAGGATCGTATCAAATGGCATTCGATTGTCTCTGCCTACCCCTCTTGGGATGAAAGGCGTGATGATAGATAGATAGATAGATAGATAGACTATTAATAATACTCAATTCAACTAATAGTGTGGAAAATTATTACAGAAAATGTATTCAGTACTTTTTCAGGATTATAAAGTATCATGGCATTTATGGGATGCCTGTCAGTTTTTACAAAATGCCACAAAAGATGCCACAGAAGATGATATAGAAGAGAGTGATGTACTCAATGATAACGAAGTCTATAGTGTTGTTAAAGTAAGTACAGACTTAGTCCGTTTTTCCACAACACCTTTTTTAAAACGATTATTTGGCTATATAGTCGCTGCCGCTATATTGTTTCGTTTTTTAATGTGACTATATAGCAATAGTACTAAATCTATTACCCTTTATTCCACGACGCACCACACAATATGACAAAAAGTTCTCTCACCTACACTCTCATTGCTTGAATCGTCAGTAGTGGATAAATGAACAAACTACAATCCGTGTGCCATTGGTTTTGTAACCGTAAATCATATGTCTTGTGTTGTGGCCCTTAAACTTATTGCCTCAGTAGCCTCAAAAACTTCTCAACAATATTACTTTTTTATAATTACAAACTTAAGTACTTACATAATCTGACAAACCACACTTAGAGACTTTACCACCTCTTAACCTCACAAATACCATAAGTTTAAAGTAGACTTGGTCTTCCGCTGGGTAACCTGGGACAGTACACGGTTTCGGCAGCTGTAAGGCAACCTGTGATGTAAGAAAAAAAATTGTAGGTGCTTTATGTATAAGAAATGTATTTAATAAGTGTATATAAATGTATAAGACCCTTCCTTGATAATTTTTTTGGGAACTAAAGTAGACTATGTCACTCCGTTGCGTTGTTTTACCATGATAAAGAACAAACAAACAAACAAACTTTCACATTTATTATATTAGTTAGGATTGTTAGTAACCCATTCCCAATATTGTTTCAGGATGATGCTTTGGACAGTGATAACCCTGAGGATATAAATAATTTTGTGGAATTCACACAGCCTAGTTCATCTAATTGCACAGATTTAGCAAAACAACTTTTGAAAGTGTTTAAAGGTGTTCAAAATGATGTGTTTGGGGTTCACAATTCTAAATATGCCAAAATTGGTCGGACTATTGCCAAAAAACTTAGCACTATGAATTCTTTTGAAGCTGCAAGACTTTCACAACAGATTATGGAGATTTTACTCTTGTATGATGATAATAATCCAAGTAATCCTAATAATGCTGTGTCCTAATGGAAACTGCGTAGTTTTGTAAGTGCAATGACTGATAGAATTAAGGTGATGTTATTAATTTTGTTGTTAAATACAATTTTAAGTGTTTTTTTTTTAATTTTTTTTTATTTTAAGTGGATCCATGAGATGTGTCATGAATTTGCAAATACAAAAACTAAAATTCTATACTTTTGTGTAATGATTTGAAGAAATCAAAATTTAGAATCTAAAATTGTGGGATTTGTATAAGGCATGAGGAGAATGCAAAGAAATGTTTTTAATGTCGTGCATGGCTGCTTAGCTCTTGCCACTTATTAGTTACTAGACTTCCATCCCAGCTGCATGTGAGCAAAAACTATGTTTTAAAAGTGGTTAAATTTTTCGTATTATAGCTCCATCAGAGTTTTTATGATTCCGCCAATGTCAAGTATTATAGACCTTATAGTATCAATATGCCGATTAATCGTCAACTGGGATATGTTCTTTATATTATATTTTAACAAATCGGATTCTTCCACTTTATTATTATATCAGTTTAGATGTCTATCTAGTATAATGTTCGCTTTTCAAGACTTAACTTTGTTAAGTAAACAAACATGCAAAAAGGCATGCACTTTTTTAATTAATTTGTCATTTACAATTTGTTAAAAACATTATGATTATTAACAATTTTACATAATAATTATCAATTATTATGGTTATTTAAAAAAATCCCAATAAAAAGACATGCAAAGATTGTTTACCAAATAAGACAAGTTTACATACCTACAAATTTATTGATTGTGATTTTCCAAATTTAGTATAATCCATCCCAAATTTTGCACAAGAAGTTCTAAGCGGTTTTGTTACCTTCGACAATTAAGTATTCTATGCCTTGGCACTAATGAAACGGTAGGTGGCGTTCTCGTCTCGAAACTAAAATTAAAAACAAAACTATAAAGTTTTTTAGGTTTACTATAGTGAAGCACAAAAATCACTTATAGTCATATTCATAAACACATTTTAGAAGCATTTTGTCACTCTCTAACAAACCTTACTAATAATAGAAAGAAACAACACCGTTGCTAAAATACGTTTATGAATAATGGCCTTAGTTTTTTTTAGGTACATTTTGTTTATCGTAAACACGATATATGTATAATAATATGGTGATAAAATGTTATCACCAGTGTTTATTTTTCTGACTGTACTGATTTTAAAAGTGGGCGGTTTGTTCATAACGCCTGTAACATTGGTTATAATTGATTAAGTTTAGTAGGCGTTTACATTTTAAATTTTGCATTATTTATGTTTGAATCACAACTTTGAAAGAATCTATAAATACATTTTTGATGTGAAATATCTATACGCGCGTTAGACTAGGGTAAAACCAAGACGTCTCAAAATTTAGGATACGCTTGGTTTTGGCCCACGCCGTCTGTGCCTACCGCTGTGCGCACGTAGAGGGGATAACGCGTTGTCATGAGGCAATACCAATACCAACCGACATCAAATTCAACGACGAAATATCTCTTATTTTTCAGTGAACAGTCTTTGAAGTCTATTTTTCCCATTTTAAGTGATTTTGCTGTTAATAAATATCGTAATATAAATATAATTACAAAAATAAATCATCGAAATCGGCATACATTTCATCGAGTTACGACTGAAATTGTCTGAAAAGTCAGTTTTGTCAAAATTTCTGCAAAACTACTGAAATAATTTTCACCAATCTAACATATTTCATCGTTGGAAATCATCAAATCAATTGTGAGTTGGCGGAGAAATCGCGTAACATACACAAAGAGAAACAGTCAAATTGAGAATCTCCTCCTTTTTTAAGTCGGCTAATAAAACTGTGTAACATAAGAGATGTTTTGGTCCACGTCGAAATTCATAAACAAATAAAATAAACGAGGTTAGTTTCGGTGATATAGGAATTTTTTTTAATGTCATCGTGGGACTCTTCAAATAAAATAATTGCCTTTTAAAAAAGTGTAACGACTTCAAAAATTATGCACTGAAAATTGTGCTTTCCGAAAGCAAATGCACAAGTAGTCACTATAAAAAAACCCAAATCGCGTCAAGTGTGCCTATAAAATTTGAAGAGTTCTCGATTTCTCCAGGATTCCATCATCAGATCCTGACCTGATGACCATGGGACCACCTGCGAAGTATACCTTTTCAAACAAAAAAAAATAAATTCAAATCGGTCCAGGCGTCTTCAAGTAATCGGGGAACATACTCGTACATAAAAAAAACATAAAACATTCCGACTAGGGAATGCAATCCTGCAAAATAATTTCAATCCCGGTATTTGCGGGACTGAACCATCTTAATCCTGCGGGATCCAGGTATTTGGGGGATCCCGCAGGGTCGACTTAAACCTCTGAAATCAATCGTAAATAATCGTAATAAAGACCTAATAGACCTCGTTTTCACGGTTTTAATTTTAACCCAAAATGTGCTTTTTGTTACATTTAAAATGGTTTATTAATATAATAAATATAAAAAATAAAATTCTTAGAAAAGGTCGCAGGTGTTTGCAGGATATACCCGGCCCGATGGTTCCAAAAATAATATTATTTCTTATAAAGTTCAGTTTGATTTTGATTTATCTATAGATTCTATGACAATCAATATTCAATGAATAAATCATTGCATTGCGTCATAATTACAAGTTGTAACTGGCAAAATATAAGTAATCAAACGCCTTCACACCGTTCCCCTAGGACTCGGCGCCCCGCACCTTAGAGAAACAGGTATGTACCACGCTTCTCTGTAATCCCGCCAGTCCAGCGGGATCCCGCAAATTTTTCGACCGAGATTAGTCCCGCAACATGTATCTCGGTATTGCATTCCCTAATTCCGACGAGTTGAGAACCTCCTCCTCCTTTTTTGTGAAGTCGGTTAATAAAATCAATAAAAGTGTGTCTGGTGTTCCGTTAATTAAAACGGTACTTACATGTGGTACTTATTTACAAAATATCTAAGTGGGTATGCTATAATTTTTATCTGCCGCTTATCCAGAAATAAGCCCCGAAATGGCTGAAAAGATTTTGATGAAAATTTCGGGATGATAGTTTCTGCTGCTCCCTAATCTTCATCTATCTATCACCACACGAAGAACTGACCAACACAGGTCGGTTGGGAAACGGGGAGCAGAGACAATCGAATGCCATTTGCTAAGATCTTAAGATCCTATCTCTTTCGGCGATTGTGTGTTTTAACATTGCCTCCGATCAATAAATTTTCTAATCTCCATTTTCGTCTAATAACATTATTATACGATCTCTTCTTATAAATATCTATATTATTTTCTGAAGAAGTATATATTAGACTACCTTTCCGCCCCGGCTTCGCCCGTGGATCCCATATTAACTTTCACCCCCTATTATGAGTTCATACAAAAATCCTATAGAAAAAAGCACTTTAAATTTTTCCCGAATTTTTAATTTTCCGGGCAACTTTTTAAATTTTTCTTTCCCTAAAAACTCTTTTCAGACTTACAAACATTTATTAAAAATGCCAAATCGGTCCAGCCGTTCTCAAGCGATGCGCTTACCAACAAACAACATTTAATTTTAATTTTTATAGATTTTTGTCCCGGTTTTATTTAGCAAGGTTCGTGAACTTTTTTTTACGGAACCCTCAATCCGAGAGTATAGCTTGCACTTGGCCGTTTTAAATAGTGTTTTATATAGGTAGGTACATACTTAATCCGTACTTAATAATTAAGCCAAATCCGTCCAGCCGTTCTCAGTGATGCGTTAAATTTAATTTAAATAGCAATCTTTCCAAACGACTGCGTGAAAAGACGGGGGATCCTCGCTCTGGATTCTACTTAGGCCAACGTATGGTCATACAAAGGGGAAACGTGGCTAGTGTCATGGGCACTTTTGGTCCACTAAGTAGACAGAGCGAGGACCCTTTTTGTATTTCTTAGTATTTAGTTAATAATTAAGTTATATTTCTGTACCTACATTTATTTTCTTACAACAAATTGTATTTTTAAAATGTTCCTAACCGAGAAAAAGAAGAACCTACTTACAATTACATACATAAAAAGACAATATAAAGAAAAACGAATGAGAAGTTAGATTACGGATTTCAATTAATTCAGGTATTATTAGGTGTTACTATGATCTGTCTATATATGGAGATAATCTAAAGATAATACATATAATAGTATTTAATTTTTACATATTTATTTACATTTTTATTTTAAATTTTCATATCGTCAGTGTTTGCGAAACCATTTTCTAAAAAGTGACACAAGGTCGTAGGCCTGCCATTCATAATACAGGGCTAAAATCAGATATTCAAGAACAAGTCGTAACTGATACCTAATCGACAACAAACACAGATTCTATGTAATAATTATTATGCCATAAAACAGTTTGCTCAGTATATTTAGCACGCAATCCAGATTTAATTACTGGTAGAAATCTTGTACATGAGATCGGTTGAATGTACATCCGTTCTAAACGGAATCATAGTGGAAGGGGCTTGTGGTGTGGGATGACCATTATTTTTGTATCTAGTTCTATGAGATAAATCTATAAAAAAATATTTATTTATTTATTATATATTATATATTTATGAAGTGTCTGGGATATAATATTCACACGATATTTAAACATAGATTGACGGATTTTACAATGTTTGTCTGTCTGAATGTTTTAATGAAACTTTTACTTCTGCTATTTGTTTCATTTTGTTATCATAAAGGATTCCGTAGAATAATAAAAACCTTGCAATCGGGTAAGTAGTGAAATTAAAATTTTATGGGCGAAGCCGGGCGGAAATAGGGCTGCCAGATGGGAAGACTAAGGCATCTGGTCAAAATTTTAAAACGTAGGGTTTCTGTATTGTTATCTGGAGAAAATAAATATTACAAATCTAAATGTTACTTTTTATTATTAACATTAAAATATAGACAAAATACTTATAATATAATATAATATTTCTGAGCGCGTCCGTTCAATCAGGGCGAGGGAAATGATTTTGAAACCGCTCGGTAATTTTACATTTCTGTTTTGTCTGTGGGTTTGTCAAGAACTTTACAAGAAGCTGTTTGTCGGGACATTTTGTATTTTGTCGGGAGTCAAATCAAATCCAAACGAATCCCGACCAACTGGCAACCCTAGGCGGAAAGCTACTTTTAACGGCTTAGGAGAACATAAAAGCATGTTTTTTAGTCTTGCTGTAACAGAATACTTGCTTAGAACAAATTAAAATACATATTAGCTACAATGTATTTATTAGTAATAACTAGTTAATGATCAATTAAGTACCTAATTAAGCTAAAGAATGTCCCACTAAATACTAACAGCACCGCTACCCTACCATCTAACATTAATCAAGGTAACGGTGAATCTCATAGTTGCCGCCGAAGCAGTCTAACGCGTGGCTTCGACACCATGGGTCGTTCCCTTAGAAGCCTCACTGGTTACGTAAAACCATTCGCGGCAACGAATTCTCGATTCGCCAGCAATGGGTGTCCCTTCGCAACTCGTCAACGCTCCCAAATTGCTCCTATCGCAGAGGTCACTGATGAAATTTTGTCCAATGCCCGCCCTTACTCTGAAGTTCCTGGCCCAAAGCCGATACCATTGCTTGGCAATACATGGCGATTGATTCCTGTTATTGGACAATTCGATATTTCCGAATTGGCTAAGGTTTCGAGGATGTTTTTGGATAAATATGGCAGAATTGTCAGATTGGGTGGGTTAATTGGGAGACCAGATTTGTTGTTTGTGTTTGATGCTGATGAAATCGAAAGGATGTATCGTCGTGAAGGGCCCACGCCGTTCAGACCTTCGATGCCTTGCCTTGTGAAATATAAGTCGGAAGTGAGAAAGGATTTTTTTGGGGAACTGCCTGGAGTTGTTGGAGTGTAAGTAAATATTTTTTTTATATTTGAGTTAAATCAGGTTCATTTTATAATCCACTGGGAATGAACTTTGTTTGAATATCCTGTGATCTATCCAGCTAAAATCGAATTTATTATATCATAATTTCTAATGTTTTAGTAAATTTTAAACTCTTCCCATGGCTGAAAATAAAAAAAAACTTTCCATATTAATGCCTTCTCTTAATTTTTGAAATCGACAACTAGCTTTTCGCCTAGGCCGAGCCCATATTAACTTTCATCCTCTAATATGGTTTTGAGTTCATACAAAAATCCCATAGAAAAAAGCACTTTCAGTTTTTACCGAATTTTCCGGGCAATTTTTTAATTTTTTTTTTCAAGAAATCTTTATTCAGAATATTACGAACATTTAAAAAAATTAACCAAATCGATCCAGCCGTTCTCAAGTGATGTGCTTACCAACGAACAGCATTTATTTTTATATTTTTTTTTTAAATTTTTATTTATGTAGATTTTTGTCCCGTTTTTGTTTAGAAAGGCCTAACTTTCGTGAACATTTTTTACGGAACCCTCAATTCGAGAGTAAACTTGCACTTGGCTTTTTTAAATAGTGTTTTATATAGGTACTTATATTATATGCAAACTGAGCAGCTTTCATTCTAACTTTCATTCATGTTTTCTCATCGCCATGTGAATACAAATTAAACACACTTTTACTTGATAGATATCTTAATTTTTAAAATCTATGGTAAGCGCGTCACTTGAGAACAGCTAATGTTTGTAATAATCTAAATAAGGTTTTTAGGGAAAGATAAATTGAAAAACTTGCTCGAAAAATTGGAAAATTCGGCAAAAACTGAGTGCTTTTTTCTATGGGATTTTTGTATGAACTCATAACCACAATAGCTATAAAGCTATTTTTTCAGGATATATGTGAACATAGTTACAAGTGTCTCTGGCTACGCCACAAAGAATAAAGGGCGTGATGTTGTGTATAGAGCGTTGGTTCTAAAACAATAATAAATTTACGAGTATGTGCGAAGAGATACATTTTAGAATATTGCCTAACATACTAAGGTCAAGTTCTATGGGCTTCAATTTTATATTGTTCTCATTATAGTATCACAACGGCCTTGGTTCTTATTTCTTCAAATGTTATTTTAAAAAAAACTTGCTTCGTATGGCACTTCTTCTAAAAACAACAGTTACTTATTACATGTCTGTTAAAGAAGTGACAGATAAAGGTCAATTAAGTGGAGCAATAGGCTTGCCACCTTCTTTTAAAATATAATATAAAAAAAGTACCACAAAAATATTGAAATGAGTTGCTTAAAATAACTTTTTTAAATAACTAAAATAAACATAGTGGCAAGAATGCTGGCTGAATTTCCCCGCTGAATCGCGATGCTGATTCGTTGAGCGAGGTAGGAGCCCAGAGCCAGCCCTCTTGTCATCAAGAGATGATCAGTCGTGTGGATTTTGGCATTTGAACCCCACGGACCTAGAGTTTCTACACCAAACGGCATTATTTTTTAATTATCTACTATTCGATTTCAACAAAATTGTCGCTATCGCAAGAATTTAATAATTATTCGATATTTTGAAATTTGAAATTCTAAAAATATCATCGTAAAGTAAGATTTGTCTTCCTTTGGGTACCGTGGGCACCCATGATGGAAAACAAAGAAGATTTAGAAGAAAAAAAATATTCACGATTTGGTCTATTGGAAATTTATAAACACGACAAAATTACAATCCTGATGTACCCTTTTCACACAAAAACTACTGAACGGGTTTTGTTGCGGTTTTAACGATTTGATTGGTCAATTCAGGAGTATTAAACATAGACATGTTTAGGAGCTGAGCATTTACAGTATAAGTGAATCAAAAGAAGTCGCTCCTTCATTACTGATGCTCGTGACTCCGACTCATCCTCAATTAACTTCCTCCATGGTTGCGGTTCTCTGCCAGATGAAGGTCTGTGGAAATAGAGGTGTCCAGGTTTTCGAACACTTGATCGGACCATCGTTTAGGGCTTCGGCCTCGAGGGCTAAATGGGACTAAAATAAGAAGAAGTATTATCGATATGAGAAATCAAATGCGTGGTGCTATTTTTTTATTTTCTTTCTTCACGGTGGTCTTACAGCTCCCGAAACCGTGTAAAGGTTCCAGGGTACCCAGCGGAAGACCAAGTCTCCCTCGTTTAGCCGATATACCTAACGAGTGGCCAGTTCTGTATATTTAGACGGAAAAGCCTCTAAGTGTGGTTTGTCGGATTATGTAGATAGGTACATAAGTTTTTAATTAAAAAAACCACTGGTAGTTTAATTTTTTGTTGCTATTTTCTGTCGAGTGAAATGAAACCTGGGTCCTCCATTCATAAGTTCAATGGTTTAAGTTTAACCATTATACTATAGACGCTATCTAATTTTTATTTTAACTCAATAAAGAAACTGTACTGAATGGTTCAGTTACAATGAATAGCTAGATGACGTTAAGTTTTTTTTAATATTAATACCTACTATATAAAATAAGTATACCAGTGAAAGTAGTACCCCTCTCGATGATGAATGAGAAAAATATATCTGTGCTACATTATACTTACAATGTACAACAATGAAGAAGATATAAAGCAATCCTATGTCAGTAAAAAACTGGATTGCAGAAAACTGTCGGACAGTTAAAAAACTTATATTTGGGGATCGTGTTAATTCGATCGATTTGGAGACGTCAAACCATTTTTAGGGTTTCGTATACCCAAAGGGTGCAAACATAAACCCTACTAAGGCGCCGCTGTCCGTCCGCTTTTTAACCGTAATAGGTACCTAGACACTTGAAAGGGGTCCCCTTACAATAAACGTGTTTTATTTGACGTGTTTTGTTCGATCTTAATAATGGCAATACATACAAACGTCTAACTAGTATAACTATCTCGCGCTAATTTGTTCTTCTGCCATACAGGGGCGTCAAACTTAGTCAAACTGACCTTGGCTGGTTTTTTACACCTTGTTTGACAGCTCGATTGTTCGATCGAATCAATCCGAAACGATATCGTTTTTCCTAAGTTTAATGTATAATGTGTAAAGTTGCAAGTCTGTCTAAAATGTTTTTCCCATACCTAGATGTAAAATTTAAGAAATGCTAAAATAATACTTCATTATCATTTGTCATATATAGAGTAAAGTAAATCCGACTAAAAAAACAGAATTTCAAAGGTGATTAACTAACGATATTCAAATGACATAAATTGCGTCAAAATATTCAATTTTGATAATTCTAAATTAGGAAATTTCTTGAATCTGGTTTTCTAAGTGTGTAAACGAGTGGCCCATCAACTTTCACAACAAGTTAAGTACTTCTATAAGAAGAGATATCATTGCTTTTTATTATAAGAGTCAAGATCATTCCACTTTTTTGTTTTATGACGTGGTTGTATGTTACATTATTTATTATTATGCATTCCCCGTACGTGTCGTAAAAGATGCAAAAATTGTTATAAAATGAAGAACCTAGTGCACCTAAATTAGAACGACCTAAGAGAGAAATTAGTAACTTAGCTTTAATAACTTAATATAATAGATGTTATATCTTCTATACTAATAATAAAGCTAATTGTTTGAACGCGCTAATCTCTAGAACTAACAGTGGGATTTGAAAAAATATTTTTCATTATTCTTGAGGTAGGTTTATATAGCTGTTTCCCACGACTTCGTACATGACTATTTCAAAATGTTGGCAAACATACACTTCATACATAGCTTTTGTCATGTTCACCTCTGCCCACCTCGTTCCCGTCGTCATGCCGTGATGGTATATAGCCTATGTTACTCAGGGATAATGTAGCATTCCAATGGTAAAAGAATTATCAAAATCCGTCCAGTAGTTTTTAAGTTTATTCGTAACAAACATACAAACATACAAAAATTCAAATCTTTCCTCTTTATAATATTACTATAGATTTAACATCAAGCTACCTACCCTAAGGGGGTGAAATGGGGCGTAAAGGTTGTAAACGCGTATGAAGTAGATTTCGTAAGCGCAACACTTGAGAGGCGATTTTTTTTAAATATTCGTATTATTAGTCTAAATATAAGGTTTTTAAGGAAAGAAAAATTTGAGTGGTTAAGACGACGGCTCGTAACTGAAAAGTCGCGGGTTCGATTACTACATCCGACCATGTACTAATGGGTTTTTTATAATAAAAAAGTTATGTACATATATCGGACAAACCGTACAAAGAGGCTTTTCCATCTAGGTATATACCTCAACAGAGCTGGTCACTCGTTAGGTATAGCCTCAAAAAATATTAGCTAAATGAGGAAGACTTTGTCTTCCACTGGGTACCCTAGGGCCGACAACGGTTCCCGGGAGATGTAAGGCAACCCGTGAAGAATAAAAAAAAATTTGAAACTTTGCCCGGAAAATTCTGGAAAAACTTAAAGTGCTTCTTTTTTAAGGATTTTTTGTATAACCTCAAGATCATATTATAGGGGATGAAAGTTAATATGGGCTAAAGGGCGAAGCTATTATTTTAATGACAAATATATTCAATAAATTACATATATTTTTTAGTTAATTTTGTTTGTAGATATTTATTTCTATTTTAACTCTGGTAAGTTTTATAACTTTTTTAGCTAAAAGTACAATGTAAGCGGTTTTTGAATCAAAAATTAAATGTCCATTTAACAACAGTGGCAAAAACTAGATATGTATAAAATCTTTTGTGAAACCCCCGGTAGAGTCTTTGGAGTGATTTCGCAAGTGTTTGGAATTTTAAACATTAGTGGCGGTCACGATCATAAATGTTAATTGTACATTTTGAATTCTACTTACGTTGTAGATTCTTCCACATTACTTGGGATGACCTGATATAAGACTTCAAACACGCTTGACATCAAATATTTACTTAAAAATTCGTCCGCCATTTTTTTTTTCTTTCTTCACGGGTTGCCAAACCGTGTTATTCGTCCGCCATCATTACATTTTAAAAGGCTAGAATAATTAAAAGCTTCCATTAATTAAAAAAAACGTTAGAAGGCTAAAGGGGGCACGAATTACTCTCTATCTATCATAAGGCCTTTTGTCCAAGAGGGGTAGGCAGAGACAATCGAATGCCATTTGCTACGATCCGGATATACCTCTTTCGCTTCTTTTATATTCATACATGCTCGGCAATTGTGTGTACTTTTAATAGCAATAATACATTGTTTTTATGTTCAACAAAAATAGACTTAAGTCGTCCTCTGCCAGCATTTCCTTTTACTTCAGCCACATAAACTTTTTTAGTCAATCTTTCATCCTTCATTCTTTCAACGTGTCAAAACCAGCGTAAACTACTTTTTTTCATTTTAATCACATAATTTTCATTATCTAAGGAAGGCTAGGATAAAGTCATTGGAGGACTCCAAAACAACTGTCCTGAACTAAATAAGACATGATGGAAGTTCCGACATATCTATTTAAAAAAAATCGGGAAGAGAAATCACCCAATTAAACATTTTATCGAACGCAATTTACAAAACTTATATTAATTCAGAAAAAAAATTTTCGCAAATAAGTTTGCCTTCAATTTTTAATTTTGTAGCGATACTATAATTTTGTTTTTGTTTGTAAAAAATATATTAGTCCGACAAACCCTCAGATCAGGACAATCCACACTTAGAGGCTTTCCATCTAAATATACCTCAACAGAAGGCAAATCGTTAGGTATAGCCTCACATGCCATCAGCTAAAAGAGACTTGGTCTTCCGCTGGGTACTCTGGGATCGATAACATGGTTTCTGGAGCTGTAGAAAAAGAGTCTATTATTGTAATTTTTTGAATAAAACCGTTTCCTCTAAATTGGTAAATCAAAAACCTTTATTCTCGTGTTTTCTCTGTAAGTACAAATCTCAATACACCACTATAATTAAGATCTCCACACCTTTCCGTTGGATTACAAAGGCTTTTAAATAAAGAGATAATTAAGATATACAACCTTTGTGGTCGAGGTTCTATACCATTGTGTTGTAATCTATCATTCTAAAGGTCCACCTTGACCTACTACGTAAAAAGTTAGAACACGCTCAGAGCGTATGTAACACATTAATAATACATTTAATATTTATTTACACAAACAAAAAAATGCAGAGTCATCTGCTTATGTATATTAAGCCTTCAAAAGATGTATAAAGAAAAAAATAAGAAAACGTATTTTGTGTAGGTACACACGTAAGAAGTGAAACTATTTTGGCTTATTATAATTAAGAGTTAAATAATTTAAAAAAAGAAAGTTTCTTCTGGCCACGGATTCGTATTTGGTAACAACAGGGTTCGTCAGATATCGATTTTGGAAACAATCTGGCCACGGATATCGATTTTGGGAACAATCGGTCCAGTAACCAAAAAGTAAAAAATTAATTACTATTCCGTAATTAATTTTATCGAAAGTATCCACGGGCGAAGCCGGGGGCGGAAAGCTAGTCATACTTACATATTCGCGGCAGTTTTAATAGCACTGCAAACATTGCCCTCAATCATCAATCTTTTAAAGTGTTTAATATAAATAAATACGCGCCGAATTCAGAAACTCCTAGCTTTTTTTGAAGTTGGTTAAAAATGCCTTTTTTGGGCTATAATATTTTGTATGAATTTCAAGTCCCTATCTCATCTACGTTAGACATAACCTGTGACAGACGGATCTCGTTGGTACAACGTTCCTTTCTCGTACAGGAACCCTAAAAACTGGGTAGGTATTATGTATAGGTGCGTCGATGACCGAGTGGTTAACACGTCTGGTATTAACTAGGCGGACCACGGACATAATATACTAATGGATTCTTCGTCAAACCACACTTAGATTCTAAATATACCTCAACAGAACTGGCCACTCGTTAGGTATAGCCTCACAAATACCATCGGTTAAAAGAAGATGCTGGGTACCCTGAGCCCGATAACACGGTTTCGGGAGCCGTATGGAAACCCGTGAAGAAAAAAATGTAAGTCAATTGACAGTAGAATGACCTAGACTGTCTACTCGGCGACAATGGCAACGAAGCGCTAAATACTCTACAATGCGCATTCATTTAACACATAATTCAGAACTCTAGAATTATTATGTAAGGCCACTTATAGTTTTTTCAAGGATAACATTATTTTTAGTATATTCTGTGCTATGGGGGTTCATCAAAACAATATACTTAGGTATATGTTAAAATAAATGGGAGAATGGACGTGCATGTATGAAACGATGTATGGATGTGGATGAAGAGAAGAATGCAAAGATCGAGAAAAGTGTCGCTCCATACTCTCTCCCTACCCCTTGGTGGGTCAAGGAATACCTGGCCCAATAATGTCCAACCCTACAATGTCCGTACAAATCTGTGTAGGTACTGTCTTTTACAGCATACATACAGCAATTTGCTCGTCATTCTAGCGTCAGACATTCTCGAACCGGGAATTCTTTAGCTGGCCATTGTGTTTTGCCTTCGTACGAGTCAAAACGAAAATGACAGGTGTCGCACTCCTAAAGTAGTAAGTAAAGTGGTATTTTAACTCCACTGTAGTTGCTTCGTGTACCCGTTCCCCGTGTTTTTTAAAATGAGAAACGCAATTCCTATACGCAATTTCACACCCCGTTTCACCCCTAAAAACGAGCGAGCCTTACAGTAGTCGCATATGATGTGTAACATCTGACATCTTACCTTGGTAATAAGCAACATTAACATTATATCCTGAAAACATTAACACTTTATACACAACACTGTAGGTTAAGAGCACAGCTGATGCGTTCTCCTTCTCTATTTCTCTTTCTCGTCACACACACATGCACACACTGTTGGCTGACAGTAGGTACCAACCTCTCGGAAGATGGTTTGGTACCATATGACGGCCAACTTTACTACCGCGCGTCCCTTTTCACGAAGTCACTCCCACAGACTGCAGGAAAGTGAGAGAAAATATGTTACACATAAAAAATCTTCTATGTCCTCTAGCTAAGTTTCAAGTAGATCAGACTAATACATAAATTTCCCCCATACAAACTTATTAACTTAGTACCTATGTTATATAACTAAGAAAACATATCCACGTGAAAATGTAATTAGCATATATACCTACTCTGTAATCATGCCACGTCTTATTTACACAAACAAATATCTATGGAGGCACTCCAAGATTTCTATTGGAGGAAAAAAACTAAACAACCACACTTTGACAATAAAGCTATGGCATCGCTTTGGATTCGTAGAAAAATATTGAATTAGGTACTGTGAAAAAATCGTTCAAATATAGTTCTAAGAAATACACACATCTTCACGACCTTAAAACATGTGGTGTGGCCAGACACAGCAGTACCAGTGACCACTTTTTGCCAGTCAGGTGAGCCCTATATCCATAATTTGTATGGGGATATTACTATTCGCAATTTCTCTGTAAATAATCCACCTGTGTCACTGTAATTTAGTATATAGTTACTGATTCAATATAATCTAAGTGAAATAGTCATTATTTTTTCAATTGGTTTTATTGAATTGGAAATATGGGTGGTATAATAAGGATTATTTTGCCCCTGTGTTCTCTTTCATAATCTATCACAAAGCTCTTAAATTATTTTAAAGCGTTTTTGGTAGCTTATTGAAAATTCAAAATAATAATTTTATGATTTTTTTAATTGGTTAAAATTTATAAAATAATAATTATTTTATATTGTCATTAAGCTACAAAAAAACGCAAGACATTTAATTTAAGGGTGATTTAAAAAAATTAAGAGCTTTGTAATGGAAAGAGAAAACTGGGGCAATGTTTGACCACCCATATTTCCTATTCAATAATATCCATTTAAAAAATAACAGCTATTTCACTTAGATATATTGAATAAGTAACTACAGTGACACAGGTGGATTATTTGCAGAGAAATTGGGAATACTTTCTCGCAGAAAAATTATGGATATAGATTTGTTTTAACGAGAAGTTGGCTAAAGCACATAATTATACTCTTAAATTAATTGTTATAAAATCGAATAAATCATCAATATTGTCTAAGGTCTATCTATCGAGAGAGCATAGCTTTGTAACTAGTTTTTTGGGACAGTTATAAAACCGGATCAAGTTTCTTCATCCCTATTTTGGAAACTGGTTTCTAAATACAAAAACTGGCCAAGCCCGTAGTGTACAGGTGTGCCGTAGATCTATGTATGGAATTTTAATATCACATTCTCACCCGATCCCGTTGACACAGTTCAACGAATAAGGAATAATCACATTATTGGTTACCGCTCGGCTCCTAAAAGACATCATGTCTATCTATCATCACGTCTTTTAGCCCAAGAGGGGTAGGCAGAGACAACAGAATGCCATTTGCTATGATCCTGACATACCTTTTTCGCTTCTTTTATATTCATCATACTATTCATACATGCTCGGCGATTGTGTGTACATTTAATAGCAATAATACATTGTTTTTATGTTCAACAAAAATAGACTTAAGTCGTCCTCTGCCAGCATTTCCTTTTACTTCAGCCACATAAACTTTTTTAGTCAATATTTCATCCTTCATTCTTTCAAACCAGTGTCCAAACCAGCGTAAACTACTTTTCTTCATTTTAGTCACAACATCATTTTTCACTCCGCATTCTTCTCTAATGCGGTCAAAACGTTTTATTATCACACATTCTACGTAAAGACCGCATTTCCACTGCATTTATCTTGCTTTCATACTTCTTATTCCATACGTAACAAATTCATTCACTTGCTCTAATTTACATCCTTTAACACAAATGTTACACTCCGTCCTTTCATCATCCTTTTCAAACATTAGTATTACTAAGTAAAAATGACTGAAAAATGTGATTTATAGAATCGCTAAAAGTGGAAACTGTTACTGGTGATTCAAGCCTCTCCGGAAGGTATATAGGCCGTGATGGTGTGTTTGTTTGTAGGAGTAATTAGACCGCAGCTAAATTATGTTCATTTATAAGCAAGTAACGTTTTAAGGCGACACGTCTAGTGAAAGCTGTATATCATACCGTATACGATATGACAGCTACTTACGATTTTATTTGAATTTATTACACTAATTTTATGACAAGTAAGGCAAGGTGAAATAACTGGTTGCAAGAAGTATTTTTGGTGTATGTAGTTCCTGTTTTCGATTATATTATAATACAAGCTTCTGTCCGCAATAATCCGGAAATAATCCCGTGGCTGTAATTTGCCCCTCCCCCGCCCGCTTTTGCGGTATAAAAAGTAGTATGTCATTCCCTAAACTTCTTCTTAGTCGTGGTGCTCTTGACAGAGCAGTCGTGGTCAATCATGTCGGTCCGACGCACCTTGTATTCGCCATGGTTAACTTTCTTGGGAAGAATAGTGCAGTGGTTTCTCCTTGTCTTCCGCACCAGACATTTTGAGAGTATTTAGGTATTCAGGCTCGCTGTAGCCTCTTCCAGCAAGTTTGATAAAATATATGTCGATCTCGTTAAAAACAAGAACGAATCTATCCCACGGGAACCATACATTTTTCCGGGATAGAATGTACTAGCCTATGTGCTATTGGAATAGTCTGGAGACTATAATATATCTCTGTGCCGAATTTCATCCAGATCCGTTCAGCCGTTCTGGCGTGATTGAGTAACAAACATACATACACCCCTACAAACTTTCGCGTTTATAATATTAGTGGGATTAAATCGACATTTCAGGTGACAAGAGGGCTGGAGCATACCTAGGGCAACGTATTAGCATAGCCATACAGAGAGGAAACGCTGCTAGCCTTCTTGGCACTTTACCGCAGGACAGTGATTTCGAGAAGGTTTTCTACTTAGCTTATATATTTACTGTGCTAGAGGTGAGACGTATTTACTGGAACAGGTACGTGGAATTGGTACGAGGTGGTACTCGTAAATTATTGATCCCAAATATAATTTCTTTGCTCCGAGGCCCCACGGACCCATGGTTTCAACCCCAAACGGCGCAAATAAGTAATCATGTGCAAGGGATGCGTTCTTACGCCGTTTGACGTTTTCAGCTGTTGTTGCTGCTGCACCAGCATTATGAGATGTAGCCTGGACGTGAGAAGCCGCCAATGTATCGACACAGGTAGCGTCCCACACTGTCTTCCCTGCGTCCAGGGCATAAGTGTCATACCGTCGGGCCTTTTTCTATCGTCACGACGTGCTCTCTAATATATGTCTTGAAACATATTAAAGAATGACTTGCAGTTCCAAAATCACATATGTAAATATAAATTACAATAAGTAACAAATTTATATTTGTTGTACAAACACTCAATTTACGAGTGTATAAATATTTGCATTAAAAATTACTCAAAAGGACTCACCGCTGGTTGCTAATTTATTATTTTATTTGTAAGCAAACACTTGAATATTTTTTTTAGAATGTTTACGAAACTGAAAAAAATATATATTAATTTTAAGGATATGACAAATATTGTTTTTTGAAAATATGATTAGACATTTCACTCGATAGAAATAAAATCCTAAGTACACCTCTGAAAACTTTATTTATCAAATTTTATGGCTATAATGATGGCTTACAAAAATTAACATGAATATTTTTTTGGTAATTATCTATCGTTTCATTGTAAAATTATTTCTATGTTGTATAAGTTTTTAAATTGCGTTTTATACAAAAAATTTCGCTTACGTTAAATCGCTTACTGTTTCTATCCTGCACGCGTGCGCGCGATTCTAGATAAATGCGTTCTGCTCTTTCATCACTCATTTTCCCATCGACCACTTCCCCTTAATGGACGTAGATGTGTCACTTCTTTAACAGGCGTAAATATCTGTTATTTTTAGAAGTTCGTGCCCTCCGAAGAACGAGGAGTCGACTAAAGCACATATTTTTAAAGAAAATTGGTGCTAAGCATTTTTGTCGCGAGTGTGAATTGAAGCTTTATCATTACTATAGATAATTATAACTTTATTTATTCGGCACATACGAGTACATAATTTAACATTTCATTAAAACTCTTGATCATGTATGGTTTTGACAGCTGATTTTACTAACCTCTGATTATCTTTGACTAGACTTTCTGGAACTAAAGTAGCCCGTGTCCTAAAGTGGTCCGGTATCTCACAGAAAATTTTCGGTCCGGCCGCCGTACGATCTAGATCACATGCAATTCACTCACCCACACAGACACACAATATTCTATTAAACAAAGGCGTGTGGATGTGTGTGTGTGTGTGTGACAGATCGTTCCAGCCATCGAAATCAACCACAAATACAACGATTTAAAAACTGATGGTGGGGTGGACGAGTCTGTGGTCGATTTCGGTGGACCGTATGGCGGCGCACCGGCGCTTGGACGAATGAGTGGGCACATTGAGAGTTAGATAATTATGGCCATCATATTTGTTTCTTGGTAGATTTTGCTTATATGCAGCTGGGACAGGTCGCTAGTAGAAAATTTAATTTAATAATGATAAACTCTCGCTCTAATGGCTTGTGGTCTCAGTAATTCAATTTCTTTATAATACAACTAACTTTCCGACCCCGGTTTTGCCCGTGGCTATTTTGGAACAAAATAAAATATAGCCTATAGCACTCAGAGATAATGCATCTTCCTATTAGTGAAATAATTTTTAAAATCGGTTCAGTTGTTTGAGAGATTACCCCCTACATCCAAACTTACAAACTATCTATCTATCTATCTATCATCATTGCTACGATCCTGACATACCTCTTTAGCTTCTTTTATATTCATCATACCTTGCATACATGCTCGGCGATTGTTTGTACTTTTATTATTGTTTTATAATGTTTAATAAAAGTACACCTAGGTCGTCCTCTGCCAGCATTTCCTTTCACTTTACCCACGTAAGCCTTTTTAGTCAATCTTTCATCCTTCATTCTTTCAACATGTCCAAACCAGCGTAAACTACTTTTCTTCACTTTAGTCACAACATCATCTTTCACTCGGCATTCTTCTCTAATGACATCTTACAAACTTAACCTCTTTATAATATTAGCTTAGTATAAATTTAAATTGTTTCTACGCATTTAGTTACATTCAACCATAAGAGATTGCAGCAGACCGCCATTCTTAATGGCAAGAATTTAATGTTGCAATTATTACTGGCTGTTATTTACACATAAAACGGTCTGCGAATAGATTAGCTAAATTATATGCTTGCGACATAGTCCTATTAAGGTATGCAGCTATACCAAAGGTCGTCAAAGGCAAGCCTCACGTCTGTCTAAGAAACTACTAATTATATTTTAGCATACAAGATGCGCGAAGAAAATTAGGTGTTCCACAATTATGAAATACTATGTAGTTCGCCTGTGGGACCCATACTAATTTTCATCCCCTATTATACCCCCTTAGGGGGGTGGATTTAAGAAGACGTAGCCTATGTCCTTCTTTTGGGGTTCAAGCTTACTTCGTATCAAATTTCATCAAAATCGGTTCAGTAGTTTTGCTGTGAAATCGTAACAGAGTTACTTTCGCATTTGTAATATTAGTATGAATAGTATTGATTGTAGTACTATATACGTATTATTAGATCACCCGTGCGAAAACTTCGCACATATAGTTCAAGTGATCTCCAACAGATGGCGTCTTTTGATTTGTTTGATTGTTTTACGTCATTAGAAGGGAACATAATCTTCAAAATAGCGACTGTAATAGAGATATTAGGGCTTTTTTAAACTATATTACAGAAAAATTTAACGAAAATCCTGTCTAAAAGTTCTGACCGAACAATTATTTTATTTTAAAGACATTATCAGATAGGTGTGATAGCACATTACTAATTATGTAATTGTCAACATACAAAATAACATTTATACATGTCTGATATTCATAATGAAAAGGGATTCCATGTCACGCCTTGGTGAACAACGCACGCGCCCGTCGAGACGTGATTTAGTCGACGACTAATAAGACATATTACGGTCGGCGGGATTATCTTAAATACCGATTAATCGGCTATAATACTTGACATTGGCAAATCACCGATGAACATTAGTGGAGCCATAATGAAGGAAGAAGAAGAAGAAGAAGACATAATAAAAAAAATACAATTACAATCTAATTATACATTAGTCATTATTAGATTCATGTGTATCAATTAAATAATCCAACCATGAAGGTGTTATCATGTATCACTACTGTTACGGCTGAGTAGACACTTGCCTCATTTTTTATATAATTATTTTTCTTAGGATTTATTTACCGTAATACAAATTAGTAGGCCATGATTTACAGCTAATTTTAAAGACCTGTCCAAAATGAATGCAAGTATAGTGAAATTTCGATGTCTCTCTGTCTGTTACAGCCGTTTTTCGGTTCCTATGGACCTAGAGTACCTATGTGTTCACAGGATGAAACAGGGTGCAAATTGAAAACTTATTTTTTTTTATACAGTGTATCTTTGAAATAGATTATTTGTTTATCGTCAAAAATTGTCCATTGAAAGCAAGAAAATAAAATGTTTCGTCATTTAATTTGAAGTCGATTGGTGGCAAATTAAGCTACGAAATAAATTTTTTTTTGTATATATTAGGTATATTTGAAGCTGGGAAGATTCTAATTTGGTACCAACCTTCTTCAAATGCAAAGACGAAAATTTTAATTATTTCTTGTTTTCATTAAACAATTTTTGAAGTCGATACCTACCTACTTATTTAAAAAGATTATTTAATTTTTAAGTGATTTTGCTGTTAATAATATCATTACAAAAATAATTAACTCATACATTTCATCGAGGTAATCAAATAGGACCAATCCGAAAGAATTATCAGTCGATTAAAAGAGACACACATAAAAAAATACAATCGAATTGAGAAACTCCTACTTTTTTTTGAAGTCTGTTAAAAAAGAAGACCTCACTATCTATCTGTCTTTCAATTGACAGTATTTTTGTAGTCAATCTTTGAAAAGAAATTGGGATACAATAATTTTCAGTGTTTTTAGGTTTCCGAACATCTCCAATGTTAAAACGGAATGTGTCTGTCTGTCCGTATGTCACAGCGCTCACAGCATTTTTTCTCCGAATCTCCTGGACGAAAAATGTTAAAACTTGGTACATATATAGAGTTTCATGACCCAATCAAGAAAGTATAGCTTAAATAATCGAATTTTGATTTTGGGAGCAAATTAAAACGTAAAAATTTCTTTTTCAAGTGCATCATGTGACATATCAAATGAAAGGGCTCGTTGTTATAAGGGGTTTTTTTTTGGAATTTTGAAATTAAAAGTTTACATTATATTAAAGAAAATATACAATAATTGACCGTTCCCCTCCCCCCCTTATCTCCGAAACAACTAAGTATAAAATTTTGAATAAAATTGGAAATATAGGGCCGTTCAAATAGTTTACAGGAAAACATAAACGAAAATCCTGTCTTAAAGTTCTGACCGAAAAACTGGTAAGGAACACTCAGCTCGCAAATTTTAATCAACATTTATATTATTTCAGACACGGTGAGCAATGGCGACGATTCCGATCAAAGGTCCAAAGGCCAATACTTCAACCTCAAACTGTGAAAAAGTATGTCGCACCTATAGAAAGGGTGACAGAAGACTTCATAGAATATATGGAGAATGCTAGAGATGAAAACGGCGATCTACCTGCTGAATTTGACAACGACATTCATAGATGGTCTTTAGAATGTAAGTACATACATATGCATTCTAACAAGTAGCACCAAACAATGACAACACGACCTTATAACTTGCGGTGTGGCCAGATACACTGTAGACGCCAGTTGTCTATATTGAACAGAACAGGTGGCAAGCCCGTTGCTGCACTTAATGGACCTAGATGTGTCATTTCTTTAACAGACGTAAATATCTGTTATTTTTAGAATAAGTACGGACGCCGCCGGTTTTACGTGGTTTTCGAAGAACGAGGAGTCATCTAGTTTAATACTATATACTCGTACTAGCGGTCCCGGCAGACGTTGTCCTGCCCAAACGTTGGTTTGCCTGCACTACTCCTACCCCTACCCTTATCACTTAGGGGTATGAAAAATAGATTACGACCGATCGTGGGCCCTATCATAAAATCGGTCAAGCCGTTTCGGAGGAGTATTCGACTACGGGTTCGATCCCGGATGTGCCAATTAAAAACCTTACATAATTCGACAAACCACACTTAGAGACTTTTCCATCTAAATATACCTCGACCCACTCGTTAGGTATAGCCTCACAAATACCATCGGCTAAAAGAGGGAGACTTGGTCCCACTGGGTACCCTGGGACCCCTAATGTTCTGTTGAGGTATTTGTACTTGGTCGGAACTCTCGTGTGGAAAGCTTGTTACCGGTTCCCTGTGGAAAACATCTTGATATAATTCTAATATAATGAAATATACCCTAACTAATATTATAAATGCGAAAGTATGTTTGTTTGTTCCCGTGAGATAGATTTGTTTTTGTTGTTATTAGTTTAGATTAGATTAGTTTAGGGGTCAGATAATGACATAGGTATACTACTTTTGATACCGCGATACTACTTTGATAGCGGGCGAGGGAGGGTCAAATTACAGCTACGGGATTATTTCTTTTTGGGATCTAGTTCCACGCGGGTGAAACCGCGGACAGAACCTTGTTACTTTATAAAGGTGAATTTATTTTTAGGTATTGGCAGAGTTGCACTAGACGTTCGGCTAGGTTGTTTATCACCACATCTGACGGTGGATTCGGAGCCTCAAAGAATAATAAACGCCGCTAAATTTGCGTTAAGAAATGTTGCTGTGTTAGAATTGAAGGCGCCTTACTGGAGATATGTTCCAACACCTCTCTGGACGAAATATGTTAATAATATGAACTTCTTTGTAGAGTAAGTACCTAATTATCTATTAAAATTAAAAAATAATGCAGACTTTTTTGTAGATCAATTTAACCTACATAATTATTTCCTACATCATTTATCATCATTATATCTCTCTCGGATTAGACATCATACGACATGAAAACTTGCTGGGGCCAAATTTTTTCCCAAATTGAGACCTTATATTGTTATTGCTCAGCTCCTAAACATGATAGGTTCATGTTTAATACTCGTAAACCTTCCCGGTGCATCAACCTGTTTGATAGTGAAAACCTCAACAAAATCCTTTTTGTAGTTTTTGCGTGAACTCTGTTTTATAATATATAGTAATGATGATATGTAAGTGGGCCAGTCCAGTATTTTTGGGTAGGTTCCTACATTTTCGCAGCGATGAACTAGACATTTTGATATTTATAAATTACTAGCTTCCGCCCCAGCTTTGCACGTGGAAATTTTTTAAAATTACACTTTCAGAATTATGACTATATTTAACTGACTTCAAAAAAAGGAGGAGGTTTGTCAATTCGACTGTATGTTTGTTATGCGATTATTCCGCCAATTATAAATTGATTTTGATGATTATTTTTTTGTTTAGTCCCATATAAACTTTATTGAAATTGATTCAGTGCTTTTTGAGAAAATCGACAAAAATTAAATATATACACAGATACACTTACTTCCTACTAAAAATTGACAAATAAAATTAATAAAAAAAAACACAAATCGACTTCAAAACTATACCTATATGTAAAAACTTAACTAAAAAGTAAAAAATAATATTTTAATTACTTCAAAGGCCAATCAACAAAATTATTAACTATAAAATTAATAAAAAAAAACACAAATCGACTTCAAAACTATACCTATATGTAAAAACTAAAAAGTAAAAAATAATATTTTAATTACTTCAAAGGCCAATCAACAAAATTATTGATACTTATTTATATCTTATCTATTTATTACTACATTTTTTTTTCTACAATTTATTTGGACTTTGGCACTTTAAAGGCCATGTCAGTCCCGTTGAAAATAACAATTAATTTACAATAAATATTTACAATGACTACAAAAAAATACTTCAATTTGCCAACATCTATAATTATCAAACAACTTGTAGAGCATCCTGGCATAAACAGTTATTTTTGGAGTCGGTTCCAACCAAAGACAAATGACCTACTCAATTAATCTATTATTATATGAATGCGAAATCGAATGAAAGCTGATAATTGCAAATAAGAACATCTAATATAATAAAAAACTGATAGTATTTGAAGAGAGAGAGCACAAAGTTACAGCAAATAAAACCATTTCCAATCAATACTAAACAAAATGTGTTATATATGATGTTTACTATCGAATGTAGAAATAAGTAGGTACCTAATACCTATATATTATGTGTTCTTTTTACTTTCTAGGTTATGCACAAAATATATAAACGAAGCTTTGGAAAGATTAAAATCAAAGAAAGTGACATCTGAAGATGATCTCTCCCTCCTCGAGCGAGTGTTGAGGAGTGAAGGTGACCCTAAAATTGCTACCATTATGGCCTTAGACCTTATACTTGTTGGCATTGATACGGTACGTAATCTTCTAATTAAGTCTGTTAAAGCACATCTATTATAGTTCCAAGGTCCATTAAGTGCAGCAATAGTACCTACATGTACCATCCTTTCAGATATCAATGGCTGTTTGCTCAATATTGTACCAAGCTGCCACAAGACCAGAGCAGCAAGAGAAAGTCGCAGAAGAAATAAGAAGAGTAATCCCAGATCCTGACAAACCTTTGACTTACGCAGATCTCGATCGCTTGCATTATACAAAAGCTTTCGTTCGGGAAGTATTCAGGTAAATTAGCTTATACCTACTAGTGGACCCGGCAGACGTTGTCCTGCCCAAACGTTGACTTGCCCTCTATTTACTTTCCTACTCCAACCCCAACCCCTACCCCTACCCTATAGCATAGGCTATAAAGATTATGCACTTATAAAATATTTGCTATAGAAATTCCGACGACTGGCCTTGAGAGCCGGAACACTAATTAATAGTTTTTATAATATTTGTCTGCCTGTCCCAATATTTGAGAATAATTAATAAATAGTATAGTCCACATAATGATTCTACGAAACCGTGTGAATCATTTAGTATTTGTATGTAAATTAAGCAATTTTTTTTTCCTGGACCATGCGTGAGGCTAACAAAATAGAATACCAGATTTATGGATATTTTCAAACAAAATAAAATCAGTGGGGTTAGCATACATTTTGACAGCGACACTTTCGTTTCGGTCGAATGGCCTTGAACAGGCCAAAACGTTCATGTCCAACAAGGACCGGTCAGAGATAGCCCGGGGCCGAGAGGTCCGGCCCAACAATGTGCGGGAAAATTCTGTGTACTTGTCTTTGTCCGGCCAAGCAAATTGCTCGGCATTCTTGTGCAGGGCATGCCCGGTCCGAGAATGTCCGGCCCAACAATGTGCGGGCAAATTCTGTGTACTTGTCTTTGCCCGGCATAGCAAATTTGCACGCACATTGTTGGGCCGGACCTCTCGGCCCCGGGCTATCTCTGGCCGGTCCTTGTTGGACATGAACGTTTTGGCCTGTTCAAGACCATTCGACCGAAACGAAAGTGTCGCTGTCAAAATATATGCTAACCCAGAAGGGTTATCGTGGCTTTCTATTCGTTAAAGATTTTTTAGAATCGGTTCAGTAGTTTGAGAGATTACTGACAAAGTTCACCTCTTTATAATATCACATGATGCAATGTTTTTTTAAACTTTTTAATTTATCCCTTAAAATTAACCCCCAAAATCTAAATTCGATTAATTATGCTACACGTCTGTGATACAGACACAAGAGAGATCCTATAGGGGTTTCCGTTTTTTTATCGAAGGAACCCTAAAAATATCTAAATAATTATGTAGTCCTAATATTTGTTTCATGATCTTTCAGGATGTATTCAACTGTTATTGGAAATGGAAGAACTCTTCAGGAAGATGATGTTATTTGTGGATATCATATTCCAAAAGGCGTAAGTATTTTAGCAAAATTTTCAAAAAAAAATAATTATTTATCAACCGCTACACCTAGCTAAAATATTGAAGTGGTTCGATCTAGGCCATGTGCCAATGGTTTTTTTTATTAAAAACTTATGTACTACAATAATCCGACAAACCACACTTAGAGGCTTTACCATCTAAATATACCTCAACAGAACTGGCCACTCGTTAGGTATAGTCTCACAAATACCATCGGGTAACTGAGGGAGACTTTGTATTCCGCTAGGTACCATGGAACCGATAACATGGGTTTGGGAGCTGTAAGGGCAACCTGAAAAGAAAAGGAACAAAATAAGAATTTTAGAAATACTTGTGTATCTAATTATTCATACAAAAGACATCAACGCGCGCTAGAGTCAACATTTGACATTTGTCACTGTAATTTAGCATATAGTTACTTATTCAATATATATAAGTGAAATAGCCGTTATTTTATCAATGGGTTTTATTGAATAGGAAATATGGGTGGTAAAATAAAGGATTATTTTGCCCCTGTTTTACCACCCAGTGACATAGGTGGATTATTTACAGAGAAATTGGGAATAGTTTATCCCCATACAAATTATGGATATAGGACTCAAGAAATTCGTTACATGTTTTGGTAGTTAATTTAGTATTTATGATAATTATTATAAGAAACTTGATAGCCTAATTGGTAGAGCATTGACTCAAAACCAGGATGTCCCGGGTCTAATTCCCACTCGTGCAAAAAATGCTATGCACCAATTTTCTTTCGGAAGGCACGCATATATTTATTTCTGTTAAAGAAGTGACACAACAGGCTCGCGCCATCTATTCTGTTTAATATGGACAAGGTGGAAAAAGTGGACACTGTTACTGGTCTCTCTTACCACACCGCCATGTGTCAGAAAAAAATCTTGACAAATCTTATAACGATGATTTGGCTTGATAATAAGATTATTTTTTCATTTGCAGGTACAAATGGTGTTCCCAACTGTAGTAACAGGGAACATGGATCAATTCGTATCAGATCCTGAAGAATTTAAACCGGAACGCTGGATGGAAAGTGGTGGAAAGTTGCACCCGTTTGCGTCACTGCCATATGGTTTTGGAGCTAGAATATGCTTGGGTCGACGATTCGCGGATTTGGAAATACAAATTTTACTTGCTAAGGTAATTAAGTATGAATAGAGGAAAATGAAAGATTGACTAAGAAGGTTTATATGGCAGAAGTGAAAGGAAATGCTAACAGAGGCCGAGCAAGGTGTAATTTTATTCAACATATAAAAAAAATATTGATCGAATAAAAGTACACACAATCGCCGAGTATGTATGAAACGAAAGAGGTATGTCGGGATCGTAGCAAATAGCATTCGATTGTCTCTGCCTACCCCTCTTGGGATAAAAGGCGTGATAGAAACAGATAAATACTGTTAAAATTGATCTAAGAAAAAATTGGAGTATAAATATCACGCATATTACAATTAAATTATGTAAAATCTGTATTTTCTGTAAAATGATTGCAATGAAATGTGTAAAACGAATTGTATAAAACTATATATATCTATCTATCATCATGCCTATGTCCTAAGAGGGGTAGGCAGATACAATATAATGCCATTTGCCACGATCCTGATTTACCTCTTTCGCTTCTTTTATATTCATCATACCTTTCATACATGCTCGGCGACTTTTCTTATATTATACTAGTAATTGCCCGTTACTGCGTAAGCAATGTTACGTTTACACCCATTTTTACACCCATACTTTTAGGGGTTGTTTATCGAAAAATCCTTTCTTAGTGCACCTTTACACCACCCACCCCCCCCCCCCCCCCTAAGGAATATATTATCTTATAATTTTCCATATTTATATTTTCAGTGGTTTAGGCTGGTGCGTTGATTGGTTTCATAGATTTGGTTATATTAATAGGCTCCAAACTTAAGACTGGATTTTTTTATTTATTTGATTTGATTAAGATTGAAAACTACAAATTTGTGCCGTTTGGTGTAGAAACGTGGGGTTTAAATGCCAAAAAGTTTATTAAAGATATATCCCCTCGACCGATCATCTCTTCTGGTGATAAGAGGGCTGGCTCCTTCCTCGCTCAACGAATCAGTATCGCGATTCAGTGGGGAAATGCAGACAGTATTCTTGCCACTATTCCACGCGGACCTTGTTTAGATTAGATTTAAGGTTTATTGTTATGCGTATTAAATAAAAAAAAAGATATGACCATATGACAAAAAAAGACTGGACGAAATATTTTCCATGTACCCTGAGGACCGGTAAAATTGTTCAGCGGTAACAATTATTTATTTATTGCTAAAAATATAAAATAATATATTTTTCTTTTCAGCTCCTAAGAAGATACAAACTGGAATACCATTACGAGCCCCTAGAATATGCTGTTACTTTCATGTACGCTCCACACGGACCGCTAAAACTTCGTATGATTGAACGATAAAAAAAGTTAATCAACTGGCCCGGCCGAAAGTAATACCCATCGGGCTTTAGAAAGAGACTTCGATATTGTAGTGCGTTGTCTCTGTCATTAGTACACGTGTTAGCATACTTAAGGTAAAAAACGACCAAGGAATGTCCGGGGAATTTCGTGTACTGTCTTTGTCCGGCACAGCAATTTGTCCGGGCATTCCTTGGCTGACCATTGTCGCGGTTTTAAAAAAGAAAAGTATGGCATAAATGATAATGTTGTTATAGTAACTATGTACACAGATAGATACCTCAAATAATAAATAATTTGGATTTTTTAAAATTCGTAATTAAGAATAGTATAGATTTAATGCGAATAAAATTGTATATCCACAATTTGTTTATTTTATTTATCAACTAGCGGACCCGGCAGACGTTGTCCTGCCCAAACGTTGGCTTGCCTGCACTACCCCTACCCCTACCACTAACTTTGGCTATATTATTTCTAGTAAAAAGTAAAGGATAAAAAATGGTTATTGTGAGTTATCCCTAAGAGATAGACATATACCATTGCTGACTTTTTTTGTAGACCTTTTTAAGGTGTACAATACTATAGTATATTATTTTGATCTATCTCGTAGGGTTCAGCCAGCGTTTGCAATGTAAGCGCAAAGAATGTGTTTATTTACGACATCACATTAGAAACCTCTAAAATTATCAGTATTTCTCTACTATATTATGCATGTTATATACATATAAACCTTCCTCTTGAATCACTATCTATTAAAAAAAAACCGCATCAAAATCCGTTGCGTAGTTTTCAAGATTTAAGCATACATAGGGATATAGGGACAGAGAAAGCGACTTTGTTTTATACTATGTAGTGATAGTGATAGTGAAGTATAATTGCTATATAACTTTATTATGTGTATAAGATGACATAAGTATGAATAGGACGACCTAGGTATATTTTGTGCGTCGGTGGCCGAGTGGTTAAGACATCTGGTATTAACTAGGCATACCACGGATTCGATCCCGGATCCCAAACATGTATACCAATGGGTTTGTGGTACTATACATTCATAAACAGTAAAAACTCAGACATTAGTGGCGCCATCTAGTAAGAAATGTTGAAAAAAAAAAACACAAACGGGTAAAAATATTATAAATGCAGAAAGTGTGTATGTTTGTACTTCTTTCACGCAGCAATGGAGCAATGGATCGACGTCATTTTGTGCACAAAGAACCGGAGAATAATGTAGGCTACTTTTTATTTCGGAAATTCTTCAAGATATATTCTCTTATGCCGCACTAGCAGTTGCCCGCGACTTCGTACGCGTTGTATTAGGCGTAATTTATGTAAATACTAGGGGGTAAGGGGGAGAACGGAATAAGATCTATCCGACCCCAAACATCATCCTCACCTGCACGCATCATCCGACCCAGCAATGGTGGTATAACCAATAACCATACACCTAGCTAGGAAACTGACTGGAAGAGGCTACGCTACAGCAAGCCTGAAGACCTGAATAATCTCAAAATGTCTGGTGCAGAAGGCAATGCGATACCACTGCACTATTCTTCCCAAGAAAGTTAACCATGGCGAGTCAATACAAAGTGCGTCGCGCTGTGGACCGCCATGATTGAACACAACTGCTCTGTCAAGAGCACCGCGACTGCTGTAAATACTCCACGCAATGATACAAATGTTTACATTTCATTTCACCCCCCTTGATTTTTAAAACTCTTTTCTTAGTACACCTCTACGCTCAGTAAGGAATACACCTTCCAATTTTCATATTTATATATTTAGTGGTTTATGCTGTGCGTTGAGTGTGTCAGTAAGCGACACGATGGTTTTATATATTTAGTTTTCAAAACATTTCCACGGAATATAATTTCAACAATATCCTAACTGTATCTTCAAAAGACAAAAGAAATTTTAAACTAAGTAATTTTGTATTAATGTGGAACTAAAATATTACAGTTATTCTTTAGCTACAGCTTTCACAAATAGTTTCAATACATTTTCTATTGTATATTTCTAAAAAAACTTTACGGTTTTCATGATATTTTAGGTTAGATACTGACTTTTTAATGCGACTTCGCTCGCTCACATGAATGTAAAATATTCCAGATAAGATCATCCTAGTTTCCTCCAGTTGCGCCAGAACTTAGAACAAAAAATTAGGGCTAGGAAAAATGAGCCAATACTAATGGCGTCGTATCGCCATCTCTTTCACTCTATATACAGATGACAGAGATAACAAATATTTCTATACCAATCCACAGTATGATGTTGTTAGGTTGGCATTACCTTTCAGCCCTAAGTTTGTTTCATTTCAATCATAGAGTACTAAGCCTATGGAGGGGCCATAGACGGGCTCCCCCTTTCGCCAATTTTTCCCCCTTTGACCAGTTAAACTGACCAGGTGCGCAGTAATAATTAACCTTAGATTTTGTTGGTATCGTTTAGTGTCGCAAGACAGAGCTCTAGGAAAATAGTTAATTGTGATGTTTTAAATGGGAAAGGCGATCTAGGACGTCAAACTTGCTGAAACATAGTGTTTCCAATCATTAATTATAATTATTATGTTTGTATTTTAACATAATCATCATATAACGTAAAATCCGTTGCGACAATAAAACGACAGAAAAATACAGTGGTACAGGGGCTAGTACTAGACGTTTACCTCCCCTCCCGCCAAAAGTGGCAGAAAAAATTGTTCGGTGATTTAGCTCTTCCCGTCTCCAGTCTTAAATACTCAAAGATTTCAATGTATGGCAGTCCCGACTCTTATTAAAGAACATGGTGATTGCTACTTACTCTATGGTTTCCTCGTTTAGGCAAAACGCAATATGTGTAACGCAAAAAAAAAGTAAAAAAAAAATTAAACGCTTTTATCAGTAACGCACACTTGCACAAACCAAATGAGCCCAAACTAGATGGGGTTGCGTCGTTTGTTACTGAGTTCCTGTGGCCACCTTCCGGCTCCATCATCTGGCTCCTGACATCATCATCATCTTGTGAAGATGCAAAGCGCAACATTGATTCGACAATTAGAAGTTTTATTATAACAATTAGAAGTTAAATTCGACTTCCAAGATTTGTTTAGATACATAGTTAGTTAGTTACTGTATAATATAAAGTTCAAAGTTAGGTTCAATCCTAGAATGTCCGAGAAAATCAGTATCTTTGCCCGACCCACCAATTTGGTCGGCATTCTATTGTTGGACATTCTCGGGACGGGCATTCCTTGCCATTGGTGCGGGAGGACCCGTCGTTTTTGTCGTTTAATTCAAAACGAAAGATGTCGCGGTCGTAAGTATGAAACCCCGCATATAGTGTAAATTGGTAGAGCGTTAAGCATGAAACCGCGGGGGACACCTGTAGCAAAAATTGCTAAGCATCAATTTTCTGAATGCTTTAATCGACTTCTTGTTCTTCGGAGGGCACGTAAAGCCCCCTAAAATATCGCATTACATCGGGTCCATTAAGTGAAGCAAAAGGCTTACCACCTGTTCTGTTTAATATGGACAACTGGTAATAAGTGGACACTGTTACAGGTTTCTTTGGCCACACTGAAAGAAGGATAACAAAACACAGTTTTGCATTAGTATTAGTAGGACTAGTATAATATAGTCATGGGTCTTGTTTTTCCCAGTCCCAGGGTACCCAGAGGAAGACCAAGTCTCCCTCTTTCAGCCGATGGTATTTGTGAATCTATACCTAACAATGGCCAGTTCTGTTAAGGTATATTTAGATGGAAAACCCTCTAAGTGTGGTTCTTTTAGAAGGAAATAAGTAAGTAAGTACATTGTTTTACGCTCTTTTGAAGTTAAAAGGCGTGCCAACACAAACAGAACAAAAGTATGTTTGCAAGTCAACAGCGGAAAGCGTGAAAAAATATATTTTACATACACTTTGTTCTTTGTGACAGTGTAAAAGCGTTATGGTTTCAAATATAATTATTTTGAGAATTTAGGTTAATTTGCCATGACGACCGTTATACCTTGCGACGTGGCCAGAAACAAGCTGTCACTTCTTAAGAAATAGTAGGTTCATTTTAGAGAGAGATATATGCTACAATTCTTTCCTGCAAAATGTTGTTATATATCTCTGACGGATTAGACAGCATTCGCCATGAAAACTATATTGGACTATATTATTCCCCGACTTGATTAATTTATACAGTTAATGCTGAGCTCCTCAACATGATAGGTCCATGTTTAATACTCGTAAAGCTTCATGGTGAATTAACCTATCTAATATTAAAAACCGCAACAAAATACGTTCAGTAGTTTTTGTGTGAAAAGGGCACAGACAGACAGACAGAACAGAAAGGTTGGGGGACTTTTTCTTATAATATGTAGTGATATAGGGCGGATATGCTCTCTGGCTTTTCCATCTAAATATACCTCAACAGAACTGGCCACTTGTTAGGTATAGCCTCACAAACCATCGGCTAAAAGAGGGAGACTTTAGTCTTCAGCTAGGTACCCTGGGACCGTAACATGGTGTCGGAAGCTGTAAGGGAACCTGTGAGGACAGAAAATAAAAGTCAATAATAGCCGTTAATAGAGCAGTTTTATCCGCTCATTCGTTTCGGAGCTTATTCTGGACAAGATAGTTATTCAGACAGACATACAAAAGTAAACTGTAAGATATTAATTAGTGGAGTAGGTGCACACAAAATGCAGTAAATTGCATGAAACAGAGTTCAGAGAGCGGCGAAAGTCGCAAGAAATTGCATCGAAAGCTGGATAAACTTGTTTTAATTTCTCATGGATTATAAGTAAGTAAGTATAAAGAAGGATGTATCTAAGTATTATTAAATAATGTATTCAAATCCGACCAGACCTTTGCTGATATTTTTTGTTGTAGACACTCTATTATAGGTTTGTGGGGTTCAAATGACAAAATTATTATTAAAGAAAATGTCCCCACGACTGATCATCTCCTCTGGTCAAAGAAGGATGGCTCCGTCTTCGCTCAACGAATCAGAATCCCAGCCAATATTTTTACGCTTTGACTCTTCCGTTTCAAGTATTTTTCTGTCGTTTTATTGTCGCATCGGCTTTTACGCTTTGATTATGCTAAAATACAAACATAATAATTATAATTAATGATTGGAAACACTATGCAAATTAGACGTCCTAGATCGCGTTTCCTATTTAAAACTCAGAATTAACTATTTTTCTAGAGCTCTGTCTCGCAAAACAAAACGATACCAACGAAACCTACAGTAATTTATTACTGCTCTCCAGTTTTATTGGTCAAAGAGCAAAAAATTGGCGAAAGGGGGAGCCCGTCTATGGCCCCTCCTTAGATTTAGTACTCTATGGTTATAGGATGTCAACATTGCTACCAGGCTGAGCTACCAGGGTTTCAGATCACGATGTCAGTTACATAAATATTTAAATCGTTGACATATCTATAAAAATTAAAATAAAATTTCTTTGGTAAACGCATCACTTGAGAACATCTGTATTTGTATTTTGTTTTTGTATCAAATTCGATTATTTTTAATTAAGATTTTTAGTCAAAGAAAATTGGAAAATTTGGGTAAAACTGAAAGTGATTTTTTCTATGGGATTTTTGTATGAACTCAAGACCATATTAGATGATGAAAGTTAATATGGGCTCCACGGGCAAGGCAAAAAGAAACTAAGAATAATTTATTTTTATATTAGTTACTTTTAATGTTTAGATTAGATTTAAGGTTTTATATTGTTATGTGTAAATAATTAAAATTAAAAATAAACTTTTGTTACTTCTAAGACACTTTACTATTTGACAAATATTGATGATAGCAAACATTCAATATTTGTTTACGTTAGTATGTACTTAAGTTGGTGCTTATGTGTAACCTCTGTAAATATGATCATTGAGTCAACATTGAATGAAAAAAAAATTTGCTATACTCTATTCATTATAGGTGGGGGTGAGGTCAATCTCAGGACGCTCCTAAAAATTCAGACACTTGACCTTTGTATCATCTACATACAATAATGACATAATTAAAAATACAATAAATTAACTACGAAGCCACCTTGTTTTCTCTGGTTTTTTTTCTTTCTTCACGGACCAAGTCTCCCTCGTTTAGCCGATCGCATTTGTGAGGCTATACCTAACGAGTGCTAGTTCTGTTGAGGTATATTTAGATGGAAAAGCCTCTCAGTGTAGTTTGTCGGATTATGTAAGTACATAAGTTTTTAATTAAAAACCCATTGGTATATGGCAGGGATCCGGAATCGAAGCCAGGGTCTGCCTAGTTAATACCTTAGAATTATTTATTTATTTAACACTAGCTCTCCGCCCCGGCTTCGCGTGTGGAGCCCATATTAACTTTAATCCCCAATGGTCTTGAGTTCATACAAAAATCCTAAAAAAAATAGCATTTTCAGTTTTTCCCGAATTTCCAGTTTTCTGGGTAACTTTTGCAATTTTTATTTTCCTAAACCCTGATTTAAAAAAATAACAATTAACCAAATCGGTCCAGCCGTACTCAAGTGATGCGCTTACCATTTATTTATTTTTATTAATAAGACAAACTCTGCCAGATCCAGTAAAACTTATTAATATAATTTTTTTGGCACCCAAACAGCGTTTTTTTAATCACTCCCCATTTTTTCTCTTATTATGCTGTTTTTTAATACAAGACTTTATTTTCTTTGTATATCTTGTACTTCCGCTATTCAACAGCAATAGTATCAATAGTGGTAATGTAAAAAAACAGATTTACATACAAAACATAAATTATTCAAAGCAAAAATATATTGTTAATCATTCAGCCTTTCTACTTAGCATTGTAAACTAGCTAACTATATATTAAAAAAACCGTTAAAATAAATCATTTACTACCAGACTATTTACTTCGTCCGTGGTATTTTAATATCACCGATTCCTTTGACACAAATCGTCGAATAAGGATCATTGACATTATTGGTTACTGCTCCGCTCCTAAAAGACATAGCGTGATGTTTTATACACAAAAACCTTCCCTGTAAATCAATCTTTATATTAATGAAAACCGTATCAAAATCGGTAAGGAGTTTTTGAGTCTATAAGGCACAAACAGATATGTCAACATCCATTTTTAATGTGTAACATCTTTCCTCTAACTTTCCTGTAATTTGTGGGAGTGATTTCGTGAAAAGGGACGGTTGTTTGTAACAGGAAGCCGCCAATTTGACCAATGAGCGCGCGCGGTGGTAGAGTTGGCCGTCAGATGGTACCACCCCATTTTCCGAGAGGTTGGTACTGTCAGCCAACAGTGTGTGCGTGTGTGTGACGAGGAAGAGAAAGGGAAATAGAGAAGGAGAATGCATAAGCTGTGCGCTTAACCTACAGTGTTGTGTATAAAGTGTTTATGTTTTCAGGAATTACCAAGGTCAGATGTCAGTCGTTTTTTTATATATAACATAACGATTGTGAAAAATTATATATGCTGTATAGGTACTTATTCAAAAATAATGATATACAAAGTACTTAGTACATTGTCATATTATTATTTCTCTTCTCTTTTTCTATTTCTTCACGGTTCGCCTTACAGCTCCCGAAACCGTGTTACGGTTCCTGGGTACCCAGCGGAAGACCAAGTTTCCCTCGTTTAGCCGATGGTATTTGTGAGGCTATACCTACGAGTGGCTAGTTCTGTTGAGGTATATTTAGATAGTCTTGCGGTTGCACCCGCGTTAATGATTACTACTTCGGTCCACCGAAATCGAGCACAGACACGTCCAATTCTTGTAAAGAATGGTCCGCCTAGATCGTATGGCGGCCGGAAAGGGGAATTATCAGTGCGATGCCGGACAGATGTGTGGCCTGCTTAAGTGAACCCTATACGATTTCGTCACGTAACTCTAAAAATATGAGGTTTTCTTCTAATAAAGTTGAAAAAAAGTGAAATGTACTTGCTAATTATTATATGTATATGAAAGTGTGTATGAAACTAAGTGGTTTTAGGGTTTCGTTGTAAGAAATGAATTTGTTATAGTAGTATTATAATTTCTTTAACCAACCGTTTCTCTCTCGACAACTTACAAATGTAATAACTCAGTACGAGACATCACTAAAAATAATATTTCAAAGTGAGCATACAGATTAAATTACCCTTCTTGTATGTATGATTAACAGCACAACCGATTTCAAAGCGGTTTGTTTCAAATGGTATTGTGACATGCCATTCTGGAAATGTGGAAACGACATGTTTATGATACTTGGAGTTTGAACTTAAAAGGTATAGTGTTAGTTATTTTAAAATAGTTTTTTTTATTTATCAACTCCCTTACGCATGTACTAAATGATATAATTTTATTCAGAAATATTAAAAATTTTGTTTACATTAAAAATCTTAAAATTACAAATTAAAAATTTCTTCCAGAGAGTCCGAATCCGCTGTCATAGTGCCTAGAACACATAGCGTGTTAGTTAAATAATTTTGTTTCTGCGATTTCAAGTGTATAACCACTAATGCACTTGAGGCTTAAGTAGGCCACACATTGGTCCGGCATCGCACCGAAAATTTACCATTCCGGCCGCCGTAAGATCTAAGCGGGCCATTTGATACAAGAATTGGACGAGTCTGTGGTCGATTGCGGTGGACCGTACGCGCCGGAGATAGGACGAATGGGTGGCCATCTTTAGAGGCCTTTCCATTTAAATATACAGCTCAACAGAACTCCGCAGTAACATTAATAAAATTTAAATAAAATTGTTTATAAAAAATATTTGTGAGGCTGTGCCTAACGAGTGGCCAGTTCTGTTGCGCTGTATATTTAAATGGAAAGGCCTCTAAAGATGGCCACCCATTCGTCCAATCTCCGGCGCGTACGGTCCACCGCAATCGACCACAGACTCGTCCAATTCTTGTATCAAATGGCCCGCTTAGATCTTACGGCGGCCGGAATGGTAAATTTTCGGTGCGATGCCGGACCAATGTGTGGCCTACTTAAGCCTCAAGTGCATTAGTGGTTATACACTTGAAATCGCAGAAACAAAATTATTTAACCACATCATTCACATTTCACTCACGGTGTTGCCATTGTGTAAATACCAGCCTCTTTTGGTTTACATTAGAACATATATATACATAATTACACTCTTATTAATAAACTCGAAGTAGCGACGTAGTAACTAAACTGTGTTTCGTCTCCGTCTAACAAATCTGCAATTCATTATGATAGACGGAGACGAAACACAGTTTAGTTACTACGTCGCTACTTCGAGTTTATTAATAAGGATGTTAATGTTTTACTGTGTAATTTAAATTGTAAACAATAAAAATCATATTACGCAAAGATTTAGATCTATAGATATGCCTTAAAAATAAAGAATGTGCCCACGAAAAAAAATGTTCTCTATGAAAGCTGTGCGTGCACTCATTACGAAGTGATAGAAATAATGTTACATGCTTGCGATGGTTGATGTTTGATTTTTGCCCAGAAATATTACGAGTGCTGGAGATATAGGCTATGGGATAAATTTATATATAAATTTAAATATAAACCATGTTACGGTCCGAGGGTACCCAGCGGAAGACCAAGTTTCGCTCTTTTAGCCGATGGTATTTGTAAGGCTATACCTAACTAGTGGTTAGTTCTATTAAGGTATATTTAGATGGAAAAGCCTATAAAGTGTGGGTTGTCCGATTGATTATAAAAAACCCATTGGTACATTCCAACTATTTGTCACCAGGATTTTCATCAAAGACAACCGAATACCATTTGCAACGATTCTGTCATGTCTGAATTTCGGCAATTTCTTGCTTTTTAGTGAACAATTTGTGAAAAAGTTAATTAGTTAGTTAAATTAATTAATGAATTAAAATATTTTTAAAATATGAATAGACTTCAATAATGTTACTACTTACTTAGTCACATAAGAAAAAAAGCCTGACATAAAGACAAATCGAAATCTCAAAAATAAAATATATCAATATGACATTAAAGTTAATTTTTGATTTAAACATTGGATTTACGATATTATATTTCAGACACCTGTTTCGGATGTACAAAGTTTGTTTCCATTAACATTCTTCTTCACCAGTAACGGTGTCCACTTTTAGCTAGTTGTCCGTCCATGTTGAACAGAACAGGTGGCAAACCTGTTGATAAAAAAAGGGTTCGACCCCACATCCGACAATTTTATAATAAAAAATCTTTGTACATTATCCGACAGAGGCTTTTCCATTTACATACCTCAACAGAGCTGGCCACTCGTGTTAAAAAACAAACTTTTCATTTATCCACAGACTAAATTTTACAATTCTCGCTGCAATAACTAATATTATAAAGGTAGTATTTAATAATATAACTGTAAATCTCCTTTTTTAGCACCAACAATACTGGATTGCACACTAAATAATTATTATCGTATTGCACTACCCCTAGGTGAAACCCTAACCTACCTCTACGTGCCAACCGAAGTCGTACTATCAATAATTTATTTGATGTGCAATATTAGTGTGCAATTAGAAATTTCCCTTATAATTGCAAAAGTAATTTGTTTATCCTTATTTGACGTAAAAACAACGGATCAACGTGAATTTTTGCATGGCTATTGTTGGAGGACGGGAGACTGAAATAAAGCAAGTTAATGTGGCCAGAGAGAGACACAATGTAAAAAAGTGTGTTTTTGTTTGTCTTTATTTCAAATTAAAACTGAGCAATAATTTTTTTTTTTTTTTTTTTTCAAATTTTTCAAAAGCAATAATTCGACGTGTTATTTTTGTATAGTGATTGTTTTTAGGGTTCCGTGCCCAACGGATGCAAACGGAAACTCTATTACTAAGGCGGCGCTGTCACAGGCATCTTTTAAACGGTAATATAACCAGACAACAAATAATAAAAATAATATAAAGTAAAAAAAATACGGTGGTCCCATAAATACAAGAAATGTGTTTTATTTGGCGTTTAAATTATTGCTCTATCTTGATATTGGGAATAATGCTAATACATACAAACGTCTAACTACAATACTATAACACCGGTCAAGTGTGAGTCGGACTCGCGCTAATTTGTTCCTGTGCCATACAGGGGCGTCAAACTTGGTTTGACCTTAGTGCATAATATTGAGTGTACGGAGCCCTTGGCGTGCTAATCCGACTCTCACTTGACCGGTTTTTTAAATTTAAATCACTGTGCAGGTCGACCATTGACGCTCTTTTTACGTGACGTATCAAAATTGTGATTGACGTATGATAATGGAAACGCGTAATGCAGAAAGTAAAATCCGCAACTAACTGCTCGATACTCGCTCAGTACCGCGATGTCTTGCTCCAAGCCTACACTAACATAAACGAGTGGGAAGTGCAAACTGCATCGCTTTTGAAAAATAATGCAAGTGAAATTTGATAAAAAAACGAGTTTTTAAGTGTATTTTATGTTTGTAACCGTTTGAGGTAAGAGTTATGCATTTTTTTTCTAAATTTCAAATTTCTAAAAGTAGTTTTTGTACTACTTACTTGAAACGAAAGGACCTCGTTTAATCCCTACTCAAGCTAAAAAGGTTAAGAATCATTTTTTTTTTGAAAATAGGACTTTCCATGTAAGAAAGAAACATATTCTTTAAAGTTTTTAAAGAGAAAAATAATCCCTTACGATTGTTTAACAAGTAGAAAAGAGACGATCCTCACAAGCTATACAATATATCCCCTCGACTGATCATCTCTTCTGGTGACAAGAAGGCTGGCTCCTTCCTCGCTCAACGAATCAGCATCGCGATTCAGCGGGGAAATGCAGACTATTCCATGCGGACCTGGTTTATTCAGTTATTTTTAATGTTGGTTTTTATATTGTTAATAAAAAAATAATATTGAATTATCAGAATGTACTATTTACACGATATTCAGCATTATCTGCTTTTTTTAAATTAAATATATAGTAAGACGTCTGGTATTAACTAGGCAGACTACGGGTTCCATCCCGGATCCCGGCCATGTACCAATGGGGTTTTTAATTAATCACACTTATAAAGGCTTGTCCATCTAAATATACCTCAACAGAACTGGCCACTTGTTAGGTATAGCCTCACAAATACCATCGGCTAAACGAGGGAGACTTGGTCTTCCTCTGGGTACCCTGGAACCTTAACACGGTTCGGGAGCTGTAAGAAAAAATAGAAGGAAAACTAATAAAATTAACTTTATGAAACTTTCAGATATCTAGTATAATTAATAATTTCGCTTAGATAAAACACTTAGACCTTTATTCATAAACGTTTATTAGCAACGTTTTTGTTAAAATGTGTTTTGTTTCTTTCTATTATTAGTAAAGACAGGTTTGTTAGAGAGTGACAAAACATATTCTAACAAAAACGTTGCTAATAAACGTTTATGAATGAAGGCTATAATCTTCACGACATTTATAGCTTGCGGTGTGGCCAGAGTATCCACTTTTTGCCAGTTGTCCATATTAAACAAACGTATCTGATATTTTTTAGAAGAAAGGCTTTAAGTGGTTTTAAAGAAAATTGGTGCTTAGCATTGTTGTCACCAGTGAGAATTGAACCCGGAACCAAAAGAACGACAACACGAAATCATAATTTGGTCCACCCGAACCCGGGATTGTCGATATAAAATCACAGATCACCAGACTATACCCGTAAATAGTGGACTAACGGAATGTTGGTAATAGAGGGGTTCATTATCTAAGGGAAACACTAAACTTTATTGTCCTAAACCTAGTAGTTTTGAAGTTATGACTTTTTTAAAATATTTAGTTTAAATTCTCATAGTATGTACACAAATATGTAAATTTTATTTACAAATATTTTATATTTTCTACATATTTTTATTTAAGGGGGTAGGGAAAACATATGTCTTGCAAATACAAACAAACTAAAACGTTATTCATGCGTAATTAATTGCAAAATAAAAAGAAAATTTTTAATTACAAAATGTGAAATTTGAACGAAGCTGGTGGCACAAAAATTCATACAAATCGATCAAGCCGTTTCGGAGGAGTTTGGTTACAAACACTATGACACGAGAATATATATACATATATAGATGTTATAGGAAGCAAGAGTCCGATTGTACCTATATTATTTTTTATTTAAAACTAGCATTTCGCCACGACTTCGCCCGGGTCTTGAGTTTATACAAAATCCCATAGAAAAAAGCACTCTTATTCAGACTATTACGTACATTAAAAACATCCAAAAGGTGCGTCGGTGGCCGAGTGGTTAAGACTTCTGGTATTAACTAGACAGACCACGGGTTCGATCCGGGATCCCGGCCATGTACCAACAGAACTAGCCACTCGTTTTAAAGTATAGCCTCACAAATACCATCGGCTATACGAAGGAGACTTGGTCTTCCGCTGGGTACCCTGGGACCGTAACACGGTTTCGGGAGCTGTAAGGCAACCCGTGACGAAAGAAAAAAAACCAAATCATCCACCCGTTCTCAAGTTCATTTAATTTTTATTAATATAGATAACCTTACACCTATCCTATAAGTTGAGTTTCTAGTACATGTAGGTCCGTAATTGCAATTCAAATGTAATTATTAGATATCTAATTAAACATGCAAAACATTAATTTTTAATATTTGATCTATAACGCATAGTTTTAATTATCAATTAGGTATTATTAACCCATAAATTTGGACTTGCCCGTCTTTAAGTAGATCAAGAAGCTTTCCGCCGGGCTTCGCCCGTGGAAATGTTTGAAATGTCATATAAGAATTTATTCCGAAGTAGTTCCTGGATAAAAAGTAGCCTATTTAACTCTCCGGTTGTCCAACTACTCGTATCTCTGTGCAAAAAATCCCGTCGATTAGTTGCTCTGTTTTGACGTGAAAGAAAAATAAACAAACAAACAAACACATTTTCACATTTCTAATGTTAATTGAATATATATGTATATGAATTTATATTATTAATTAGGATTCTCAGAGTTTTTTTTAATGGAAATCTCGCCACCGCCAGTTTCTAAGCGAATATAATACATATATTAGTCCACTTGAGATACTTTTACACGCTTCGCTTGAACCACCTAGGGTGGTTTGTAGGATGCAAGAAAGACCGACGCCGGAAGTTCTTTCCACTTTTTGGTAGTGCGACACAGGAACGAGTCACTGAACTTTTTCGTTCGTATGCAGAACGTGTCGACCGTGTGTGGATGCAAGCTACATCGTGTGCGAGCAGTGCGGGTGCGAAAAGGGGATGGAGGACGAGGTCATGGAGTTCATCTGAACATTCCCCATAATACGCTAAGAAAGGCTATGTCGTTTGGCCTTTGGGTCATTGATATAAAAGACGAGACTAAATTCTTTCATGTAGTCACTATATTTAGTACAAAAGTCCCTGACGCGTGTGTTTCTGTAATCTTACTGAACCACTGTACCGATTTGAATGCGGTTTTTACTATTGTGATCTAAATTTCTCGAGGAAGGTGCATGTACAAAAAAATCACTTTAACTTATAGTAGCTTAGCATTAACAGTATTGTGAATTTGGGGGAAAATATCTAATTTGTTAGATACATATATCAAAATTATGATATAAGTAATTGCGTAGATTAGATCTAAAAAAATCGGGTTAAGCCAACTTGAATCACTAGTATTTATTAAATAATTAGTCCATAAATAACCATTCGATGAAGGATTGTTTAATGTAATATGTCGAAAAAACAAGTTTTGCGGTCAAAGCCAGAGCCGGTTCGCAATTTTCAAGATCAAGAACAGTTAAAATTTCGTCGATCGTAATTTGGAAAGTAAATTCATGTATCCTTACGAAAACCTTTTTTTTTAACGGCTTTTATACCTTGCTGTGTGGCCAGGGACACCAGTGTAAGAGTTTCCACTTTTTGCTAGTTGTCCAGGCCTGTAGCTGCACTTAATTTTTATAATGGGAATGGCTCCTAAAATTTATAATAAGTTGCCTGACGAAATTAAAGAATTACCATTGACAATTTTTAAAATAAAATTAAAGGGGATACTTGTAGACAAATGTTATTATACCATAAATGATTTTTTTGAAGATTATATTTTAAATGTATTATTGTAATTTTATTATTTTTGACAATTTTTGACTTTTTCTGTATTTGTTATTTTAGAATTTGTAATTAATTGACATTAATTTGTAAGTGTATATTTGTGTGCCTATTATGTAATTGTTTAGCTCTGTAATAATATTTGGATGTAGTTTTTGATTCTTTATTTGTTTTTTTACTAATTTGTGTTAATTTCAAATAGTATTAAATGGATAAATTATAAGAATACTATTGTACGCCTGAAAAGGTACCACATGGAAGACACAATTTTATTATGTACGACACCTTATTTTGATTCTGTGTGACAATAAAATATATTTGAATTTGAATTTATTGCTATACTATATATTTAATGCTATATAAATTAATATATACTATATATTTAATAAATAAATTAATACTTGTTACTTGTTTAATAGACGTAAATATCTGTTATTTGTAGAAAAAGTGCGGTCGCCGGCTTTATGTGCCCCCGTGAAAGTAAATAATAATTAAAAAAAATCAAAAAATATATAATTTCAGAAGCTATAATTTTAGTTGCTATAAATATTCATTTTCTATAAATTTTGATCCTGCAATTTTAAAAATCTATAAATTTGTTTGATATAATTTTTTTTATCTATAATATTAATTCCTATAACGTATTGTTTTCTATAATTGCAGTTCCCATAATTTTCAAAATCTATAAGTTCAAGTCCTGTAATTATTATAATGTCTATTTTCAATTGCACTAATGGCTACTTTTCTATAATTGCTGTTACTATAATTTTGAAAATATATAATCTCAAGTCTTATAATTTTTATAATCTCTAATTTCAATTCCACTAATGGCTACTTTTCTATAATTGCAGTTATTATAATTTTCTAAATATATAAATTCATTTTCTATAAATTTATTAATCTATAATATCATTTGCTCTAATGGATTGTTAAAATAATTGTACTCACTATATTTTTAAACGTATAACTTCATTCTATTTACATTTATAAATATATAAGCATAAAAAATATTTTTCTAATTTAAATAAGTACTACTATTAATATTTACAGTAGTTTTTGTTAATCTTAACCTGTTGCACTAATTTTCGATTCATATTCTCCTAATTATTAGTTTCGGCACCTACCCCCTCCGATTTCTAAAAAAAATAGGTTAGCGAGGAGCGAAGCGACGAGCGTGTTTCGAAGAGCGCGAGCCGAGCGAGCGAAGCGAGCGTTCCGCGGCAGCAGACGGCGAAGCGCCAGAAACTCATAACTACATACCTAAACAACCATCACTTGTTGATAACGGATATGATACCTATATATATTATTTATAATAAGGAAGGAAGATTTTATATAATAAATATTTCGCAAATAAATTGGAAAAAAATTCTAGCAAATTAATCATTAGATGTGCCTTTTGTGCTTAAATGTTGTACCTTTTGATAATTTAGATATCTTGAAAATTATAGAAAACAATTTTAGATAAAACGAAAATTATATGTTATATATTTTGATAATAGTGATTTTGAAAATTACGGATATCGATTTTAGATAAAAGAAAAATTATAGCAAATAAATAATTATTGAATGTAATTTTATATATTTTGATAATAGAGATTTTGAAAATTACAGAAATCGATTTTAGATTTTAAAAAAATTATAGCAAATGAATAATTATAGAACGTAATTTTATATCTTAAGTACTTCTAATATATTCTAAAATTATATCAAAACATTTTAGAGATAATGTAGGAGACCCCCGATATATACTTACCTAAAGCCCGCGTTTTTATGTCTCAGATGTCATGTCATGCTCATGAGCCCTGGATTCGTGCGGATATTATTTATAAGTATACTCTGTTTAACATATTATGGTGTCTATGACAGGTAACAAAAATTAACTTTTGGGATATTTAACAGCACAAATGGAAGTTGTTTAATTCATTATAAAAACGTTAAAATTAATTAAATCTAAACAATAACTAAATAAACCAGGTCCGCGTGGAACAGTAGCAAGAATACTGGCTGCTTTGTGAGGAAGTAGCCAGCCAGCCCTCTTGTCACAGAGATAATTATAATCGATCAGTTGTCTTTTTGGCATATGAACCCCACGGATGCAGTAGGTAACCGCGGTATGCCGCCAATTTGTCGATTAAGAAATTGGTCAATTATTTAAAATACCTATTGCATGGGATTAGATAAAGTAGTGTATGAACGGGCACATAACTTGGAATTAAAACACCCCTATTATGATCTCGTATCATAAACTACTATTTTGGAATCAGTTCAGTGTTTTGAGAGATTACAAACTTAACCTCTTTATAATGTTAGTATAGAATAGAAGACTAGTATTATAAATATCAAAATGTGTTTGTTTGTTTGTCCTTTTATGTCGAATAGTGACGGCATAATCACGAAAACCCATCCGGATAAATTCAAATGTCTCATTTCAAAACTTCCGCGAACGAAGCCGGGGCACAAAGCTATGTATAATAAATATCTGATAGAGAAAATTGAAGAAATATTACATCAAAATGCAAGAAGAGATCTCGTGTTGACATGTAAATGACAAAATAGTTCATAACAAGCATAATAAAGGAGAACATAAAACTGAACAGAATAATGTGAATACTGTTTACATCTACAACTGATTTAAGGCTGCCGTATATATCTTTATAACAATGCTATTTAATTTATTTCAAAGTAGCTTTTGCATGCGGTTTCATCTGCGTTGAAATAGAATAAGCCCAGAATATGCATACGCACTAAGATTCCGACGAATTGAGAACCTCCTCCTTCTTTTTTGAAGTTCGGTTAAAAGCGTCACTATCCCACATAATAACAATCTTGTGAAAGATGAGACAGGTAAACAATCAAAATATCTTGACTTGGCTCACGAGATTGTCGACAAGTGGGATATGAGTCGGCGATCATTGTACCGATAGTCGTGACGGTCAATGGTCTAATTGCTAAGAGTTTTGACCATCACCTTAGAAGCCTTGAGATTGGCAGTAGGGCACGGCACGTATTGTGTGGAGGTTCCTCTCTCTGCAGCCCAAACCACCGGTAGTTTGTATTTACCTCGCTTCCGGAGAATAACTCCTTATTTTATATTTTTATATATTTCTATGTTTTTTTTATAAATATGTAAAAATATAAAAAGAAATAAAGTTAATACTTAATACTTTAACCGATTCTAATGGCAGCCTTAAAATAGTTGCCAGTTGCAAGTGAAAGTTAAATAATTTTAACAAGTATGCGTTTGAAGGAAATTTTCTGCAATGAATGAAGCGTGACATACCGTAAACGGTAAAACCAATGTAACATAGCACGATATAGTAGAAAACTGCAAATCTTCCCGTGCATGTCGTAAGTTGTGGCGAAAGTTGATATAGGTAATAATGTTTGAAACACATCGGGTTTGATTCCCAGTTAGTGCCTTAGAATGGTATTGTTTTATTTATTCAAATTACATACATACAATATACATACGCTTGTTTCCCAAAGTGGTAGGCAGAGAGTATGGAGTACCACTTTTCCCGAACTTTACATCCACACTTCTCTTGCTTCATCCACATCCATACATCGTTTCATACATACACATAACAATATAAAAACCTTAAATCTAATCTGAACATTAAAATAACTAAATAAACAAACAAAAAAATATAGTGGCAAGAATACTGCCTGCATTTCCCCCGCTTAATCGCGATGCTGATTCATTGAGCGAGGAAGGAGCCAGCCCTATTGTCACCAGATGATATGATCAGTCGTGGGGACATATCTTTAATAAACCTTTTGGCATTTCTACACCCAACGGCACAAAGTAGTTTTAAATAATTGAACTATATTTGCGCCGTTTCATACCTGTACTTCTATTTTTAGTACTGCGAATTTGACCTTTTTAATTTTTAAAAAAATTTTACGAACTCAAATATTGTTTACTGAAAAAATCGATGAATTTAAAGTCGGTTGGTGCCAAATAAGTGAATTTGGAATGTCAAAAACTCCACAAAAACTCTTTCTTGCAGAACTTTCTTGATTAGCCTGGTTCTATTTTCACCCAAATTCGTTCAGCTGTTTAAGCGTGAAAACAAATAAACAACTATACACCATTCCACTTTTTGTTACAGATTTTTAAATAAAAATGAGAGTTCGTGTGAGGACGGTGAAATGGCCTACTAATAATATTAAAATTCCTGAACGAACCGTTGGGACTACTCCAAAATTATACCAAGCAACTGAGAGTTTGGAGAAAGGTAAATTAAAATGCTCAGTTAAAATGTATCAATTTCAAATTACGTAATATTATTTTCTTTTGTACTTGGAATCTTTAATATTTACATAATATGAATTGTTGTTAAATACTAAATTATCTACAAATATTTTCTTTTCTTTTTTTTTCTGGGGGTTTATTTTCACTAGATGCCATTTTGAGTAGCTAGTAATTTTATAAATTGAAAATTGAGATATACCTAATAAAAGACCAGAGAGAATAACCATATATTTTTCCGGGATAAAAAGTAGCCTATCTATTATAGATAGCACATCTATTCCAGATAGATCTAGCGTGATTGTAAAAAACTTTCGCGTTTATAATATTAGTCTCTGGATACACCAAAAAGCATAAAATCCGTAATGGTAATTTTTTAGGTAATAATGCAGTTCCAAGCCGAGTTATTCAATGTCCTGTGAAACCAATTTTACGTGCAAGATCTACCCATGCTGTCATAGACTCATCGGTCTTTGATACAATCCCCCAAATAAAGAGCTGGGAAGAAGTGCCTGGACCAAAACCACTGCCCCTATTGGGTAACACTTGGAGATTCATACCTTATATTGGTAAGATTTTGTATTTTTCATACATTTAGGGTGCCTTCACCTTTCTCAAGGGCTTTTAAAAACTTTCTACGTGTTCTGGCTAAAACAGGACACTGTTACTAGTGTATCTGGCTTAAATCATCACAACGGTGTGGCCAGAGGCACAGGTAACAGCTTTTTGCTAGTTGTCCCATATTGAATAAAACAGGTGGCAAGCTCGGCTGCACTTAATGGACCTAGATGTGTTACTTCTTTAACAGATGTAAAATATCTGTTATTTTTAGAAGACGTGCTTTACGTGCCCTCCGAAGCACGAGGAGTCAATTAAAGCACATATTATTAAAGAAAATTGGTGCTTAGCATTTTTCGCACGAGTGGGAATTGAACCCGGGAACTCCCGGCTTCAAGTCAACGCTCACCAATTAGTTATAAATATAAAAAAGTTACAAATCATTATTCATATTTTATTTAATACTAGCATTCCGACCTCGGCTTCGCCCGTGGATATTTACGAACAAATTAAAATATACCCTATACCTACCCCTACCCCTACCCTCTACCACTACCACTACCTCTATATCATCAATAGTTTTCGCAGCGCACGCGATGTAAGGAATTTCTTAGGTATTTTTTTTACACCTTGGATTACATTATTGGAGTTTTAGTAAGGATCCCTATTTTTTTTTAAAATAGAATATAGCCTATGTCACTCAGGGTGAATGTAGCTTTCCAATGGTGAAAGAGTTTTTGAAATCGGCACAGTAGTTTTTGAATTTATTCATTACAAACATACACACACACAAAAATACAAAAATACAAAAATACAAATCTTTCCTCTTTATAATATTATATGTATAGACAGAGTGCACTATTTATTATGGACATCTCACAAAATGTGACATCTCACGATTACCTATTATGCAACACAACAAAACAAAAACACACCTCCCCAGCCTTGCTGTGTAGCCAGAAACACCAGTAACATTGTCTACTTGACGCCAATTGGCCATGCTACATATTTATGATATACTTTTTTATAATTTATTTTGAAAATATAGCCCATTTTAAGAAACTAATTTCGATATTTTTGTTTTTATCCATTGCGTCTATTTGTAATATATTTAACAAAATTTACCCGCGAAAAGTAAACGTGACGTCACAAGAAGTGGAACAGGATTAAACAATCTTGGCCACTATACATAAAAAAGTGACAGTCAATCAAATTAAACGGTCAAGCAAACGTCAGTCAAGGCCGACTAACCTAAAAATTATTATTACTCTTGTTTATATACTCGTGTTTATAATTATTTAAATTGTTAATAGTTTTTTTTAATGGCAAGAAAATAGTGTTTCATCCCGTCATGTCCTAATAACAAAGAAAATAATCACACGTGAAATATAAATTTATAAAGATGTCACTCAAAGATTGACGATTACCCTTTTTTGTAGGCAAAGGTATTTTTTTCATACCGACGTCTTACATAGGTCAAATGAAGGTTATTGTTTTTTTATTGAATATCTTAAAAAGTATAGACCTAATTTAAATTCTGATAAATAGAAGTTGTACTGAAAGCTTATATCTCGAAACGGTTTCGAGATCTTCGTTCCTGTTCAAAAAGTTAGCATGGCCAATTGTCCATATTGAACAGCTGCACTTAATGGACCCAGATGTGTCAAGCAGTAAATATCTGTTACTGTTAGAAGAATAGCGGACAGCTTTACGAGTCCTCCGAAGCGCGAGTAGTAAATTAAAGCACATATTCTTAAAGAAAATTGGTTCTTTTCAAGACAACGCAGTGACCTCGACGACATAAACAAAAATAAGGTACACAAGTATCATGGTCAAAAAAGTCGGTGACAAAATACATAAACAATACACGCCCATAGCATTGAATATTAAGCCAAATTAAGGTTTCTATTGATTTTATGATCCTTAAGTACCGAAACTCAAGATGCCATGAATCTGTGTCATGGGTACCATGACAATAAGATGTGCATAACATCATGACTTTTTCTCATAGGGGTAGGTAGAGAGTATTAGAGAGCTTCGATTTTTTTTATTAAATATACTTTTCACCTCTCCAGAACGAAAAGGACGCTTTTGGCGCGTAAAAACTCGCAGCAAAATCGCTTTTTACTGCAAGCGTGAGTAAAAGTGATTCAAATTTCGAACACCACCTTTTGATTACTCGGCGCTGAAAAAATAAACTAGGTGATAGTTCGTTCAGAAACTCATTTTGGTCTAGCAATAAAATTCTGTATTTATTGAAATTTAAGTTTATAAATAAACAGCACGGACGGGATTAAACTGGATTCCCCATAATGTCACAACGGGACGCGTGCGTTGGTCGCAATGACATAACGTAGAATCCAGTTCTTGCAGTTGCATTTTATAATATGTAAGGATGAAAGACAATGGGATGACAAATAAAGCATACTAACTACGATTATATTACGAAAATTACGAGTACCTACATTCGAAGCGATGCAGTACAAGGTTATAGTTTTTGATGCGGTTCGAATATTAATTTGATATTATGTGATATATTTTTTTTATTGTCATCAGAATATAAGGAAATTGAACTACGGTTTAAATTAAGACGAGGAACGACTCAGAAATACCTAATCGTAACCCACGCCCTAAACTCGTGGTTCGGGCGCATGAGTGGTTCGGGCGCTACATCGCGTCATGCAAGACAACGACGGCGCTTTGTCCGTTCTTACTGCAGAAGTGAGAAGGGCATAATGTACCGCTCGGAATAAATGACGTAAGCGGCATATTACAAATAAATAATTTATTAAAAAACGATCACATGCAGAGAAACATCTTCTTAATCAATACTAGGTACTGAAATTACCTACAGATTCGTATAAAATTTAACGTAAATCCCTTCAGAGTATGGTCGTATGACTAAAAAGGTATTTTGAAGAGGTGCTTTCAAAAATTTAAGTTATCGAGAAAATTTTCATCCTACACAATACTAGATAAAATCCTCTAGTTTTCGATGCCCAAATTGTATGTTCATAGCATTCGTGAAATTCGGGAATTTCAGTTCAGAAATCAACCGAAATTATTTGTTCCTCCCCTTAAGATAAATTGTTTGATTGGTTTCGGATAGGTAGAATAGCTGAAAGTTTTAACAAAATCATTCAGCCGTTTCGGAAGAAATTCATTGGGACAGACAAACAAATAAAAATTAATAAAACATCAGTTATTAACTTAACTTTTATTTATTTATATATAAAAACTAGTTGACCCGTGCGAATACTTCGTACCGTTAGTTCAACTGATCTCCAATAGATGGCGTCTTTAACAAAATAAATAAATTAGTCTATTTTTAAAAGAAACATTTAATTTTGATTTGTTTGTTTATTTTTCCTCATTAGAGGGAAAAATAATCTTCAAAATGGCGTATTAAACATCGACAAAAAACACCTTTGAGAAATAATTTATAGAGATAATATTAATCAATAGCCTAATTGGTAAAGAATTGGACTTGGTACCTGGGGGAACTAGGTTCAAAGCTCATTGGACCGAAATTTTTTTAGAGAATATTTGCTTTAATCGACTTAATTTTGCCACTGTTTAATATGGACATCTAGTAAAAAGTGGACAATGTTACTTTTGTCTCTAGCCACCCCGCAAGAAATAAATGCTGTGAGGATGTACAGATGCTACTAAAACTTTATGTAAACACAAGATTTATTGATTTTATCACAACATAAAGACATTTTAATTTGCAAAATATCTAGCCACATAATCATTTTAATTGCGGGAAGCCAAGAATTTAGTATTTAAGTTACGCAAGCGGCGTTGCGCGTCGCGAAAAACTCGGCTTTTCCAGTGAAGGGAAATGTGTTGATATTCGTGCCAGGGTTTCCTAGTTTTGCAGTAGAAAATCCTTTCAACATTATTTGGTGATGCGAAAAATTATTCCCTTATTAATCTCTATCTAACACGGCTTTTATTCCAAGAGGGGTAGGCAGAGACAATCCAATGCCATTTGTTACGATCCTGACATATCTCTTTCGCTTCTTTTATATTTATCATACCTTTCATACATGCTCGGCGATTGTGTGTGCTTTTAATATTTCCATCGATCAAAATTTTTTTTAGGTCGTTTCCTTTCACTTCAGCCACATAAACCTTTTTAGTTAATCTAGTTCATCCTTCATTCTTTCAACGTGTCCAAACCAGCGTAAACTACTTTTTTTTCATTTTAGTCATATCATCATCTTTCACTCCGCATTCTTCTTTAATGACATCGTTCCGGATGCGGTCAATACGCTTTATATCACACTGCCTTTATCTTACTTTCATGCTTCTTATTCCATATGTAAGCTATTACATATGTTTTTAATATAATTTTCAGGTGGTTATTCAGTAGAACACGTGGACAAAGTTTGTTTGGAACTTCGGGAGCAATATGGAAATTGTGTGAAACTGTCAGGTCTACTTGGAAGACCGGATATGCTTTTTGTATTTGACGCTACTGAGGTGGAAAGAGTCTTCAGAGGCGAAGATATAGCACCGCACAGGTAAGTCTTAAGAGTCCGTGGTTCTCAGTCATCTTGTATCTGTCAAAAATATGGCAAATCTCAGTTAATCCTGGAAACGTGAGTTTATTTATACAACATTTCCTTACCACACAGTTGATAGTTAATATTTTAAATTGGATTGAGCCATATTTTTATGATTTAGGGTTCTTCTTTTTCCTTGTCGGTTCACTCTTGACAGAGCGGTCGTGGTCTTCATGTTGCAGCAAGATTCCGGGCTGCCGTGATTCGTCCCACAATGCGACGCCACCTCTCTCTGTCGGCTGTGACGCGTGTTCTTGTGCCCTCGACCGATTTAGGGTTCTAAATAGAAATTATTTCCAAAACGAGCAATGCTTTTGCGTTTTGGAAATTATGGCTATTTAGAACTCTTAATAATAACTCACCTTTCCAGGATTAACTGAGATTTGACAGATATAAGATGACCTTGACCACCGCTCCTTAAGGCCTGATTCTGGTTATATTTTGTAATATTTTCAGACCTTCAATGCCGTCCCTAAATTATTACAAACATGTTCTAAGAAAGGATTTCTTTGGAGCAGAAGAAAACTGCGCAGGAGTTATTGCTGTGTAAGTATTTAGAATAGATACAAGCGATAAATGACAATGCTATTCGGGAAAATAAGAATAGTAAATAAGAACCTCAAAGAAGCCCAAGTCAACAAAGAGACGACCCAGGACCGAGCTACCTGGAGACGCATGATACGGAGGACCACAAATGAGGGCCGACCCCAAATAAAATGGGAAAGGACTAGGCAAAGAAGAAGCTATTCGGGAAAATCATCATGTCTTACATAGAAATACATCTCTAATTATAAAAAATAATATTTGTTTGTTGGTATTCTATAGACTCAAAAACTACTAGACCGATTTGGTGATAATGTCAGATTATGCACTTAGAAAAATATTTAAGTTTTAATTTCCCCCCAAAATTAACCAAGTTTCAACATTTTACGTCTAGTAGATTCGGAGAAAATAAGCTGTGACAGACGGACAGACAGACACATGAGTGATTCTATAGTACGGAACCCTAAAAATATGTAGTGATGATAGTGATATTTTAACATTCACTGAAAGTAAATACATTGATTTTCAGCCATGGTGAAGCGTGGGCAGCATTTAGAGCTAAAGTATCAAGAGTCGCCTTAAGTGCGGGAGCAGCCGCACAGTATACATTACCTGTCAGTGAAGTGGCGGATGAATTTGTTAGAAGGTATGTACTTAGTAATATACACTGGCTGGCAGAACACGCACAGTGGATCTAGATATTTGAAAGGAGGAAATAGTCTTTGATTAACCTAGGGGTGCACTAAGAAATTCCATCCCTAAAGGGGTAGAAAAGGGTGGTAAAAGTATGGAGAAATATTGTACTAAATTGTAACAACAATCTTCAAACCGACAAACCACACGTAGAGGCTTTTCCATCTAAATTCACCTCAACAGAACTGGTCACTCTTTACTCACAAATACCATCGGCTAAACGAGGGAGACTTGGTCTTCCGCTGGGTACCCTGGAACCGTAACACGACTTCGGGAGCTGTATGGCAACCCAGGAAGAAAGAAAGAATGAAATTTTACATTAGGTATGTATGGAAAATTGTATGTTGTCAATGGGAAAACCCATGGGGCACATGGTTAGTCTACTTATAAAAATTTACTCTTTCTAACAAATCTCACATTCAATATGAGAGAGGGAAACAAAACATTGTATAACTTTGTACAGCGTCTATTAGGTATGGTGAGGAAATTAACAGCCCTTACCTTCGAGATGTTATTTGTAACAATAGGTCGCTGTATACTTCGGTTCGTTGGTTGGCTGCTTCTTTCTTTCACCACACTTTGATTGGATTGGAGGAAACGGGGCACTAAGAAAAAAAGACTTAGAATATTTTTTAACCGTTTTTATATGGACCAGCGACTTAGACAAAGCTCGAAAATGCAAAAATATCAAAAATTCTTAAACTAGCTAAATCGCGAGTTTGCGGATATACAATTATTGTGTGCGTTATTTTGAGTGGGCGGCGCCGCGGCCCGACGGATGCGCATAGCGCGACTCGAATGTTGCGTATTTATCGACACGGAGCTACCGTATACACCGGTGCACTGCGGTTAACGTCTCGATCTAAACTGAAGGGCCGTTATAAGGAAAACGGAGGGTAGGTAGGGAAATATGTAAAAAAAATGTATGGCGTGTTGTATGTGATACAAAATTGGCCTGACCATATAGAAAAGAATGTGTGATATAAAGCGTATTGATCGCATCCGGAACGATGTCATTAGAGAAGAATGCGGAGTGAAAGATGATCTTGTGACTAAAATGAAGACAAGTAGTTAACGCTGGTTTGGACACGTTGAAAGAATGAAGGATGAAAGATTGATTAAAAAGGTTTATACGGCTGAAGTGAAAGGAAATGCTGGCAAAGGACGAACTAGGTGTACATATAAAAATGTATTGATCGATGGAAATATTAAAAGTACACACAATCGCCGAGCATGTATGAAAGGTATGATGAATATAAAAGTAGCAAAAGACAAGAAAGGTATGTCAAGATCGTAACAAATGGCATTCGATTGTCTCTACCTACCCCTTTTGGGATAAAAGGCGTGATGATAGATATATAGAAAAGAAAAATATATCTGTTCAGATTTTAATTAATTCGTGATAGAGAAGTAAATATCAAATTTTCATATAATAAAGAAAACCTTAATTCTCACTTAAATCGAAAATGTTAAGCACCAATTTTCTTTATGACTAGATATGTGCTTTAATCAAGTTCTCGTGCTTCAGACAGAGGGCACTTCTTCTAAAAAAACAGATATTTACGTCTGTTAAAGAAATCTACTATCTAGAATCTAGACACATCTAAGTCCATTACGTCCAGCAAAAGGGCTTGTCACTGTTCTGTTTAATATGGCAGGCAGGGCCGGATTTACCCTTAGTACCGCCTTGGGCATCCTGAAAAATGCCAACATATTGTTTAATAATTTAAACAGAATTAATTCTCTTGAAAATTAAAATAAATGCAGTGGAAATGCGGTCTTTACGTAGAATGTGTGATATAAAGCGTATTGACCGCATCCGGAACGATGTCATTAGAGAAGAATGCGGTGTAAAAGATGATGTTGTGACTAAAATGAAAAAAAGTAGTTTACGTTGGTTTTGACACGTTGAAAGAATGAAGGATGAAAGATTGACTAAAAAGGTTTATATGACTGAAGTGAAAGGAAATGCTGGCAGAGGACGACCTAGATGTACTTTTATTGAACATATGAAAAATATGTTGATCGATGGAAATATTAAAAGTACACACAATCGCCGAGCATGTATGAAAGGTGTGATGAATATAAAAGAAGCAAAAGAGATATGTCAGGATCGTAACAAATGGCATTCGATTGTCTCTGCCTACCCCTCTTGGGATGAAAGGCGTGATGATAGATAGATAGATTCTCTTGAATTTATTACTAGTTCTGCAACTGAACAGATATTTATGTTAAACGTGCTAATGTTTTCAATACAATCATACTTTTAAAAGCATTTTCGATTTTTGCCGTCTCTAGGACACTAGCCTAGTGTAAATCCAGCGTTCACTGCAGGCAAAAATTAGACACTGTTACTAATATCTCTGTCTACACCGTAAGCTATAAAAGCCGTGAAAATGAGATTTATTTATTTAGGCAAATATAGGTTTCTTATGTTTTCTAAGATTTTATCGATATATTTTAAAATTCACATATTACAGAATGAGAGATGTTAGAGACAACAATCTTCAAACGCCTGAAGATTTCTTAAACGAAGTTCATAAGTGGTCTTTAGAATGTAAGTATATTTTATTTTATTTTATAGGCGTTACCACAGAATGTTTGGATTTTAATTGGTCAAAAATAATAAAATAATTATTATTTTGAATTTTCAATAAGCCACAAAAAAACGCGATGCATATAGGAAGGGTAATGGTGTAACAGCGCTTGAAAAAAAAATTAAGAGCTTTATGAAAGAGAAAACAGGGGCAAAATAATCCTTTGTTTTACCAACCATATTTCCTATATTATATTGAATAAGTAACTATATGCTAAATTACAGTGACAGAGGTGGATTATTTACAGAGAAATTGGGAATAGTTTAACCCTATACAAATTTTGGATATATAAGACTCTTAAAACCGATATTGAGCATGCGTATTCTGGTTTGAGCCAATAATTTTGTTTCAGCTCTTAGTCTCATAGCCTTGGACACAAGACTTGGATGTTTCTCCAATAATGAAAGTTGTGAGAGTCAAACTTTGATAGATGCTGTAAACACATTTTTCCTTTGTGTTGGACAATTGGAACTTAAAGCACCATGGTGGAGGATATACCCTACAGCTATGTTTAAAAAATATGTGGCAGCTTTGGATACTATACTTAAGTGAGTAAAGGTACCGTCAAATAAGTTGAGCTCTAAAGTAGGCCACACATTGGACGAGTCTGTGGTCGGTTTCGGTGGACCGTACGGCGATTGGACGAATGTGTGGCCACCTTAAGCTCTTTGACATTCAGTACAAAATTTAAAATAATATTTTTGTATTGTGCACCGATTATCAGAAGCTAAGCTGATCTATTTGGTGTGAATTATACCTACATTGTAACAAAGTATTTGATAATTCGGTGTGTAAAGTAAAAAATAATGTATGCTTTTTATATAAGATTTAGTTATTTTAAGAAACTAATTTGAATATTTTTAATTTCTATGCAGTAGTTTTTTTTTCAAATAAATTTTCAAAATATTCGTCATCATTTTGGTAAAGTAGCGTTTCTGTAACTGCAAATAATAAATACAAATCTCACACACACAACTTAAAAGCCTTCTCGTACTTCGGAGGGCGCGAAAATCTTCTGAAAAACAATAGATAAATACCAGCTCTATTGATATGGCCAATTTTTTAAAAGCCACAAAGTTTAAAGGCCATGATGAAATTTCAGTGTAACATTAAACCACGTGGAGCAAGCTTTAGAAGAATGTAAGAAAAATACAGAGAATCCATCTTTACTACAACAACTTGTAAAAGCAGCCGGACCTAGAGTTGCCAGTGTTGCAGCTTTGGATTTATTCCTGGTTGGAATCGATACGGTAATTTTTTATGTTTTTGGTTTTCGCCTACTGCGCTGTACAATACAAATGGAGAAAACCGCACGGCTTTAATACCTTTCGGTATGGCCAGATACACCAGTAAAACTACCAACTTTTTGCCAGTTGTCTATATTAGACAGAACAGGTGGCAAGCCTGCTGCTGCACTTAATAAATCTAGATGTATCACTTCTTAAACAGGCGTAAATATCTGTTATTTTGTGCTTAGCATTTTTGGTACAAGTGGGAATTGAACCCAATGGAATGTCAATATCATAAATGTTGAAATTACAAAAATAAGGTGCTTCGGTGGCAGAGTGGTTAAGACGACTAGGCATATTCTTTTTTCAGACTTCAAACGCAGTTGCTTCCATTTTATACCAATTAGCTTTAAGACCAAGCGTTCAAGAAATACTTTATACAGAAATATCCACAACTTTAGAAGGAAAATCTTTGGAACCGGGAGATCTAAATAGAATGCCCTACTTGAGAGCTTGTATTAAGGAAGTATTAAGGTTAGTTTCTTTATGATTAACACCTACAATATGGCCGCAGTACTTCGTTTTTAAAAAGCAAAATTGCTAAATAATTATCTTCATATTTACGGCCTTTATATAACTTTCGGTGTCGCCAGAGATACCAGTAACAGTGTCCACTTTTTGCTAGTTGTCCTTATTAAACAGATGTGGACTTAGATGTGTCACTTCTTTAACAGACATACATTTCATCTAAATATACCTCAACAGAACTGGCCACTCGTTAGGTATAGCCTCACAAATTTTAATACCATCGGCTTAAAGAGGGAGACTTGGTCTTGCGCTGGGTACGCTAGGACCGATAACACGGTTTCGGGAGCTGCAAGGCAACCCGCGAATAGAAAAAATCTGTTATTTTTAGAAAAAGTTCGAACACCCTGGTACTTGCTCCCCTAAGCACGAGAAGTCGATTAAAGCCAAAGAAAATTGGTGCTTAGCATTTTGGGCGCGAGTAAGTCAACGCTCTACTAATATAGGCTATCGACTCTCTTAGGACCAAACATGTCTCAATAACAGGGCCTACAGATCCATTTGGTAAAGACTTATTTCGTGGCGTAAAGAATGATTTCAACATTTTATCGCTGTCATATCATTGTGTGGCCTAGCGGTACCTCTGAGTATCTAGCGTCTATTTCACATAGAGGCGGATCGGCTCTGCCTGGGTCTTCGGGACTTATCACGATTTCGGAATCCAAGCAAAATATGTTTAAGTAAAAATATCAGGTCTGAATGTACATAACTCATGAAAATGATTAAATATTTTTCCAGAATGTATCCAGTAGTAGTTGGTAATGGTCGCCAACTAACCAAAGACACAATAATATGCGGCTACAATATACCAAAAGGAGTAAGTTTTATATCCTTTACACACACATTAGTCCAGCATTGCACCGAAAATTTCCCATTTGAATTTGAAGAATTGGACGAGTCTGTAGACAGTTTCTGTGTTCGCTCGCCAGTGATTGGACGAATGGGTGGGCACCTTAAGACATCTAAAAAAAGACATTATGTCTTCTGTATTTAAAACCATTTGTATTTTGAAAACCCATCCTGTTAAGTAAATAAATTCAACGGCACCAACCGTCTTCAAATTCTACGACGAAATATTTATTATTTCTTAATTTTCAGTGCAAATTTTTGAAGTCGGTAGGTACACTTTTTTTTAAAAGTAAATTTATTTTTCCCTTTTAAGTGATTTTGCTGCCCTGAGAGATAAAAAAAAACTGCTGTGGATAGGATTTGAACCATTTGCATCCTGAGCTGCACCATACCATACCATACCTTTAGCCGTTAGACCACCGTCGATACAAAAATTGTCAACTTCGTGTCAATAGCAACCGTTGCTAAGGCTTTTCTCTGATACATAATTTTCAGCCGAAAACAGAGACAAATTACTGAATTTCTGAAAAACTACTAAACCGATTTTCGTCATTATGTCTGTAAGATAATATCGAAAAATTATTATATCCTTAAAAAAATAAGTCGTCAAAATGGGTACATATTTCATCGAGATATTAAGAAAAATGTACTTATAAGTCAGTTTTTCAAAATTTTTTCAAAAACTACTGAACCAATTTTCACATAAAAAATTTTTTCCAAATCGGTCCAGGCGTCTTCAAGTAATCGGGGAACATACATAAAAAAAAAAGATTCCGACGAATTGAGAACCTCCTCCTTCTGTTTTGAAGTTCGGTTAAAAAGTACTGATCTCAGAATTAAGTTGACTACTTATATTAAATTTTCAAAACATATGAGACAGAACCCCCATTTCATTATCTACTTCATGTAAATAAAATAAAGGCATAGGCAGTCATGGGGACTGCCGACAGAAGTGAAAACTTAAAACTATAAAATAACAGTGGTATTTAATTCATAATCGTATAATAACTTAACTCCATCTACAATAAAAAACAATCTTGGTTCGGACCGAGAATTGCCGGCCAGAAATGCGCTGCCAAAAATGCCCGGAGATTCCCGAGTTGAGCAAACTCGGCGCGGGCAATCCATGGTCGTCATGTCGAGAGCATGTCGCGAATCCCTAAGATTTCCCCCAAGCCAGTATCTACTCTTAAATTCGCTACCTTGTCCACAGACTCAAGTGATATTTCAACATTATGTTATGAGTAACAGTGAAGAATATTTCTCTAATGCTGATCAGTTTAAGCCAGAGCGTTGGATGCAACGATCACCAACCCAAAGACACCATGCATTCGCATCCTTACCTTTTGGGTACGGTAAAAGAATGTGTTTGGGCCGAAGATTTGCGGAGTTGGAAATTCAAACAGTCATTTGTAAGGTAATTGTCTCTAGATATGTGCAGAAATGTTCTTTAGCCGCGTCACAGATTATATAATTCTAATAATGCTATCATTCCACTAAATCAAATAGGATCTGTATACATTATGTATATTAATTTATTGATCGAAAGCATGTATGAAAGATATGATGAATATAAAAGAAACGAAAGAGATATGTCAGGAGTCAGGATCATAGCAAATTGCATATTAAATTCTGTTTGTTGGTAAGCGCTTTACTTGAGAACGGCTGGACCGATTTGACGGTTGGAAAAAGCATTTGTAAATATGGATATTATGGTCCATGGTCAATGATGAACTTTCATGATAATGATATCTGTAACTTCAAACATCAAATTGTTTTATTTTTAAATACAATTTTATTTTTCCAGATGGTTCAAGCTTTCAAAATGGAATACAACCACGAGTTACTGGACTACCACATACATCCTATGTACACGCCAAATGGACCAATTAGAATTAAGTTAATTGATCGATAAAATAATATAAAACCTGATAAATTTACTGATTCTCATGGAATCATTAGTGGAGCAATGGTACCTGGCCCATGCCAGAATTAAAGCGAATCATTCTGTTCAAAACAAAAAAAAATTTATATCCTTGCATGGAAATTCATGGGATTGACACAACATGTACGCACAATAAATAAAAGATTAAATATACCACCTACTACTCGTTATTAGATTTAGGCTCAGCGGCCCTATTCTTTATCTATGGATTTCAAAACCTATCGACACTATGTCGATGGCATGTCTTTCTACATTGAAATTACCTCGAAACCACATCCTAAACTTTCGTGTAAAACCTTTTAAAAAAAAGTGTACCGACTTCAAAAATTTGCACTGAAAAGTAAGAAATAATAAAAATTTCGTCGTAGAATTGGAAGACGGTTGGTGCCAAATTAGGATACAAAATTAAGTAAACATCTAGGGACATAAAGATCTGTTCAATATTATCTGTGTTTGTAGGTACTGATGATCGTAGGTTCCTAATGAATTATCTAGATTAGTGAATTTGGTACTAAATTATTTCTAATTTGGCACCAACCGTCTTCCAATTCTACGACGAAATTTTTATTATTTCTTACTTTTCAGTGCAAATTTTTGAAGTCGGTACATTTTTTTTAAAAGGTTTAGTTTTCCCTTTTAAGTGATTTTGTTGCCCTGAGAAATAAATAATAACGCAACTAAAAAAAATATGATGGAAAATAAAAAAAAATACTGCGGTGGATGGGATTTGAACCTCGAGCAATGTGCACCCTGCGCTGGATCCCATACCTTTAGCCGCTAGACCACCGTCGATACGAAAATTGACAACTTCGTGTCAATAGCAACCATTGCTAAGGCTTTTCTCTGATATAATTTTCAGCAGTAAACAGAGACAAATTACTGAATTTCTGAAAAATTACTAAACCGATTTTCGTCATATGACTGTGAGATAATGTTAAGAAATTATTACATCCTTAAAAAAATAAGTCGTCAAAATCGGTACATATTTCATCGAGATATTACGAAAAATTTACTTATAAGGTCAGTTTTTTCAAAATTTCTAAAAAACCAAAGAACCAATTTTTATGAGATAAAAATGGGACCAATCCGGAAGAACTATCTGTCGATTAAAAAAGAAACCATCAAAATCGGTTCACAACTGGCGGAGTAATCGATGTACATACATACAAAAAAAAATATAAAAAATAAATAAATATACGGTCCGAATTGAGAACCTTCTCCTTCTTTTTTTTTTCGAAGTCGGTTAAAAATAGAAAAAGATAGTGAAAACGGCATAGACATTATGACTAAGCCTAGTGAATGCCAAAACAAGCAATTGTCGACTCGATAACCGCATCGAGTCGATAACCACAATAAAGCCATAGATAGAGAATAGGGCCACTGAATATAGAACAAACCAGAATACGCATGTGTACTGAATAGTTAAGATTTTCCGCACCGGTCATATTTCTCGCTACGATTTCCCAATTTTGGGATAATTTCTTATTATTAAGAGATAGGAGAATATAATAAAAAATAAAACCTATTCTATGTTCTTACTAATTTTTCTTTTATCAAGAAATACAACAGCCGGGTACACTATGTTAGTGTTCTATTTTTAGTCTCAGTTTGAAGAGTGTATGCGTATTCTACTTTATTATGTATTCTGAGGATTTTGGAAAATCTTTTTTATTTTGTAAATTTAATATCCCACCCCAAAATATATAGGCTATAATAGAGATATGATATAGATTTTGTTTGAAAATAATAATAAGTTTTGTATTTTTAAACCAAACGAGTTTTATTTACTTACTTTTATTACCTACTTTAAAATAACCTTGAAATTAACTTGAAGTACGGCCAAATCCAAATCGCAGTATATAGATATACCTACGTACCTACCTAATCTACTTATAATTGACGATAATGTATGAAAACTGTAGGTACTAAGGTATAGGTAATCTTGCTAAATATTTGCAATATGCTAATATGGGTTGGGTACTGACTTTCGCCATAATGTATCTGTATAAAAAAAATCAAAAAAATCATAGAGAGATTTTCAGGGGATCCATGTGGACGCAGGGAAAAAAAATCCCGGAAAGTGATGAAAAATAAAACCAAAACTACATTCATAGAATGTTTACTTATAATGATTGCGAACGATCAATATAATATAGTAATAACATTTCATTTTATAAAAGCATTTTTTACAATAGACATATTTAGCGGCAATAGGCACTGCCACTTGTCATTTACGTTAAAATATATACACAATAATAAAATGAGTGGACACAAAAATCTTAATTATTATTCCAAATTTCTGTTTACACTAAATCGTTAAAATATCACAATGATTCGAGTATGTTTGATTCTTGTTATTTCAAAATATATAGATATATAAAAAATCTTATATATTCGTTGAATGTGACTAGGTTATACATAATATTATATAAATATTTTATGTACAATATAAAAATATTTTGTTCAGCATGAATATTATGGCACTATACAATTATTACTTAAAATTACATTTAGTGCCTTATAATTATAATAATAATAAGAAAAAGGCAGTGATAGCTTTGAACACAAACACACTAAAATAAATAAGGGCAACATCGAAATCATGAAAGAAATTATAGAAAAATACATTACACTCTCATATTTCTTACTTTAGATGGCATATATCTCTAGAAATAATTATAATAATAAAAAAATATTAATAAAAACAATTTACGAAAAAGAATCAAAAGTTGATTTCATGTTTCAGGTATTACTTCGTAAATGTTAAACTTAAAAATAAAGACAAAATATCACAAATGATTTTTAACACGGGCTTTGTTTCACAGGTAAATTGAGATTTACTTTTGATTTATTTCTGTACATATTAATGGCAGCATACACTAAAACTACTGACGCGACAGATAACAAAGCTACGTATAATACAGTAAAACTGTTGCTGCTTTGAGCGAAAAACTCAGCACCCACGTCCCGAACCTTTCTAGACCGTGGCTTAGTTCTTGAAAAGTCGAAATTATCTGCAAGACAAGTAGAAGTTAAACAAGCGGAACAACTAAAGCGATGATAAGTAAAAATATTAAAAGTTGATGGATTTGATTGAGGCAAAAGAGGTGGGACCGGATCATGGCAGGAACGTGTGCACTGACCCTAACTCTACAGAGTCAATGCTGGTGTGGACGTTACTGATCAAGTTAATTAGACTTGGCTATCATCAGAAGACAAAATTGTCAACCAAATAAAAGGAAATCTTTTAATATAATGTCATAGTTTAAGAAATGCATAGATTTCTCAAATATACACATAACAATATCAAAACCTTAAATCTAAACTAAACATTAAAATTAACTAAGTAAACCAGGTCCGCGTGGAATAGTGGCAATAATACTAGCTAGATTTCTACGCTCAATCGCGATCCTGATTCGTTGAGTGAGCAAGAAACCAGCCCTCTTGTCACCAGACGAGATGATCAGTCGAGGGGATATATCATTAATAAACTTTTTGGCATTTGAACCCCACGGACCTAGAGTTTTTTTAATTATAGATTTCTTAAATTAGGCAAAATTTAAATTATTTAAGATAGAATGCTTCTATTAATTCGATATAAATCTGTCATGATGTGCCAAATGATATAATTATGTGAAACCTCCTAATATAAGACAAACCAAATATCATAGTCTGCTCAAAATTTCTAATAGCTACATGCGGGTTGTTTTAAAAAAAATGGACAAGAATGTACTGTGCCGATATGTTTGCTAATTTTTCTGTGGCAAAATTTATAAGATGAGAACTATAAAATCTTCGACTTATCAACAAAAATTCAATTAGCATTTTTTAAGAATGAAAAAGATAGGTAACTTGCTACTTACCAATGGCCGATTGAGACTCGTCGTAGTAGTCTGAGTCTATATTTTTGTTTGCACGACCACTTCTTTGAGGTGTTATCTCATTCTCAGCAGGGAATGGGGGCAAGTATGTGGATGGTGGGTTAGTACTACTCGGTGCAAACGGCTGAGGACATTTCGGATCCTTTGAGCCAGGATAACATGAGCTAGGGGTTGGAGTTGTTGGTTTGGGACATCTGGGGTCTGTGCTGCCTGGGTAACAACGAGGAGGACTCTCTGTTGTTGGCTTGGGACATCTGGGATCAGTGCTGCCTGGGTAACAACGAGGAGGACTCTCTGTTGTTGGCTTGGGACATCTGGGATCAATGCTGCCTGGGTAACAACGAGGAGGACTCTCTGTAGTTGGTTTAGGACATCTGGAATCAGTGCTGCCAGGGTAACAACGAGGACGACTCTCTGTTGTTGGCTTGGGACATCTGGGATCAGTGCTGCCTGGGTAACAAAGAGGAGCACTCTCTGCTGTCGGTTGTGGGCAACTGGGATTACTGCTACCTGGATAGCATCTAGGTGTTTCTGTAGATGGAGGAAGATACGTAGGAGGTGTTTTTGTGGTTGGTCGAGGAGGTTGAGGGCAGTTAGGATCAATAGATCCGGGATAGCAAACTACTTTAGGTGTTGTAGGTTTAGGACAGCGTGGATCTGTTGATCCAGGATAGCATCTTAGCGGAGCTGGTGTTGTTATCGTCGGTTTTGGGCATCTGGGGTCAGTGCTGCCTGGGTAACAACGAGGAGGACTCTCTGTTGTTGGTTTTGGGCATCTGGGATCAGTGCTACCTGGATAGCATCTAGGTGTTTCTGAAGATGGAGGAAGATACGTAGGAGGTGTTTTTGTGGTTGGTCGAGGAGGTTGAGGGCAGTTAGGATCAGGAGAACCGGGATAGCAAACCACTTTAGGTGTTGTAGGTTTAGGACAGCGTGGATCTGTTGATCCAGGATAGCATCTTAGCGGAGCTGGTGTTGTTGTCGTCGGTTTTGGGCATCTGGGGTCAGTGCTGCCAGGGTAACAACGAGGAGGACTCTCTGTTGTTGGTTTTGGGCATCTGGGATCAGTGCTGCCTGGGTAACAACGAGGAGGACCCTCTGTTGTTGGTTTTGGGCATCTGGGATCAGTGCTGCCTGGGTAACAACGAGGAGGACCCTCTGTTGTTGGTTTTGGGCATCTGGGATCAGTGCTGCCTGGGTAACAACGAGGAGGACTCTCTGTTGTCGGTTGTGGGCATCTAGGATTAGTGCTACCTGGATAGCATCTAGGTGTTTCTGAAGATGGAGGAAGATACGTAGGAGGTGTTTTTGTGGTTGGTCGAGGAGGTTGAGGGCAGTTAGGATCAGGAGAACCGGGATAGCAAACCACTTTAGGTGTTGTAGGTTTAGGACAGCGTGGATCTGTTGATCCAGGATAGCATCTTAGCGGAGCTGGTGTTGTTGTCGTCGGTTTTGGGCATCTGGGGTCAGTGCTGCCTGGGTAACAACGAGGAGGACTCTCTGTTGTTGGTTTTGGGCATCTGGGATCATTGCTGCCTGGGTAACAACGAGGAGGACCCTCTGTTGTTGGTTTTGGGCATCTGGGATCAGTGCTGCCTGGGTAACAACGAGGAGGACCCTCTGTTGTTGGTTTTGGGCATCTGGGATCATTGCTGCCTGGGTAACAACGAGGAGGACCCTCTGTTGTTGGTTTTGGGCATCTGGGATCAGTGCTGCCTGGGTAACAACGAGGAGGACCCTCTGTTGTTGGTTTTGGGCATCTGGGATCAGTGCTGCCTGGGTAACAACGAGGAGGACTCTCTGTTGTCGGTTGTGGGCATCTAGGATTAGTGCTACCTGGATAGCATCTAGGTGTTTCTGAAGATGGAGGAAGATACGTAGGAGGTGTTTTTGTGGTTGGTCGAGGAGGTTGAGGGCAGTTAGGATCAGGAGAACCGGGATAGCAAACCACTTTAGGTGTTGTAGGTTTAGGACAGCGTGGATCTGTTGATCCAGGATAGCATCTTAGCGGAGCTGGTGTTGTTGTCGTCGGTTTTGGGCATCTGAGGTCAGTGCTGCCTGGGTAACAACGAGGAGGACTCTCTGTAGTTGGTTTTGGGCATCTGGGGTCAGTGCTGCCTGGGTAACAACGAGGAGGACTCTCTGTTGTTGGTTTTGGGCATCTGGGATCAGTGCTGCCTGGGTAACAACGAGGAGGACTCTCTGTTGTTGGTTTTGGGCATCTGGGATCAGTGCTGCCTGGGTAACAACGAGGAGGACTCTCTGTTGTCGGTTGCGGGCATCTAGGATTAGTGCTACCTGGATAGCATCTAGGTGTTTCTGAAGATGGAGGAAGATATGTTGGAGGTGTTTTTGTAGTTGGTCGAGGAGGTTGAGGGCAGTTAGGATCAAGAGATCCGGGATAGCAAACCACTTTAGGTGTTGTAGGTTTAGGACAGCGTGGATCTGTTGATCCAGGATAGCATCTTAGCGGAGCTGGTGTTGTTGTCGTCGGTTTTGGGCATCTGGGGTCAGTGCTGCCTGGGTAACAACGAGGAGGACTCTCTGTTGTTGGTTTTGGGCATCTGGGATCAGTGCTGCCTGGGTAACAACGAGGAGAACTCTCTGTTGTCGGTTGTGGGCATCTAGGATTAGTGCTACCTGGATAGCATCTAGGTGTTTCTGAAGATGGAGGAAGATACGTAGGAGGTGTTTTTGTGGTTGGTCGAGGAGGTTGAGGGCAGTTAGGATCAGGAGAACCGGGATAGCAAACCACTTTAGGTGTTGTAGGTTTAGGACAGCGTGGATCTGTTGATCCAGGATAGCATCTTAGCGGAGCTGGTGTTGTTGTCGTCGGTTTTGGGCATCTGAGGTCAGTGCTGCCTGGGTAACAACGAGGAGGACTCTCTGTTGTTGGTTTTGGGCATCTGGGATCAGTGCTGCCTGGGTAACAACGAGGAGGACTCTCTGTTGTTGGTTTTGGGCATCTGGGATCAGTGCTGCCTGGGTAACAACGAGGAGGACTCTCTGTTGTCGGTTGCGGGCATCTAGGATTAGTGCTACCTGGATAGCATCTAGGTGTTTCTGAAGATGGAGGAAGATATGTTGGAGGTGTTTTTGTAGTTGGTCGAGGAGGTTGAGGGCAGTTAGGATCAAGAGATCCGGGATAGCAAACCACTTTAGGTGTTGTAGGTTTAGGACAGCGTGGATCTGTTGATCCAGGATAGCATCTTAGCGGAGCTGGTGTTGTTGTCGTCGGTTTTGGGCATCTGGGGTCAGTGCTGCCTGGGTAACAACGAGGAGGACTCTCTGTTGTTGGTTTTGGGCATCTGGGATCAGTGCTGCCTGGGTAACAACGAGGAGGACTCTCTGTTGTCGGTTGTGGGCATCTAGGATTAGTGCTACCTGGATAGCATCTAGGTGTTTCTGAAGATGGAGGAAGATACGTAGGAGGTGTTTTTGTGGTTGGTCGAGGAGGTTGAGGGCAGTTAGGATCAATAGATCCGGGATAGCAAACTACTTTAGGTGTTGTAGGTTTAGGACAGCGTGGATCTGTTGATCCAGGATAGCATCTTAGCGGAGCTGGTGTTGTTATCGTCGGTTTTGGGCATCTGGGGTCAGTGCTGCCTGGGTAACAACGAGGAGGACTCTCTGTTGTTGGTTTTGGGCATCTGGGATCAGTGCTGCCTGGGTAACAACGAGGAGGACTCTCTGTTGTTGGCTTGGGACATCTGGGATCAGTGCTGCCTGGGTAACAACGAGGAGGACTCTCTGTAGTTGGTTTTGGGCATCTGGGGTCAGTGCTGCCTGGGTAACAACGAGGAGGACTCTCTGTTGTTGGTTTTGGGCATCTGGGATCAGTGCTGCCTGGGTAACAACGAGGAGGACTCTCTGTTGTTGGTTTTGGGCATCTGGGATCAGTGCTGCCTGGGTAACAACGAGGAGGACTCTCTGTTGTCGGTTGCGGGCATCTAGGATTAGTGCTACCTGGATAGCATCTAGGTGTTTCTGAAGATGGAGGAAGATATGTTGGAGGTGTTTTTGTAGTTGGTCGAGGAGGTTGAGGGCAGTTAGGATCAAGAGATCCGGGATAGCAAACCACTTTAGGTGTTGTAGGTTTAGGACAGCGTGGATCTGTTGATCCAGGATAGCATCTTAGCGGAGCTGGTGTTGTTGTCGTCGGTTTTGGGCATCTGGGGTCAGTGCTGCCTGGGTAACAACGAGGAGGACTCTCTGTTGTTGGTTTTGGGCATCTGGGATCAGTGCTGCCTGGGTAACAACGAGGAGGACTCTCTGTTGTCGGTTGTGGGCATCTAGGATTAGTGCTACCTGGATAGCATCTAGGTGTTTCTGAAGATGGAGGAAGATACGTAGGAGGTGTTTTTGTGGTTGGTCGAGGAGGTTGAGGGCAGTTAGGATCAGGAGAACCGGGATAGCAAACCACTTTAGGTGTTGTAGGTTTAGGACAGCGTGGATCTGTTGATCCAGGATAGCATCTTAGCGGAGCTGGTGTTGTTGTCGTCGGTTTTGGGCATCTGAGGTCAGTGCTGCCTGGGTAACAACGAGGAGGACTCTCTGTTGTTGGTTTTGGGCATCTGGGATCAGTGCTGCCTGGGTAACAACGAGGAGGACTCTCTGTTGTTGGTTTTGGGCATCTGGGATCAGTGCTGCCTGGGTAACAACGAGGAGGACTCTCTGTTGTCGGTTGCGGGCATCTAGGATTAGTGCTACCTGGATAGCATCTAGGTGTTTCTGAAGATGGAGGAAGATATGTTGGAGGTGTTTTTGTAGTTGGTCGAGGAGGTTGAGGGCAGTTAGGATCAAGAGATCCGGGATAGCAAACCACTTTAGGTGTTGTAGGTTTAGGACAGCGTGGATCTGTTGATCCAGGATAGCATCTTAGCGGAGCTGGTGTTGTTGTCGTCGGTTTTGGGCATCTGGGGTCAGTGCTGCCTGGGTAACAACGAGGAGGACTCTCTGTTGTTGGTTTTGGGCATCTGGGATCAGTGCTGCCTGGGTAACAACGAGGAGGACTCTCTGTTGTCGGTTGCGGGCATCTAGGATTAGTGCTACCTGGATAGCATCTAGGTGTTTCTGAAGATGGAGGAAGATATGTTGGAGGTGTTTTTGTAGTTGGTCGAGGAGGTTGAGGGCAGTTAGGATCAAGAGATCCGGGATAGCAAACCACTTTAGGTGTTGTAGGTTTAGGACAGCGTGGATCTGTTGATCCAGGATAGCATCTTAGCGGAGCTGGTGTTGTTGTCGTCGGTTTTGGGCATCTGGGGTCAGTGCTGCCTGGGTAACAACGAGGAGGACTCTCTGTTGTTGGTTTTGGGCATCTGGGATCAGTGCTGCCTGGGTAACAACGAGGAGGACTCTCTGTTGTTGGTTTTGGGCATCTGGGATCAGTGCTGCCTGGGTAACAACGAGGAGGACTCTCTGTTGTCGGTTGTGGGCATCTAGGATTAGTGCTACCTGGATAGCATCTAGGTGTTTCTGAAGATGGAGGAAGATACGTAGGAGGTGTTTTTGTGGTTGGTCGAGGAGGTTGAGGGCAGTTAGGATCAATAGATCCGGGATAGCAAACTACTTTAGGTGTTGTAGGTTTAGGACAGCGTGGATCTGTTGATCCAGGATAGCATCTTAGCGGAGCTGGTGTTGTTATCGTCGGTTTTGGGCATCTGGGGTCAGTGCTGCCTGGGTAACAACGAGGAGGACTCTCTGTTGTTGGTTTTGGGCATCTGGGATCAGTGCTGCCTGGGTAACAACGAGGAGGACTCTCTGTTGTTGGTTTTGGGCATCTGGGATCAGTGCTGCCTGGGTAACAACGAGGAGGACTCTCTGTTGTCGGTTGCGGGCATCTAGGATTAGTGCTACCTGGATAGCATCTAGGTGTTTCTGAAGATGGAGGAAGATATGTTGGAGGTGTTTTTGTAGTTGGTCGAGGAGGTTGAGGGCAGTTAGGATCAAGAGATCCGGGATAGCAAACCACTTTAGGTGTTGTAGGTTTAGGACAGCGTGGATCTGTTGATCCAGGATAGCATCTTAGCGGAGCTGGTGTTGTTGTCGTCGGTTTTGGGCATCTGGGGTCAGTGCTGCCTGGGTAACAACGAGGAGGACTCTCTGTTGTTGGTTTTGGGCATCTGGGATCAGTGCTGCCTGGGTAACAACGAGGAGGACTCTCTGTTGTCGGTTGTGGGCATCTAGGATTAGTGCTACCTGGATAGCATCTAGGTGTTTCTGAAGATGGAGGAAGATACGTAGGAGGTGTTTTTGTGGTTGGTCGAGGAGGTTGAGGGCAGTTAGGGTCAAGAGATCCGGGATAGCAAACCACTTTAGGTGTTGTAGGTTTAGGACAGCGTGGATCTGTTGATCCAGGATAGCATCTTAGCGGAGCTGGTGTTGTTGTTGTCGGTTTTGGGCATCTGGGATCAGTGCTGCCTGGGTAACAACGAGGAGGACCCTCTGTTGTTGGTTTTGGGCATCTGGGATCAGTGCTGCCTGGGTAACAACGAGGAGGACTCTCTGTTGTTGGTTGTGCGCATCTAGGATTAGTGCTACCTGGATAGCATCTAGGTGTTTCTGAAGATGGAGGAAGATACGTAGGAGGTGTTTTTGTGGTTGGTCCAGGAGGTTGAGGGCAGTTAGGATCTGGAGATCCGGGATAGCAAACCAGTTTAGGTGTTGTAGGTTCAGGACAGCGTGGATCTGTTGATCCAGGATAGCATCTTAGCGGTGCTGGTGTTGTTTTCGTCGGTTTTGGGCATCTAGGGTCAGTGCTACCAGGGTAACAATTAGGCAGTGTAGGAGTTGTTGGTTTAGAACATCTCGGATCTGTTGATCCAGGATAGCATTTAACTTGTTCTGGTGCAGGGCACCTTGGGTCTGTACTACCTGGATAACATTTGAGGGTTGTTGTAGTAGGCTGTGGATTAGGTGTTGGTTTTGGGCATCTAGGATCTGTAGATCCAGGGAAACAATTAAGTGGAGCAGGAGTACTTGGTCTTGGGCACCTAGGATCGGTTGAGCCTTGGTAACAATTTGGCGGTGCAGGTGTGGACGGTTTAGGGCATCTAGGATCATTTGATCCAGGGAAGCATCTAGGTGATGCCGTAGATGGGGGAAGGTAGGTTGGAGGAGAAACTGTTGTCGGTCTAGGAGGTTGTGGACAGTTAGGATCAGGTGAACCAGGATAACAAACCGGTTTTGGTGATGACGGTTTTGGACATCTTGGATCTAAAGATCCTGGGAAGCAATTAGGCTGTGAAGGTGTCGTTGGTCTTGGACACCTGGGATCTGTTGAACCTTGGTAACAATTAGGTGGAGTAGGAGTAGTTGGCTTGGGACATCTTGGATCTGTTGATCCTAGGTAACAATTGGGTGGAGCAGGAGAAGTTGGTCTTGGACACCTGGGATCGGATGTGCCTTGGTAACAATTAGGCAGTGCGGGTGTAGATGGTTTAGGGCATCGAGGATCATTTGATCCAGGGAAACAATTGGGTGAAGCAGGAGTAGTTGGTCTTGGGCACCTGGGATCGGTTGAGCCTTGGTAACAGTTTGGCGGTGCTGGTGTGGACGGTTTAGGGCATCTAGGATCATTTGATCCAGGGAAGCATATAGGTGATGCCGTAGATGGGGGAAGGTAGGTTGGAGGAGAAACTGTTGTCGGTCTAGGAGGTTGTGGACAGTTTGGATCAGGTGAACCAGGATAACAAACCGGTTTTGGTGGTGACGGTTTTGGACATCTTGGATCTGTAGATCCTGGGAAGCAATTAGGCTTTGAAGGGGTTGTTGGTCTTGGGCATCTTGGATCTGTGGATCCTTGGTTACAATTAGGTGGAGCAGGAGTACTTTGGCTTGGACACCTGGGATCGGTTGAGCCTTGGTAACAATTTGGTGGAGCAGGTGTAGTTGGTTTAGGGCATCTAAGATCTGTGGATCCAGGGTAACAACGAGGAGATGCTTGTGTTGTTGTTGGCTTTGGACATCTTAGATCTGTTGATCCTGAGTAGCAATTGAGTGGTGCAGGAGTGGTTGGCTTTGGGCATCTTGGATCTGTTGATCCTGGGTAACATTTAGGTTGTGAAGGGGATGTTGGTCTTGGGCACCGTGGATCGGTTGATCCTTGGTAACAATTTAGCGGTGCTGGTGTGATCGGTTTAGGGCATCGAGGATCATTTGATCCAGGGAAGCATCTAGGTGATGCCGTAGAAGGGGGAAGGTATGTTGGAGGAGAAACAGTTGTCGGTTTAGGAGGTTGTGGACAGTTAGGATCAGGCGAACCAGGATAACAAACTGGTTTAGGTGATGTCTGTTTTGGACATCTTAGATCTGTAGATCCTGGGTAGCAATTAGGCTGCGAAGGAGGTCTTGAACATCTGGGATCCGTTGAACTTTGATAGCATTTCGGAGTTTCTGTTGAGGAAGGGAGACAGTTAGGATCAGGTGATCCTGGGTAACAACGAGGCTGACTTTGTGTTATGGATTTAGGGCACCGTGGATCGTCACTTCCGGGGAAACATTTTGTAGGATTAAGGCATTCAGAATCGGTTGATCCTGGGTAACACGGTTTTGATGTTGCAGGATTTTGGGGTGGCGAACTAGTGCAACTTGGATGTGTTGAACCAGGGTAACATCTTATTGGAGATGGTGTTCCATCCGGCGTTGGGCAGCTCGGATTTGTGCTCCCTGGGTAGCACTTTGGTTGTTTCGGGCGGTTAGGTGGTGTAGAAGTAGTTGGCTTTGGACATCTCGGATCTGTTGATCCTGAATAGCAATCAACTGGTGCAGGAGTAGTTGGCTTTGGACATCTCGGATCTGATGATCCTGGATAGCAATTAGGTGAAGACAGTTCCGGCGTTGGACAACTCGGATTAGTGTTGCCTGGATAGCACTTAGGTGCTTTAACCGTAGTGACTATTTGCGTGGATGGACCATCACACGATGAGTCACAGTCACTTGTGCATAACTGAAACATTAAATTTTTATATTAGTATGTACTAATTCATAGGTTCTGTTTGTAAAATTTAAATTACATAATATGATTTGCCTACCTCGACATTACACGTTAAATAAACTTGATCTGTTTCAGGAAATCTAAAGGCGTTAACTTTACTATATGCAATTAAACTCGCCCCACTTTTGCCAGTGTTCGTTGTTTTTTGCCATACATCAATGATTTTTCTTTTTCTGAAATAAATTATGATCATACATTATTACCTGAATTTGCGGTCAGATTGATTTTATCAAGTGATTATATCGTTAAACATTTTAGATCCTAGTCAATTCTATTATAGGTTATGCAATATGCATTGATATTTGATCGAAAACAGTTTACTTACTTTGGGCATCCTTCTTTATCAGTAAGCTGAATTCGGTTTGTTTTGCTATTATCATATTCCTCAGTGTCGTAAGCCCAGCAATCGTGTATTTTCAAATTAAATTGATTTCTAACATCCTTAAGATATACCAAAATTGTGAGATATTCACCAATCTTTATGGAGTCTTTAAGAGGGCTCACCTGAAAACCAATAGATTAAATATTTAAGTGTGGGTGTTTGATTTCAAAAATATTATAGTATAGTTATTTACTGATACTGTATGTCAGTCCCAATGGTGCCCCATGGTGTCAGCCCCATAAAACGGCTAAATCGATGTTGATGACAGGGATACTAACTGCAGTTTATACTTATAATCTGTTTTTATTTCATCTCGATATCTTAAAGGGTTCCGTGTATATTTGTATGGATTTGTTCATATTATAAAAATAAATGTTTCACTTACGTTAGGATAAACACCTCTCTGTATGTCCATCCAGCATTCCACGCCACCACCTGGGCTAGGTACAGCAACTACATCAAGCATGTCTACCATGAATGGTTTTAGCTTGAGGGTGTGAGTCTCCTGTCCTTGACTACTTCCTGTACTCCCTGCAGACACTTCAAGAGATGTCCGAGCGCAGGAAACCTGGAATATTATTTATTTAAAACTATAAATCATACATACTTACTACTATCAATCTAAACAAAAAATACAGTTTAAAATAATATTGTTTGTCTGTGTGTCCGGCCTTCGAAACGTCTGAACTGATTTTGACGGGATTTTCACAGGAGAAGAAAACTTTACAAGGTGTCTCAAGCTACATTTTATTCCGGAAATGCTTTTTCATAATTCTAATAAGGAAATAACTGTAGCAGCGTTAAACAGAATAGACAGTTCGTTTTGTGTGAAAAACAAAAATGTTATATGCATTAGTTTGGATAATTTCTATTTAAGATAAAATGTACTGTACCTTACGAGCAATATCAAAGGATCCCTGGACGAAATCATCAGCTTGGAATATAAGGACGTTGTCAATAGTACCACATGCGTTGCATAAAGGTCTGGATCCACAACTGTTAAGGGGGACGCTAAAAGTATATCTCGATTGGCTGCCTCCGGCTGCGACATATCTGGAAATCAAAGTTTGATTTTAATTTTACATCCTTTAACGTCATAAACTATTTCGAAAATATGCACTTTGTCACAAAACTAATCAGGATTGAACCAGATCCAGAATATTGTCAGAAAAGTAAGGCTGGAAATAAAGGACGATTGTGGAATTTGTCCTCAGTTTGGTTCGCTTTTATCATGTATAGATTGTACGCACAATGATCAATATGAAAATATAAATAATAATATTAGATTTATAGTCAGCCTTGATCAGCAAGATGGTGGATTTGAAAACGACTGACAATCCTGAACATAAACAATAATTGGCGATGCTATAGGTAATATTAAATTGCTTACCTGCAATTAGTGTCATGATAATGTCCTTTACTGTAGATAATGCCATCAAAAATATCTTGGAATTCTACAGTAACTTCTATGGAGTTTGCCGCGCATATTACATCTATTTCTGGGGCCAAAGGCGAATCTGCAGCTCTTGCTCCTCTTACGAAATTAACTCCTGTATCTTCAATACTGACTTCAAATGGAACATATGGGGAGAGAACATTTTCACCGCCTAATTGTAAATTTAGTTCTGCAGCTGACAATGTACCGCTGATTGCGTCTTCTTTTGCAGCTGATGCTAGCGAGAGCTGGGCAGAAAACGATAAGCATTAATGTAGACTAAGACGTCAAGTCTCTACTAAGTATTTTATGTGAAAAATATGTGGCTGGTAAAGACATCTGGTATTAACTAAGCGGCAGACCATGGGTTCGATCTCGGATCCCGGTCATGTACCAATGGGTTTTTTAACTAAAAAAATATGTACATAATACTCCAAACGGGATTCTACATTTCCCGGTCGAGGAAGGCGCGGTTTGTAAATTCCGCCCATACTAAGACCAACCTTTATTGACCGGTCTGTAATCAAAGGATCCAGTGTTGCAGTACAATATTTCCACGTGAATGAACGTGGGGAACTTGTGCAATTTATTTACAATGCTTTCTTCGTTCTTTATTATCTAGCCATTCTCACGGCTTTACCTATGTAAATGTCTGTGGCGATTTTAAAATACTTAGTTTTTTATTACTAGCTTTTCTCCTCAGATTTACCTGCGTAATGTGGCGACTTTAAAATACTTAGTTTTTTATTAACTAGCTTTTCTCCTCGGATTTACCTGTGTGATATGGCGACTTTAAAATACAGTTTTTTATTAACTAGCTTTTCTCCTCGGATTTACCTGTGTGATATGGCGACTTTAAAATACTTAGTTTTTTATTAACTAGCTTTTCTCCTCGGTTTTAGCTGTGTAATATGGCGACTTTACAAAAGTAAGTTATTTATTAAATAGTCTTTATTCCGGGTTTAACATGACAATTTTGAAATACTTAATTTGACATCGATTTTAAAATCCAAGATGGCGGCATGTGACATTTAATTAAAAATAGACACTATAACCGATTTCGACTAATTTTAGGGTTCTAAATTCGAATTTGACATCGATTTTAACATGACATGACCAGATTTTTAAAAGCTTATATCTCCGCAACCATAAGTGTTAGATATGTCATGTTTGTACTCAAACTTCATGCCCCGGCGAGATCTAAGTCATTACAGAACCAGATTTTCAAAAGCTTATATCTCCGCAACCCTAAGTGCTAGATATGTCATGTTTGTACTCAAACTTCATGCCCCGGCGAGATCTAAGTCATTACAGAACCAGATTTTCAAAAGCTTATATCTCCGCAACCCTAAGTGCTAGATATGTCATGTTTGTACTCAAACTTCATGCCCCGGCGAGATCTTGTTGATTGTTGCGGAGATATAAGCTTTTGAAAATCAGGTTCTGTAATGACTTAGATCTCGCCGGGGCATGAAGTTTGAGTACAAACATGACATATCTAGCACTTAGGGTTGCGGAGATATAAGCTTTTGAAAATCTGGTTCTGTAATGACTTAGATCTCGCCGGGGCATGAAGTTTGAGTACAAACATGACATATCTAGCACTTAGGGTTGCGGAGATATAAGCTTTTGAAAATCTGGTTCTGTAATGACTTAGATCTCGCCGGGGCATGAAGTTTGAGTACAAACATGACATATCTAGCACTTAGGGTTGCGGAGATATAAGCTTTTGAAAATCTGGTTCTGTAATGACTTAGATCTCGCCGGGGCATGAAGTTTGAGTACAAACATGACATATCTAGCACTTAGGGTTGCGGAGATATAAGCTTTTGAAAATCTGGTTCTGTAATGACTTAGATCTCGCCGGCGCATGAAGTTTGAGTACAAACATGACATATCTAACACTTAGGGTTGCGGAGATATAAGCTTTTAAAAATCTGGTCATGTCATGTTAAAATCGATTTCAAATTCGAATTTAGAACCCTAAAATTAGTCGAAATCGGTTATAGTGTCCATTGTTAAATAAATGTCACATGCCGCCATTTTAGATTTTGAAATCGATGTCAAATTAAATATTTTAAAGTCGCCATATTACACAGGTAAATCCGAGTAGAAAAGCTAGTTAATAAATAACTAACTTTTGTAAAGTTGCCATATTACACAGGTAAACCCGAGATAAAAATAAAGTTAAATAGCACACTCACAGGAAGAAGTGACGAAATATATATTATACGCGCCACGCACATAAAGAAGTTTATTATTTTATTGTTTTTAGGAAATAGTTATTCTTATGCTTGCAACATTAATATCTCCCTCTCTCTCTGCTATCGCGTTTTCTTTTTGTGCTCCTATTGGTCTATATTGGTATGTATATAAGAGAAGGGTTGAAGAATGTGGGAGGGTCTTAAATTAAATGGCGGCTTAAAAATGGGCAGTTCTATTATTTCTGGCCCAATCAGTGCTCATCTCTCTATATATCACCATAACTGCTGGGTCGTTATTTGTCAGGCCGAAAAATGTTTGGGTGGTCTTTGAGTGGACTCCGACAAACCACACTTAGAGACTTTTCCATCCAAATATATCTCAACAGAACTGGCCACAGTATAGCCTAACAAATACCATCGGCTAAACGAGGGAGACTTGGTCTTCCGCTGGGTACCTTGGAACCCGTAACACTGTTTCGGGAGTTGTAAGGCGAAGATAGAAAAACAAATTATAATAAATCCCTCTATATTTATAGAGGTACAAATCAATATGTCCGTGATTTCAAAAATAATTATGTCTGTGTTTTATCTAGATATTTAAAAGGGATAAAGCATGCATGCACATTGCACAGTATGAAAAATGTGCATTTTTATTCCTTTCTTTTTCATTTTAGAAAATATTGACGACTTTTTAATTCTCAATGAATGGGTCATGAAAGTATTTTTCGCGTAAAAATCCGGCACTATCACTGCATTTATGGCTTACGTGGCATAAGAGACTAGACAATGTCCACATTTAGCGACAGAAACCTGTCGTTGCGCTCAATGGTACTAGGCGATAAGTTGTGTAGAAACATAACAAACCTAGCGCTCTAAGAACAATGCGTTTTTCCTATCTCACGTAACAATTTCTAAGTGTAATAAATTTGAATAACGTCATTGAACGATCTGGTATACAATTTTTATAGTTGCCAATAAAATGTTACGTTAGACAATGGTTAGTAAATTAATAATTTCGTCGAAGGGTACGTTTTAAACAAAGCAACAACAAACAAAAAAACAAATTGAAATCCGCAAAATTCCACCATTGTCCCAAATTTCTTCAGGAATAAGTGCTTCCATGGGAACCTAAAACCGGCAATTGCACTTCTTCTTAAAAGTGACAGCTGCATACTGTCCAATGGTCAACTTGTGAAATATGGACAATACAATAAAAAGGTCGTATACGGTTATGCCGTGTCTAATAAGGTCAATCTAGGAATAAGTATCCTCAAATGATCTCAACTCTCACTCGTTAGGTAGTGTGACAGCTGCAAACTGTGCAGAGACAGACTTAAATTGCCACATGTTTTGTTAAATATGGCCAATTTGCGAAATGTGGAATTTGTGGACATTCCTTTGTGATAAAATGGTCGTACGGTTATGCCATGTCTAATAAGGTCAATCTAGGAATAAGTGTCCTCAAATGATCTCAACTCTCACTCGTTAGGTAGTGTGACAGCTGCAAACTGTGCAGAGACAGACTTAAATTGCCACATGTTTTGTTAAATATGGCCAATTTGCGAAATGTGGAATTTGTAGACATTCCTTTGTGATAAAATGGTCGTACGGTTATGCCATGTCTAATAAGGTCAATCTAGGAATAAGTATCCTCAAATGATCTCAACTCTCACTCGTTAGGTAGTGTGACAGCTGCAAACTGTGCAGAGACAGACTTAAATTGCCACATGTTTTGTTAAATATGGCCAATTTGCGAAATGTGGAATTTGTGGACATTCCTTTGTGATAAAATGGTCGTACGGTTATGCCATGTCTAATAAGGTCAAACTAGGAATAGGTAAGATCCTTAAATCTGAGAATGCTCAAAAATAATAAATAATTATTATTTAGAATTTTCAATAAGCTACAACAAAACGCAAAACGTTTAATTGAAGGGTAATGGTATAACATTAAGAGCTTTGATTATGAAAGAGAAAATGGGGGCAAAGTTTAACCACCTATATTTTCTATTCAATAAAACCCATTGAAAGAATAACAGCTATTTCACTTAGACATATTGAATAAGAAACTATATGTTAAATTACAGTGACACAGGTGGATTATTTACAGAGAAATTGGGAAGAGTTTATTCCAGTAAAATTATGGATAGTTGACTCAAATAGAGAATGACTTTGGTCTTCCCTTCTCTAGCCTAGGCCTCGGTTAATTGAGCTCAGGTTTCACAAACATATGTGTTGGTCAATTTGACACACCGTGGCATTTGAGATGAGTAGTTAAACACCATATAAAATATGGCAGGTGGCAATTATTTTGCCTATTATTTATATGTGGGCGTTAGCTTATGACAGGGAGGCTTACGGAAAATTATGATTGAGGAAGCTTGATAAGTTCCGGTGTTTACATTATAATACTAGCGACCCCGCCCGCTTCGCACCGGTACAATATGGGTTTACAAATATTTGAATACCTATACAAATACACTTATAACTACTTATCTATTAGAGATAGATATATGCTGCCGCCGACTTTTTTGTAGGTAATTTTTTTGTATACAATACTTTCCTACATAATTTTGTTATATCTCTGACGGTTTAGACAGAATACGCCATGAAAACTCGCTGGGGCTAACTTTTTTCCTGATTTGATTCGCTTATGCTGTTAATGCTCAGCTCCTAAACACGATATGTTTAATATTCGTAAACCTTCCCGGTGACAAAATTCGTTAAGTAGTTTTTGTGTTAGAAGGTCACAGACAGACAGACAGACGCTGATGATGATGGTGATGAGAAGTTTAAACGTTGGGTTTTGGTATTTCTGTCTATCTATCATCATGCCTTTTATTCAGAAGAGCTGGCCACTCGTTAGGTATAGCCTCAAAAAATCATTGGCTAAATGAGGAAGACTTTGTCTTCCACTGGGTACCATGGGGCCGGCAACGGTTCCCGGGAGCTGTAAGGCTACCCGTGAAGGTTTTTATTTCTATTTATTTTACACGGTAGCATTATTCAATGCTACTGTTGGCATATTTTGCAGGCATGATTAAATACCTGCAAGAGAGCGATCAGAGCCGCTATGCGCATGACGTCCGCTTCATGGGGCTCTGTAACAAAGAAAATAAATAAAATTAACGACAACTCTAAAGTCCCAGGTTTGATTCCTAGACACCGTCAAAATATTAATGAAAAAAAGGTGCAAAAAAAGATTTTTCTTTCTTATCATAACACACTATCACGCTCTTTATATCTTGCAGCGTGACACTTGTAACAATGCCCACATTTAGTTGTCCATATTAAACATAACAGATGACAATGTAACTAAATGCTCTCTTCTTTCTAGATTTGTAGATATACAATTTTTCCTTTTTTTAATTCCTAATATAGCAAAAGGTTTTTTCCTTCTTCACGGATAATGACGGCTGAACGGCTCCCGAAACCGTGTTATCCTTCTTTTAGCTGATGCTATTTGTGAGGCTATACCTAACGAGTGGCCAGTTCTGTTTGTTTATTGTAACGAATTTGTCTGTGGCGCGGCCACAGAATAGAATAAATATCGGTGTTGTGGGCGCGAAGCGATCACACAGGGTTCAAATTCGTTATTTGATTTAGAAATAGAACAGATTTCATTACAAAGTCTAGCCGTGAGCACAGCCAAGTTGGATAGAGATGAACCGTGGGAAGAATAGTAATAGGTTGTTATATTTTATTGTAAATAATCAGTCGACTGCGGTAGGCTGAATGTGTAATCCAAGCCACCGGCTGGCAGCAATGTTTACGACAACAAATGTCACAGAGGGATTGGTGGGCGTAATGTAAACAGAGCTGCGAGCCGTTGGTGAATTTAAAAAGTCTGTGATCATGTTGAAGGTGGAAGAAAAGAAAATCAGGGGAGAACAGACCGAGACCGCGAGCAGAGTGGACGTGGACTCAGGGCGTAGCGCGGGTGCGCGTCGCCGGAGCAATGGTCGGCGTGAGGGCCGAGAGCCTGTCGCCGAGGCGCAACAGCGCCATACCTCCATGGACGCCGGGACTGCGAGGCAGGGCGTGCAGTCAACATGAGGGGCTGCGAAGATCAAAGGGCCAGCCACGCCAGGGGCGGGGCTGGACCAGCATCTCTGGGCGCGCGACCTACCGTCGCGCCGCCCGACTCTAAGACGGCGCGAGAGGCGTCGGTCGGGCCGTTGAAGACTATCAACGGGCCCGGGGCTCCACAGACAGAACCACGGCCGACACTACTTCACTAACGCCTAGAAGAAGATGAAGAACTGTGACAGGACAATGTAGCTTGCCAGTCGGATGGAAATTAGGAACAAGTGTTGTGACTAAATATATAGTGTGTGAAAATAGATCGTGGGTTCATATTTATACTCCTGGTAGGATCCTGCAGTGGCAACATGTAGGTAGGCCCGACCCCCCTGTAGAGCTGAACTAGCCCGGTATCTCACTTCTCTTTCTATCTCTTCTTCTAATCTCACCCCCTATCTTCTTCTTGTGGTGTTTAGGAGCCCTAGGGCTCCCAAAACGTTACATTATGTTTAGGAGCTGAGCAATAAGTAAGTGAATAAAGTCGGGAAAAAAGTTAGCCCCAGCGAGTTTACATGGTGTATTTATCTCTAATAGATAGCGTATTTATGTAGATATTCAAATTGTTGTAACCATACTGAACCCATGCGAAGCCTAGGGCGGGGTCGCTAGTTTTTATGCTTCCGTACACAAAGGGTAAAAACGGAAACTAACTAAACTAAGACTCCGCTGTCCGTCCGTCTGTCCGTCTGTCACCTGTATGTCATTTTGAAGGTTGCGTGTGGGTATATGGAAAGTTGCATATATGCCAATCTATTAAATATTTTCAATGGCGCAATACAGGTTTCAATGAGTTAGTAACGGTGCGACATCTATCGACGCGACGCGATGTGCCGCCACATGACTCCCTTCCCAGACCAGAGGTCGATACAGTATGAAAACCAACATCCATTTTAGCTTTGTCAGCAGTGATGGACTGTGTGGTGGACTCTATCGCGGCTGAATCACCTGTCGTGATGTATGACCTGTCGTCATGTCGGGCCGGCGGTCTGGTCAGTGGGAAGTGGAAGTAGGATGCGGGGCATTGCGGGGTCAGGAATACAGGCGTGTTCATACGGGGTCACCAATATCGAAATGGCAATACATACAACAATCCAACGACTATGAGTAAAAGGAATACTCCCCAACGCACATCGTTGGAAAGTTGCATATATGCCAATCTATTAAATATTTTTAATGGCGCGATACAGGTTTCAATTAGTAACGGTGCGACATCTATCGACGCGACGCGATGTGCTGCCACATCATAAACCGTGACAGTTGAAATTTTCGGAGATGATGTATTTCTGTTGCCGCTATAACAACAAATACTAAAAAAACAGAATAAAATAAATATTTAAGGGGGCTTCCGTACAACAAACGTGTTTTTTTTTTTTGTTTTTTTTTATAGATAATGGTACGGAACCCTTCGTGCGCGAGTCCGACTCGCACTTGGCCGGTTTTTCTAAATTCACGATTAATGCCAAGTCAACAAGTGGTTGCAGAATCACTTTGATTCCATAATCGTAAAAGCACCTTTGATAAATATTTGTCAATCGAGCGTATCAGTTCAAATCGTCTGCGATCTTGTTGACCTATGTTGCATAACATTATGTGAACAAAGCAACAAATTTTTTTCAAACCCACATCTTAAAAAAAATCTTAAACAAGAAATGTCATTGTGTTATGTAAAATTGATTATGGATCCATCTAGTATTTCTAACATTAGCTTTGGTCCCAAATAAGAATACCCCGAGGCAACGACATATCTCAGACAAAACATTACCTAACAATCTGCCAATTTGATGCATTTTAAAGTTTTAAGACTAGGTTTCAACAGAAATTCTAAAAACATCTCATAAATAACATTATTATCTCATGGCTTTACTTCTATTTTAATTCTTCAATTATTTTTAAATTTCACGGAATAGTGTGGTAACTAGAGTACCTACCCAACTGAAAACAAACTCCTTTATTTTTGTCCACAAATTATGGTATGGTAAAAAATATAGATTTCAGCTATTTCTGCGGGCTGACAATATACAACTTAGCGAGTAGAATAAAATGTATGGGACCGACTGAAATACAACCACGTGACCTACCTGAACTGTCATTCAGTCTGACAAAACCAAGGAGTTTATATACTTATTGTATACAAACTCCTTGAAGTATATAAACTCCTTGGAGAAAACGAAGCGTAATTATGTCATGTTCTCTTCAGTTAGCGTCTGAATGGCGAAGGTTTTGGTCTAGCAGCTGATTTCTTGAGGTTATGCCTGGTTGTTTTTTCCAATTTTTTATTATTTAAGTACTTAGTTAAAATTCATAAATTGAGCTTCTTATGGACTGCGCATACTTTTCGTATAATTATTATAGTTAGGTTATAAATATTATGTTTTAGTGTCAAAGGGGACAGGAGTCAAAATAAAATAGCGAAAATACAACAACCATTTAAATATTTCCGACAAGCCATGAAAATACAGTCGTTTCAATTACGTATCAAACAAAAACAACGGAAGCGAAACATTTAAGTCAGTACATAAATGTTTAAAACCGTGCATCTCTTACCCCAGCAATCAGAAGTTAATTGGTTAACCATCACTTAAAAACTAAAGTTCGTGAGGTCAACCAGAGGAACCTTTTCCGCGTTCTATTGCAACATTTGTATGTAACATGTACCAACATTAGATTAGAATGACCCGATTTAATCCAGGCCGTGATTTGTGGTTTTAAAAGTTCGATCTATGATACCCCGGGTTCTATTCCTAGTCGTGATGTGTGCGTCGGTGGCCGAGTGGTTAAGACATCTGGTATTAACTAGGCAGACCATGGGTTCGATCCCGGAACCCAACCATGTACCAATGGGTTTTTTAATTAAAACTTATGGACATAATCCGACAAACCACACTAAGAGGCTTTTCCATCTAAATATATACCTCAACAGAACTGGCCTCTCGTTTGGTACAGCCTCACAAATACCATCGGCCATTCCGCCGGGTACCCTGGAACCGTAAGTAAAGAAATGACACATCTTGCCACTTGTTCTGTTCAATATGGGTAACTGGCAAATAGTGGACAATGTTACTGGTGTCTGTGTCCACAACGCAAGGTATTAAGGCCATGAAGATGTGTTTTACTAATCATTTGGGAAGAAAAATAATTTGTTGTCTACTAAGCAACTTGATAATTTTAGATTTTTCAATCACATTATGATTCTAAAATTACCTATCCTATGTGTCTCAAATATGTTGGCTATTTATTTTGATAGTTTCGTTTTATCCATTTGGCATAAGGAAGGCAAATACATACTTTATTTTATCAAACTGCCAAGTATCAACTTAAATTCATAAGGACGAGACGAAACTCAGTATCTTATTGGTACTTAGTCAAATGATTAAACCTGAGACTTCCGGATAAGGAAAATGTTCTACTAAGCAACCGGGTACATTTTAAATATTTTATGAACAAAATTCCTGGGATTAAAGCAGGCGTATGTCAGTGCAGCCCTCAAACTATATTTGCGCAAAAAATCACAACTATCCGTTGCTCAAACAAACAACACGCTATCGCAATAAAAATATGAGTATAGATGTTTACGTATAAAAATGTGTTAATTTATAGAAAACACGTGACAAACAAATACCTAATAATCATTAAACTAAGGTTAAAAACTTAAAAATATAATATTTAATTGGTTATTAATCAAATAGTTTCAAACACGAAAGGTCAATGGCGTAATATAAAACGTCCGTTTACTGGAAAAACGTACTACCACACAATGAGGTCATAGATTAACAGATTGCGCAGATCTGACAATGTGTACTTACGAAATCGCAATAAAATACTCTCAGTGATGACTTTTAAATTTGTCTACCTGATAAAGCATCTTTGGAGTTGTTTGCTTTAAATTATACGTAGGTGCTTCTATAGAGGAACTGTATTTTAATTATATTATCTTTATTTCATTTCTCTTCTTTAAATTACATTTTTACATATTTAGGTACTTATAAAAAAAATAAACAAAAATATATAAAAATATAAGAAAAGGATTTATCCCCCCGGAAGCGAGGTTAATACCCAAACTACCGGTGGTTAGGGCTGCAGAGAGAGGAACTTCCTCACAATACGGGCCGTGCTGAGGAGTACTGCCTTCTGGATCTGACCCTTGACCCAACTGCCAATCTCAAGGCTCCTAAGGTGACGGTCAAAACTCTTAGCAAAAAGACCATTGACCGTCACGACTATCGGTACAATGATCGCCGACTTCACATCCCATATGTCGACAATCTCGTGAGCCAAGTCAAGATATTTTGATTGTTTATCTTTCTCAGCTTTCACAAGATTGTCGTCATGTGGGATAGTGACATCGATTATCATTGCAAGGCGCGCTGATCGATCTACCAACACAATATCAGGCTTATTGGCAACAATAGTTCTGTCTGTGATGATAGATCGATCCCAGTAGAGCGTGGCATGACCATTTTCAAGAACTGGTTCAGGCACATACATGTAATACGGTACTTCAGTGACTACAAGGTTGTATCGTATTATTATTATTTTTTTATTTTTTATTATTATATTATATTATATACTCTAAACCACCAAGTATTTAGACATGGCCTGTGAAATTTTAGTGCCAGGAAATAAAATTCGTGACTTTATGATTAAATAATTTTGCCCCCGGGGTTACTCGTGGAATTTTATTACGTATAAACATCCTAAAGCAGGAGGACAAATCTAGGTCCATGTAGATATTGTGACTGATGTGGCCACACCGAAAAGTATAAAAGCTGTGAAGATTTATTTGTTTGTTTTTAAATTAAAACGTTAATATTATTTCAATTAAGCTTAATATAAACTTTAAAGCTCTTTGTCATAACTGATTTTATATTACATATTCTATATCATCAAGTTATGCATGTATGCCACGGTCAATCGAAGTGAACTAAGTGACATCAGCCCTTATGCATCAATATTCTTGAGAAACTTGGTTACTAGAGTTCGAGACACGCCCAGACCTCTCGGAGACTTCGGTTCATAGGCATAAACTTCGCAATACATTGCTTGCGATTTGATTTGATTTACTTAAACCAAATAATAATAATGCAAGTCTTATGCTGTACTTAATTGACCTAGATGTGTCACTTCTTTAATCAACGTACCTTACTATCTGTTATTTTTAGACGAAGTGTGGACGACCGGCTTTTTGTGCCTTCCAAAGCCCGAGAAGTCGTACGCTATCGATTGCTTTCTTCATTATAAAACCGCCGCGTCTGTCTGTCTGTCTGTGCCCTTTTCACGCAAAAACTACTGAACGGATTTTGGTGCGGTTTCCACAATTAGATAGGTTGATTCAAGAGGAAGACTCACGAGTATTAAACATGTACCTATCATACTTAGGAGCTGAGAAATAACAGTATTAGTAAATCAAGTCGAGGAAAAAGCTAGCTCTAGCGCGCTTTCACGGCGTATACTGTCTAATCCGTCAGAGATATAACAAGATGATGTCGGAAAGAATTGTGTAGAATAAAATTATCTAGAAAAAAGTCCGCGGTAGCATATATCTATCTTCAATAGATAAGTAGTTATTTATAAGCGTATTAATTTTTTTATTAAACATTTTTTCTCTATCAGGATTTGAACTTAGATGTAAAATAACTAACCTTTAGCCTTAATTATATTCTTGAATCAATGTAAAACGTATTCGTTTAACTACAATATAAATTCCTATGAAATGATACACTGAATGCATGTATTGCATTGCATTGATTAACCGGTTGTAACTAAGTATGTTTTTGTTGTGCTAAAATAACTTTTAATGCATACAATTTTAAAGTTCACTATACTTTGGAAGCGATTTGTTGTTTTATTTCTTGCGAATTTTTGCTTCAACATCCTTTTATATAATATTAAAATGGAAACCGACTGTTATTGCTATTGACTTCTTTAATGAAATAATTTATCTCTTCATCGGGTTTTTTTTTCTTATATGTCCGATTCGTTAATTTTTAACATTTTTATGTCCATATTCAACAGAACAGGTGGCATAAATGCATATGGGTCAAGAGCAGGTAGGATGAGATCACTTTCAGCACTATTCACACAAAAAGCACTGAAAGCATTTTGTTGCAGTTTTCAAGATTAGATAGGTTGTTTCATGAGAAAGGTTTACGAGTTTTAAACATGGTTCTATCATGTTTAGGAGTTGAGCCAATAATATTCATGAATCAAGTCTGGAAAGAAAGGTTACATTATATATGTTTTCATGGCGTATGCTGTCTAATTCGTCAGAGATATAACAAAATGATGTAGGAAAGAATTGTGTAGAATAAAATTATCTACATAAAAGTCTGAAGTAGCATATATATATCTCTAATATATAAGTAGAAATAAGCGTATTTGTGTAGGTAATACTTTTAAGTTCAAGTGTGGATCGAACCCGGGACCTTATGCTTATTACCTATGCTTATTAATATTTGTACACCGTAATACGGTAGAATGTGCTACACTTCTAAGATTACTCCACCTGTGTTATGTACCTACTTATGCCATGTTCTGACAAATAAATAATCATTTCATTTCATTTCATTTCATTTCATTTCATTTCATTTCATTACCATGTTTATTAGTTAGTTAGTTGGGACCAATTAAATAATTTTTGTTGTAATGGTGGATAATCATTTAAAGGACACGTTGAAAGAATGAAGGATTAAAGATTAACTTTAAAGGTTTAAATGACTGAAGTGAAAAAAAATGCTGGCAGAGGACGACCTAGGTGTACTTTTATTGAACACTAGCTGTTTCCCACGACTTCGTACGTGACCATTTCAGAATGTTGGCAAACATACACTTCATATATAGCTTTTGTCATGTTCACCTCTGCCCACCTCGTTCCTGTCGTCATGCCGTGATGGTATATAGCCTATGTTACTCAGGGATAAAGTAGCATTCCAATGGTGAAAGAATGATCAAAATCCGTCTAGTAGTTTTTGAGTTTATTCGTAACAAACATACAAAAATACAAATCTTTCTTCTTTATAATATTAGTATAGATATAAAAAATATATTGATCGATGACAATATTAAAAGCGCACACAATCGCTGAGTATGTATGAAAGGTATGATGAATATAAAAGAAGCGAAAGAGGTATGTCAGGATCGTAGCAAATGGTATTCGATTGTCTCTGCCTACCCCTCTTGGGATGAAAGGCGTGATGATTGATAGATAGATAACATTATTTCTATTTTAGGAAAAACAATTTCAAATAGTTTTGACTGTCCATTCAAAAATATGATAGCACATTTTGTGGCAGTACCTCAAACGGTTTTAAAGGTTTTTGTTAATTCTTAATTCTACACGGGCGAAGTCGCCGACAACCAATTAACGCACTATAAGTACCTATATATTTCTTAAGACAGTTAAGCCGAAATATATGAGTACCTATATCGATAAGCAATAATTAATAAATCATTAAATGAGTATCTTCATCTGAAGTCACGATTTTGTTACGAAATTGTTGAGTTTTTATTTTGTGGTACCTGCCTACATAGTTTTGTTTTATAATTTATCATTACCCATTAGGTAAAAAGTGCAGGCGTCCCTGCTCTCCTTGAGCCAACGGGAATAATCCGGGAAGAGACCCGATGGAATGACTCTGATTCCCTGGGAGCGAGGAGCCCTTGTATGGGATGCTACTTGCGTGGACACGTCATTAGCCCCGTCTCATTTTAGGGAAACAGCAATCAAAGCGAGAGCTGCGGCGGACATCGCAGAGTCTAACAAACGGCGCAAATATAGTTCAATTGTTGAAAACTACAAATTTGTGCCGTTTGGTGTAGAAACTCTAGATCTGTGGGATTCAAATGCCGAAAAGTTTATTAAAGATATATTCCCTCGACTGATCATCTCTTCTGGTGACAAAAGAGCTGGCTCCTTCCTCGCTCAACGAATCACCATCGCGATTCAGCGGGGAAATGCAGCCAGTATTCTTGCCACTATTCCACAGTTTAATTTCATATTATAATATTACTTAGTAAGTTTTTAATATCAACAATTTTATTTTAAATATTTACATCATAACTTAAATGTAATGGTAATAAATAAATAATATATTTAAAAAATATATTCATATTATACAGTTTAAAATATTCTTTATGAGAATTTTATGCAATCAAATTCTAATTTTGGACCAATTGCTTCAAACTACTATTAGATAATCATAATTTAACTAAACATTTGGTAATAATTATTATGTATTGAAATATCAATTTGCCTCATTGAATCGTAAAGCGACCGTTATTTGCATTTTCTGTGAAATATTGGTTTAAGTAAGTACCCATGAGTTATGTTTATTGCGTGTAGAAAAAAGTTCACATAATAAAAAATAGTGTGATGGTACCATCTTTACGGCCTTTATTATCTTGCGGTATAGCCAGATACGCCAGTAACAATGTCTATCATAAGCATCATTCTAACTTTGGTTTATTAAAGACAAGATTATGTCCGCGGTTTTACCCGCGTGGAAATAGATCCAAAAATAAATAATCCCGTGGCTGTAATTTGCCCCTCCCCCGCCCGCTTTCACGGTACAAAAAGTAGTATATGTCATTCTCTGATCCCTAAACTACCATTATGCAAAAATCATGTCGATCCCGTGAAAAACAAAAACAAATCTATCCCACGGGAACCATACATTTTTCCGGGGTAAATTTCAGACTATATCTATCTCTGTGTCAAATTTCATCCAGATCCGTTCTGCCGTTCTGGGGTGATTGAGTAACAAACATACATCTATACAAACTTTCGCGTTTATAATATTAGTGGGATATATCCCTACGACTGATCATCTCCTCTAGTCTGCCCCTGGCGACAAGACTTGAATCAGCATCGGAAATGCAGCCAGTATTCTTGGCTATGACTATTTCACGTGGACCTGTTTTATTTACTTATTTTTAATGTTTAGATTTGATAATATTGTTGTGTATAAAAAACATTTTAAATATATAAATTGATTTCATGTGTATACCTACCTATCGACAATTAATTTGTAATACTAATAATTATTAATTTGAAAATAAACCTTTACAAACGTCAGTGCATAATAAAAATCAATCATAGATTTTATTGAATATAATTTTACTAATGGATGCTCAGTTGGCATATTAGGCAAGTCTTCTATCACGAATTTTACATATAGAGGACAATACTCGTACAGCCTTGTCAAAAATTAATCTTCATACAAAACCTTAGAATATTGACAAATTGCATATATAATATGTTATGTTATATAGTTGAAACACAAACCGTAGAATTTAGCTGTAACTGCGGCGCTGAAAGCTAATTTTTTGGCCAAGATTCCCACTCGTGGGTCCCCAGATATTAGCGACGACCCAACCTATTAACTAAATCTTTTGTTTGCTTGACCCACCAATCAGAAAAGGAAGATAAATATTTTATCTTTCATTTGGCATACATTTCATGAAAAATTGCCATTTCATTCGGGCTGCCATAGACATTCAAAGAGGTGATGAACAAGCTCTCACTCAAATCCTGCCAGCATAATATATAGGGGGTGGCAGACAAAGTTTTCATGTATGTACTAACAGCCAACTATCACTACAAAAACGAATTTTCTTTTACCTCGATAAATGACCGCCGCACGGACCTATACTTAAAGAAAATTGGTGCTTACATTTTTTGACTCGTGAGAATTGAAAAGATTTGAGTCCAACGCTCAATTGACTCTTTGTTGATTTTGCACTTTGCATAACATGCCAAGTGGTTATTATTACGTCTGGTATTAACTAGGCAGACCACGGGTTAGATCCCGGTTTTTTATAATTAAAAACTTATGTACATAATCCGACAAATCACACTTAGAGGCTTTTCCATCTAAATATACCTCAACAGAACTGGCCACTCGTTAGGTATAGCCTCACAAATACCATCGGCTAAAAAAGGGAGACTTGGTCTAAACTCTAACTCTTTACTCTGCCAAGACCTATTCAAGTAAAAGGCAATCCATGAATGAACTTTAGCAGTGGGTCACAGCCGGCCATTTACTTGTAAGATCATCTTTAACAACCTTATAATTCACATGAGGCAGATGGCTTGATTTCTTAAGTAGCACTCGTTAAGTTCCCACGAAAGTTTTGTAATACATCTCAGTCTTATATATTCTCATACTAATTTTGCATTTGCGATCATTTGCCGACGACAAAATATACAAGTTTTCTCTGCATCTATTTCAATATATGCAAATCCGTTTTACTGTAACAAAAATCCAAACACACTAATATAACCAAGGTAATTAGAGATGGCTGAAGTGAAAGGAAAATTCTGGCAAATGACGACCTAGGTATACTTTTATTTATATTTAAGGAACAAACAGTATAACAATTAAAATATAAATATACATTTAAAAACTACTTATAAATAAAACACCCTCTCGAGATCGCTGTCCTGCGGCAGGGTCCCCAAAACACTAGCTGCATTCCCTCTCTGTATCGCCAAGTTGATACGTTGTCCAAGGTACGTACCAGCCCTTCGGTCTCCCGATACTTTTATTATTTTAGAAGCAAGATGTTTATAAAGCTTGTGTGCTTTTTTTTAGTGCTTTATTGAACATCAAAAAGAATTATTGATCGAAGGCAATATTAAAAGTACCTACACACAAAGCGAAAGATGTGTTAGGATTCGATTGTCTCTGCCTATCCCTCTTGGTATAAAAGGCATAGTATAGGATTAGGTTTCATTTGAACCTATAAAAGTTTAAAATTATCATATTTTTTTAAATTGTATTACTGGATATTATTATTGCGACTATATTTTTCTCTTTTCTTTTCCTTATCGTGTTTACATATTTGCTATTTTGACAGATTACTCCATATATTTCTGTCAAATTTATTTTTTATATTGTGGCCATTTAGGTTATAAATATTTTCTCCAAAAAACAAACGGTTAAATGAAAAATACTTTTCTAAGATCCGTAAAGCACGTATTACATTACTGACCTAAATAATTCGCTGTTCACAATTAATTACATTAATTATTCAAGGGCGTGTCTATTTAAATTTTATTTTAGTAAAGACAATGGCCATAAGTTTGGTTAAGCAATCTCGGGTGTCATTTCATAAATTCACCTTCCAACAATGAAATCTCTGTTTTTCTCACAGACCACTAAAAACTACCTCAGTAAAATACATTGTGCAATGTATGGGCGACCATTCGTTTTATATCCAACTTTGTAGCTCACATACCTTCACGTAGGGGTAGACAGAATTCGGTATAGTCCCCGGATTATAACATGACCTAAAATGGCGGTAACTTAACTTACAGATGTGTTAAAAAAAATATATAATTATATTTTATGTATCCATATAGTTATACAATTCCACAATATAAAAGTAAAGAAGAAATTAATAAAAAGTAAAGAAGAAATTAATAAAAAGTATAAACTAAAGTATGTTTTCTATGATTTTGATGTGTAACATCTTTTCTCTCGCTTTCCTGCAATCTGTGGGAGTGATTTCGTGAAAAGGGACGGAAGTGTGTAACAGGAAGCCGGGGAAGCGCGCGCTATTTGATTTGACCAATGAGCGCGCGATGGTAGAGTTGGCCGTCAGATGTTACCGACCCATTTTCCGAGAGGTTGGTACTGTCAGCCAACAGTGTGTGCGTGTGTGTGACGAGAAAGAGAAGGGGAAATAGAGAAGGAGAGCGCATCAGCTGTGCACTTAACCTACAGTGTTGTGTATAAAGTTTATTACCAAGGTGAGATGTCAGATGTTACACATCATATGCGACTTCTGTAAGGCTCGCTCGTTTTTCGAAGATTTTTTGAGGCTATACCTAACGAGTGGCCAGCTCTATTGAGGTATGTAGATGGAAAAGCCTCTTTGTACGGTTTGTTTTATTATAGAAACCCATTGGTAATTGGTACATGGTCGGATGTAGGAATCGAACCCAAGACTTCTCAGATGTGAGCCAATGTTTTACTCACTCTGGTAGAGTATGGATTCATGGTTCCATTTTTTAGTTTCTTTTTATTTTACATTGTATGTACAAAAATATAGATAACTTCCAGTTAATATCACATAAAACTCTAAACTTATGAGTCAATGTGTAATTAACATCGTTTAGACATAAAAGTTGTAATCTTTACATTAATGTCTAAAAAGACCTTCTAATTAACCTTTGCTAAATTATTTTGAACAAACCGCGAAAACATCATCAAATTGACCTCAAGTTAGTGATTGTCTGTTAATTCACACCCATAATCCTAGAAAAGGGTGAATTATGTGCTTTTTTCTCTTTAATATTTATGAAGAGGATTGACCGCATCCGGATCGATGTCATTAGAGAAGAATGCGGAGTGAAAGATGATGTTGTAACTAAAATGAGGGAAAAGTAGAAAGAATGAAGGATGAAAGCTTTATATGGCTGAAGTGAAAGGAAATGCTGGCAGTGGACGACATAGGTGTACTTTTATTGAACATAATATATTAAAAATGTATCGGTCGGTGGAAATATTAAAAGTACACACAATCGTCGAGTATGTATGAAAGGTATGATGAATATAAAAGAAGCTAAAGAGGTAGATATGTATCCTGACATATATAGCATAATAGCAAATTCGATTGTCTCTGCCTACCCCTCTTGGGATAAAAAGCGTGATGATAGATAGATGTATCAACTAGCTCACTAAAAACAGTGGAACTTTTTGAAATGTGACATGATATTTTATCCCGACGGGTAAAAAGTAACCCATGTTACTTTCCAGCCCTCCAACTATCTCTGTTCAAAAAATCACTTAGATTTGTTGCCCCGTTCCGAACATCGCCGATGTCCGTCTGTCACAGCTTATTTTCTCCGAATCTACTGGACTAATAATGTTGAAACTTTGTACATATTTATAGAAAGAAAGAAAGAAAGAAAGATATTTATTTGCAGAAAGCCTAGGCACTTTCACCAGATTCCTGGTATGCAAAATACAGTAAGTGGCACATTATTACTTCCATATTACATGACACCAATACATTATTATATTCTAAAGCACAAGTATAAACAACATATTATATTCTAATCTACGAGTAAGGAAATTCTAATATTTATTTGTCAAGTATTCTTTTACAGTGTAGAAATAGAGTTTCATGACCCACGGACGTATAGCGTAAATATTTTTTTATTCAATTTGTCATATCAAATGAAAGGGCTCATTGTAAGGAATACAAGTATATTATTTTTATAATTTTAATATGCATAGTTTAAATATTTAATTATATTAAAGAAAATATACGAGAATAGATTTTATCTGCGAAACTACTTAGTTTAAAATTTTGAAAAAAGATAGGGAATATGGGGCCTTTCTAATAGTTTACAGGAAAAATAAAACGAAAAGACTGAAAAAATGATACGAAACCCTCGCGACTTGGTCAATTATTTTTTAATAATCGGAATATTAAAGATGTTATCGAGGTGAATTGTAACTAATTGTGGGGCATCTAGAATCATGTTTTGATCTAATAAAAACTTGTATTGACATCCTTGACATTTTCTGCAACTTTTGTTAAAAAAGAACAGACAATATGCACTTAAATATCAGATATAAATCATGTAAATGTTACAGATTTTTTTAACATTTAGAATGTTTATTAATTTCTCAAGATTAAATTATTGTAAAAGATCACGATTTTAATTAGTTTCACCTGTAAACAAATCTTAAAAGTCGAATTTAACCAACTTCTAATTGTTGCAAGTGCAAGTAGAATATGAATATGATATTTTTTTTATATTTTGTCATTTTTTAACCGAAATAAAAAAATAAATAAATAAATCTCCACGGGTTGCCTTACAGCTCCTGGGACCCGTTGCTTGCAGCTTGAGGGTACCCAGCGGAAGAGACAAAGTCTTCCTCACTTAGCCGAAGATTTTTTTGAGGCTATACCTAACGAGTGGCCAGCTCTGTTGAGGTATGTAGATGGAAAAGCCTCTTTGTATGGTTTGTCGGATAATGTACTAAATTTTTTATTATAAAAACCCATTGGTACATCGGATGTGGGGATCGAACCCGCGACTTCTCAGTTGTGAGCCGATGTTTTACCCACTCGACCACCGACGCCTCTAAATAACCGAAATTATTTAATTCATAATTGACTTTTTAATGTATTATTGATCAATCTATGTTTATTTGCATTGTGTTTTATGTAAGAGATCACAATTTTTTCTTTACAGTTTTATTTTTTAATTCTAGTATAGTATTTGAACTTTTTTGACCAAGGAATATAGGTACTATTTATTATTGAGCCTTATAATGAAGCTTTTTTTCCACACGGGTATACACTATACACCCTTCCTTGAACAAACAAATAATTAATTTGAAATAAGAATTCTTTGTAAGAATGTCAAATCGGGCCTATAATATCTTTTTGATTATAATAGTTCTACCATCAGTTCCATGTTGAAGCTTTACGCGCCCTCCGAAACTTGAGAAGTCGATACAAAAAATATACTTAGGTACCTATTGATTTGGTTAGTAAGAAATCCTAAGAGCACAAGCTATATCGAGACTATCGAGTGAAACCACATATAATTAGGTAGTAGTATTATCTAAATTGCTCGCCCATTTGCGCTCAGTACCTCAGTACAGACAAAATGCCGTAATAGATAAATATCATGAGGTCACGTGAATCATTCTAAGAAAATCTTGTATAATTTTGGTATAACGGTCTACTAATGTTTGCCCTTTTATTAACCGAACTTAAAAAGAAGGAGTAGGTTCTAAATTCGTCGGAATATTTTATGTTTTTTTTATGTACCTATGTTCCCCGATTACTTGAAGACGCCTGGACCGATTTGAAATTTTTTTTTGTTTGAAAGGGTATAACTTAGGTTATAACTGATCCCATGGTCATCAGGTCAGGATCTGGTGATGGGATCCTGGAGAACTCTTCAAATTTTATAGGCACGATTTGGGCTTTTTTTATAGTGACTTTTGCTTTCGGAAAGCGCACTTTAGTTTTGAAGGCGGTTTTTTTCTTAATCAGAAGTGGTTATGTATCCTTATATCCATACGGCCTTGTATCCAGGAATTTATTTCTAGGGTTAAGATTTCGAGGGGGGTTTTACCTTCAACTTTAAAAAAATTATTCATGTACCTAAAATGAAAAAAAGAGATTTGTGGGGCACAAATGCCAACCATGGCTCGCTCAGTTCATCACTTCTTGATTCACAATACACACGGTCTTCGATCTTCTATCTTCACGGTATTTATACATTGCGGTGTGACCAGAGACACCCAGTAACAGTGTCCACTTGACGCCAGTTGCTGCTTGCTTGCTGCTGGTGTCACTTTTTTTAACAGATATCTGTTATTTTTAGAAGAAGTGCGGACGCCGCCCTTTACGTGCCCTCAGAAGCACCAATTTATCAAAGATGTAGGTAGTTGTAATCAATGAATATCACATATTATAAAATAAAGTCCCGTGTCTGTCTGTCTGTGAGCTTTCACGCTAATACTATTGAACATATATTGTTGTGGTTTTCACTATTCGATAGGTTAATTTACCGGAAAGGTTCATGAGTATTTTTTATCAAATATACACATAACAATATTTATTTATTTATTTATTAATAAGTAAATAATAACTAAATAAACCAGGTGCGCGTGGAATAGTGCCAAGAATACTGGCTGCATTTCCCCGCTGAATCGCGTTGCTGATTCGTTGAGCGAGCAAGGAGCCAGCCCTCTTGTCACTAGAAAAGATGATCAGTCGAGGGGATACATACATTATGAGTATTAAACATTGACCCCTATCATGCTTAGGAATTGAGCATTAACAGCATAAGCGAATCAATTCTAAGAAAAAATTTGCTCCAGCTAGTTTTAATGACGTATGCTGTCTAATCCGTCAGAGATATGACAAAATGATGTAGGAAAGAATAGGCATGATGACTAAAAAAATCTAATTAGTCCGTCAGTTAGATTATCCGAAAATATTGGACACGTATTTTTTCTTTTGTCAATTAAACAAAAAATGATGAAAATATAGCCCGCTAACGTTCCGCGTGACGTCACGCCTTAGTACAATTATAAGCAAGGCGTGATGTCACCAGCCTCCACTCCCAAACTTTGACACGCTTTATCTCTGTCATTTTTTGTTTGACTGACAAAAGAAATAATACGTGTCCAATATTTTTTGATAATCTAAATGACGGACTAAATAGAATAATATTTTGTTTACCCTGTCATCTACCCTATTGTGTACACTAAAATTATCTACAAAAAAGTCTGTGCTAGCATATACATAACTCTAATAGCGTATTTATGTAGGTGTTCAAACTGTTGTAAACCCATATTGTACCCGTGCGAAGCCACTCCTAGTAATGAAATATAAATACTTTGAATTTATGCTGTCAAAAGTGAACATTGTTACCTGTCACGCATACCATCTTATGTTGAACAGAGTATAATAGGTTATTGACTTAGCCCTACATGAACTAATAAATGTCACACGTAATGCCAACAATAATAATGCATCCTAGAAAGTGAAAAGATGGCCGATATAAACTCGCTTCCTAACGCATTATAAACTATTAAGTAATATACTTTGTATCATTTAATTATATCTTCACGCCTATTTCTAATAGAGGTAGGTTGGTGTCAAGGCTGTCGATGCACAGATCTGTCACTTCCTAAAATATTATATATCCTCTTACACAGCGTTGTAAATCGTTTATTTCATTTCATTTCAGTGTGTTTGTTTGTTTGATTGTCCTTCTTTCAGGTCAATACAGAGCAACGAGATGCGAGATAACGGGAGGGCCGGAAAATGACCTTGTATCGGAAATATAAACTCAAGGCCGTATCCAGGAACGGAACTTCTTCTAGGGGGTTTTCCCTCCTATTTCGAAGGGGGTCCCTCAAATAAAAAAAATAAGTAAGTTAACCTTAAATATCAAAAGAAACGGGATTTCGGACTAGATATTTACAATCTTGAAATATTTTTTTAAATTTAGGTTTTTTCACAGGTTGCCTTGCGGTTCGCGAAACTGTATTATCTGTCCCAGAGTACCCACCGGAAAACCAAGTCTCCCTCTTTTAGCCGATGGTATTTGTGAGGCTATACCTAATGAGTGGCCAGTTCTGTTGAGATATACTTAGATAATAGAAACATAATCCGTGGTCCGCTTAGTTTAATTCATAGTACATTCTAAAGACAACGGAACCCTAATTACCTTGAAGCTATAAACAAATAAGCGCAAGTTAAAATTTTTCCCATAACTTAATTCGCTATTTTCCCACACTATAGCCTCCTGAATCAATGACAATTTTTTTGCTAACTCTAAACATAATCTTATGCTTATACGAAGATATTAATTACAATGCAAAAAATATATGCAATTATTATGTAATTTTTAATTTAATTGCGGTCATCGTTCAGTGGTTTGGCTTTAAGACCGATAACAGCGAATAAGTATGACAGTTTTTAAGAATAGGTGATTGCTTGCTTTAAGAGTTATATCGATCTCAAAATAAATAAATATTGGAAGCATTTGAAAACTTATTTCACTGTTATAAAGCTACAAGCTTCTGTCCGCGGTTTCACCCGCGTGGAAATATATCCAAAAAGAAATAATCCCGTGGCTGTAATTTGCCCCTCCCCCGCCCGCTTTCACGGTATAAAATAAACTACCACGGTATAAAAAAATCATGTGTGTCAAATTTCTGTGCCAAATTTCATACAGATCCGTTCAGCCGTTCTGTCGTGATTGAGTAACAAACATACATACATCCATACAAACTTTCGCGTTTCTAATATTAGTGATATTACATTATTCCAGTTGTTTAAGTTTCATAAAAAAAATAGGGTTCCGTGAGTTATAGGAAATATTTAAAACTTTACTGAGGGAAAGAGGAGGCCCGTTATTTCTTCTCATTTTCCCATTCCCATAAACACACACACCATCACGGCCTGTATACCGTGCGACGTATCCAGAGACTATACAACAATATAGGCAAGCGCATGCCATTTGATAAATGTAGAAATGACAAAATAATGTAACGGTTTGAGCTAAGCTACTGCAAGTATACGCAATATTTACCGAAAATCTACTTCTGTTGACAGAACTCAACACATCTGTGTCTGCGCGTTTTGCAAGTGTCTTTCTATGTTGTGTAACAAACACGAAAATATTCACACATAAATTTATGCAAATATTGGATAAAGTATACGAAAATCTTTGAAGGTAAAGTGATATGATATTCCTTGATTAGACAGATTTAATTTTGAGTAGGTACTACTTAACGGATTTGGCTGTGACTTTCATTGCTGTGATTAGTATTTCTAGATGAAAGTTCAGCTTATCAAATGCTGTTCGTTGGTAACTTGAGAAATGCTAGAATGTCCATTGAGAGGATGGAGGAGGATTTCACTCAAGGTGGGGCCCAAATCCCAAAGATAATGTAACCTAACTTAGTAATTAATAACAATGTAAATAGGGATTTGGAAATTAAGGCTTTTTTTTATTTTAATAGTCCGAATTAGGTTTTTAGGGAAAGAAAAATTGGAAAACTTGCCCGGAAAATTAGAAAATTCAGGATAAACTGAAAGTGCTTTTTTACTTGTAATTTTTGCAAGAACTCAAGACCATAATATAGGCTCCACGGGCGAAGAAGCTATTAGTTAACAATGATGTAGCGCCAGTGCGCCCTCATAGAATCTTCCTAATCCTTGGTTTTTTATTCCCAGTACCAACGATTTGAAATTGGCAAACGTTTAGAAATAAAAGAGTAATAGATAATTAATAAAAAATCTGATGTCCTTAAAAAAAGGTCGAATACCCAGTACCTATACTAAAAATAGCCATGCACGTATGAAACGATATATGAATGTGGATGAAGCAAGAGAAGTCTGGAAAGAAAGATCGGGAGAAGTTGGTGAACAGACTTGAAGGTATATATATAGAAATAATTTGGTCGTATATCACTTTGCACAAAGTCCCTCGCGTCTGTCTTTCACGCAAAAACTGCTGAACAGATTTTGTTAGGGTTTTCACGATTAGATAGGTTGACGAAAGAAGGTTTACGAGTATCTAACATGGACCTATCATCTCTAGGAGCTGAGCATTCGTGAATCAAGTTGGGGAAATAATTAGCTTAGGTGCATATACCACAATCTTTATAACCATGAGGTATGAATTAATTAGACATCATAATCAACACATACTTGTATGATTAATGATGATTTGTGCAAATTAATTTGTTAATTTGTTTGTTTGCTTGTTAGCGACAAGGTAATTATTCTAGAGGAGTGGTAGATTTACATGTTATGAGTTATGAAATTAAAAGTTTCAGAAAATTTTTTTTCTTGTGCTTTGGAAGACGCACCTAAAGACGGCGTTTTTATTTTGTGAACTCCACTTATTTTGCATGGGTTATGGGTGGACCGGACAGTGACTTAGAGTAGGGACTTTTTATCCCGGAAATACTTCAGGATAGGTGCGTCGGTGGTCGAGTGGTTAAGACGGTATTAACTAGGCAGATCATGGGTTTGATCCCGGATCCCGGACATGTACCAAAGGGTTTTTTAATTAAAAACTTATGTACATAATCCGACGAGGCAGACTTGGTCTTCTGGTCTTCCGCTGGGTACCCTGGGACCGTAACACGGTTTCGGGAGACAACCCGTGAAGATGTATTAGTCTAGATTAGTCTTATTACCTGTTACTAGACTAAAGTGCAATATGTTTTAAAACAAGTTAATTTCTCTAATAACTATTCATGCGTAACTGTGTTGCAAGTGTAATTGATAGTTGAAATGGAGAAGACATTATGCTTGTGGTTTTATGACAGTATGGCCAACTGTTTGACGAATGCTAATTTCCTGTATAATGTGTTAATTATGCTGTTTTATGGCATTGCATATATCTATCTATCATCACGCCCTTTATACCAAGAGAGGTAAGCAGAGACAATCGAATGACATTTGCCACGATCCTGATATACCTCTTTCGCTTTTATATTCCTTACCTTTCATACATTCTCGGCGACTGTGTGAACTTTTAACATTGTCTTCGATAATTTTTATGTTCAATAAAAGTACACCTAAGTCGTCCTCTGCCAGCATTTTCTTTTGTTTCTACCATATAAACCTTTTTAGTCAATCTTTCATCCTTCATCATTTCAACATGTCCATTGTCCAAAACAGCGTAAACTACTTTTCTTCATTTTATTCAACAAATCTTGGAATCTTGTTCAATAATTCTATACCATAATTTTCTAAGTTATGTCTGTGAGATGTGTATTTGTAGTAGTTGCCTCAATATCTAGTATGGAAGAGCGTCATTTCGTGCATAAACTCATAGAAAAAATTTGGCCCTACAAAACGTATGAATCACCCACACATTACGCAACCAAAGAAAGTCAAATATCAATCACAATATCACCATTAGATAAAAGGTTAAATTTTTTTACACTTATTATGACCCACATGCGCTTATATAATTTATAAGCGTCAATCACTCGCTTGTAGGTGTTATAATAGACAAAGGAAAACCGATATTATGATATGAGGTGTCTATACGATTCCCCTAGGACACTATCTATTATCACGCCTTTTGCCAAGAGTGGTAGGCAGGGACAATTAAATGCCATTTGCTACGATCCTCACATACCTCTTTCGCTTCTTTTATATTCATCATACCTTTCATACATGCTCGGCGATTGTGTGTACTTTTAATATTGCCTTCGATCAATATTTTTTATACGTCATAGGTCGTCCTCTGCCAGCATTTCCTTTCATTTCTTCCATATAAACCTTTTTAGTCAATCCATTCTTTCAACGTGTCCAAAGCATTATCTTTAATTCCGCATACTCAGGGGGTAAAATCTGGCGTAATCAAAGTTTTTAATTATTTTCAATGAAAACACATACACACATTTTCAAGGCCTTTATTATATTGTGGTGTAGCCAGAGAGACCAGTAACAGTGTCACCTTTTTGCCAATTGTTCACATTAAACAAAACAGGTAGTTATCTGTTATTTTTAGAATTACGGTTATTTTTCGTGCCCTCCGAAGCACGAGGAGTTGATTGGTGCTTAGCATTATTAGAAGTTTTTTTCGCAATTTTTAGTTAGGTACTAAGGGGGCATCCATTAATTACGTGAGCAATTTTTCGTTAAATTTAGACTCCCCCCTCCCCCTTGGTGAGATTGAGTGAGATTTAGTGGGACCCATCCCCCCCCCCCTTCCCCCAACCGTGAGATTTCTGCTACAGTTGTTAAAAAAACTACATTTATTTTTATCGTAGACTTACCATTTTTATAAAATCGGTATTGTCTATACCTTTTTTTTTTCTTTTAAAAACTCTAAATGTTTCTTTTTTTTACTTTTTTTTTACTCTTAAAATAAATGTTTTTAATCATGAGATGTTTGAGCGGGTAAAATGGGACATTTCAAGTGAAGAAAAAAAAATATAGCAATGTATATTCCTTTAAAGTTGACGTGAGATTTTCTATTATACCCCCCCTCCGTTTAAGTGAGATATGATGAGATTTTACTGGACCCCTCCCCCTCCCATTTTGAACTCACGTAATTAATGGATGTCCCCTAAAGAATTTACTTTTGATAAATCTATGAAATTCCTTATAAGTCAAAGTAGGTTATTTTAACTACATATTTGTACTAGATTACCAAAGAATCGCCAATGCCTCGGTCGCCTTCTTATATCAAATTCCCCTTCTGAACCAAATCCTGTCTACGCCCATACTTCCAACACAAAGCTTGTATACAAAAGATATCATCAGATAAATATTTCTTCCCATTTAATATGTCTGTTAATTACATTATTGTTCGTAAAGGCCGATTTAGACGTTACGAGTGTTTAGTAGAGTGCGTAGGTGGCACTCGCATGCCAGTGCATTAGTAGGTTTCCAGTGACGTTTATACTTCTTCCAGTAGATTGCCATTTTGTAGGCCAAAACACACATAACTCTCATTGTCAACTTGTGCAAGTTACTAAAACTGACCGTTTAGACTACAGCGAGTAGCGAGTCAGGAACGCGCGGGGGGTTGAGCGGGCGCGGGAGGGTGTCACTTGAAACAAAAATAAAAAGCGATTCTATTTGATTCTAGTTGAAAGGCGAGTGGAGCGTACTAGTACGAGTACTGGAAACTACCGTTTACATGTTTCAACTAATGTACTATCCTAACGCACTCTACTAACCACTAGAACCGTCTAAATCGGCCTTAACGTTTTATGAGACACCAAGTATTAATTTTATGTTTCGTTTAGAAAATTTTATGTAATACTACATAAGATGTGTAATAAAGTTTTATTTGAGATGTTGCGTCAAAATAACTCCTACGTATAAAAACGTTTGTATCTAAGTCTGTTCTTTACACGGTTCATAAGTTCACCAGGATTTCAGAATTTACGCTGATTTGGACACTGAAGGAATGAAGAATATTCAGGGATATAGTAGCTTTCTATTCATGAAATAATTTTTAGAATCGGTTCTGTAGTTTGAGAGATTACCCCCTACATCCAAACTTACCTACAAACTCGAACATAAATGTCCGTGTGGAAAGGAGGTTGATGAATTTGGAACTCACGGACTTTCCTGCATAAAAAGTGCAGGCAGGCTTTCTTGCCACAGCTCCCTCAATGATACCATCAGAAGGGCTCTTGCGTCAATAGACGTCCCTGCTCTCCTTGAGCTAACGGGAATAATCCGGGAAGACGGCAAGAGACCCGATGGAATGACTCTGATTCCCTGGGAGGGTCGGGTCCTTGTATGGGATGCTATGTGCGTGGACACATTAGCTACGTCTCATCTCAGGGACACAGCAATCAAAGCGGGAGCTGCGGCGGAAAAACGGCGCAAATATAGTTCAATTATTGAAAACTACATATTTGTGCCGTTTTGGTGTAGAAACTCTAGATCCGTGGGGCTCAAATGTCAAAAAGTTTATTAAAGATATATCCCCTCAACTGATCATCTCTTCTGGTAACAAGAGGGCTGGCTCCTTCCTCGCTCAACGAATCAGTATCGCGATTCAGCGGGGAAATGCAGCCAGTATTCTTGCCACTATTCCACGCGGACTTGGTTTATTTAGTTATTTTTAAGGTTTTTAACTCTTTATAATATTAGTATAGAAGTATAGAGATATAAAAGAGCCAAAAGACATACGTCAGGATCACATAGCAAATGGCATTCGATTCGCTCTGCCTGCCCCTCATGTGATAAAAGGCGTGACGATTGATAGATTGTTAATAGAAGTGAAAATTTTAATTAAAAAAATTAGTTAAAATATGATTATTATAGTATGACGAATGCAGAATGGGTCAAATGTTAGAACAATGAGCGAGCGTTTAACAGATTCGTCTCGCATTCATAGAATGTATAGAAAACGAAAGCTACACACTAACTTCTAAAATTGCCTACATAATAGTATGCTTATTGCGATGGGTGTTACCTATTATTATTAGGTCCAACGGGTTCGATTCCCGGAATCTCCGCCATGTCTTAGTAACAATGGATTTAAAAAAAACGGTCACCTAACTCAAAATACCTCAACAAAGTTGACTCAAATACACTCAAAAATCATCGGCTAAATGAGAATAGAAAGAATATGCTGGTAACACGGTTCCAAGAAGAATTATAAATGCGACAGTAACTCTGTCTGTCAGTCTGTCTGTTACGCTTTGACGGCTAAACCACAAAACCGATTTTGATGAAATTTGATACAAATAATGCTTGAACTCTAGGGGAGGACATAGTCTAGTTTCCTCTCTCTTTCCTGCAATCTGTGGGAGTGATTTCATGAAAAGGGACGGAAGTGTGTACAGGAAGCGCGGTGGTAGAGTTGGCCGTCAGAAGGTACCAACCCATTTTCCTAGAGGTTGGTACTGTCAGCCAACAGTGTGTGCGTGTGTTTGACGAGAAAGAGAAGAGAGCGCCTAACCTACAGTGTTGTGTATAAAGTGTTAATATTTTCAGGATATAATGTTAATGTTGCTTAACCATTATTACCAAGGTGAGATGTCAAATGTTACACATCATATGCGACTACTGTACACCCCTTAAGGTAGTATAAAAGGGGATATAAAGGGGGACAGAAAGAATAATAAAATAATAACTTATTTTATCGAAACGAATGAAATATATTTTTAATTGCCATCAATATAAAATAAATAAAATTGAAGTGTCTGTCTGTAAATTAAAAATTTATACCTGTATCTAATATGGAATATGCAATATTTAGACGATCTGTTTTTAAAGTTTTGTCTGTATGATCGTTAATTTTCATCTCAGACAAAAAATTTGACTTTTTATTCTAAAACTATAAGACACTTTAAAATTGCCATTGCGAAGAAATGCCCCGCATTTTATACTAAGTCCTTCATAATTTTCTTAGTCTACTCTGTTATATTATGTTTGCTTGAAACTGTTCCCCATTGTATACATTTCCGTAAACTAATGAACTACAATTTATCATACAAATCGTTTTTAAAATGTAAAACGCTACTTTCCAATGTTTTGAAGGAGTATGTGGACAATAGTGTTAAGTAACAAGAATAAAATAAATTATTTTATTCAAAATTAAATAGCTATAATTATCTTGTAACAGAAAATACATAGGAACTTACTTCGTTTTTGTGTTGTTTTTCAAATTCAATTGACAGAAACGTACCTGTAATGTTAAAAATTATTATTAGTTTTTAAATAGATAAAATACACCTTTAGCCTTTATCTACTCTTATATCGTAAAGTATTACAAAATCTAATTATACTTCTTAATGATATGTTTTATATACCTACACGCGTCTGTAATGATATCGTAATGTTTAGTTTTTTTTAAATGCAGAAAGGGTAGAGGATAGTAGGACATATGTCTTATACAGCCACATTAAACTCTATGAAAATATCGACACGCGCATGTGCTAGTCACTTGACAGTTAACGCGCATGCGCGGTAGGTAACAGCGGTTTGCCGCCAATTCGTCGGTTAAGAAAAATATCTTGGTTCAATTTGTTTTGTACTATTGCATGGGATTAGATAAAGTTGTGTATGAACGGGCACATAACTTGGAATTAAAACACTCGTGGATGCAATTAATTCCACTTGTGTTTTAATTACCCTTATTATGAACCCGTTTCATAAACTACTATTATACCCTGCGGTGTGGCCAGAGACACGAGTAACAGTGTCCACTTGACGCCAGTTGTCCATATTGAAATGGTTTGTCGGATTATGTACATAAGTTTTTTTAATTAAAGAAAACACCTTGGTACATATAGCACTCAGGGAACGATGTCATTAGAGAAGAATGCGGAGTGAAATATGATGTTGTGACTAAAATAAAGAAAAGTAGTTTACGCTGGCTTGGGAACGTTGAAAGTATGAAGGATGAAATTACTGAAAAGGTTTATATGGCTGAAGTGAAAGCAAATGCTGGCTGAGAACGACCTAGCTGTACTTTAATTGAACATATAAAATATGTATTGATCGATGGAAATATTAAAAGTGCACACAATCACCAAGCATGTATGAAAGGTATGATGAATATAAAAGAAGCGAAAGAGATTGAACATATAAAATATGTATTGATCGATGGAAATATTAAAAGTACACACAATCACCAAGCATGTACGAAAGGTATGATGAATATAAAAGAAGTGAAAGAGGTATGATATGTCAGGATCGTAACAAATGGCATTCGATTGTCTCTGCCTACCCCTCTTGGGATAAAAGGCGTGACGATAGATAGATAGATAGATAGCACTCAGGGATAATGTAGCTTCCTTATAGTGAAATAATTTTCAGAATGGGATTAATGGTTTCAGAGATTACCTCCTATATCCAAACTTACAAACTTTAACACTTTATAATAGTTTTTTCAAGACAGGTTTCCGTTCTCGTTAATTTTGATTACGAAACCCTGAAAAACTCCACCTAAATGTTAGGTAAGCGATACAAGATGCTTCAACTTGCCATATTATTGCCAAAATAGATAAAAATAGCGACCTATGACACGCTCTGAGATCATTTCATCACTTCAAAGTTACTGAACTCTGTATTATGAAATAATGTGAAGCCGTTAAGTTCACGACGTATTAATGACGGCATATATTACCATAGAGTAGTATTACTTAATAATATCGTAAATAATTATGTATCTATCATCACGCCTTTTATTCGTTGAGGGGTAGGGAATAACTACAATGCTGATATACTCTTTGGTAGAGTAACCAACTAAAAAACGCACGTGTTCGAAAATTTTGCATCTCTTTCACCCAATATACGAGCGAAAGAAATAAATACAATATAAAAAAAGGTGTACCGACTACAAAAATTATGCACTGAAAACTCTGCTTTCCGAAAGCAAATGCACAAGTCACTTTAAAAAAAAATTTAAAGTGTTTTCGATTTCTCCAGGATCCCATCATTAGATCCTGACCTGATGACCATGGGACTACATGGGAAGTTTACCCTTTCAATCAAAAAAAATTCCATATCCGTCCAGGCGTCTTCAAGTAATCGGGGAACATACATAAAAAAAACATAAATGATTCCGATGAATTGAGAACCTCATCCTTCTTTTAAAAGTTCGGTTAAAAATACACAAAAAGGACTTCAGCAATTCAAGTAGGTATTGTACAAAAAATATTAGAAATAGCATGTTCTAGTTAATGGATCCACTGTCGCAAAGTCGGTTGAAAATATGCGTGAAATTGACGACTTTCAGGGCTTCATGAAACCTAACTATAACTTCATATATACCTACTTTAGGATCTATTAACTATAACTTTGCTAGGTGAAACTTAAATAAAGCGTGAAAAAAATTCAGTAGCTGCACAATACCTAATATAAAATAACGTCACATTGACTGCATTATGAGACAGACTTGCCTATTGCAGTCAGAAATCATATAAGTAAAGAATTATGAAACTAAATTGACTGTCTCCAACAAAATACATAATACCTTGCTATTGTGTGCTAACATTTTCTATTTAAACAATTTATTTCGCGTAGTAATGTGGCATGTGGCAGTTTGGTTGTTATAAAAAAATTACAATATTGTGCCCCCAATATTTTTATTTTTATTTGATTTCAATTTTTAATTTTTTATAATTCCTTTCTTTATTTTATAATTACCTATGTACTTTTTATCATGTAAGTTAACTTGTAGTCAATAACGTATAAATGTATAGCCATGTTGTGTTCACTACTAATTGGAATATCTGTTTAAAAAGTTTTTTTTTTCCTATTATGTATTATTATGATATTTGCAGTTATTCTGTACTTGTGAACCTTGTTTTAAATAAATTATAAATTATAATAGTGCCTGCCATGGCCGTATCTAGGGGAGGATTTTGAGGGTTCAAACCCCTTGAAATCCAGATTAATCTATGTTTTTTTAAGTTCAGAGTAAACTCCTAGTAAATAGTGGAGGACCGGAGCGAAGAGTGATATAAGGTGATAATAGGAGCTTTCGGGATAATTTTTTTCACACATTTCAAAAGCCGGAGCTAAAAGCTTCTCAATTCGGACCGTAGTTTTTATATATATATGTGTACCGATGCCAGTTGTGAACCGATTTTGATGATATATTTTTAATTTTTCAGATATTTTTTCCGGATTGGTCTGATTTTTGCTCAAGTACCTAAAATGGTTGACTGGCTTTTCAGGAATTATGAAAAAACTGACTCTATAAGTTTTCTTAATATCTCGATGAAATATGTGTAACGATAATGACAGTTTATTTTTTTAAGATATAATAATTTAAAATTTTTATGTAATATAATTATTTCTTACTTTATAGTGCACATTTTTTGAAGTCGGTAAATCTTTTTATAATGCATACACACGAGCACGGTTATTAAATCTTGCGGTGTGGCCAGATTTGGATATAAAGTTCGTCTGATATTTAATAGGTATACTTATTAGATATACGGTAGGTACTTGTGATTGTTGTAAGTAATTTGAGCAGAACACTTGTTGAAAACAAATTATTGTAACGCCAAATACAAGAAAATTACTCAATGTTAATCATACAATAATTTTGAAATTAAACAATTTTCTATAATTAGTATAAAGTTCAAACAAAACTATTGAGTAAGTTCTTTTACTAGCTTATCGCCCGGCATCGCTCGTGGAAATATTTTAAAATTTAATATAAGAATTATGTCGAAGGATTTCCAGGACAAAGGAGTGACCACACTTTCCGGCCCTCTATGTGGTAAAAATTACGTGAAACCATTCCTCGTGAAAGAAAGACAAACAAACAAACATACTCGCTTTCGCATTTATAATGTTACTGGCGACCACGCCCCCAGCTTCGGCCCCCACCTACATAAATACACTTAAAACTTATTTACTTAAACCTTATAATTACACTTAAAACTTATAATTATTGTTCATACAAAAATACTAAAATCGCGATAAAAAAAATGGGGGGTGGGGGTAGGAGGGTAAAAAATATTTTACGACCTATTCTCAGACCTACCGAATATACACAAAACAAATCATACAAATCGGTCAAGCCGTTTCGGAGGAGTTTGTTTACAAACACTGTGACACGACAATTTTATATATATAGATATATGTAAATAAGTTAGGATGGCCGTCTAAAGCCCTTGATCTACATTTGAACAACAATTATATAAGAAAAGATTAAATAATGTTGTCTTTACAACTAGGGAAATGTGCCACGAACATCAAGTGTCTTCCGTGAGAAAGTTCTGTCTCTACTGTGTATAAGATATTACAGCGTTTCATTTTAAAAGATAATTATCAAAAATATATCATTTTGGAAGCTTTAACCTTTAATACTGAAAGTGAATACACAAGAGTACCTACCCAGCAGAAGACAAGTCTTCCTCTTTTAGCCAATAGCAATTGTGAGGCTATACCTAACGAGTTGCCAGTTCTATTAAGGTACATATTTAGATAGAAAAGCGTCGAAGTGTGGTTTGTTGGATTATGTACATAAGTTTATAATTATAAACAGGGCCGGATTTAGGGGAGGGCAACCGGGGCTGCAGCCCCGGGGCCTCCACAAAAGAGGGGCCCCCTCAATAGATACTTCGGAAAAAAAAATCAGACTAGTGTTTACAAAACAAATTTTCCTTTGATATATTTTTCGCGTTTTACCTTTACTTACAGTACCTACTTTGTACAAACATGATTATATTAAATATTAACAGAAATCATCGATCTATATTTGTTCACTCCAATCAGGCAATTTGGGGCCAGGGCCTCAAGACCTCTAAATCATTATTATATTAAGCATTGATTATAAAAACCCATTGGTACATGGCCGGGATTGAACAGTGGTCCGCCTAGTTAATACCAGATGTCTTAAACACTCGGCCATCACCGACGCACCTTGTCAAAATCTGTTTGAGGTATTTTGAGATTAAAAAAAAAGGTTTATTGAGGTTTTTTTTTAAAATCGTCTTATTTTCAATTTTTGTACTACACACCTAATGTCAAAGAGCTCAAGTTTATTGGCGAGAGATTACCTGTCCTTTTTTTAATACTATTTACATATTACTATACAGAGCCAATATTACTCTTGTAAATCAGGTCAGAAGAACATTAGTGGCTTTTATTCAGATGCGAGCGGAGTCGCAAGCAATGGCTAAGGATCAGCCAATAAACATAAAACTTAACTTCCCCATACTAAAATCGTATTTAGGTTAGAATCGAACCGCCATACGTTACAAGATTATATAAGAGAGCCAAGAGCCATCTTCACTTTCACCACGCGGTACAAGACAGTGACCTATGACATTACTTTGAGCTATTTAAGTTGTATTTAGCATTGTGTCGATGGATTTTGATGTACCAAATTTAATATCTGTAAAAAGGCATCATGTATTTCTGCAAGGGCGGATTATTCAAATTTTTTGAATATATGAAAATAGTAAAAAAATACTTTTTTTTTTCTTTTTTCACGGGTTGCCTTACAGCTCCCGAAACCGTGTTACGGTTCCAGGGTACCCAGCGGAAGACCAAGTCTCCCTCGTTTAGCCGATGGTATTTGTGAGGCTATAATACCTAATGAGGGGCTAGTTCTGTTAAGATATATTTAGATGGAAAGGCCTCTAAGTGTGGTTTGTCGGATTATGTACATAAGTTTTTAATTAAAAAACACATTGGTATATGGCCGGGATCCGGGATCGAACCCGGGGTCTGCCTAGTTAATACCAGACGTCTTAGCCACTCGGCCACCGACGCAGTTTTAATTTTTCAACCGTCTGTTCGTATGTTAAATTTTCATTTTTGACCAACTTCTGAAGTTCAGACAATTTTTTTTTAAGTTTGGAGAATAGACTTGACCGAAAACTAAACCAATTTTAATTTCAGGCAAAAAGACAAAGATAAAAAAGTATATCTTCATATCACTTCTAGAAAATTATGCTGCAATAGAATCCCTCGAAGACTGTAATGTATACAAATTGATGGGTCGGGCAAAGACAGCATTTGCCCAGACATATATTCTAGGGACATTAGTAGATTCGCTATGAATTGTGAAAATTTCAAGTAGGGTATAATAAACATTAACATTCTATTCAACATAGTGATGCGAAAAACATTAATTTTACACTTGCGTAAATTTTAATCAAAATATTCATCGAGTAATAAATAATATGAAGGGCATAATGTCATCATTGTGAAATGTATTTAATTATTTTCTCAACTTACTTCTATGTGAATTCAAATTTCCATTCCTTCTTTATCTAAACCTTTGACCCAGGGTACCCAGCGGAAGACCAAGTCTCCCTCGTTTAGCAGATGATATTTGTTAGCTAACGAGTGTTTTAATTAGTGCTGCCACCAAATTAGGTATATTCCAAATGGTACTTTTTGGTTATTATTTACTTCAAATATCAAATGTAATTCCCTGCTGAATCGCGATGCTGATTCGTTGAGTGAGGAAGGAGCCAGCCCTCTTGTCATTAAAAAAGATGATCAGTCGAGGGGATATGTCTTTAATAAACTTTTTGGCATTAGAACCCCACGGACCTAGAGTTTCTACACCAAACGGCACAAATTTGTAGTTTTCAATAATTGAACTGTATATTCTTTTTAATTTTTCGCGTTTATAATATATTAACTAACATAAAAGGAGACCTACGTATCTACAACACTGATTGCGGATGTCGTTCTAATAGATTAATTAAATTTAAAAATAAAAGGAAGTCTGAGTTTATAAATTATGCCTGCAAGTCATAACAAGGTAGCTATTGTAATAATAAAGACTTCTACACACCTTTAAATGTATAATGGGTTTGCAAATTGCAAAAATATAAGTACATATGTGTATTTTAAAATAAATAATATTTGAAATTTTAATTTTAATTGTAATATTTATTTCATGGGGACTGTCGACAGAAGCGAAAACTTAAACATAAGAATAAAGTATACACTTCAGACGCCATCTAGAGAATTTTTCCTTTAAAAAATAAATCTCGATTTGGACCGAGAATTGCCGGCCAGAAATGAGCAGCCAAAAATGTCCGACCCAGACATACGTGGAAGCCAGTACACGAATTACTGTCCGGAGGCAATCCATAAGATTTCCTTCTACCAAAAATCGGTCTAAAAAAGTTAAGTAAAAATTTATTTTCCCTAGTGCACAAGAGACCTTTTGCCCTTATAAGTAATGAATTGTGACGCGACAGACACATTGGCTACTGATCTATAGATCATCTCCATTGTTGTATACAGCCTAAGGGGCATTGTTAGTATGAAATCTTTTGCATGCCGTACATTTACAATGGTAAAAATAATTATTTTCATTTGATATCTGTCTGCGTAACGTTTTGCTTTATGTGTAATCATGGTAGTAAATTATCTAATCGAAATGTTGTAAAACTACCTTTTCGCTCCCGGCTTCGTCCGTCGATATTTTAGAACAAAATAAAATATAGCCTTTATTACTCATGGACAGCAAATAAAGACAAGATTGAAAGGAGAGTGAAAGCGGAAAGCAAGGTATTTGGTGGACAAAACAATGTATGCAGAAATATACAATTTATTTTAATTTTTGTTAAATTTTGTCATTTATTAACTTAAACAACTTACAACTAAATGTAAAATTAATATACTTACATAATGCTGTTTTAGTTCCATCACTTACATTATAGAAGCGAGACTTGGATATGGAATAAGAAGCATGAAAGTAAGATAAATGCAGAGGCCGCATTTCCTCTAGATGTGTAATATAAAGCAAAGCGTATTGACAGCATCCGGAACGATGTCAATAGAGAAGAATAAGTAGTGAAAGATGATGTTGTGACTAAAATGAAGAAAAGTACTTTACGCTGGTATGGACACGTTGAAAGAATCCTTCAAGAAAGATTGACTAAAAAGGTGTATGGCTGAAGTGAAAGGAAATGCTGACAGAGGACGACCTAGGTGAACTTTTATTGAACATATAAAAAATGGAAATATTAAAAGTACACACAATCGCCGAGCGTGTATGAAAGGTATGATGACTATAAAAGAAGCGAAAGAGGTATGTGAGGATCGTAACAAATGTCATTCGATTGTCTCTGCCTACCCCTCTTGGATAAAAGGCGTGATGATAGATATATATCAGGGATATAGTAGCTTTCTATTCGTGAAATAATTTTTAAAATCGGTTCAGTACTTTGAGAGATTACCCCCTACATCCAAACTTACAAACTTTACCTCTTATTTCGTCTATTGCACAGCAGCGACATATTGTTAATATTTTTACTTATTTTTCATGACTACTTGCTTAAAAACGTATTTTAGTGAGGCTTTTCTTTGACCATTTTTTGTCAGTCTGACTGTCAAGCTGACGTTCAATTCGGTAGCAATATAATAAAAAACCACTTTACAATAATGGGGAGGAGCTCAAAAAATCATAAAAGTCATGTTTCACTTTATAAATGACTCCATGAGGTAGTCTTGGATGCCTTCTTCCAAGGAGTCGGGTAATTTCTATGAAAAAAATATCTTGAAATAAGATTTATCTATCATCACCATCAAGAGGGGTAGGCAGAGACAATAGAATGCTATTTGCTACGATCCTGACTTCTTTAGTCTTTTTTATCTATATAAACAAAAATAAAATGCTGTAAGTGCATCAAGTGAAAGAAAAATTGGAAAAGTTGCTAGACAAATTGGAAAATTCGGGGAAACTATGATTGCTTTTCTATGGGATTTTTGTATGAACTCAAAACAATAAAATATTGTTAGAGTATCAGTCGACTGAGGCGGGGGTGAGCGGGTGAGCAGGACGCGGCGGGGATGAACGTCGCCGGCGTCGGTTCGGACTTCGGTGGACGACACGCGTTTCAGGGCATTCGGATGTGGTGGTCGTGTTATTGTTGTTAAATGCGAATTAATCAATAGAAAGCGTCTTTATGTAATTTCTTTATGTTTCTTGATGTAAAATGCTAATTATAATCATTAAAGGAGATCCCTACATTTGGGCCATTTTTTTTTATGTTCGCGATCAGAACCGATAATACCCACAGTTGTTAGATATAAGATATAGAACTAAAAAATCGTGGTCCAGTATTTTTAGCTTTTGAATTAATAGTTTTCAGATTTTAATTTTGAACACATATTTCAACATTATTTGTTGCTGGCAATAATTATTTACCTGTCACTTTCAACTTGACTGACATTGTTTGACTGATTGTTTTGTTTACCTTTTTTTAGTAGGTTGTTTTATTAATTATATTTTATCTATTTATATTGAATAACATAAGAAATAACGAGAGAAATAACAAAAACCGACAAAAACACAAGCTAGCTAGCGAACTGACGGTCTGACTGACTGACTGACGACGGCTGACTTAAGTAGATACGTTCCGAAGGGTAAACATTTTATATTAGTGTTACTAGTATTTAAAACATTATAAGTAAAAATACGTGTGAAATACGGCCGCTAAAAATATAAGATTAATTTATTTTGGTTCGCCCATTTGTGACCTTTATTAATATATATATTTGATGTCGGCACTCGGTTGGTGCCAGATATTGCCCGACACTAGCCCGACTATGTATGGGAATATGTTGATTGTTGATCTCCTTTGTACCAAACTAATCAGTCATAGTCTTTTTATAAAAATATGTTAATATGGGTTGACTCCACGGTTGAAAAGCTAGGTTGAATACATCACACCTGTCATTTATTAAAAATATTTAAGGTCAAAGACGAAACAAATAAGAAGGAATTTCAACCGGTTATTAAAAAAACAAATTTTAACATAGTGATTGTTATATATATAGAAGATTATAACATCTATGACCTTTGACAATGCTGCCACATTAAAATGTTAATAAGATATTAAATGTCAACAACCAATCAAGTTGCTGATGGAAAATACTAAAATGGAACTAAAATTGGAATGGAAAGAAAAGAGTAGGTAAGCTTCTTAAGGTGGCCAATCGTCCAATTCTTGTAACGAACGGTCCGCCTAGACTATCCGGCGGCCGGAATGGAAAATTTTCAGTGCGATGCCGGACCAATGTGTGGGCCTACTTTAGAAGAGCAATATTCCACAATAAAACATTTTCTGATACTTAGCAAGACTTAGTCATAAGAAATATTGAATATCTTGAAGTGTTCTACTCCAAAAAAATGGTAAGGATAAGGAGGATCTCGGAATCTTTTATGTTTACTTCAAGACGCTTGGACCGATTTGGATATTTTTTAAAGGGTATACTTCTCAGGTGGTCCCATGGTCATCAGGTCAGGATCTGATGATGAGATCTTGGAGAAATCGAGAACTCTTAAAATTTTATAGGCACACTTGAAGCGATTTGGATATTTTTTTATAGTGACTTGTGCATTTGCTTTCGGAAAGCACACTTTTCAGTGCATCATTTTTGAAGTCGGTACACTTTTTTTTAAAAGGCATTTTTTTTTATAGTCTTTATTTCTACAAAATTTTTATTGTATTAGTTTAAATATTTACATCATAACTTAAATGTAATGGTAATAAATAAATAATATATTTAAAAACTATATATATATATATAAAAGGCAATTGTAATTATAAAAAATCAATTGGTACATGGCCGGGATTGAACCGTGAATCGCTTAGTTAATAACAGACCTCTTAACCACTCAGCCACCGTATGATAGTTTATCTTTATCTTTTTCTAATGGAATTTACAGTACCAAAAAAAAAGAAAAATGTCAACAGCACGTTGTTAAAATCCATTACTTTCTGTCATCGGCCACTGAGCTGGGCGAAAGTATTTTCAAATGAATTTTCTTCCGTATATGTATGACCGCAATAAAGTACTATCGACGCTGTTTTTGATGAAGTAAAATAGGTACTTTTCGAGCAGGTGTAAAACAATTTTAAACTTTCGACATTGCAGTATGGAATTAGTATGGGCGCAAAATCGACCCGGCAAGTTGAAATGGGATGTATGGAATAGCATATTTTTTACCTTTTTTTTACCACAATAAAGACTCAACATAAAGTATTTTCCAGATTTTAGGCGTTCATGCACAGTAGATTATTTTGGAAATATGAAAGAATGAAGGATGAAAGATGGACTAAAAAGATTTTGAAGTGAAAGAAAATGCTGGCAGAGGACGTCCTAGCTAGGTGTATGTAGGTAGTATGTTCAATACTATATTACTAGGTAATGAAATATAGTATTGAACATATTAAAAATATATTGAACAATGGCAATATTAAAAGTACACACAATCGCCGAGCATGTATATGAAAGGTATGATGAATATAAAAGAAGCGAAAGAGGTATGTCAAGATCATAGCAAATGGTATTCTATTGTATCTGCCTACCCCTCTTGGGATAAAATGCGTGATGATATATAGATAGATAGATATGAAATTTAATTTAGGGTAAATTAAGTGACTTCAAAATTAAAAAAATATTATATTGGGAACTTTTCTGAAAAATTCAGTGGAACTTAAAAGCTGAAACTTATTTGCGTCCATCACGGCCTCTATACCTTGCGTTGTGGCCAGATACACCGGTAAATATGTTGACATGTAGCGAGCAGGTGGCAAGCCTATCACTGCATTCAATGGGAATAGAGCCTGCCATTTTCAGTGCGGCTTTTTCATAATACATTTTAAATCTGAAGACAACATAATTTCATTTCATTACATATAAAACAAAGTTTCCGCGTCCGTCTATCGGTATGTATGTGTCCTTCTTACGCAAAAAATACTCAGCGGATTTTCTTGCGGTTTTCACTATGAGATAGGTCAATTCACAAGAAATGTTTACGAGTAATGCGTATTCTGTCTAATCTGTCAGATATATAACATAATGATGTAGAAAATAATTATATAGAATAAAATTATCTACAAAAAAGTCCTTGGTAGCATATTTCTATCTATAATAGATAAGTAGTTATATGCGTATTTATGTATATTTTATATATTCAAATTGTTGGAATTTTATCAGACTAACTTTTAAATATTTATTAGGTATGTACATTATATACCAATTATTAGAGCTTTTAATTATATAAATAATTAATATATTTGGTATTTAAGATTATAGTACTTAAAATAAATAAAATCCTGAAGATACACCAGGTTTTTTTATTTATTCTCTAATTACTTAGGTTTCCTCTTCCGACGTTGTTCGCGATTTTTTTTAAATATGAACAGTAACATTGGTATTCTATCCCATATTGTAAACCATGATTTTAAATCGATTCAGTAGTTCCAGAGGTATTTTTATAAAAGAAGATATATCAAATAAAATGTCTAATTAATTTAATTAACACTTAAGTATTTATTTACTTCCCTAATTAATTAAATTATATATTTTTAATAAAAATAAATTAATAATTTTCTTACCTGTATATTCACGAGACAAAAATCACAGCACACACACACGGTAAGGTCAGAGTGCACGCCCGCACAAGCTCATCTCGCGAACTCGTGCGCCGGCGCAGTGAAAGTGTTTATATAGCCTCCACTAGCGGGGATCTGCGGTCACCCATCCAATGCAACGACATTGCACTAAGACAATGATTTTTAACTGCCACCGATTTTTAAAGTTTTTTGGGCGATAATTTTAACTATTAAATATTAATCACGGTTTGATCACAGTGGTTTTATATTTTAAAACTTTATGTACATAATCCGACAAACCACACTTCCATCTAAGTATACCTTACAAATACGATCTGCTGGGTATCCTGGGACCGATATCACGGTTTCATTAATAGGAAATAAATAATAGGAAAAAGATAGGAAATATGGGTTTGATTTTGATTTGAAAATGATTTTTAATGAGTCAAAAATATTAAAATAGTGATTATTTTGAATTTTCAATAAGCTACAAAAAAACACGATGTATATAATTGAAAGGTAATGGAATAACAGAGCTTAATAATATTTTAAGATTTTGTGACAGATAAAATTAAAGAGAAAACGGGGGCAAAGTTTTACCACCCATATTTCCTAATCAATAAAATCCATTGAAAAAATAACAGCAATTTCACTTAGATATATTAAATGTGACATAGGTGGATTATTTACAGAGAAATTGGGAATAGTTTATCCCCATACAAATGATGAATATGGGACTCTTAAATATCATGTAAATAGCAGATTTTAGATGATCTATGTTAATGAAACTTTCATGCGATAATGTCTATTATTTTTAGTCGGCTAGAAGCGACGCCTATTCCTAAACAATTATTAGACATAGATATATGCCACCTAATACTTTTCTGTAGATAATTTTATTCCACACAATTCCTTCATACATCATTTAATGATATCTCTGACGGATTAGACAGCATACGCCGTGAAAACTCTCTGGGACTAACTTTTTTCCCGACTTGAGTCACTTATAATGCTCAGCTCCTAAACATGATAAGAACAAAATAAGAAGAAAAAAAGTTATTTAATAATTTAATAGACTGAGAAACTAGTTTAACTTATTATTTTTTGAATAGTTTTAGTTGCAAAACGCTGCTTCTGAAACGTTTGTAGACCAATATTTAAATGTAATAATCTGTAATTAATAGCTATAGATGTTTTAATTAATGACTCTTAATAATGTCCGCGGAATCTGTGTTACATCCGGCCAAATATAGCTTGACCAATTTTTATGCTTTGTAAAAAACCATTTTCTATCCGCATAAATTCTTCAAACTAAGGCTAAAAATAGTACCTACACTAAAATAGAGTACCCAGTTGTTGTATTTCTTGATAAAAAGACAATATAAGAAAAACTATTAAAAATAGGTGTTAATATTTTTTTTTTTCACGGGTTGCCTTGCAGCTCCCGAAACCGTGGTATCGGTCCCAGGGTATCCAGCGGAAGACCAAGTCTTCCTTTTTTAGCCGATGGTATTTGTGAGGTTAAACTTAACAAGCGGCCAGTACTGTTGAGGTATATTTAATATAAATATAAATATTATATAAAAGCCTCTAAGTGTTGTTTGTCGGATTATGTACTACATAAATTTTTATTATTAAAAAATGTTACATGGCCGGGATCGAATCGTGTTCCGCCTAGTTAATACATGTCTTATTATTATTATTCTCTTTATTTCACATATTTCTTTAAATTATATTTTTACATATTTAGGTATAAAAAAAAAAAAAAAAAACAAAAATATATAAAAATATAAAAAAAGGATTTATCCCCCCGGAAGCGAGGTTAATACCCAAACTACCGGTGGTTAGGGCTGCAGAGAGAGGAACCTCCTCACAATACGGGCCGTACTGAGGAGTACTGCCTTCTGGATCTGACCCTTGACCCAACTGCCAATCTCAAGTCTCCTAAGGTGACGGTCAAAACTCTTAGCAAAAAGACCATTGACCGTCACAACTATCGGTACAATGATCGCCGATTTCACATTCCACATGTCGACAATCTCGTGAGCCAAGTCAAGATATTTTGATTGTTTATCTTTCTCAGCTTTCACAAGATTGTCGTCATGTGGGATAGTGACATCGATTATCATTGCAAGGCGCGCTGATCGATCTACCAACACAATATCAGGTTTATTGGCAACAATAGTTCTGTCTGTGATGATAGATCGATCCCAGTAGAGCGTGGCATGACCATTTTCAAGAACTGGTTCAGGCACATACATGTAGTACGGTACTTCCGTGACTACAAGGTTGTATCGTAAAGCAAGTTGTTGGTGTATAATCCTGGCTACTTGGTTGTGCCTGTGCAAGTACTCGCCGTTGGCAAGACTAGAACAACCGGAAATAACATGTCTGATTGATTCTCCGGGACGATGGCATGCTCGACAGATGTCAGCCGTGCCGTCCTTAATGATGTATTTCCGGTAGTTATTCGTCTTGACAACTTCGTCCATAATTGCACAGGTAAAACCTTCGGTTTCTCCAAAGAGATCACCGAAGCGTAGCCAGGACACGGAAGTCAAAAGGTCTACATCAGAACCATGAAGAGCCTTGTAGAACCTTCCGTGTAACTCCTTGCTCTGCCATACCTCCTTGCGGTCATTGGTACTCAGTATTACAGGTTTGTGCCAGTTCTCTTTAGCCAAGGATAACGGGGTAAAGCCCTTGTCTACCTTGACCACATCTCCATGCATCACTCCCTCATTGTTGAGAAAATATTCTCTGAGACTGTATACCTCACGATTGTGGAGAGTCTTAGCGTTAAGAAAGCCACGACCTCCACATTTCCGTGGGATGTACAGTCTCATTACAGATGAGCGTGGGTGATGCATACGATATGCGGTCAATAGTGTCCGAACTCGTCTGTCCAGGGCGTCCAGTTCAGTTTGAGTCCACTTGAGTATGCCAAAGGAATACAATAAGACAGGCATGACCCAACCATTAAAGGCACGCACTTTATTTCCGCCTGATAAAAGACTCTTCAGTACTTTTTTCAGGCGGCCATAGAAGCGTTCCTTCAAAGATTGTTTCATGTCTGTCTCATTGATTGCTATTGCCTGTGACATACCCAAATACTTGTAGGTTTCGTTTTCAGAGAGTGAATCAAGTTTTACAGAATCTGTGAGTTGTGTACTCTCAGATTCCGTTATCACTCCTCGCTTTACATGTATGATCGCACATTTGTCCAAACCAAACTCCATACTGATAGATTTACTAAAGTTTTCAGTTATCCTTAGTAAATCTATCAGTTGTGATTTGTTTTGGACAAATAACTTCAAATCATCCATGTAAAGTAAGTGCGATATAACTTGACTCTCTCTCCGCAAACGGTAGCCTAGCCCTGAAACCCCTAGCAGTGTGCTGAGTGGGTTTAGGGCCAAGCAGAACCACAAGGGACTCAAACTATCGCCTTGGAATATACCCCGTTTAATCCTGATTAGTTCGTCGTCGCCGAAAGCTCTTCGGCATCCTGGATAGATGAGGACTGTTTTCCAGTGCCCCATACATGAGCTCAGGAAGGTGCGTAGAGTTGTATCGATTTTATACAACTCCAGCACCCTCATGAGCCAGGTATGTGGTACAGAGTCATAAGCTTTTTTGTAATCTATCCAGCATGCCGATAGATTCTTTCGGTTACGTCGAACTTGTTGGCTAATGGTCATGTCAATGAGGAGAAGTTCTTTAGTACCACGGGACCCAGCCCTACATCCATTCTGAGAAGCTGACATGATGGAATTAGTGTCTATATGGCTACCAATTTTGATTCTCAAAATGGATGTAAGGAGCTTGTAGATGGTAGGTAAGCATGTTATGGGTCTATAGTTCTTAGGATCCGTGGTACTACCGGACTTATACAGCAGGCGGGTAATGCCTGTAGTCATAAATTCTGGGATCGATCCAAACTCAATTGCGTCTTGGAATTGGGATGCTAAGCGAGCGTGTGAGCTGCGTAACCATTTTAGCCAATAGTTGTGTAGTCCGTCGGGCCCTGGAGACTTCCAATTTGCCATAGGACGGACCGCACAAACTACATCGATGGGGTCAATAATGACAGACCCCATCTCTGGCACAGACTCACAGGCCCGCTTAACATCCTCCATCCAAGCGTCTTCCGTGTGACTGACGGGAGTCGACCAGATGTTTTGCCAGAATGAATTGGTGGTTTCAACATCTGGTAGACTTCCCTCAGTCACAATTTGTTTAGATCGTTCCCAGTCTCTATATACCCGCCTTTGATCACTTTGGAATATGCGATTCAGTATGTATCGGTCTACTCGTAACTTATACCTACGAATGCGGTTTGCCCATGCACAAACTTTCTGCTTCAGGAAGTCGATGCGTTCTGTGACTCGAGACATATAATCCCGGGGTCTGATGTCAGTGTCCGAGAAAGCTCGATGCACAAAACGCATCACTCGCGGGCGAGTGTTGCCCGTCCTGAAGCAGGTTAGTTTGCCTATAAGTACCCTAGCCTCGTCAATTCGCCGTTGGATCCTGCTCTGCCACGCGGGTACGGTAGGTTTTGGTCGTGTAGTATGGTCTTCACTGAAGAACTTAACTCCTGCTACACGACAAGCCGTAACCGCGGCGCAGTACAGGATCGAATGCGTGTCGGCGAGGTTTTCACTATTATCAAAATAATTTGATAATAGTGAATCTAGGGTACCCATCATCTCTATGTTTTTTTTGTGCATAGGCAAACGTGGTAAACGTGGTCTAAGTAAGGGCAGTGTATTTCGATACTTCGAAATCACATCTTCCAAAACGCTCCTCAAGTGCTCATTATACTGGCTACTTACTGTAATAACTGCATTATCCGTGTCTACATCAACAGTCTGCGGGGTAGCGGGATATGATGTTAGTTCGCTTACCGCAGGTTGTGATGGGACAGGGATGATGCAGTTACTTTGAAATTCTGAGCGCAGCCTCTCCAGCACGGGCTCATCCAGCATGTGACAGCGTTGGATTGCCCGCACTTGATCCGACAGTCGTTGAACCGAAACGTTGACAGTTGGTTCCAGGGTCTGAAACAAAGGGAGCATCCGGACACGGTACGCAGTGAGGTTAGTTCCCCCCTCTGTAGCCTCATAGTACGCTCGCATGACATTCACATTTATTTTATTTGTCCATTTCATGCGGCGCACTGCACCACCGGTAGCAGGGGCCTTTTGCAAAACATCATGTTTTGCAGGTCCTAGGCGTGCCGGGGGCTGGGGCTTTCCTCTCCGTCGTGTTGGTGTTGGTGACGTTTGTGGTGAGAAGAACTCGTCGCTGGAACTTGATGTTTGAGTGGCATCTGCAGCTTTGGGGTCTGCCTGTGGTGTTTGTGCTGGCTCCACCACTTCCTGCACAAACACTGAAGTTCCTTCCAGCGACGATCCCGAGGGTGTTGGGCGTGCGTGTAGTATAGCTCCGGATCTTGTTATCATTGTATCTTAAATAATATTTTCCTTTCTTTCTGTATCAATGTATTTTCTGTTTTTATTGAGCGTTTATTTAAAATAATTATTTGTTGTTGTTCTGATTCCGACATGTCATCCAAATGTCAACTATTTCGTTATAATTTTGTATTTTTGTATAGTCCTTTTTGTATATATCTTGTAATTACTTTTATTTGATTTTACTTAATTTTAAATAGTATATATATAGAAAAAGATAAGATATATTAATTACTATAAAATAAAATATAAAGGAAAATAAATTTTGAATGCCAGTTGATACTTTGACGTTGAGCTTTTTTTATTATTATTTATTAATATTATCCAATCCTAAATTGCATATTTTTGGACATATATATAAAGCTTTTATACTATTCACTGCGCATTCGTATACTGGTTTGCTATGAATTCTGAGTTCTTATAATATAATTATCATATTTCTCTAAGATAAATAAAAATAAGTGACACATCTAGGTCCATTAAGTGCAGCAAAAAGCTTGCCACCTGTTCTGTTCAATATGGACAACTGTCGTCAAGTGGACACTGTTACTGTTGTCTCTGCCCACACCACAAGGTATAAAAACCGTGAAGGTGTGTGTGGAAAATAAATCCGGGTATCCTAAGTCAGTAGTAATGTAACCTTATCCCTTATTTATTATTAATTAACATTTGTAATTATCGTAATAAATTAATTATATGAACAATAGAGTTGTGCGTGTGTAGGCAATAACTAAAATCAATTTGAATTCAAATAAGAAAAACCTAAATGTCAAACGTATTAGTTAGTCAACGGTGAAGCACATTAATAAATTTGGGATTTAATTGAGTACTAAATATTGATTGGGGTACCTACCGCTGAGTTAAATAATCGCTTTTACAGCCAACGATTTTTTTGTTTCAATTCGACACTATACCTATATCGCTTTCATTAATTCATTTTGTATGTAGACAAAGTGAATATGTAATATTTTTGGATAACGTCACTGACTATATAACTTTTTTTTTCTTCGTGGGTTTCCTTACAGCTCTCGAAACCTTGTTACGGTTTCAGGGTACCCCAGCGGAAGACGAAGTTTCCTTCGTTTAGCCGATGGTATTTGTGAGGCTAAACCTAACAAGTGGCCAGTTCTGTTGAGGTATATTTATATGGATAAGCCTTTAAGTGTGGTTTGTTGGATTATGTACATCAGTTTTTAATTAAAAAACTCATTGATACATGGCCGGGATCCGGGATCGAACCCGTGGTCAGGTAGGCAGACTATATAACTGTTTTATATTATTACTAGCGGACTCGGCAGACGTTGTCCTGCCCAAACGTTGGCTTGCCTGCTATTTACTTTCCTTCGTCCGTGGAAAACAACTACTCCTACCCCTACCTCTACCCCTACCCCTACTCCTACCCCTACCCCTACCCCTACCCCTACCCCTATCCCTACCCCTACCCCTACCCCTACCCCTACCCCTACCCCTACCCCTACCCCTGCCCCTGCCCCTACCCCTACCCCTACCCCTACCCCTACCCCTACCCCTACCCCTACCCCTACCCCTACCCTACCCCTACCCCTACCCCTACCCCTACCCTACCCCTACCTTTACCACTACCACTACCCCTACCTCTACTCCTACAATTCTACTCCTGCGATTTCCATACAAAATTACCTATTTATTATTTTTTATTTTTCAGCTGAACTTTAAGGTTTTTCCAATGTTTTTTTCTTCTAAACCACCCCTGTGTTGTAACGAACAAAACAAAAAAAGAATTAGCCAAATCGGTCAAGCCGTTTTCATGTTATGTCGTGACAACGGAAAACGGGTTTCATTTTTATATATATAGATATGCATGTCGTAGTAATGTTTGTTGTATAGTTGTTTGTTGTCTTGAATAGAATAAAATAAAATAAAAGTAATATTGTTAGTAGTAAGTAATGCACGATATATGTTGTATCTGAAATTTGTTATTTTGTATACTGTTTGTTTCCCAAATATATAAATTAATTAATCATTTAATTTCTCGTTCAACCAAATTTTAACGAAATCTATTGAACAAAATACAGTAACTGAAAATGTGACATATAAAATTTTAAAATAATAACTCTTCAAAACTGTTATATTTTAAATTTTAAATTGCACATTATCAACTTATTTTTTCAGAATTAACCTTGATGACCCAATGACATAATCCTATTATCTATACAATGTGTTTCAAATTACATATATGTATAATGCTAATTGAAAATAATATTGTTAAAGCGTTGAAAAACGTTCTCAATTTACAAAAATATCGTAGATTGTAAAGGCGCTTCACAATTTTTGCATCAGTCACAATTTGGTTACAATGGCAGGTCATCATAATATTCTCTCATCACCTGACAACCGCTTCACACATCACGATTTTAAAATGCATACGTCAATCTTACTTGACCGTCTATATTGCACATACGTTTGTACGAGTGACTTGTCGCGGTCAACACTGACTAATATTGAGATGAAAGTCGAGAACTCTCAATTTTAGTGTCCTGGACACCCCGCACGATGAAGTTGTTGTAGGTTGCCGCTGGAAATTTTTGGAAATGTAACTTATGGACTTATGGATAAAAAGTAGCATATGTCACTATGTCGATTAGTTGCTTTGTATTGGCATGAATAAAGGACAATGAACATAATTTTTGCATTTATAATATTAGTTTTAATGGAAGCGATACTTGGGTATGGAATAACAAGCATGAAAGTAAGATAAATGCAGTGAAAATTAGAACAATGTAATTAGAAAATAATGCGGAGTGGAAAATGATGTTGTGACTAAAATGAAGAAAAGTAGTTTACGCTGGTTTGGACACGTTGAAAGAATGAAGGATGAAAGATTTACTAAAAAGGTTTATATGGCTGAAGTGAAAGGAAATGCTGGCAGAGGACGACCTAAGTGCACTTTTATTGATCAAATAAAAAATATATTGAACGATGGCAATATTAAAAGTACACACAATCGTCAAGCATGTTTCATACGTAAGCTATGATGAATATAAATGAAGCGAAAGAGGTCGTAGCAAATGGCATTCGATTGTCTCTGCCTATACCTCTTTGGATAAAAGGCGTGATGTTAGATAAATAGATAGGTAGATAATATTAGTTGGGATTAGGATTACATGAACGAATTTTCTATTTTGCCAGACAGACACTGAATCCTAAAAACAGACAAACGACCAAAACGTAGCAATGCAAATATGTAATTATTTTGTTACCAAATAGTAGATAATTTGGTGCAGTTAAAGTTGAACTTTATATGGCAAGGATTAGTGCAATCTATATATGTAATAAAGTTAAACAAACTCATATACAATCTCGGGTATCATACGGCTCCCTGGATTCGTGTCCAGGGTACCCAGCGGAGGACATATGTTTCACATTTAGCTGACGATGTCATCATAACGAGTGACCAGTTTTTTGAGCAATTTTTATATCTAAAATCCTTTATTACATTTTGTCCTTTTATTTTTCATATTTTAAATCCATGTGTCGACCACCGATTTATTCAAATTATTTGAACCTCAGAAAGCTTTTTAAAGGGACTGCAAAAAATTTTGGTCTTATTTATTTATATTTGCTCAAATATCTATGTACCTCATAATTATAAGTACTTTATGTCTTTTTTAGATATTCTTCTGAAATTGTTCCATGTTTTCATAATTAGGAACATACAATATACCTTATAATTCCTTAGATAAATAAATTTATGTCATCTGTATAGCACAGTACTGGTGAATAATTATTGTTGGAATATAGAAATAGAAGGAGTGCGTACCAATTACGCCTGTTTTTTTCAATTCAGCCAGCTGGCTATGAATCTGTGTATAGTGTGGAGCCTTTATTGCACGCTAGATCACACACTTTTAGGACAATTCGGTATATATTTAGTCAATTTAATTTCGTTTTTTAACGTCGCGGACAACTTCTCGATGCGCACGAATATCGGTAGGGTAAATGGAAAACGGACCGAAATAATAAGTACCATACAATATCCACTAGATTTCTTACTTAAATTAAATTCACAGATCCCAATAACTGAATTACATAAATGATATGACGACGGGCAAAAAGTGGACACTGTTACTGGTGTCTCTTGCCACACCCCAAGGTATAAAAGCCGTGAAGGTATGAAGTACATTTTCAAAAACTTTCACGTGGCAGATAAATTAAAGATATTATGATATTTTTATATCATAGTAGGTACTCAAAAACACAATTTATTAAGAGAAACAGCAATCAAAGCGGGAGCTGCACCGGAAATAGCAGAGTCTAACAAACGGCGCAAATATAGTTCAATTATTGAAAACTACAAATTTGTGCCGTTTGGTGTAGAAACTCTAGGTCCGTGGGGTTCAAATGCCAAAAGTTTTATTAAAGTATGTATCCCCTCGACTGATCATCTCTTCTGGTGACAAGAGAGCTGGCTCCTTCCTCGCGCAACGAATCAGCATCGCGATTCAGCGGGGAAATGCAGCCAGTATTCTTGCCAGTATTCCACGTAGACCTGGTTTATTTAGTTATTTTTAATCTTTAGATTTGATTTAAGGTTTTTATATTAATAAAAAAATGGTATGCTAGTTTGAGACCATAGCCAAATTATTTTGATTCAGGGCTCTATCGACAACAATTAAAATAATTACCTAAGTACATTTTAATTGAGCCTATTGGTATACAGCACTCGAAATATGAAGGTTTATTTTTGTAGCCATGAACTGTATGAAGATATTTACTCTTGTTATAACCTCTTGACACTATTGTTATATAAAACCGTTGAATTAAATTCTATTATAATAGTTAACGGTTCAATTCTGGCAAAAAAATCTTCACGAGTTGCCTTACAGCTCCCGGGAACCGTTGCCGGCCCCAGGGTACCCAGCAGAAGACAAAGTCTTCCTCACTTAGCCGAAGATTTTTTGAAGCTATACCTAACGAGTGGCCCGCTCTGTTGAGGTCTGTAGATAGAAAAGTCTCTTTATACAGTTTGTCGGATAATTTTATAAAAACCCATTGGTATATGGTCTGATGTGGGGACCGAATCCGCGACTTCTCAGTTGTGACTGTTGTGAGCCGACGTTTTACCCACTCGACCACCGATGCCTTCTTTCAAATTCTCTTCTATGAGTATTTGAATGTAAAAATGGTATCTACCTAAACACCAATGGTTCCAATAAAAGATCCCGGAGCCATGTTATTGGTCCCAGGGTACTCAGCGGAAGACCAAGTCTCCCTCTTTTAGCCGATGGTATTTGTGAGGCTATACCTAACGAGTGGCCAGTGTTTTTGAGGTATATTTAGATGGAAAAGCCCCTAATATATTTTTTGAGCGATTACCATAATTATTATTGAAATAAGCAGTTCAACAGCTTAATTTTTAGGGTTCCGTATCCAAAGATGACAACGGAAACCCTATTGATAAGGCTCCGCTCAGACGTCTATAAAGCTAGTATGGCAAAGTGAGCAGAATCGCTTAAAAAAGTGCAAAAAATAGTGCTTTTTCTACTTCATAGATTCGCGAAAAATTTGAACACTGCTAGCTTAGTTTCAGTTTTTGGCACTTAATTAGCACTAAATAAGCACAATTTTTTGCACTTTTTTTGAGTGATTCTGCTCACTTTGCCATGCTAGCTTTATAGACGTTCCGCTCAGCTCGTCCGTACGTCCATCCGCCTGTCACAGGGCTGTATCTTTTAAACCGTAATAAGTCGACACTTGGAGTTAACAACAAATAATAAAAATAAATAAAGGGGGTCCCCATACAAGAAATAATTTGCTTTAAAAAAATGAACTTTAATCGATTTTTCGTGCTGTCGTGATTGCCAGTGCCCGCACTTCTAAAAAAACGTCTGTTAAAGAAGTGACAAAGGTACACAGACTAGCCACACCTCAAGGTATTAAGGCCGTGAATATGTGTTTGGTATGTTTGTGTGTAATTATATTGTGTTATAGGTTCATATAAACCTCAAAAGGTGATAACGGATACATTGTGTGTCAGGATCGTAATAAACTGCTTTAAAGCTCTTTGATGACGACATGGGTTTTTTAGTCGTGAGATATCTAGTAGCATAATTCTAGACTAGGATCAGCCCGCGACCTCAAAATCATTTTAATATGGGATAGTATGGGAAATTCTTATCTTGGAGTGACATTATAATTTATTTGAACTGAAGATAATTATTTTTGTTCTGAAAATAAAATTAAGTTGGTATTTTAAATAAGTGGGTACCTAGGCAGCAGTAATTTATCCAAGTTTCATAAATGTTGGTACAGTTTTAGACGCCAATTCTGAACTTAGAAAACAGTTATTTATGCTGAAAAATTTTGTCATCTTAGGTAGTACTAATTTTGGCCTAAAACTCTGCCCATCCCGGATGGGTAAAATTGCTTAGTTCTTAGGACTAAAAAAATCGTTATATGAGTCGTTACAGTAGTCGCATGTGATGTGTAACATCTGACATCTCACCTTAGTACACGCACTGTTGGCTGACATTACCAACCTCTTGGAAAATGGGTTGGTACCATCTGATGGCCAACTCTACCACCGCGCGTGCTCATTGGTGATATAAAATAGCGCGCACTTCCCCGGCTTCCTAAGCTGTTACACACTTCCGTCCCTTTTAACGTAATCACTCCCACAGATTTTAAGAAAGCGAGAGCGTTACACATCAAAAACTTAAAATCTATTTGTAGTTCGCCTCTGGAAATCCATAATATCTACCTATAGCATAATTGGTAGAGCTTCCCATGCTTCGAAAGGCTGTTGAAGAAGTAGACATCTTTAGGTCCACAATGGCAAAAAGTGGACATTGTTACAGATTGTAAAGTAGAGACGATGGTTCATCATTTAGTACATCTTCAATCGCTGCTAACTTTATAATGCAATAACAAATAACCACCACATAACATATGTAAATATTAACAACACGATTCTGACCTTTCTCAGATAACTTTTTTATAATACTACATGCAATATTACATTCACTTGATGGGAATTAGAACTTATTGATTTATTTATAAATAGAGATGCCTTCAGGGTGAAATTGTTTGTCAATTTTAGTACTATTAGGTGAGAATTTGCTAGTGAATTAGCCAATTATATTTTTATGTCTATATTGCGAATGTCATCCGTAAATTGTGAATATGTTATGTTCCTGTTACCTTCCTTGCTTTAAAATATAAATAAAAACAAATCAGGTTTTTAGACATCATCTGACATCTCACCTTGGTAATAAGATTATATCCTGAAAACATTAACACTTTATACACAATACTGTGGCTTAAGCGCACAGCTGATGCTCTTCTCATTCTCTATTTCCCTTTCTCTTCCTCGTCACACACACGCACACACTGTTGGCTGACAGTACCAACCTCTCGGAAAATGGGTTGGTACCATCTGACGGCCAACTCTACCACCGCTCGCGCTCATTGGTCAAACCAAAGAGCGCGTGCTTCCCCAGCTTCATGTTACACACTTCCGTTTTACAAAATCACTCCCACAAGAAAGTGAGAGGAAAGATGTTACACATATAAAATTCTGAAAAAATTAGGGTGTTACGAAAATAATAATAGTAATAAAAAGTATAATCGGCCAAGTGCGAGTCGAGCTTGCACAATTAAGGTTCCGGGAGATCACACACCACAATCAAGGAGAAAACACTCCAAGGTTTTACTATGCCTGCCACTGGTCTGCCGTTATTACTGTATTCCAAGTAATTAATAAACCGGTGCTATCTTGTAAAGTATACCTACAATTTTTTGCAAATTTTTAGCTATATAATGAGACCACTGGACCAAAAAACACTGGAGATCTAGCGCACGACACCTCTATAAAGAAATAGCCAAAAGATTGGTAGAGGTGTCTCACGACTGGCTCATTACATATTTGGTTCAAAGAATCAGTATCGCCATCCAATGTGGCAACGCAGCCAGCCTTATGGGCACTCTCCCAGAAGGCAGCGATATTGATGTTTTTTTTATTTATAGGTCTATTTATATATAAGGCACAGTAGATATATTTAATTAAGCAAATGTTCTTCACTCAAATGCTGTAAATATTAACAACATATTAACAATCGTAGCTCAAGACAAATTATAAATCGGTTCCGGTTCAAAAACTAGATAATAGCCCTTTATTGTGCTTACATTTAAATATAGGAAACTCACAGTGCGTGAACTGCGAACTATCGGAAGTAATTCGTTTAAAAAACAAAAGGAAGGTCTTCAGTTTATTGGCCAACACGTAATCGCTAAGACGATACCATCTGTTGGAGAATGCTTTTTCAATTATCACCTACTTGCTAAAGTTTTCAGTTGCGAAACAATGAAGTTGTCTGTCACCAATATTGTTACAACATCCTAATAGGCTTAAATCCAACACTTGTACTAAAAATATTAAGTGCAGCAAAAGGTTGGCCACCTGTTCTGTTTAATATGGACATTGTACATAGTGTTACTGATGTCTCTGGCCACACCGCAAGGTATTAAGGCCGTGCAGTTGTGTGTTGTTTGTATAGTAATAATACTAAATTATCTATACTAATAATTAAGCTGAAGAATTTGTTTGTTTGTTTGTTTGATCGCGCTAATCTTTGAACTACCAGTCGGATTTAAAAAAGCTTTGTGTAATTGTATAGGCTATATAACATCACGCTGTGATCCAAAGGAGAGGAGCAGTAACCGCGGGTGCAACCGCAAGGCACAGCTAGTATAAAAAAATATAAAAGAGTATCTTCACGTAAATTTCGTTTCAATAAATTGTCTCATAATGATACTTACTCGATTTAAATAAAATTGACAATCTAAGACCTGTCTGAAATATTCCAAGTTTTGACTCTTCATTTGCCCAAAAAAGGCACCACCAATTTTCTTAAAGAAAAAAATAATTTAATCCTTTAATCGACTTCTCGTGCTTCGGAAGGCACATAATATAATATTATTATTTTTTTAATTTATGCCCATCATATAGGTAGGACCGTTTGATACTCACTTAAACTCTTCTAAATATAACAGATATTTACGTCTGTTAAAGCTGTGACACATCTAGGCAGCAACGGGCTTGCCACTGTTCAATATGAACAACTGTCAAAAAGTGGACACTGTTTTTTTGTTTTCTTTGTTTGAGTTTGATGACTTTTTCAGTTTTACAGATCAGTTACACAGACAGACAGACACAATTATAATATATAGACGGCAATTTATCATTTTGATGCGATTTTTAACATCTTAAGGCTATTGATTACGTCGAGTGATAAAAATTTAGTTGCACATTAACAATGATGAAAATTGGATTGTCCTTCATTTATACGAAAATAACGATATTACATGAAGTTAAGAATAAAATCGTAATGACTTTTGGATGAGATACTTCATCATCACGCCAGGAGGTCATTTAGCAATCTATGAAGTATTTGAACCTTAAAATGCATGGATTTTAGGAACTAAATAGAGAAAGGGCTCTAAGGTCGTAAGTGTCTGTCTGTGATTTCGAAGTAAATGACTTTCCATCAACCTCATATGGTATTAACCATTTTTATTTTATTTTTGTCAGTCTGTCTGTTTGTTTTTAGGACTAATATTCAAAACGGCTGAACCGATTTCGACAGGATTTTCTCAAATAGATAGGGAACTTTTCAGGGAATGAATTGTGCTAATTTTAATTAGAAAATATTTAGGGGTTATATTTACATTTAGCGTACAAGTTGTAAATAATCGAAATCGGCTTGGCATTTCATCAAATTATGACAAAAATTGACTTAGAAATCAGTTTTTATTCAAAACTACTGAACCAATTTTCACAAAAAAAAAAGAATCAGCAAAATCGGTTCACCCAGTTCTGAGGTAACAAACATAGAAATAAAAAAAAACAAGTCGAATTGAATACCTCCTCCTTTTTTTTGAAGTCGGTTAATAAATGTACTTAAATAAGAGACATCTGTACGTTAGTACTATTATTTATTCTGTGGTCTATACTTACAATGTACATAATGCATTCTTTTAGTAAATTATTCCTTTACGTATCGACATGTAACAATACGCGTTGCAACATGCAGTAAGGACTGGAATCCATCTTTGTAATCTTTGTAAGGATATTAACAAAGATATCGTTCTAGGAAAAAATAGGTTCATTTTTCTTGTATAGCACATTAATTAAATAAACGGAGCGTGTTTTGGAGTTCCGTAGGTTTAATTTTTAGGATACCGTAGGCAGTTGATTTCACAAAAAGATGATTGTTTAATTTCATGATTTTATATTTTAGGACTAAAAAAGTGATTATTTGATTTTCAATATTCGTTCAGCCAGTTTGATTGAATAACAAACGCCTGACATTTCGGGTCAAATTCTGTCTCCGAAATTGTATCAAGTATGTAATTTGTAACACAACTGCTTTTTAGAATTTTGACTGTCTTCTTGTATTTTCTAAATCAGTAATTTGTTCAGATTGTGAATTATGAATTTCAGCGATTACAGTACATGTATATGATTTAATTTCCGCCCGTAAATATTTTCGAATAAAATTAAATTTAAAAAAAAAACTAGAAACGGATTTCAGCTCCACCTACCGATTCCACACTCAAACACACAAAACATTCATCAAAATCGGTCCAATCGGTGTAAGGTAGGCAGATATTTTTTTCATGCATGCTTTCGATTTCGGGTGCTCTTTTTTTTTTAGTGAATTTAAAATTATATTAGACAATGATTATGATTTCGTAGGTATTTTAAATTGATGCGTGGTGTTAAAGCCCATTTCAATAAAGCATACAAGACAATAAGTACTCACTTGGTGGCCCAGTGGTTAAGACGTTTGGTATTAACTAGGCAGACCCCGGGTTCGATTCCGGATCCCGGCCATGTACCAATGGGTTTTTAAATTAAAAACTTATGTACCTACATAATCCGACAAACCACACTAAATATACCTCAACAGAACTAGCCTCGTTAGGTACAGCCTCACAAATACCATCGACTAAACGAGGGAGTCTTGGTCTTCCGCTGGGTACCCTGGAACAGTAACACGGTTTCGGGAGCTGTAAGGCAACCCGAGAAGGAAGAAGAAAAAAAGTACTCACAAATTTTATTCTCCCTTCCGCCATATTTCAACATGTAGGTAGGTAGAAAATCACACAGCCACACATTTCACTTCACCTTTTATTGTGTCACATTATTTAAACAAAACATTGGGATAAACATCTAAACTAACTTCAATATCATTAAGTTGTTGATTCTAAATTAATAATTGTGGTACTTTACGTGGTGCTTGTGCTTTTTACTTTTCTTTTTTTTTTAATTTACTATATTAGGTCTTTGGTTCCAATTCGTAGACAAAGGTATCCCAATGTATACATACATACTTACCAAAGAGTCTATTTTTGACATCAGAATGCCTGTGCAATGGATTTATTTTTTTGTTTTATTATCGTTTTCTCGCAAATGTATTGAAAAACGTCGTTTGATACACGTGCGGACCTGTTATTTTCACTCGTCGCTAAGACTGCTCGGGACTCGTGAAGTAATGACATAATTTCCGCACTTAAGTATATCAAAATTTACTTTCTTAATCATTTGTGAAATATTTTCAATCAAGTCTACCGTACCGTACCTCACGACGAAATTATTAATATGGAATAGGTATTATGGTGTTTAATTTATTTCTATATTTTTAAAATTATATTATTTTTATTCTACACTATAAACCAACCAATAATGTAATTGAACATGTAAATAAAAGTGAATTAAAAGTGTGTTATTTCTGCGGGTTGAAAAATTGCGAAAATAAGAGTTGGTATTTCTTTCTTGTAAGTATACTTTAATAGCTCCAGAAACGTCGTCTCTCTATTTAAGGTAAATCACGGTCATTCCTAATGCTGTCTGCATTGGTGAGTACATTTTCAATTTATTACTTACAATGTACCTTTGATTTATTACATGAGATTTCTTCAATAATTATATTTGTGGAGCTACTACAAGTATAACGTATATTCTGCAGAGTAATTTGCATTGTATTTTTAACTTAAATAATTATTTCATTAACATAATTTCCATAGTTCAACTGATCTCCAATAAATGGCGTCAAACAACATTTATAAAATAGTCTTATTATAAAAGAAACATTTTATTTTGATTTGTTTGATTATTTTTCGTCATTAGAGGAAAAATAATCTTCAAAATGGTGTATCAAACATTAACTTTGATACCGACAAAACATACCTTTGAGAAATAATATATGGATAGTAAAGTGTATATATCTGTGATTTCAAAAGTGATACAAATATCTGAGTGAACTATGTCATAAACCATTTTTCGTCTATCTGTCCAGAATAAACTCCGGAACAGCATACTTTGATGTAACTTTCAGGGACCACTTAGAATCTGCTTTTTGTTTCATTACGATATCTATATATATAAAAATGAAACCCGTTTTCCGTTGTCACGACATAACATGAAAACGGCTTGACCGATTTGGCTAATTCTTTTTTTGTTTTGTTCGTTACAAGACAGGGGTGATTTAGAAGAAAAAAAATTGGAAAAACCTTAAAGTTCAGCTGAAAAATAAAAAATAATAAATAGGTAATTTTGTATGGAAATCGCAGGAGTAGAATTGTAGGAGTAGAGGTAGGGGTAGTGGTAGTAGTAAAGGTAGGGGTAGGGGTAGGGGTAGGGTAGGGGTAGGGGTAGGGGTAGGGGTAGGGGTAGGGGTAGGGGTAGGGGTAGGGGTAGGGGTAGGGGTAGGGGTAGGGGTAGAGGTAGGGGTAGGAGTTTTTTTGTTTTTTTGTCCCTTCTTCTTCCTTTATTATGGTTCTACCAATGTTCATCGGTGATTTGCCAATGTCAAGGATGTCAAGTATATAATATAGTGTTCGGTATTTAAGATAATCCCGCCGACCGATTATTAGTCGTCGACTAATCACAACCATCTCAGCACGGATAGGATTAAACTGGACTCCCCGTCACGTCTCGGCAGGCGCGTGCGTTATACACCAAGGCGTGACGTGGAATCCTTTTTTTTCCTATTTCACGCCAAAATAGAGCAAAAGATTGACGTTCATTCTCCCGGGAAAATGTAATGTTTGATTAGAAACTTTTCTATCTTAACGTAATAATATGCTCTATCAGATACTATAGCAATAACTGTCCCCTCTTTTTATTTGGCTACCGAACCCTTAAAATTATGCCTTGTTTAGCCTTTTGCTTTGAGTCAGATGATTGATTGAATGAATGATTGAATCCGTTGATTTACCTACTATACACTGAAGTATAAATAAAGAACAATCAATATTGAAATAAAAAACTTTCGATTTATGCTGTTAAACATCCCAAAAGATCATTTTTGTTATCTGTCATAGACACCATCATAATTATGTTGAACAGAGTATAATATATTATATACATATCAACGAAGCTGCAAGCAATGATTGATTGGTTATATGGTTTGACATAAATTATAATCATACAATATTGATTCACTTTTTATGTCTATTGCCTTCTACAGATTCTATTCATAAAGTAAATATTGCCAAATGAAGAGATTTCCGCGGTTTTTTAACCAAATAGGTGGTTTCAATGACGGGTGGATAGATCAGTGGTTAGACATCCTATTCACAAAGCAGACGAGACAGATTCAAACCCGGGTCGAAATAAATTAATGTAAATGCAATTCAAAATGTTTTCATAATGTCATTACTCAAATGATTTAAAATAATTGGCCAAGTTGTGAGTAAGACTCGCGCGCTTATAGAGTTCCTTTCAATTTTTTTCGGTCCTGAACTTTAGGACAGGATTTTCGCTTAGATTTTTTTGTAAACTATAAAAAAAGCCCTATTTTTTCAAAATTTTAGCCTCGGTAGTACATTTCCGTATTTTTGAAGAGGCTTATAGACGTGACTGGCGACCGGAGAGCGGGCAGCTTTCTCGCTCAACGAATAAAGTTTAGCGATACAGCGAGGAAACGCTGCCAGCATCTTCGGCACAATGCCGCAGGGGCCTTTTTTAGATTTAATTTAATTTAACATTTTCTTATAGTCTAATTTTGTATATTTTGGTTATTGTTTATTTAATTTTTTGTTTAAGTTATGAAAATAAATTATTTAAACTATGCATTTTAATATTATTAAAAAATGTAGATATACCCACAGAGCAAGTAAAAGAAGAGTTGGGACTGCCATACAACCAATAGAATCAAATTTTGATTAATTTGGGAACGAGATTTTACGAGATGACAACATAACAGGAGAAACAACAAGAATACCAACATAACACAAACATCCCATCAAGCAACAGGGATACCAACATAACACAAACATCTCATCAAGAAACAGGGATACCAACATAACATATAAAATATAGCGCGCTTTTAGCTTTTTATTCTAACTTTTAACAGGATAGTTTTGATGCCGAGGGATCATAAATAAGACAGTGATTGGAAACAAATTATTAATTTTATTTATTTCAGTGATATATTTCCTTAATGGCAATGTACAATAAAATAAATAAAAATAATAATACTCTCCAATCACTCTCTTATTTATGTTCTTCGGCATCCATACCAGTGGTAGTTAGGGTCGATTCGATTCCACTTACAATCCTAAAGTTGTACATGTATAGCGGGTGGAGATAATTCTAATACAACTTTAGACTTAATTGTGGACCCGAATCAAAGTAAGAAACTTTTTCTGTAAAACTCTTTTATTAATTATTGCTTATAGCTTTATAAACATGAAATGGAAACTCATTCAACATTTCATCAGGAAGTGGATCAGCCTTTAGGTTTATTGAAGGAACTGCAGACTTCTTGAGGCACATTTTTTCAATGGGAACATAATAATCTTTCCCTACAGCAGTACAGCTTTAACCCATTGCTTGCATCTGGAAAACAGCCATTCCATAAATAAGATTTAAAAATAAAATCTATAGATTATAAGTACCTACCTACCTATAAATATAAAACAATTTCCGCATGTATGAAAACTGATTTTTCTTGTTGTGTTTGTTATTATCAGGACAAGCTTTATAGAGTAAGAAAAATTAGACAAATTCCGGATAATTCGGGAAAAACTGAAAGTGCTTTTTGCTATGTGATTTTTGTATGAACTCGGACCATAATAGAAGATGAAAGTTAATATGAGCTCCATGGGGAAACCGGGGCGGAAAGTTAGTTGTACAATATAAACAATTCGAAAGGACTTTCCAAACAAAGTGTTTTCTAATCAAGTTTATGACCACCTTATCCTCTCAATCATATTAATTATAGGTACCTATTGAACAAAATAGCAAAAAATATAATAGGATTCCAAGTTTAGTTTAAAGATAGAATGCTGTTAAACATTAAATTAAACACAGCTGTGACATAATAATATTCAATAAAATGCTAACCGGGCCTCACCTAAAGGAATATTTGCAAAAAATATCCTTTTTTCCCTGATCAAGGCAACTGGCTCGTCTGTCACAAATTTCGCATGATATAAGCAGGAGCGTGGCATTTTCAGTCCTCTATACACAGAACACTTTTTATACTTTAATTTAAATTGACAAGGAAACAGAAAAACAAAACACAAAATAAAAATAAACAAATGAAAAAATTCAAAATTCAAAACATGGCCGACTTCTACAAATAATAATAATAACCACAGATACATAGAGTTCTTTTTCATAGACTGAGACTGCTCTATTAGCTCAATGCCATTGGTTCCTAAATTCCATAGAACAGTTTTTTTGTTCCTAGTTTCGCCAGCCTGGATATACCTTATAGAGCCTTTTCATTTTATATGTCACATGATGCACAAAAAAATATTTACGCTTTAATTTTTTCCGCTAACATTTTTGAATTTCGATTATTTATTCTATACGTTCGTTTCAACATTTTTCATCCAGTACCTAAGCTATGACAGACAGACAGACACACGAGTAATTCTATAAAGGTTTCCGTTTTGTCATCGGAGATGTTCGGAAACCGGGTTTCTCATTATGAAATTAATTTAACAAATAGACTAGCTTTTCCTGTGTAGATTTGACAGGGAATTGATCCTCATGAAACTGAAAATATTATTGCTTTTTTAAATGTTTCCTAATGTTATTTGTAAAAAAAAATTACATCAAAAACTAGGTATCATCTGGTCTAATCGACATTTCAGGTAACAAGAGCGCTGGAGCATACCTAGGGCAACGTATTAGCATTACTTAGTAGCTATACAGAGAGGAAACGCTGCTAGCCTTCTTGGCACTTTACCGCAGGACAGTGATTTCGATAAGGTTTTCTATTATGAGTATGTATCATAAGTAAAGAGCTACTCCTAGGGTTTCCCATTCTTTTTTATCATTATACTAGTTTGTCACCCCCAGCTTCGCCCGTGGATATTTTCAGTCAAAATAAAATATAGCCTATATTACTCAGGTCAGATCGTAGCTTTCCAGTAGTGAACAAAAAAAAGACAAAAGGCAATATAAGCCTTTAAAGTTCCCATTGGCCGCGATGATATTTTTGAGGTTACCTAACGGGAGGCCAGATTTGAGGTATTTGGAGACTGAAAATGATTGATTTTTTTATTTGAAATTATCTTCATCACAAGAGGGATAGGCAGAGACAATCGAATGTCATTTGTTACGATCCTGATCTTTAACTTCTTTCATATTCATCATACCTTTCATACATGCTCGGCGATTATGTGTAGGTACTTTTAATATTTTTATCGATCAATTTTTTTTTAATGTTCAATAAAAGTAGGTACACCTAGGTCTTCCTCTGCCAAAATTTTTTTTCACTTCAGCCATACAAACCTGTCTAAAGTCACTCTTAAAATAAAGTAAGACTAAAAAGTCAATCTTTCATCACGTGTCCATGATAATTACTAATTTTTAGGTTTCTTCTCACATACTTTCAATACTCAATTAAACAATGAAAAGAAGCAAATAAAACTTCTGACAAACTCCAGATTTTTGTGTCTAAGTTCTTCAGATTGGACCTAACAATATTATTAAACAGTAAATATTCTAAACTCTAGGTCATTAGCTATAATTAAGTTAGATACACTTCCGACTTGAGATAAACTATTAAATTATCATTTAACGTTAACACGTGCATCACGCTTCATACAGCTATTTGTTAATACATATCATTGTATTTATCTAACACTAGCGGTTGGCCGCGACTTCGTATCTACGCGTTGTATTAGGAATCTCTGTACTTAGACAAAATATCTAATAATAAAGCTTAAGAGTTTGTTTGTTTGTGAACATGCTAATCTCTGGAAGTACCAGTCGGATTTGATAGCCCAATTCTTGAGGAAGATTATATGCTATTTATCATCACCCTAAGACCCATAGGAGCGGAGCAGTAACCATTAAAAAAAATTAAAAAGGTTGAAAAAAAATTGTATGAATTTTTTTTTAGGATTAGTGGCATTGCATTTATTGCATTTCAAATGAAACCGGTTTGGGGCACATCGGTTGGATGGTTTCAAAGTCTATAACGAAGATAGGTAGAAACTTTTTTTTGTATATCGTCTGTGTATAATATGAAAAGTAAATGATTAAAGCGATCTTCAGTTATATTTCAGGACTAAAAATACACATTACAATATTTTTTCCGTAAATCTGAATCATCCCAGATAAAATGAAGCCATTTGTTGCGATCCTGATATACCTGTTTCGACTAGGCCTAGCGGTTGTGAGCGCTTCGCATTTATCCCTCAATTTTTAATATGAGCAAATAGCGAACCACTTCGTTGTAGACGTGGATTGGCTCAAGGTTTCGAAAAAAATTAAATCTTTGCATAGATAGTGGCCTAGGCTCTCTAATCTCTGTTAGAGAGGTGACTAAAAAGGTTACTAATCTCAGAAAAGGCACGTCAACAGAGGTGACGACCCATCTTATAATCGGAATCTATTTGGGGTTACTTAGGACAGCAACATCTTTTGTTTTCGTTTTGACTCGAACGAAGGCAAAAAACGACGGGTCCATATGGCCATCCAAGGAAAGTCTGGTCCGAGTATGGCCAACACTAGAATGCCGACATAATTTCTGGGTCGGCCAAAAACAGTACACGGATTCGTTCGAACATTTTCTGGCTGTGCATTCCTTGGCTGGCCATTGCCCCATCCGTCTTTGTTTTGCCTTCGTTCGAGTCAAAACGAAAACGAAAGATGTAGCGGTGCTATATTATAAGTATGCTATATCTGTTAAAAAATAACATTATAAACACTTTCAGATTTTTATCAATAACTAGTTTTCAACCCCCATTTTTGCCCTGTTCACACAGTAGTCAAGTATTTTTAGAAATCGGTTCGGCAGTTTTAAATATTGCGCCACACGTACAAACAAAGTTTATTATTAATAGATATTTACTAAAACTGCACACTTACTTATCATTTACAAAACAAATAATTAATTAGACATAATATAGTTTTTATTTAACGCGGATATAGTGTATGATATCAAATTGATTTTAACAAAAAACATTACGCACTTCTTAGATAAATAAATTTTGGTATATTTTTCAAATCTTAAATGTCAGTATTAATCAATTGAAGTATATAAATTGCATACTGGTGATGTTTTAGAGTCCGGGTTAAAAACTTAACTATTTATTTTCAAACCTATAAGAATGCTCAATATTGGTAACTAATATTTTTTTTACTAAAAAGGTTTATATGAGTGAAAGGAAATACTGTCAGAGGACGACCTAGATGTACTTTTATTGAACATATAAAAAAATTATTGATCGATGGCATTATTAAAAGTACACACAATTGCCGAGCATGTGTATGACAAGTTATGATGAACATAAAAGAAGCGAAAGAGGTGTGTCATACCGCGGCTAATAGTATTCGATTGTCTCTGTCTACCCCTCTTGGGATAAAAGATGTGATATTTAGATAGATAGATAGATTTTTTTATGTTGCTCTTAAAAATAATTTTGGGAATACATTTTTAACGACTTAAAGAGCTCATAATATCTCAAAATATTTTTTAATAAATCCTTTGGCCTACAGTTAAGTTTTATGTATAGTTTTAATTTTAAGTTTTTTTACAAGTTTTTTTTCTGTAATATTTAAAAATTATTTAAATACCTATTTATTCAATAACATCTCATACAATATCTTCATATCTATCATGTCTGGAGCGCAAAATCTTTATTTTTATATTTTGACTACAAAATTGCATAAGATATATATATATTTCTATATTTATAGACACTTTTATTAAAATGATTTCAGTCATGTATACAGACAGATAAATTAAAAATCTAATTAAATATTGATTGTTCTTGGATGACGTGTAAAATCTTGCTAATTTTGAAATCAAAGACAGACTTTTTGTAGATTTGACTACTAGACTATGTTTTCGAGTCAAAAATCTATATTTAATGTTCTATTACAAGGTGGACAGCACTTAGGTCACTGTTGCTAGTACATTGATCAGTTGAAAGGGTAAAGTGTGAAGGCCACGCATTGACCGCATCCGCTTCCAAAGATGCCACTCATATTGCTAGGGATGTGTCATGTCTCTTATATCGATATCGATTTTTCATCTAAAAGTAAATTAATATAAACAATACTAGTATTTAACGATTTTCTTATTTAAAACAAAGAACAGAAGACATAAAAAATATAGAAAAATTATTTAAATACTTTGTGTATTATTTTCATATTGTAAGGACTTTAAGTAAGTAGTCAACCCTCCTCAAAAAAAAATACTACAATTAAATCACTTGAATCGATTTCTCGTGCTTTGGATGGCCAGCTGAAATTCTTCTAAAAGTAGTTCTCATATTCCTGTTTATGAACTATAATCCCATATCGTGTTTGATTGAGTGCGACTAGCTAAATGTGGACATTGTTAACAGTATTATGTTTTGTTGACGTTATTTTATAATATATGTCCGCCCCCGGCTTCGCCCGTGGATATTTGCGAACAAAATAAAATATACCCTACAGCACTCATAGATAATGGCTTGCCTGCACTACCCCTACCCCTGCCCCTACCCCTGCCCCTACCCCTGCCCCTACCCCTGCCCCTGCCCCTACCCTACCCCTACCTCTACAACTACCCCTAGCCCTACCCCTAACCCTACCCCTACCTCTACCCCTACCCTGTTTCCCACGACTTCGTACGTGTCTATTTCAGAATGTTGGCAAACATACACTTCATACATAGCTTTTGTCATGTTCACCTCTGCCCACCCCTTTCCCGTCATTCCGTGATGGTATATAGCCTCAGGGATAATGTAGAATTCTAATGGTGAAAGAATGATTAAAATCCGTCCAGTAGTTTTTGAGTTTATTCGTAACAAACATACAAACATACAAAAATACAAATATTTCCTCTTTATAATATCAGTATAGATATAACAAAAAGTACCTACGACATTTAACAGAATATAAAATTTTATTTTAAAATGTTTAGTTTTAACCTTTTTTCAATATCTATATTTAAAATTATCACACTATTTATTTCTTATTGAAAATTTCAGAACAACTGATGAATTATTTATTTTTTATCGATATCGATAGATAAAATTACATTATATCGAATTACGTACATCACTACACTCCTACCGATTTGATAATATTGACATAGAAAATAATAAAATTTTAGAATTGTGGCGACAGAATCTTCGTTACATAATAAAAATATTACACCTGTTCAATATTGAAATAACTAAATATCAAATGCTACTTTTTCTTTTTCTCACATACCAAATATAAAGTCTTCCACTCTTCAAGGTGGAATTTAAAGTGGAATAACATCCATTAATGGCTTTAACCAGTGGATTAAAGTGAAACATGGTTTTGTTCTGTAAATTATATCTCGTATACCTACATTTTCTTTACATTAAGAGCTCTCTTGGTCGCGTAACCAACTAAAAAACGTATACGTGTTCGAAAATGTTGCATCTATTTCACCCAATATCCGAGCGAAACAAATAATAGGTAGAAAGATGGCGACAGAAAGTGGTTGTATGCACTTGCCGGCAGAAAACCTCTTTTTGTGTAGTCTGAGCCCCCCTCTACAAATTCTTGTAGACCAGTAGGGGTCCAGCGCTTGTCGGTATATACGCCGCTGAGCCGATTTAGAAGAGAAAAAAATTTAAAAAGAAACCTCTCCAACCAGCTGGCAGAAAATGAGTGAACAACATTTGTGGGGACTTCTCGGTTGTAAGAATTTTTTTTTCTGCCAATTTACTCCCTAACTATTAACAATGAAATATTTGTTTACATCGGTCTTGTACGCAAAGGACAACTTTAAAGACGTTAACTTAGTCAGTTTTTAAGATATCTCAATTTCTTTTTTTTTATTTATTTTTTTTATTTTCAAACTAAATATTATATAATATATATCTACAAACAAAAATAAAAATTAAACACAGGGAACCCCATGAGTGGCTCTCTAATCATGAATATGTAGTGATACATACTCATAAGTAGAAAACCTTCTCGAAATCACTGTCCTGCGGTAAAGTGCCAAGAAGGCTAGCAGCGTTTCCTCGCTGTATAGCTATGCTAATACGTTGCCCAAGGTATGCTCCAGCCATCTTGTCACCTGAAATGTCGATTAGACGAGATGATAGTTCCCTATATAATTTCTTTGCTCCGAGGCCCCACGGACCCATGGTTTCAACCCCAAACGGTGCAAATAAGTAATCTTGTGCAAGGTTTGCGTACTTACGCCGTTTGAGGTTTTCAGCGGTTGTTGCTGCTGCACCAGCATTATGAGATGTAGCCTGGACGTGAGAAGCCGCCAATGTATCGACACAGGTAGCGTCCCACACTAACGGTCTTCCCTGCGTCCAGGGCACGAGTGTCTCAATTTCTATTTCACACTTTTATTTATTAATGCCTAAATTTTAATTTTCAATCAATAAACAATTTGGTAAACATTTCCATCTCGTGCTGCTGCGCAACATAGATCCGTTCAACTTTGGTTATGAATAAATAAACCATGCTTTATAATTTAAAAAAAGTTGTAGGCTGTAACTTTTTATACAATTTTTTTTATACAAGTTGTATTAGTATTGGTATACCTAATGCAGCATGTAAAATGTCTGTTCTGTATTGATTCATGTCTGCTTCAATATTTTTAGAGAGGAGAGGGTTCTCTACCATTCCGTTTTCCGAGTTTTCGTTTAGGTTTTCCAGTAAACTACCTCACCCTATATTTCCTATTTTTTATTTTAGTCTCATTAGTTTCGGAGATGTCGCCATGATGGACTTGAAAAGAAATTGTTTTTTAACTTATTAATTTTTCCCCTAAAATCGAAATTCGATTATTTATCCTATACGTCCGTGGTTGGGTCATCAAACTCTACATATGTACGGAGAAAATAAGCTGTGACAGATGGACAGGATATGGGTTCCGTTAAGATATAGTTAAAATTGCTAAACAGTAACAGTCGAGACAATTTTATTGTACCTACTTGTTACTGTATTTACTTAAATAAAATTGACATTGTTGTCATCATCGCAATGAAATTATATTCAGTATTTCTATCTATCTATCATCACGCCTTTTATCCCAAGAGGGGTAGGCAGAGATAATTGAATGCTATTTGCTGCTTGCTCGGCGATTGTGTGTACTTTTAATATTGCCATCGAACAATAAATTCTTTACGTGTTCAATCCAACCTAGGTCGTCTTCTGCCAGGATTTCCTTTCACTACAGTCATATAAACCTTTTTAGTCAATCTTTCATCCTTCATTCTCTCAACGTGTCCAAACCAGCGTAAACTACTTTTCTTCATTTTAGACACAACATCATCTTCTTCTCTAATGATATCGTTCCGGATGCGGTCAATACGCTTTATATCACTGGTAAAAATTGACGTTATTTTCTCATTTTAAAACTTAGGTAGTTACACGAATGACACGATCGAAACTGGGTTGAAAAGCTATACCTTATTTCCAGGGAATTTTGACTAAACCATCTCCGTTGTTAAGACATTTTTAAATAGCGCTTCCAAATATTTCGTAATTATACAACATAAAAACATTACAAGTGTCTTGTTCCGATCATCATCTAAAGGACAAGTACCTATATTGAAATTTTGAAGTCAAGGCCTGTGAGACTGCAGTTCTGTCTGGTTTTAATTTCTGCTAGAATCTGCCCACGATCTGAATATAATAGGAATGATTTTGCTGTTTTAGTTCCAACTTAGTTAGTTCTTTTTTTTATTAATTATTTTCTGCTATAATTCTAGTTATTTATTCTGTATTTCATTATTTCAGGAATGCTTTCTTTCTGGAGAACTTTCTTTTGAGATTTATGTACAGCTAACTATTAAATATATTTTTTTAAATAAAGATTTTTTTCTTTCTTCACTGGTTACCTTACAGCTCCCGAAACCGTGTTACGGTTCCAGGGTACCCAGCGGAATACCAAGTCTCCCTGGTTTAGGCGATGGTATTTGTACGGCTATACCTATATTAACTGTAGTTAAGTGGGGCTGTGTGAAGTTGGCACCCCCAAATTCGATTTTTCAGTTTTTTTTCATCAGGTTCGTTTGTCCACCAAAAATTTTTTTTTGTCCACCTCTCAAAAAAAAATTATTCAAAAAATAAAAAATGGGGGTGGAAGTTGGCACCCCCAAATGCGAATTTCCACTTTTTTTTCATCACGTTTGTTTATCCATCGTTAGTCCACGTTTGTCCACCAAAAATTTTTTTTTGTCCACCCTCCAAAAAAAAGTTATTTAAATAAACATTTTTAAAGAAAAAAGGCCTGAATTTAACTTTGACGGAGGATATCTAGCTTCCTAGGGGTAGATTTGCTTTTCTGAGGGGTAGGTTTGTTTGTCCACTTCAGAAACTCGTTTGTCCACCACATGTTTTCATTTTTCCACCCTTAGAGATATAGTTATGCGTGAGATAAGTATATATCTGATGATTTTAACTTTGTCGTGGGATCTCCAACTTCCTAGGGGTGGGTTTGCTTATCTGAGGGGTAGGTCTGTTTGTGCACCTCGGAAACTTATTTGTCCACCACATACTGTCGTTTGTCCACCCTTAGAGATATAGTTATACGTGAGTTAATTAAGTATATATCTAAGGATTTTCACTTTGACAGGGGATCTCTACCTTCCTAGTGGTGGATTTGCTTCTCTGAGGGGTAGGTCTGATTGTCCACCTCGGAAACTTATTTGTCCACCACATACTGTCGTTTGTCCACCCTCAGAGTTATAGTTATGCGTGAGTTTTAACTTTGACGGAGGATCTCTAGCTTCCTAGGGGTGAAATTGCTTCTTTGAGGTTTTGGTTTGTTTGTCCACCTCGGAAACTCGTTTATTCACTACATATTGTCGTTTGTCCACCCTTACAGATATAGTTATGCGTGATATAAGTATCTATCTAAGGATTTTAACTTTGTCGTGGGATCTCCAACTTCCTAGGGGTGGATTTGCTTCTCTGAGGGGTAGGTCTGTTTGTCCACTTCAGAAACTCATTTGTCCACCACATATTTTCGTTTGTCCACCCTTAGAGACGTAGTTATGCGCGAGTTAATTCAGTATATATCTAAGTATTTTCACTTTGACGGGGGATTTCTAGCTTCCTAGGGGTGGATTCTCTTCTCTGAGGGGTTGGATCGTTTGCCCACTTTATAAACTTGATTTTCAAACCTTTAGTGTAGTTTGAACGTACCCGGAAATTCAGTTTCTATCGTTTTTTTCATAAAAAATGTTTATTTGAGTAACTTTTTTTTGAAGGGTGGACAAAAAAAATGTTTTGGTGGACAATTGTGGACTAACGATGTACAAACGAACCTGATCAAAAAAAGTTCAAAATTCGCATTTGGGGGTGCCAACTTCCACCCCAATTTTATTTTTTTGAATAACTTTTTTTTGAGAGCTGGACAAAAAAAAATTTTTGGTGGACAAACGTGGACTAACGATGGACAAACGAACCTGATGAAAAAAAACTGAAAAATCGAATTTGGGGGTGCCAACTTCACAGAGCCGCTAGTTCTGTTGAGGTATATTTAGATGGAAAAGCCTCTTAGTGTGGTTTGTCGGATTATGTACATAAATTTATAATTTAAAAAACCCATGGCCGGGATCTGGAATCGAACCCGGGGTCTGCCTAGTTAAATAAAGACGTGTCCTAAGATCTAGTCCATTTGACATACAATAAATATATGAAGGAAATATAAAGACCATTATATTTTATCACGGCACACCAGTACTAAAAATACAACGGGACATACTTTTTCACAATTGCCACTTCCACATAGGACCTATCTAATATGCCCTAACATGGCTCTGTGGTACATGGCAAATAAGTACTCTAGTACCCTTCATCGCAACATATTAGCGTAGACGATAACACAAAGCAAGAGAAATATGCAAGGATTGAGGAAGTCTCCTTAGTAGAATACAAGCGTGAATATTATGAGTGTCTCTGGCCATACTACGTAAAAGTCGTGATGGTAAAATTGTTTGACTGGTGACCGATTAGTAATTTGGCCAAAGCCATCTCCTAACCTTTTTAAAAACCACAAAAACACCATTCAATTTGTCGTACGGATGTGAAATATCTGTCCTTGCTTGAGGTTTCTCATAAACTCGTTGTGCCTGTCGATGTCACGGACAAAATCAAATTATACAATAAAATATTGTACGCCATAAGTTATAGAAACTTATATCACGGTACAGTACGAGAACTCACAAACATTTAATATGGCGATTGTGTCGTACTTAATGATTTCTTACCCGAAATTTAATCAGCTAAATATTACCAAGTGCGGGCGATTTATAATGTTAATGTAATCCCACTAATATTATAAATTCGAAAGTTTGTATGGATGTATGTGTGGATGTTTGTTTATCAAGCAAGCCAGAACGGCTGAACGGATCTGGATGATATTTGGCACAGAAATTGATAATAGTCTGGAATATTGCATAGGCAACTTTTTATTTTTGTTTTTTACTAGATCAACATGATTTTTTGCATAGTGGTAGTTTAGGGGTCAGAGAATGACATACAATACTACTTTTTATACCGAGAACGCGGGCGGGGGAGGGGCAAATTACAGCCACGGGATAAATTTATTTGTATCTAAGAAGTATGTCACATTTCAAATTTTTTATAGTAGGGGCGAAAGTCTAGTTAGAAATATTTGAGTTATCGCGTACTACCTTAATAATAGTACTAAGCCAAAATTTCATCAGACAATGGACCGGTGCATCCTTCAAGGTCTAAAGGTCTACACTTGTCGTGATTTCCAATCATCACGAGTCGCTCTTCGTGCGGTAAATGTCTGACCGTTTTTTTTTATTTTCGTCCGTAATTATTTTTTAATATGACGATGTATTTGAAGGCATTAGGCTGATTTTAAATCGGTTAACGGCATCTAGTCTTCTATTATGATACACCATCTCGGCGTTTATACCTTTCGACATGGCCAGATAGAAGTAACTAAACATTGGGTGAGAAATCGTTTTGAAATATACTCCTTGGAAGTTCTCTTCTTCCTCGTTTATTAGAAGTCACTCATCAAAGGAAAACGCCTCATCTTTTAAAATATGTAAATTTTATTATATGAATAATACGGAACCCTAAAAAAGAATGAGCTTGATGTAGGTATAGGTAGGTACAAATTTGGAGATCAGATGAACTATGACAACAATTTTGAAACCACTAACGGTGCGAAATATTCGCACGGGTAATCTAGTTTACATAAATAACTATTTTTAGAAAATGCAAACACAATAAAATAATTTAATTCCTCTTTTTAAATTAAACTTTACATCCACATACATTTTTTTCTTTGAACACATAGTAATGCCTACCTATGTATTATATGTATATTGTATGTTACTGTGATTGCCCGAAGTTGGAGAATGTTATAATCCACCGGAAAAAATTCGGACATTTACAGTAACATTATTATTTATCTATATCTACCTATTAATAATTTCGTTTAGGGGTACGGTAGACTTGATTCAAACGCATACCAAATAGTTAAGAAAAAAAATTATTATAATTTCAATAAATAAGTCCAAAATTTATTCATTAATGTTGTCAGAATGACAGAAGCAATTTTCAATGTGACAGTAACGTTTGTTTGAGCCATGAACTCCAAAGACAGGTCGTTTTATATAATTATCCAATTCATATAATTACCTAAATAATACCTACAGTTAAATTTATTTACAGTAAAGAACACCCCGAGCGAAGCCGGGTTTGTATCTAGTTTTAAAATTGTTTCTCATTACCAATATTTTGAACGTCATATTATAATGAACAGTGATTCTATACAAATAAGTTTAGACAATAACAAATAATTGCTGTCAAACATTTAAAACGGTACATTGGATGATAAACATGCTCTCAGATAAGATCGCATTATTAATGTCAAGGATTAGATTTTTGGTAGTTCACACCAGACTATATGGAAGGTAAGTATTTACAGCTCATCTTTTAAATAAGTTATATTCGCTAGTCTATGTCTGCGGTTTTTCTCAATTATTTAAAAAAAACCGGCCAAGTGCAAGTCGGACCATACCATTATCTATATATAAAAACGGCAAAAAAATCACGTTGGTTATTTGGGAGCCCCACTTAAATATTTATTTTATTCTGTTTTTTACTATTTGTTGCTATAGCGGCAACAGAAATACGCATTTATCTAGAATGGATTTTTTTAAATTGCGTTTTAATCAGATTAACGCTTACGTTAAATTCAATATGACTCACGTACTATTTCTATAGAAAAAAAAAAATAGAAAAAGAAACGTAAGCGACAATCTGCTTAAAACGCAATTTAAAAAAAAAACTTATACAACATAGACAAAATTTTACAATGAAATATTCTTGTACATTTTTGTAATGATACCATCTAATATTATAGTCATAATATTTGATAAATAAAGTTTTCAGAGGTGTAATTAGGATTTTTTTCTATCAAGTAAAATGTTTCTAATCATATTTTCAATACAATGACAGGATTTGTCATATCCTTTTTTTTTCAGTTTTGTAAATAGATCAGGTTTTCTGAAAAATTTGATTAAAAATTGGACACAGCCAGTAAATAGATAAATAAATACGTCAGAAGAGATCGCGAGAAGTTCACGAGATAATCGCAACTCATACAAAGTACTTGTATTACTCGTGCATACTTAGTTCCACTGACCTGTCTATCAGTTAGGTTAAATGTTATCATCTTACTAAGTAACTTTGTTACTATAAACAAGATAATCCTAGTCGTGGTCCTATCGACGCATAATATCCCATCCCACTTCACTACATAGTATAAAACAAAGTCGCTTTCTCTGTCCCTATATCCCTATGTATGCTTAAATCTTTAAAACTACACAACGGATTTTGATGAGATTTTAATAGATAACGTGATTTAAGAGGAAGGTTTATATGTATATAACATGCATAATATAGTAGAGAAACACTGATAATTTTGGAGGTTTCTAATGTGATGTCGTAAATAAACACATTTTTTGCGCTTACGTTACAAACGCTGGCTGAACCCTACGAGATAAATCAAAAGAATGTACTACAGTATTGTACAACTTAAAAAGGTCTATAAAAAAGTCCGCGATGGTATATGTCTATCTCTTAGGGATAACCCACAATAACCATTTTTTAGCCTACCCGTGCAAAGCCGGGGCGGGTCGCTAGTAATAATATTATAAACGCGAAAGTTTGTATGGATGTATGTATGTTTGTTACTCAATCACACCAGAGCGGCTGAACGGATCTGGATGAAATTTGGCACAGAGATAGATTATAGTCTGGAATAGCACATAGGCTACTTTTTATTCGGGAAAAGTGTATGGTTCCCGTGGGATAGATTTAGGGTAGTTTAGGGGTCAGAGAATGACATTTACTACTTTTTATACCGCGAAAGAGGGCGCGGAAGGGGCAAATTACAGCCATGAGATTATTTATTTTGGATCTATTTCCACGCGGGTGAAACCGCGGACAGAAGAAGAATAACGGCTTGGTAGCCGATGGTATTTATAAGGCTATACCTAACGAGTGGCCAGTTCTTTTCGGGTATCATCATCATCAACCTTTTAAGATCCACTGCTGGATCATGGTTTGCCCAGTCACCACGCTTGGCAGGCGGGTTGGTGACCGGACGCCGGCTTTACGTGCCCTCGTATTAAATTTTTTGGAAATTGGGAATAGATGCGAATAAAATATATTAAGAAATCTTAGTGTGCTACAACTTGATACATACACAAACAAACAAGGATCATTTTAGAAGGAAATCTCAAAAAACGTGTTTCATAGGGTACGTAGAGCGTTCGCACTTTATTTGAGAATAATTTCTATCTTTGACAGATAACTTCCATAATTGTTGTTTTTTTTCTTTCTTCACGGGTTAAACCGTGTTACGATTCCAGGGTACCCATCGGAAGACCAAATCTCCCTCGTTTAGCCGATGGTATTTCTGAGGCTATACCTAACGAGTGGCCAGTTCTGTTGAGGTAGATGGAAAATTTTTAATTGTGCCTGTCAAAAATTGGAAATTAGAACGTACATTCAAACGCCAAGAGGTCGCACCATAACACGAGCAACTTACAAAATGAGAACATTGTTACCAATGCCAAATGTACAATACAACTCTAGGCCAATTTTTCTTTATGCTACCTGTGTAACTACCAAAACGGAGACAGAGAATTATACCATTTGTATCAAGGGATGGATGTTGCAATGACCGGATTGTATTATCAGTTTATATTGTTTTCTATTAAATATATAGGCTAGGATGTTAGAAAAACTGGCCAAGTGTGTGTCGAGATCTAAAATGTAAGGGTTCCGTATTTAATTTTTAATTTAATTTTGGACTTTTATAACAAAACTTGGAAATGTAGCATAAATATTTTAAGCCCAAGTATTTCAGGTTGTAAAAACCACCTTCTCATGTACAGGGTACGGCCGGTATACGATTACTCATTCCTGCGGTACGCAAAGTAGCCGGGCACGCGGAGTCGTCTCCTTGGTGAGAGCTTAGTCTCTCCCAGCAAGGTGCATCCTGATCCTGAGCAAAAGTTTGGAGTTTGTCCGCACGTCCGAAGGCATCTAGGGTTCCAGTAGATTGTGCGAAGGAATATAAAACCAAAAATAAATATTCGTTCGTATCTGGGTGTGAAACGTTCAGCTTTAAGTAAATGGCCGGTAACATTAAAAAGATAATACAGGTGAATTTCAATGAAATTTCCTTCCATTGTAAAATTTTTGAAATTAAAAATATCTCTTCAAATACATAAAATTTCCGTGTCACAAGTTGACCGATTTTAAAATATGTTTATTTTATTGCTTGATTATTACAACTTAACTAAAATATACAATAATAAATAATATATTTAAAAACTATATTATAAAAAGAATACCTCTTCAAGAATTCCCACAACACTGGCTGCCTTACCTCGCTGAATGGTTAATTAAACCGATCCTTTGAGCGAGGTAAGAACCAGCCTTTAGGTCACCCAAGGCGTGGAGTAGTATTGTACCTAAATCTTTCATTAAATTTTCATTTCGGCAGACCATGGATCCATTGTTTCAACTGCAAGATTTTATTATTCGATAGCGCTAAGGTTATCAAAAAAGAAGCTCACATAAAAGTCAAAAAGTTTTCTGCGAATAGGGCAGGTAATACTGTGTAAAATAATACAGGGCGGCTTGTGGCGAGCCGTGGATGAGTAACGACACCGTCGAACCCGATTGCTTCAAAGAGTAGGTAAAGGCAGGCGTCCCTACTGCTAGACCTAGGAGTCTCGCCCCTGGCTTGCCTTAATTGGAGTCGTTAGAGTATAATATTATGTATTATGCTCGGGGGTGAAAGTGTCTAAAGGCGTAATAACGGGGAAGCTATTATACAATGTGAAACCTATGTCACACCTCTCGACACCCCCAGCCACTTACACCAATGTTGCCTGTCTTACTGCCGGCAGAAATGCTTAACAACGTTGGTGGTCTAAGTTGGCCAATTTAGTAAACGGTGAGTCACCACCTGCCAATTTTACGTTTCATGAGATTAATGATACCGGCAGGTACCGTAGTCTCAACCAATAAACTTGATAAACACCCCAAAACAATAGCCCAATTTTAATTTAATTTTATCTCGGCAATAGTCCAGGCACCTGACAGGCAGAGGCATGTCTGTGAGCGCATTGTTTCTGATACATTTAGAGTAGGTAATAACCACAGGAAGTTCTGTGGTCACAACACTTTAGATGACCCCATGCAAACCTTACAAAGGACCGGGCATTGTGCCCGTGAATTTAGAAATGCAGCTCTGATTTGGTTTCCCATCATATCATCATTGATGGCAATATCAACGGTTATGTGGCATCACTAATTCGATAGGCTTACCCTTGCTTAATATGATAATTGTCCACGTTTCAATTTATTTTTTCCAAATTTGTAGTTAAAAGTTTGTGTTAAAATCGTTAAATTTTTGCGTAATTCTAAAAAATTTGCAGCGGATGTTCCCAAGCTTCCTTTTTGATAATATTTTGACAAAGCTTCTATTGTATTCAATTTAAACTTATCTAAAATTATGATTCACACCGCCCTATAAACATCACGCCATCTCTAATTAAACGCATTCGCTAATTAGTATTTGATCGAATAAGTCTATTTGCATTCAAAATGCTATTAAAATATTTTTGCTGGCTTTTACCTTTCTTTGTTTTAGTTTGTGGAAAAAGCTTAACATTCGTTGTTGATACAACGAAAAGTATGGAATATGAATTGAATGTCATTAAAACGAGTCTAACAAAATTTGTGGAAGACGTGAAATCGAGACAATCGATTAATGAATTTGTTTTGGTTAAGTTTCGAGATCGAGGTGAGATTTTTGATCTATTTATTATCTTAGTATTCGCTATAATTATGCCATACATGTGTAGGGAGTAATTTCGTGAAATGGGACGGAAATTCAAATTCGAGTTAGAAATATTTAAAACTAGCTATGCCTTGCGGTTGCTATCTATCTATCATCACGCCTTACATTCCAAGAGGGGTAGGCAGAGACAATCGAATTCCATTTGTTACAATCCTGACGCTTCTTTTATATTCATCATACACTTCATACATGCTCGGCGATCGTGTGTACTTTTAATATTTAAGTCCTCTGCCAGCATTTCCTTTCACTTTAGCGATACAAACCTTTTTAGACAATCTTTCATCATTCATTCTTTCAACGTGTCCAAACCAGAGTAAACTACTTTTCTTCATTTTAGTCACAACATCATCTTTCACTCCGCGTTAGTAGTTACTGCTCCGCCCCTCTGTGTCGTAGCGTGATGTTATATAGTCTATAACCTTCCTCAAGAATTGAACTATCAAATACAAAAACAATAAATTTCAACACTGTTGTTCAAACAAACAAACATGTCATTGACATAGATGTCATTGACAACAGACTACTGTAAGACTCATTCTTTTTGAACCCACTGTCTTATTTATACCTTTTGGCATTGTAACTCTGGTAACCATGTTCACATTTAATGTGTTTGAACAGCAGCTTGTCGCTGTATAATGGCACTAGAGTGTCACTTCTTAAATACAGTCTCACTATTATCAGCACTTAATTAAGGCTGGGTTACCCCAAATTCACCGTTTTTTGAACCAATTTTTAATAGGCAAATGTCGATTGTTTTGAAATAAAAAAAATATGTGATATAGTTCAACATATGCTCTATATATTTGTACAGTTAAAAACATGAAACTTTTAATATCGCTCGATCATAAAAAAAATGGAAAACAGGTCTAAACTTCGTTTGTTTTTCCAGTTTTATTCCAAATCTAACAAAGATTATGTCAAAATTTTTATATATATATTATCGTTTTACTGATTAAGATCGTATTGTACAGTTATATTTTTGTAAATAAATAGGTTTTTTTAAACAATGACTAAAAGCGTAATATATATAGAAAACGCTCCGCGCGCGTCTTGCCAGAAGCCTGCCGGGCGTTGTCGAGGTCGGACCTGTGTCGCTTTTGCCGCTCCCCGCACTTGGCTACTGTATTGCAACCGGTTTTTTATTTTTTGACAAAAACATGGGAAATTAAATAAATAAGAAAAATATATTACATAATTTGAATTGTCGTAAGACCAAGTAAACAATCATGTATTTTTTTCATAATTTATAATGTTCTCTTATCTATAACGTCACAGTATAGACATTATCACATTACAGTAGAGAAACTATTCATATACCTAGATTATGTTAATAACTATTTATAACTTATGAATGTAATTATTTTAGTGCATCAAAGCATCGATCAAACAATGGAACCTATGAACTTGTTCAATGTATCGATGAAGAGTAAGTGTAATGCTACATGTAATCAAAATTAGTCTAAAAATTTTTAAAACAAACTAAGAAATAATGAAACTACATGATCACAGTTTTTTTTTCTTAAGGGCCTTTAAGAGTAAATCGAACTTTTGGATCAAAAACTGTACTATTTGAACAGTATAATTTCCGTGAAGCACTTGAAGAAATTCCCTGTTACTTTATAGATAATATTGTTATCTAAAAAATTAAGAAAACTTTTAAATTAATAAAGAATTTTTGAATTATAACAAGATAATTGAGACGGCTTTTCTCAATTTCGCTTTCATCATCAAGTTTCAAACTTATAATATCTGAAATCACTTGCCGATCTCACAATAATAAAATATTAGACTATAAATATTCTCAGGAAAATAGTTATCAATAAATATATTAATATTTTGCTTCTTTTCTTCAGAAATTAAAAAACACAATGATATTAATAAAAAAATTAAAAATTATAGCACATAAAATTGTTATTTTCTCTATAAATCACACTTCATTTTAAATGATAATTATTTATTGTAATAGAACAACATTGTAATTTTGTAATATTTTTTAAATATTTTTAAAAAGTGCTATTAAAATCAGCGCGTGATGTGTTTTATTTTGAAATTGAACCTTTATCATACTGAGGACCAAAATTGATTAGTCCAGTCCGACTATAATGATAGAAAATACATTATTTACGCACACAAACACATGCAGTCCATGCAGGTGGACATAAAAAAAAACTCACAAACTGTAGTCTTTAACCCTGAATGTGGTGGGTTTTCAGGAAGTAAACATCTATATATATAAAAATGAAACCCGTTTTCCGTTGTTACGACATAACATGAAAACGGCTTGACCGATTTGGCTGATTTTAGTCTTAAAATATTCCTAGATATCCAGGGAAGGTTTAAAAGGTCAGACAATTCGAATAATTGCCGAAAAACCCCTAAAAACAGCCCTTTTCTTTTTCCCATAATAACAGAGTCAATTTGAACCTTATTGCTATTCAATAAAGTTCATTTTAAATTAAAAGCACTCATTGTTGTCTATGCAATGTAGATGTGTTCCTAATGTCACCGCACAAAGTTAAAATTCGCGTGCGTGTTGGAGAATCTAATGTCGCGTTCCGACACTCAACAAAAGTGATAATATCGCGAACGCGACCAAATTGAATAGTCACAAAATGTAATTTAAGTAATTTAATAGATCATTAGTAGTACTGATTTTCAGTTTGGTCGGCTTCGCGAAACTTAACTTTGCCTAGGAGTAGGGGTAGGAGTAGGGGTAGGAGTAGAGGTAGGAGTAGGGGTAGGTGTAGTGGTAGGGTAGGGTAGGGTAGGGTAGGGGTAGGGGTAGGGGTAGTGGTAGGGGTAGGGGTAGGGGTAGGGGTAGGGGTAGGGGTAGGGTAGGGGTAGGGTAGGGGTAGGGTAGGGGTAGGGTAGGGGTAGGGTAGGGGTAGGGTAGGGGTAGGGTAGGGGTAGGGTAGGGGTAGGGTAGGGGTAGAGTAGTGCAGGCAAGCCAACGTTTGGGCAGGACAACGTCTGCCGAGTCCGCTAGTTTAATATAAAATTTAACCAACTTAGGGTTTTCCAGAAATTATCATCTCTTTCAATCTGTTTTGTTGATAGAGGTTCTTTTGCTCCTGCACAGATTTCAAGAAGACACACTTGCCTCTCAGTAACGTGAAGTTGCTCTTGTTTTTACTCTTTTTATTTACTGTACATACTGGTGTTCGTGTTTCTATTATATTTCATTATTTGTATTTTGTTTTCTACAAGCGTATCATCGCCTACTAATCCGTCAGGAGTTGCTCCAATATATGGATAAGTTTTGTCTATGAACAATCCACAAGACTCAACATTTACGTTTTCTTGCCCTTGTATTTGGTAATATCAATTACTTTTTTTATTTAGTGTTTCTATAAGAAATCAATAAAAACTTTTTGTTTATCGCTATCCATTACTTTTATTTTATACCTGTTTAGATCCCAAAACCCCACCATTTAAAAGTAAACTTTGCCTTTTAAAAATTTAATAGGAAAAAGTTACATAACGGTATAGTTTATTTACAAACTTTATCTTTAAATGAATATAAGTACATATATATCAAGTTTTCCTACTGCATATTTTTTACTGTGACGCGCGACGCCACGAATCTAGCGGCTCGGGGTAATGTGAGTTCAAACGCGCTGCGCAAGCGCGATGTTATTTACGCAAGGGTTGAGAGAGCGCTAAATGCCTACCGCGGTCGGATAACAGGCCCTTAACACTTGTTTAAAAAAAAATTGTGTTTTTCTTTCTAAATTAAATGTGGGAAATATTTATAATAGCTTTCCACCCCCGGCTTCGCCTGAAACAAAGATAATGTAGCTTTCTATTAGTAAAAGAATTTTCAGAATCGGATCAGTAGTTTCTGAGACTACCCCCTTACCAAACTTACAAAACCTCTTTAATTTTAGAATAGATTCAACTTATAATATTTGAATCTATTTGCATGTAGGATAGATACTTATTAATTTCTAGTGTCTAAAACACCCAAAGGGTAAAAACGGAGACCCTATTACTTAGGCTCCGATGTCCGTCCGTCTGTCCGTCCTTCTGTCACCAGGCTGTATGTCATGAACCGTGATAGTTAGACGGTTGAAATTTTCACAGATACTAAAAAACAAAATAAACTAAAATTTTAAGGGGGCTCCCATACAACAAACGTGATTTTTTTTTTGCTCGTTTTGCTCGATATTGATAACTGCAACAGGTAGACGCTTGAAATATTCACAGAATATTTAGTTATTTATATTATTCACTTTAAAAATAAATAATAAAATTAAGGGGAGCTCCTAAACAACAAACGTGATTTTTTTTGCCGTTATTATAGATACCTAATGGTACGGAACCCTTCGTGCGCCAGTCCGACTCGCACTTGGCCGGTTTTTAAATACCATTCCCTCCTCTTATGAAGTAAGCAGACAAGAAAAATAGAACGAATAAAACTCAGTTTCAACCTTTGGTATCAAACTTCTTTGTTTGCTTTTCATCACGCCTTTCATCCCATGAGAGGTAGGCAGATACAATCGAAAGTCATTTGCTATGATCCTGATATACGTTTTCCGCCTTCGTTATATTCATCATACATATTATGTTTTTTCAATTACAATAATTTATTTTTATTTTTAGCTCTTGGCTTAACAATAACCAATGACAAAATTGAATTTGAAACATTAATCAAAGAACTGTCGCCAGAAGGAGGTGGAGAATGTCCTGAAAATTCTCTTTCAGCCATCCAAAAGGCATTAGAAAAAAGTCAACACAATTCGTTAATATATGTCATGACAGATGCATATGCTGATGACTCGAATAAATTAAATGACATTAAGGAGCTATGTACAAAAACTGGAAGTCAGGTAAGTTTATAAATAGATAATATATAATTTAACATAATTGCCTTTTAAAAAAAAGTGTACCGACTTCAAAAATTATGCACTGAAAAGTGTGCTTTCTGACAGCAAATGCACAAGTCACTATAAAAAAATACCCAAATCGCTTCAAGTGTATTCTCCAGGATCCCATCATCAGATCCTGACCTGATGACCCTTTAGTATACCCTTTCGAACAAAAAAAATTAAGTAATCGGACTTTTATGAAAATGATGAACTAATGTTAACATTGATTAAGTACCATTTCTTTGTTGTTAGAGCCAAAATGTCTATTCTTGCAAAAATATATCTATCATCAGATACTAATAATAAAGTTAAAGAGTTTGTTTGTTTGTTTGAACGCGCTAATCTTTGGAACTACCCGTCTGATTTGAATTTGATAGCCCAATTCTTGAAGAAGGTTATATAGGCTATATAACATAAAGCTACGACCCAAAAAAGCGAAAATGTAACCACGCAGGTGCAACCGCAAGACACACCTAAATAAAATACTTTTTGGTTGGCGCGTGACTTGAGAACGGCAGGACCGATTTTGTTATTTTTAAATGTTCGTAAAATTGGAAAATTTGGGAATAACTGAAAGTGCTTTTTCTATGGGTATTTTAAGACCATAAACTGTACTAGTTGAAACTACACTCCAGCAGTCTTACTACAGAAATAGCAACTAGCAGGATTGCATAATAGTTCCTGTCAAAACGCAATTCTAACAACTAAGGATTTAAAAAATGTCATAAATAAAACTGTTTTTCATGACATTGACACTTTTTTCTTCTTCTTCTTTTATTGTGTCTCCACCAATGTTAATCGGTGATTTGCAAATGTGAAGTATTGTATATAGTGTACAAGCTTCACTTCAGGAAATAGATCTAAAAATAAATAATTCCGTGGCTGTAATTTGCCCCTCCCCCGCCCGCTTTCGCGGTATAAAAAGTAGTATATGTCATTCTCTGACCCCTAAACTATCACTATGCAAAAAAACATGTCGATCCCGTGAAAATCAAAAAACAAATCTATCCCACGGAAACCATACTATTTTCCAGGATAAAAAGTAGCCTATGTGCTAAATTTCAACCAGATCCATACAAACTTTCGCGTTTATAATATTAGTGGGATATGCCGATTAATCGGTATTTAAGATTATCCCGCCAACCGTGATATGCCCTATTAATCACTGACTAATCACAATTATCACAGCGCGGACGGGATTAAACTGGATTCCCCATCACGTCAGGGCGGACGCGTGCGTTGATCTCCATGACATGACGTGGAATTGACACTATTTTCAAACTGGAAATGTCATTGACTTACAAGCAACTTGAATACAACTGGGTTATGTGTTTCCTTGCTATAGTGAATGCGCAACTAATTGTTAGTTGCAAATGTTTAGCTGATAAGAATATTCTCTCTCTAAATTCACGGGCATAATACCCGGTCCTTTGTAAGGCTTGCATGGGGACATAGGTCCAACACATAGAGGCCCTTTAGAGTGTTTAATCTAAAGTGTTGTGACTAGCACCCGTCGGGACCTATCTCTAAGTGCATCAAATACAATGTGCTCAGAGACAGGCCCCGTCAGGTGCCTGGACTATTGCTGAGATAAAATTAAATTAAAATCGGGCTATTGTTTTGAGGTGTTTAATGGATTGGTTTATCAAGTTTATTGGTTGAGACTATATACGGTCACCTGCCGGTATCACTCATCTCATGAAACGTAAAATTGGCAGGTGGTGACTCGCCGTTTACTAAATGGGCCTCCTAAAACAACCACCATTTTTTAAGCATTCCTGCCGGCAGTAAGACAGGCAACATTGGTGTAAGCGGCTGGGGGTGTCGAGAGGTGTGACACCGGTTTCACATATAGATTCCCTGTTATTACGCCTTTAGATACACCCCCGAGTATAATACATAATATTATACTCTAACGACTCCACCCTGGACAGCCAAGGTCTAGCAGTGGGGACGCCTGCCTCAACCTACTCTCTGGAGCACTCGGGTTCGACGGTGTCGTTACTCACCCACGGCTCGCCACAAGCCGCCCTGCGCGCCCATATGAATATTATTATTATGAAAATTAATTATTTGTTTATTTTAAGGTATCCATATTTCTAAGTGGAACGTGTGTACATAACGGTACAGAGGAAATGAGTCCAGAGCATCTAGCAATTTACAGAGATGTCACTAAATATTGTTCAGGAAAACTTAAAGTTACAAATGAAAGGGGATTCAGAGAGGTATTACAAATTATATTATACTTTAAATTATATTATATATACATTAATATATATTATACTTTCCTGTAAAAACATGAAAAATAACAGCCTATATACAGTTGTTTTTAAACTGATATGCCTAATGGCGTAATAATTTTGAGTATATACCAATTGAGTTGTGAAGCGGAAATCACCGAACAATTTTTAGTACTAACCTCTGAACTGTATTTTTCTGTCGTTTTATGAAAAGTATGCTAATATACAAACATAATAACTATAAATAATGATTGGAAATACTATGTTCTCGCAAATTTGATGTCCTAGATCGCCTTTCCCATTTAAAACATCACAATTTACTATTTTTCTAGAGCTCTGTCTCACGACACAAAAAGATACCAACGAAACCTAAGGTAACTTATTACTGCGCACCTGGTCAGTTTAACTGGTCAAAGAGCAAACAATTGGCGAAAGTCTATGGCCCCTCCTTAGGCTTAGTACTATATGCGTAATTACAACGTTCATCTGTTATTTAAACGAAATAATATAAATTAATTAATCAATTAATTGCCACTTTCGATGGTCAATCGATAGATATGGTGAAAAGCATGCTTCATATAAAATTTCAGACTGTCAGACAGGTTCCAAAGTTATGTCAACTTACTTACAAATCTCCTATCGTATACATCGCATTTGTTTGAATGTATGGATGGCAACATACAGGTTGATGTTGTGTACACGGATTTTCGGAAGGCTTTTGACAAGGTTGATCATGAACTACTTCTCAAAAAAATAGCCTTCAACGGTATTCAAGGGAGTCTGTTGCGTTGGTTTCAATCTTACATATCTAATAGAACTCAGAGGGTTGTAATTAAGGGACACAGATCTAAACTAATGTATGCTACTTCTGGTGTTCCTCAAGGCTCAATTCTCGGCCCTCTACTATTTATTATGTAAGTATATAAATGACATAAGTGATTGTTTTGTTAACTGTAGATTTATATATTACTAGCGGACCCGGCAGACGTTGTCCTGCCCAAACGTTGACTTGCCCGCACTACCCCTACCCCTACTCCTACCACTACCCTACCCCTACCCCTACCCCTACCCCTACCCCTACCCCTACCCCTACCCCTACCCCTACCCCTAACCCTAACCCTATATAAAAAAATTTTAGGGGTGGACCACCCTTAACATTTAGGGGGATGAAAAATAGATAGTGGCCGATTCTCAACCCTAACGGATATGCATACAAAATTTCATAAGGATCGGTCAAGCCGTTTCGGAGGAGTATGGGAACGAACATTGTGACAGGAGAATTTTATATATTAGATAGATAAACTTGTATTTGTAACTTACAATGTCTCCATTTTATAATATAGTGTGTGTTATTAGTAAGCAGTAAACAACATTATATAGGTTTCATTTATATAGTATTTTACTATTATATACTTATTTAATTTAGCTTCTAAGAATGTAACTGTTGTTGTTTTTAATAAAAATAAAATAAAAATAAAATAAAATGTCCAAATTCAAAAATTGGCTGTTTGTTTTATTTGCATTATTGCTCCGAAACAAATGAATGAATATTTATATTTGCAATCTGCTCTTTATTTCACCTCGATACTATTATGTTAGTCCCGTCTAATCTTAGGGAAACAATAATTAAGCGGGAGTTGTGGGGAAAATCTTTAACAAACAGCGCAAATATAGAACGTTCAATTAATAGAAAACTACAAATTTGTGCCGTTTGGTGTAGAATTATATCCCCACGACTGATCATCTCCTCTGGTGACAATAGGGATGGCTCCATCTTCACTCAACGAATCAGCATCGAGATTCAGCGGGAAAATGCAGCCAATATTATTTAGTTACTTTTATTGTTTAGATTTAATTTTAAGGTTACTTATATTATTGTATGTATTTCATTGTATTATTTTTCAGGCATTCAGATATGAAGAACCTGTAAGCGAGCCTATTCGAAGTGACTATGTAAGTTTCTACATAAATAAATTTTACAACCACAGTATTGCTAAAGTTCCTTGTCTACGTGTTCAAGAATAACAACTCTATTTTAGAGTACTATATTTAGCCTCCGAGAATCTTGATTGACAAATTAAACTCTACCTACACACACAAACACACACAACGCACATTTTCGCTGCCTTTTTACCTTGCAGTGTGGCCAGAGACTCCAGTAACAGTGTCCACAATTTGCCAGTAAGCCTGTAGCTGCATTTAATAGACCTTAACTCCTTTAACAGATGCAGTATCTGTTTTGTAGAAATAGTGAGAGCGGCTTTACCTGCCCTTAAAAAAAGGAGTGGATGGCCTAATTGGTAGAGCATTGACTCGTGTTATGCACCAATTTTCTTTTATAATATGTGCTTTATCGACTCCTTGTGCTTAAGAGGGCACGTAAAGGCGGCGCCCGCACTTCCTATAAAAATATTGGATATATTTACCTACGTCTGTTAAAAAAGTGACATCTTTTTACTACCTGTTCTGTTTAACATGGACAACTGCCCGGAGAGGGGGAAAAAACATTGCTTAGCTTAGAGTACCTAAAATTTCAAAAATATAGGGATTTCGGGAGGTTTGTATTGTAACCTCCTACATACGGCCATGGTCTCTGGATACACCGCAAGGTGTAAAGGGCGTAATGAAGTATTTGTTGATTAAAAAATAATTATAATTTTAAATCATTATTTTCACAGAACCCCAAGGAGCAAGTAGAACTCGTTCATGAAGAGTGTAGTGAGGAACCACCAGCAGCTTCTAATGATGATTGCTCAAAAGAACTATTTTACTTTGGCATGCCTTTTTGGCCAATGCATAACGGCGAATCTGGTAATTTTTTTTAGTGTTCACGGGTTGCTTTACAGCTCCCAAGAACCGTTGCCGGCCCCAGGGTACCCAGTGGAATAGCTATTAATATTTTGTTCATGCGTCATTTGTGAGTACATTTTATTCACAGAGATCGGAAATTAGCGTGTCCCGGGCTTTGATAAAATAAAAAATATAGATACGTTACATTCTAACATTTCATCAAAAAATCCGGTCCGTCGCAACTAGACCACACGTGACCACATTAATTCAGTGTTTGTTCTTGAGTAATTTGTGCACCCGCGAAACACATAAGATGGCATTAAATTTATGATTTCACTCAGTGGCGCAACGACAGTGTTAATGAATGCGACGTACAATCTATGAGACCGTGGACTCATAAATTAGGTGTCACAAAAAAGTGATGGTCACATATTATTATCTCCGGTCGGCCGCCCAGCGCGCACTAAGATTTCCGATTTCTGTGGTATACACGATTGTCCAAATAAAAAGGATGCTTGAACAGATTTTGAAGTGTGCGATTTTGTTAGAATTTATGTCATCCCATCTATCTATCTCTATCATCATGCCTTTTATCCCAAGAGGGGTAAGCAGAGACTATCAAATGCCATTTGCTACGGTCCTGACATACTATTTCGCTTCTTTTATATTCATCATACCTTTCATACATGCTCGGCGATTGTGTGTTGACTTTTAATATTGCCATCGATTTTATATTATGTTCAATAATGTATCCCAAACAGTTGAATTGTTTATATTTTGTGTTGGGAGTTTTTAATTGTTAAATTATTCATTTAATTAAATCAAAAAATACAAGAAGGGAAGTAAAATTAAAATTACAAATAATATTACAACATAAAATGATACTTGAACTTGAATAAAAATATGGATAGGAAGAAATTACTCTTGAACTAGCCACCATTGATGAAAGTTTAAAAGAACCTACATAAAAATCGTGAATTTTATAAAACTTGTGTACCACTTCTATTTATTGATATTTGCCTGTGGGGCCCATATTAAATTTCGTCCATTATTATACCCCCTTAGGGTGGTTTATTAAAAAATAAAGTAGCCTGTGTACTTACCTAGGGTTCAATCTCCCCCCGTATCAAATTTCGTCAAAATCGGTTTAATGGTTTAGCCGTGAAAGCGTAACAGACAGATTTACTTTCACATATATAATATTATCTGATCCTAGAAAATTAGACGTAACTAAAATAAACATCTTCCGCATGATGAAAGTACAATAAATTTTCCCATTTTTGACGTGACCAATGTGGACTCTTTTCGCGTGTCCAAAGTGGCTGAGTTCAAATTATATATGATTTTACCGAGATTATAGGAGCCTTTATCACTGTGAGGTCCTCCAACTATTTCCGATATTCTAAAAAAATCTATGTTCATTATCCGACAAACCGTACAAAGAGGCTTTTTCATCTAACATACCTCAACAAAGCTGACCACTCCTTGGGTATAGCCTCAAAAATTTTCGGCTTAGTGAGGAAGACTTTGTCATCCGCTGGGTACCCTGGGGCCGGCAACGGTTACCGGGAGCTGTAAGGCGACCCGTGAAGATTTTTAAGTGGCTGAATTCAAATTATATATGATTTTCCCGGGATTAAAGAAGCCCTCCAACTATCTCCGAGCAAAAAATCACGTTAATCCGCATTCGCATATGTATTTTTTTAGATTGCAAACAATATGCTGTCAGCGCCAAAGAAATCCGCATAATTCAAGAAATAACGAAGCAAGTTTTCGATGAATACAATAAACGAAAAAAGTCCATTGTAAATAAATGCCATAATAAACAAAAATGTGAAACAAATCCAGTAAGAAAATCTATATTTTTAACTTGCTTGCTTCACGCCTTTTATGCCTTTTATGACAATCGAATGCCATTTGCTACGATCCTGACATACCTCTTTCGCTTCTTTTATATTCATCATACCTTTCTTACATGCTCGGCGATTGTGTGTACTTTTAATATTGCCATCGATCAATAATTTTTTTATATGTTTAATAAAAGTACACCTAGGTCGTATTTCCTTTCACTTCAGCCATATAAACCTTTTTAGTCAATCTTTCTTACTTCATTCTTTCAATATCCTGAATATCGTGTGACATAATTTATGGATGACCCCGAACCGTGTAAAAAAAGTGTATAAATTGTGGTCGGGTCGCTAGTATTTTTTTTATTTTTCAGCCAAAAATCAATACCTCATGTCCAAGCAGTCCAAGTCCAAGAAGTAAGTAAAGTCACTCTAAATTTATTTAGTGTCATTTTGACTTTTTTTTTATGTATGTTCCTCGATTACTTGAAGACGCCTGTACCGATTTGGATTTTTTTTGAAAGGGTATACTTTCCAGGTGATCCCATGGTCATCAGGTCAGGATCTGATCATGGGATCCTGGAGAAATTGAGAACTCTTCAAATTTTATAGGCACACTTGCAGCGATTTGGGTATTTTTTTTATAGCGACTCTCAGAAAACACACTTTTCAGTTCTAATTTTTGAAGTCGGTACACTTTTTTTAAGAGTTTATAAGTGTTTAAAAAATATTAAATATTAGTTCTGCAAAATAGGTTGAAAATGTTAATAATTATGTAAAATTGTTAATACAACATCTTTTAAGAATTTTAAATGACAACTTAATTTAAAAAGACAGAGTTTGTATACCAAATAAAGACAAGTACAAAAAATACACTAAATGTATTTAATTCAATAATAGCCACAATTCTTGAGTGTAGTTTTTTTTCTGAACTCATATAAATTTATATTTACCATCACGCCATTTATCCCAAGAGGGGTAGGCAGAGACAATATGTATGTCAATTCAATATAGTTTAGTAAAGTAGCTTTGATTCTGTCAACTCACACATTTTATTGTTTAGGTCCAATAATCGTCATACCTAAGGAACCGCCACACGCAGAAATAACTGAACCACAGAATAATCAGGTGGAATATGGAGCAAACATATCCATTTCATGTAAAATTACTGGATCACCACAGCCTAACGTCACATGGAGAGATAATAATTACAATACGTATCAATCTGAGGTATGTACTTTTTTATTCTTAACGAATTGCCTTACAGCTCCCGAAACCGTGTACTGTCCCAGGGTACCCATCGGAAGACCAAGGCTTCCCATCTTTTAGTCGATGGTATTTGTGAGACGAGTGGCCAATTCTGTTGAGATATTTAGATGGAAAAGCCTCTAAGTGTGGTTTGTCGGAATATAGGTTTTTAATTTCAAAAACCCATTAGTACATGGCCGGGATCCGGGATTGAACCCGTGGTCTGCCTAGTTAATACCAAATGTCTTAACCACTCGGCCACTGACGCACCTACTTTGTGTTTTTTTCATTGCTTCTGTAGGGATTCCTTTTTCAGCAAATAAGATGATATACCTAGGTGTCAAAAAGTTTGTATTGATGAGATATACAAATTACAAAAAAAAATTGAATTAGTCGTGTTTATTTTAATAATTAAAAAAGGCTCTAAAATATTTTTTTTTGGTGTACCTTGTGTACCCTACATTTATTTGGCATTTTTTTTTATTTCTACAAGTACGTGTTCGGGATGTTTTTCGACATGAAAAATCTGCCTCACTAGCTTCAGTATCTTCCCGGAAAAAAATTCCATAATAACAATAAAAGATAATCCAAATTGAACGAATTTCCAGTGTTGATATCTGCTTCCTACAATCTAGGTTCCTTCAAGAGAAGCGTAAATAAAAAATAATGCTGGTCGTTGGTTAGCGCATCACTTGAGAACGGCTAGACTGATTAGGATAATTTATGTTTTTTTAATGTTCGTAATAGTCTGAATAATTAAAATATCCCGGAAAATTGGAAAACTCGGGAAAACTCCTTTTTTCTATGGGATTTTAGTATGAACGCAATACCGTAATAGGGGTGAATATTAGTATGGGGTCCACAGGCGAAGCCGGGGCAGAAAAAAAGTTTTCAATATATGATAACAAAAGTGCGAGTCGGACTCGCGCACGAAGCGTTCCGTACCATTATCTAAAAAAGGCAAAAAATAGTTTATTTATTTTATTCTGTTTTTTAGTATTTGTTGTAATAGCGGCAACAGAAATACATCATCTGTGAAAATTTCAACTGTCTAACTATCACGGTTCATGAGATACAGCCTGGTTACAGACGGACAGACAGACAGACGGACGGACAGCGGAATCTTAGTAATAGGGTTTCCGTTTTTACCTTTTGGGTTCGGAACCCTAAAAATCATTATTGTCTATTATTATAATAGTCTATTGGAAGCTAGGTTCGAGATGACCCCCCTTAAGAAGGGATGGCGCGATGGCAAGGTCATATTATATCGTCCGGCGCGGGCGTTCCTAAAAGAAATGCTCATTCGCATTTAAAAAAAATCACATTATGTACCTATGCCAATGACCTAATATTATAAATGCGAAAGTGTTTGTTTGTTTTGTTTGTCCTTCTTTTACGTCAAAACGGAGCAATAAATCGATGTATTTTTTTAATTTTTTTTTTTGTTTTTCTTTCTTCACGGGTTGCCTTACAGCTCCCGAAACCGTGTTACGTTTCCAGGGTACCCAGCAGAAAACCAAGTCTCCCTCGTTTAGCCGATGGTATATGTGAGGCCATACCTATCTAACGAGTAGCTAGTTCTGTTGAGATGTATTTAGATGGAAAATCCTCTAAGTATGGTTTGTCGGATTATCATAGATTTTTAATTAAAAATGGCCGAGATCCGGGATTGAACCCGGGGTCTGCCTAGTTAATACCAGACGTCTTAACCACTCGGTCACCTTTATTTATTTTATTCGGAATAAATTATTATGTCACATTTAAAATAATAAGTATATTATTAATTTACAGACTCCAGAATTAAATGCCCAAAACACATATTATAGTTACATACAATTGAATAACATTACTGTAAGTGAAAGTTATAACTGCTTAGCTGCGAATGAAGCTGGATCGTCGGTCGCAACGATAGCTATAGAAGTAAAACCGAAAAATCGATTTGAAATTATTCGTAAACCAACAGGTAAATATTTTATAGAACAATATATTCCCTCCCCTAAAGAAGGACTTCAGTATTACCTTCCTTACCATGAAAACTTATTAGATTTTAAATTTTGAGATCCGAAAGTCTATCACTGCTCTCCGCTAGATTTTATCTTTTTACACATGCATGCAAGCTTTCTCGTCGCAGCTCCCGCAATAACACCATCAAATGGGCTCGTGCGTCATTAGAAGTCCCTACTCTCCTTGAATCAACGGGAAGTATTCGGGAATGACTCTGATTCCCTGGGAGCGAGGTCGGGCCCTTGTATGGGATGCTACATGCGTGGACACATTAGCCTAGTCTCATCTCAATGAAACAGTAATCTAAGAAAACTACAAGTTTGTGCCGTTTGCCGAAACTCTAGGCCCGTGGGGTTCAAATGCCAAAATTTTTATTAAAGAAATATCCCCACGACTGATCATCACCTCTGGTGACAAGATAGCTGGCTCCTTCCTCGCTCAACGAATCACTTATCAGCATCGCGATTCAGCGGGGAAATGCAGGCAGTCTTGCTACTATTCCACGCAGACCTGGTTTACTTCGTTATTTTAAATAGTTGTGTTATTTAAATATTAAATCTATGTGTGGCCATATACACTATGTTGCAAAAAAACCGAGCACTTAAAATATATTGTAGTATATATTTAAATAATTTATATATATGTATTCTATGTTCTGAATGTTGTTCCATGTTCAATTACGCGTGCTGGCCACTAATAATGAACATTCCAAATTTAAATTTCTACGTTTTATGACAAATATTCTCTAATTTTGTATTTAAAACGCCAACTAAACGCGGGATTTTTTCTCAATATTATCGTCAATTGTGTTATTATTAAAAAATATTCCTTAGTTTCACGAATTTATTGATGAATAGAAGTAGTGCACAAGTGCACTAGTTTCATTACGATATGGACAATGCAATATTAGCTAGTAAAGTCGTCACTCTTCTCGTTGAAGGTTTAGACTAATGTTATGTGGCACGGCGGCTTGGAATTACACGTTCTAAAGTTCAATGGATTTGGAAGAGGTTCCAAGAGACTGATTCTCTCTGTAGAAGGCCTGGTTCTGGCAGAAAAAGATGTACGGAGCAGAGGGATGATCGATTCCTTGTCAGTCAAGCTCTTAGAAATCGACGAAAATCTTACAATTATCTAAAAACCACCTACAAGAAGTGAGATTGGTGAGAGTTAGTAAATGGACTGTACGGAGGACACTTATCGAAGCAGACATACATTCTCACAGACACGCTAGAGGACCAAAATTACTCCGTGGGCATCGCGTAGCAAGACTAAGATTTGGGCAAAATTTGTTACTATGAACAATTGAGGATTGGGGTAGGGTTCTGTTTTCCGATGAGGCCCGTATATGTCTACATGATGAAGACAGACGTCAGAGAGTACTGACAAGACAAGGTGAACGTTATGCCGACGTGTGCTTTGAAGAAGTAACACCATACGGTGGGGGATCCTTAATGTTCTAGGCAGGAATAACTTCTGAAACTCGTACGGAGTTAGTTTTTTGCCAAATGGGGCACTTAATGTACATCACTATATCTCAGAAATTCTCGTTCCACATGTGCAACCTGCATTGGTTGTTATGGGAGACAGGTCCATTTTTATGGATGATAATGCTCGTCCTCATCGTGCAGTATCCGCATATATGAAGGAGGTTGGGATTCCTCGATTGGATTGGCCAGCGAGGAGTTCCGACCTCAACCTTATAGAGCATCTATGGGACGTACTAAAACGCCGGGTACGAGCTGTAACTCCAGCTCCACAAAATCTCACAGAGTTAAAAACTGTGATTCAGGCTCAATGGGAACTGATACCACAATAAACCATAAGAAACCTGATCGGGAGTATGAGAAAAAGAATGGCAGCTGTCATAACTGCGAGAGGTGGTCATACTCGATATTGATTTTTGTGTAGGTTCATTTAAAAAAGATTAATTAAAAAAATAATTTTAGTTTAATTTGTCACTTCATACTCATTAAAATTACTTAATAAAATGGTTTTTCATTTTTTTATTCAATTTACCTCAGATTTCTACTTGTGATGATTAAAAAATGTAGAAATTCGATTATAATATGTTGAAACATCATAAATAATAATTATTGAAACATTGTTAACTTCAAAATATAATGATAACCAATTAAGTTTTAAGTGCTCGTTTTTTTTGCAACATAGTGTATGTGGGCTATACATTATTTGTTTAATACTAATCTTCGGTATACTCACTATGATCTCTAAAAGTTTCATCAAAATGTATTTCTTTTTATAACTTCACGTAAGACTCGGGCGTTAGAGTTCGCATTTAAACATAATCGAAGATCGGTTTCCAAAAATCCAAATTCAGATGGTACATTCTGCATATATAGCTATGCCATCTTTTATAATGATCGAAGTTTCCGAAGTATGAATGTAGAAACACTATAGTTTTTGGTCCTTCGAGCCGGATTTTTGGTCCTTCGAGCCGGGTGACCCAAAACTGTAGTGTTTCTATAGTTATATGTTGCGAGTACTGCTTTTACACTGACTCATGTGTTAAAATTATAGTGGACAAAGTGGAAATATTGCTAAAATGTATAAAATAGTAAAATATAGCTTATTGTGAAATTCATGTGATTTGACGTAAACATAGTGCATTGATCGCCTTACATTGATTTGTACGTTTGTTCGTACAATGAAGCTGATGATTTTGAGTGGCCAGTTCTTTTGAGGTGTGGTTTAAGAAACTAATTCTAACTAGGTTCTTAGGTAGGTACTAGATTAGATATTGGTGTTTTTAAAATGAACTTAATATCTTTTAGATCAAACTATAGAAATATATACAGAAGGTCGTCTAGAATGTGAAGCAGATGCGTATCCAGAGCCTGAAGTAACTTGGTATCTTAATGACACCATTAGTTTTAGTTACAATATTGAAACTGATAACGGCAAACTTGTGATTAAAAACATGACCACAGAAGAAGTTGGAAACTACACATGTGTAATAAGTAATGAAAATGAAAGTAGAAAATTCAACGCTTTTGTGTACATCAGTGGATTAGGTAAGGTTTTTTTAAGTAAGTATTTCAAAGAAGGTAGCCTTGGGGGCCTTATTTGGCCTTATAAAAAATACATAAATAACAATACTACAAGAGAATTTATGTTACACTTAATGTAAGAAAATAAATTTCAGATTTAATTTTTACTAAATACTAAATTACAAATATAATATAAAATAGCGATTTACAACACTACATAATTTTTTTACTGCATAGATTTTTCAAAAGTGTTTGGGGGCTACCGTAAAGATAATGCAAAATAATTACCTCTCTTTGATAAGATACACTCTAGATAGAGCGTTACGCTACATACGCAACAAAAACAGTAGGCCAGGTGTGAATCCAATAGTGTGCGTAATTACGCACACAAGTAAGGAGAACTGCTATTGTTTGTTTTTTGACTTTTGACTTTTGACTATGCCTCATAAATATGGGAATTTTATTTTTTATTTACAATATAGGTAAATTAAGTAGTGGGTATAGGAGAGAGCTGGACCAGGTATAGACTTTCGGTGTAAGCCTAGAAAAAAAATTCTAAAAAAAAAAAATATACTTTTTAGAATCGCGTTTTTTCAAGCTTTTCAAATATCTAATTAATTTTTTCATAGCTCATCGTTTTACAAAGTTAGAAATTTGTACTCGGTACTATTGTCCGCAATCTTCTTTAGAATTAAAATGGGTTATCTCTAACAAATATTCACAATACAATCCTTTATACTTTATCTATAGACTAGGGTCGCTATTGTAGTATGCGGACATCGCCAGATATATCGGTAACAGTGTCCACTTTTAAAGAAACAAATGTTCGCTTTATGAATCCTTCAAAACAATACACACATGCACACATCTTCATACAATGCCAGATATACTGGTAACAATGTTCACTTTTTGCAATCCCTTATATTTTATCTATAGACTAGGGTCACTATTGTAGTATGCAGTGTCCACTTTTAAAGAAACAAATACTTTTAAAGAAACAAATGTTCGCTTTATGAATCCTTCAAAACAATACACACATGCACACATCTTCATACATTGCCAGATATACTGGTAACAATGTCCACTTTTTGCAATCCCGTATATTTTATCTATAGACTAGGGTCGCTATTGTAGTATGCAGTGTCCACTTTTAAAGAAACAAATACTTTTAAAGAAACAAATGTTCGCTTTATGAATCCTTCAAAACAATACACACATGCACACATCTTCATACATTGCCAGATATACTGGTAACAATGTTCACTTTTTGCAATCCCTTATATTTTATCTATAGACTAGGGTCGCTATTGTAGTATGCAGTGTCCACTTTTAAAGAAACAAATACTTTTAAAGAAACAAATGTTCGCTTTATGAATCCTTCAAAACAATACACACATGCACACATCTTCATACATTGCCAGATATACTAATAACAATGTCCACTTTTTGCAATCCCGTATATTTTATCTATAGACTAGGCTCGCTATTGTAGTATGCGGACATTGCCAGAGATATCGGTAACAGTGTCCACTTTTAAAGAAACAAATGTTCGCTTTATGAATATGTGATACTCAACCAGTTTATTTATTTGTGTTTTATGTTTGTAACTTTCAAGTTTTATTACATTAATTGTTGTCATATCAGTGCCTCAGGATCTTGCTTCCGTTTTATGCCACTACCACTTTGCACAACATGATATTTTAAACACTTTTCCACATAGTCACTAATGTCACACATTTGTCAATCATATTGAGAGTCCATTTGTAACGACCTCTCAATTCTCTCACTTTCTTCGAACAATATTTGATCAAATATTGTACTATGAAGCGAATTTTCATCTACACTAATCTGAGACACAAAATATACAGACTTCATATTGACTTAATGACTTGTTACACTTTCACACTACCTACGTATTATTACTGTATGTCCGCAACGTTTACTACTGGAGGTTGGAACTAACTATCTATCTATCTATCTATCTCATATTGCAACTAACTATTCTATCTATCTCTTTATCTACTGAGTTTTACTTAACAATTTCTCAACGATTACTCACTGTGAGACACTTCTTTCGGCATCCCTTTATTCATTGCCTTTTATAATTTTATCTAAAGTAGACATTGTTACCAGTATATTTGGTAATGTATGAAGATGTGTGCATGTGTGTATTGTTTTGAAGGATTCATAAAGCGAACATTTGTTTCTTTAAAAGTGGACACTGTTACCGATATCTCTGGCAATGTCCGCATCCTACAATAGCGACCCTAGTCTATAGATAAAATATAAGGGATTGCAAAAAGTGAACATTGTTACCAGTATATCCAGATATACTTTGTATGAAGCATTGTATGAAGATGTGTGCATGTGTGTATTGTTTTGAAGGATTCATAAAGCGAACATTTGTTTCTTTAAAAGTGGACACTGTTACCGATATCTCTGGCGATGTACGCATACTACAATAGCGACCCTAGTCTATAGATAAAATATAAAGGATTGTATTGTCAATATTTGTTAGAGATAACCCATTTTAATTCTAAAGAAGATTGCGGACAATAGTACCGAGTACAAATTTCTAACTTTGTAAAACGATGAGCTATGAAAAAATTAATTAGATATTTGAAAAGCTTGAAAAAACGCGATTCTAAAAAGTGTAATTGTTTTTTTTTTAGAACTTTTTTCTAGGCTTACACCGAAATCCACAACATTTCAAAATTTTAACACCCTAATTTTATTAGCTTATATGAAAGTAGGTGAAAAATTAAGGTACCCGTATTTTTTGCTTTTCTAAAATTTTAACTTTAAAACTCTTAAATTAATTTTTAAATATTGTATTTTTAGAAAAAGCCGATAACGGCTAAAAGTGTCAGGTGTCTATGCGTATTCTGTATTAAAAAAAAAGATATGACATGAGTTGCGTGCGTTCGTTCGTTTCATTCGTTCAATAGTTCGTTCATGGTTCTTTTGTTTCATTCATAATTGTTTATTTTTGAGTTTATTAATTTAAAATTAAATTTTATTCACTTTCATCAACTAAGATGGGTAGAGAAGCACGTAAATTAAATTTCCTTGTATCTATTCTATTCTATTTTTACGTGTTATGGCTCCATCAGTAGTCCCCTTGTATTCTGTTTTGGTTTTACAACTACAACTAATACTTTTTAATGCCAGTTTCCCTTGAATGCAGAGAGTATAGTAGCTTTGAGCGGTACTCGTTACACAGTGTAGTTTTTTCAAAATATCTCTTAAACCACTGAATAAAAAAATAATTAAATAGTGTATCGTGTTAAGCAAAGGAAGATCTCCAAACGGATTTTTAATTTTGGTACTTAACGAAAAATGAAATGTTGTGAATTATTGCCGATTGATGAGCAAAAAAAAAAAAAAAAAGGACATTTCCAGGAAAAAAGGTCTATACCTGGTCCAGCTCTCTCCTATACCCACTACTAAATTAATTTGACGTTCATTTGGGAATTTTAATTTCAAAAGCTTGCAACATCGTACAAAGTTGCTGATTTTAAGACTTAAATATTATTTTTAGTACACGTGTTATTTTTGAGAAATATAATATTATATGACTTACTTACCGATGGTAGGTGATTAAAGTAGTTGTTTTCAAACGTCTTCTATAATTTCGGCACACTTTTATAACACAAAACGCCATTTTGAGGCACAAAATTTTACACTTAGAACAACTGTCAGACACGATGACTCAATCGGTACTGAGCGGTGGTAAAGTTCAAGTCAGGTAACTTTTACACAACATTTTTTTCGACGTGGTCGCGCCGCTTTGCTCTATCTAGAGTGTATATAATCAAAGTTACCTCTATTAAATTTTATTTTGTTCACAATATTTTGCGCGACAACTATCTACTTTTTTTAGAATAAATAGCTTGAATATTTTATTAAAACTTTAACCGATTACTTTTACTTTTTTTTTATTTTTACAAAATTAAATAATAAGTGAAGTTTCAAGTGTTATCGAGGTAAGTTCAAACTTGAAGGCTGAATTGGACAGGGTCTGATGAAAATTGAAAATTTTAAAAACGACTTATCCGATTTTCCTCAAAGTTGGCTAAGAATAATCTCGCATAATACCAAAAAACATTTTTAAAATCGGTTCTTGAGTCTTAGAGCTACGGTCACAGACACATACAGCCAAGCATCATACTTATAACAGGAGGATAAAAATCTAAATAAATAATGCTTTTAAACGAATAAATTATGTCATTTTAAGGGGAAGAATAATTTCGGTTGATTGCCGATTTAACTGAAGCTCCCGAATTTTACGAATGCTATGAACATACCATTTGGGCATCGAAAACTAGAGGATTTTATCTAGCATTGTATAGGATGAAAACATGATTGGTGAAAATTTTCTCGATTACTTAATTTTTAAATCACCTCTTCAAAAACACCTTTTTAGTCATACGACCATACTCTGAAGGGATTTACGTTTAAATTGTACACGAATCTGTAGGTAATTTCAGTACCTAGTATTGATTAAGAAGATGTTTCCCTGCATGTAATCGTTTTTTAATAAATTATTTATTTGTAATGTGCCGCTTACGTCATTTATTCCGAAAAGAACGGACAAAGGGCCGTCGTTGTCTTGCATGACGTGATCGTTGCGCCCGAACCAATCATGCGCCCGAACCACTAGTTTAGGGCGTGGCTTACGATTAGAAATGTTTGAGTCGTTCCTCGTCTTAAAAGTAGAAGTAGCCTAGAAACGGTAGCCTTTTATGTCTATTAAGGTGCCCACTCATTCGTCCAATCGCCGGCGCGCCGCCATCCGGTCCGCCGAAATCGACCACAGACTCGTCCAATTCTTGTAATAAATGGTCCTCTATCCGTTTTCAAATCGTTGTATTTGTGGTTGATTTCAATAGTCGGAACGATCTGTAACACAAACACGGATGTTTGACACTTTGTTTAATCGAATCTTGTGTGTCTGTGTAAATCGTATGATTTACATCGCTAATGTGTTGCCTGTGTTCAATCTCCATCATACGGCTGGCCGGACCGAAAATTTTCGGTGAGATACCGGACCATTGCGTGGGCTACTTAAGAAGCAGCCTTAAGAACCCGCCTCATAACGTTTGTCCCATACTACATTACATGCTACAGCTATATGTAAATTGCGCGATAAATATATGTCTTGGGTTCAAAGTTAAAACTGCATTCTAAAGATACATATATTAAACATGATAAGAAGGAAATAAAATTTTCAAAATAACTTTTTTTTTCAGAGAAACCAACAGTTAATATTGAATTGGACGAAATAAAAGCAAAGCCAGGGCAACGAATTCAAGTCAATTGCAGGTAAATTATATCTATAAAAACAGGAAGCTCTATAACGGAAATTTTAAATTATCAACATTACAAATTCATCTTAAATATTTATTTTCTTAACTGACGGTTCATAAAACACCTTATTTTTTTAAATTTCAGTGCAACTGGAAAACCAGTTCCAGTAGTAAATTGGTCGTTTAAAAGCAAAGATGGCTTCGACAATTACGATTTTGCTTCCCTTCCCACAGAAATGTATGTCAATGAAGGAGTATTATATATCGACAAAGTTAAGTTGTCCCATCAAGGTGTATTTAGATGTAGCGTGGATAATTACTTTGGTTATATATATGATGATGTTAAATTGTCTATTGGATGTAAGTATACCTTATAGCGTGCCTTTGACACCACAAATTAGACACTCAGTTAAGGAAATTTTTCAGGGATAAACTATTCCCAATTTCTCTGTAAATAATCCACCTGTGTCACTATAATTTAGCATATAGTTACTTATTCAATATATCTAAGTGAAATAGCTCTTATTTTTTCAAATAATCTATCACAAAATTCTAATTTTTTTTAGAAGCGCTCTTATACCATTACCCTTCAATTATATATATCGAATTTTTTGGTAGCTTATTGAAAATTTAAAATAATAATTATTTTATTATTTTTGCCAAATTAAAAAATAATATTTTTTTTTTTTTTAATTTTTAATAAACTACAAAAATAAGCGACTATTTGACTTAGATATATATAGATATAGTAACTATTATATATGCTAAATTACAGTGACACAGTTTACAGAGAAATTTGGAATAGTAATATCTCCATGCAAATTATGGATATAGGGCCCTTAATAGCATGCTGGAAAACTGTCTCAGTCGCTCGTTCTTTAGCCATAACAAAGAGTAATCTAATGTATAAAAATCAATATTTCGTATTCTGAAGACTCAAAAACTACTGGACCTATTTTGTTACTGTTGGTACCAATAGATAGAGTGGTTCACGGGGAAGGTTATATGCTATAAAACATCACGCTACGTCCTTTGGGAGCGGAGCAGTAACCAATAATGTAAATGTCCTTTATTATTCGGCGAGTTGTGATATATCCAGTGTTGCCAACCTGTTATATCTAAGTATAATAACGCTAAGTACCTTTTTTCCATTTTTCCTTCTAGGCTCTATCTAATATATAAAAAAATAATATTTGTTTGTTTATTCGTATTCTATTGACTCGAAAACTAATAAACCGATTTGAAAAATTATTGTTGCATTTGATAGCCCAAGTCTTGAGGAAGGTTATAGATAGGGTATTTAAAATCACGCTACAACCCAAGTAGCGGGCAATCGGCTAGTTATTAATGTCATTATAAAACAAAATCTATCTGTACCCAATTTCAAATTCATGCGTAATTATTGGCAACATAAAAATTAAAAGCTAAAACTTATGCACATTTTAAATTACAAAATGTGAAATGTGAAATTTGAAAGAAGCTGCTGTACAAAACTTTATTTTAAAAACATCTACAGTTCACACCAATTCCAAAATGGTATTATTATGTGGTTTAAAGTAATAAGAAAACATTTTTTTAATCATTGATCAATATCAGTGAGCATTTCTCGACGAAAAATACAATAAAACATATATGTGAAATTGTGGCGTTTGTTCACTCACATTTCATGGCGGGCAACACCATATACAAACTCCTTGGCGGGACGTTGAGTTATTATAAAAATAATGTAAGATAGGTGACATGAGCTGTCTAGGGACAATAACACAGATCATGAGCTAGATGATGTTGGTTTAATTATAATTAAGTTATCTTGTGATTGTCTAATAAACATTTGTATATAAGTGATTTAGTTTCAATAGTAATAAAATACTATATTGGTGACCACCGACAAAAACATTTTACACCCACATCATAGACGGCGCCTCCCAAGCACACTACTACAGCACACTAATCGCCGCGCTGGCCAACGCTGTCTCTCACAGACAGCATACCGCGCCGCGCTGCCCTAGGCCGCGCTGTCTATCACAGCCAGCATGCCGCCGCGCCGAGCCCCGAGCGTATGACTCTCAACGCACCGCGCTGTCTTGGCCTGCACCACAGAGCAAGTAGGCCTACACTATCAATCACATTTATAATAATATACTAATCGCATAATAATATACTACGCTACCGGCCGGAGCTACACAACCGCCGCCCGTACTTCGCTGTCAGCAACACAGTACGCTACCGACTAGTGCCGACTGCACCGTGCCACATAGCGACGGGACGGACATCACCGCCGAGCGCCTACATTCCGCAAGATTTTTTTTTTTTATTCTTTATTTTTATTTATTTATTTTTGTAAGAACATTAATTTGTAAATAGTACCTTAACTTTTAATTTTAATGATATTTTGTGTCTTTCTCTCCGTATATTAAGTGTCGTATTTGGTGTTGTTCGCTATGGAGTCACTGAAGACACAGATACAGGTCTTGCAAGAACAGAATGCTGCTTTGCAAAAACAGTTAGAAGACATAGTAGCTTCTACTAAGCCATTATTTGAGCAAAATGCAGCCCTACAAGCTAAACTGGAATCTCAAGGTAACATATCCAATTTTTTTGATGCTACCTCATCCCCTTCCGATCTCATAACTCACGATCTTGGCAAAGTTACGGCACTCGCTCCCAAGTTACCTCCATTCTGGGTTGAACGCCCACAACACTGGTTCGCAAGGGTTGAATCTCAATTTAATATATCTGGCATAAAAAACGACCGAACCAAATTTGATTATGTTCTCGCCCAGCTCGACTCTCGTCTCATCGGGGAGATCGATGACATCTTGGCCGACCCCCCATCTACCGACATGTACGACAAAATCAAGACCAAGCTCATTCGTCGTCTGTCCATGTCGGAACCTCAGCGGCTCCGACAGCTACTCGACCAGGAAGAGTTGAATGGTCGAAAACCGTCGCAGTTTCTGCGACACCTTCGTTCACTGGCCGGGTCTGAGCTCAAAGGCGCCGGTATCTTAAAACAACTTTGGATGCGTCGTCTCCCTGCACACATACAAGCTATTTTGACTGCCCAAGCCGAGCTATCTCTTGACAGTCTAGCCAATATAGCCGATAACATTCTAGAGTTGTCACCTGGGATGACTACAGCTCCTTCTCCTGTGTTTGCCACTAATTCTCCAGACACACAAGATATAAATTCTTGTCTGGACGAATTGACAAAGCAGATTGATGCTCTCAGGGCGAATCAACACAGAAGCAGTAGTCAACAAAGGCGATACCAAACTCAGTCGCATTTGCAATCGCGATACCAACAATCTGTTTCACCTAAAGTATGTTGGTATCATTCGAAATTCGGATCAAAAGCAAATAGATGCCTTAAACCGTGCACTTGGACCGACCGCAAAGAGGAAAACCAGAGCGGCAGTTGCTAACGGCGACACTCAACTGCCAACCTAAAAGTCGCCGGTTATTTGTATCTGACACAAACTCGGCAAGACGTTTCCTGATTGATACCGGCTCCGACCTCTCGTGTTATCCTCGTTCCTGGATGAGACAACATCCGCGGGCTACGAACTACATTTTACACGCCGCCAATGGCAGCGTCATTAAAACTTATGGATCATTACCATTATGTCTCAATCTTGGACTCCGTCACGACTTTCGATGGAACTTTATTATATCAGACGTAAGCACCGCTATAATAGGGTCCGACTTTCTTGCACACTATAAGCTTCTTCCTGACTGTGCAGGCAAACGCCTGTTAGATAACCATACAGGTCTGTCTTGCAGTGCAGCTGTTGCTTCGAGTGATCAGCTCAGTGTCAAACTAATAGTGGAACACCATGACATACTTTCAGAGTTTCCCGACATCACTCGCCCGCCTGGACTGCATCGCGAGATAAAGCACCAGACCGTCCATCACATTAGTACAACCGACGGGCCGCCGGTTTCCTGCCGCCCACGCCGCCTTGGGCCTACGAAACTGACGGTGACAATGAAAGAATTTGAGGACATGGTAAGATGCGGTACTGCAAGACCGTCAACCAGTGCCTGGTCTTCGCCCTTGTACTTAGTCCAGAAACGTGATGCTACCTGGCGTCCCTGCGGAGATTACCGTGCATTGAACGCGCGTACGATACCTGACCGGTATCCCGTGCGTCATATAGGGGATTTCAGTCAAAGCATTACTGGGTCAACTAATTTTAGTACGATTGACTTGGTTAAAGCATATCAGCAAGTACCAGTCTTCGAGGGCGATATATGCAAAACAGCCATCATAACACCTTTCGGCCTCTTCGAATTTCCCTATATGACGTTCGGTCTACGCAACGCGGGACAGATGTTCCAGCGGTTCATTGACGAGGTCGTGCAGGGACTGTCTCTGTTATCCATATGTTGACGACATCCTCGTGTTCTCACGAGACGCTAAGGAGCACTCATCACATTTACGCATGTTATTCCAGCGTCTTCAACAGTATGGTGTCGTCATCAATACATCAAAGTGCAGACTAGCTCAGAAAGAGATCACATTTCTGGGCTACCACATCAGCGCAGCCGGCACACGGCCGCCTGATAACCGTATTAAAGACTTGCAAGAATTCCCTCTCCCCGGAACAATCCAGGGGGTCCGCAGATTTCTAGGTATGATCAATTACTATCGCCGTTTTTTGCCAAAAGCGGCAAAGCTGCAAGCTCCGCTCATTACTGCACTTGCCGCTACAAAAGGCAAAGGCGCACAACAATTCCCTTGGACCGCCGAACTCACTGCTTGCTTTGAGGCATGTAAGAACCACTTATCCGATGCAACTATTTTAGCGCACCCTATTGGTGATGCGCCTCTTGGTTTATATACAGACGCATCTAGTACCCGTATAGGTGCATGTCTTCAACAGAAGGTCAGTGAAGGTTGGCAACCTATTGCCTTCTTTAGCAAGAAACTGACTGCTAACCAATCTAAGTGGCCAGCTTACTATAGAGAGCTACTCGCTGTCTATGAAAGTGTACAACACTTCCGTCATATTTTGGAAGCGCAACACGCGACTATATACACGGACCACAAACCTTTGTTGTACGCCTTTAAACAACGTCGCGAGAGGCTCCCTCCTTCACAACTAAACCAACTTTCATTCATATCACAGTTCACCACTGATATCCAGCACGTCAGCGGCGTCGACAACATTGTCGCTGACGCAATGTCACGAGTGGGGACTATCTCGCTTCATGACGATCACGCAGCACTGGCGCAGTCTCAAGAAACTGACAGCGAACTGCGTGAACTCCGTGACAAGACATCATTAAAGCTAGAACGCATCAGCATACCTGGAACAGACATCACGCTGCTCTGTGATACTTCCACTGGTAGGACAAAACCGAATGTGACCCCTAGTTTTCGTCGACGAATTTTCGACCGATTACATGGCCTTAGTCACCCTGGTGGTCACGCTACCGCACGCTTGGTCGCTGAGCGCTACGTATGGCCATCAGTCCGAAAAGACTGCCGCGATTGGGTACGCAAATGCGTGGCATGCCAGAAATCAAAAGTTACAAGACACGTGAAATCACCCCTCTTTCATTTTGCCCATCCCTCGGCAAGGTTCCGACATGTCCATCTGGACATAATTGGCCCGCTAGCTTCTCACAACGGGTATACTTACTGTCTTACAGCAGTTGACAGATATACCCGTTGGCCAGAAGTATGGCCAATGACCCGAATCACCGCTGAAGAGGTCGCTTACACTTTTGTAAGCGGCTGGATTGCAAGATTCGGTTCACCAGAGACCATTACTACCAATCAGGGGCGGCAGTTTGAAGCAGATTTGTTTCGACGCCTCATGCAATTCATGGGCACAAACCGCACCAGGAGCGCTAGTTACCATCCCCAGGCCAATGGCATGGTAGAGCGAGTACATCGCCAACTCAAGGCAGCCCTAATGTGCCATAATGATACGTGGCTCACCGCTTTATCCATGGTCCTCCTAGGCATGCGATCAGCACTGAAAGAGGACCTTAAAACAACCGCTGCAGAACTGGTTTACGGTGAGCCGCTACGTTTGCCTGGTGAACTGTTACACAGCTCAGCAACGGCGACCTCGTACGTAGATGTCACCGATTTTCTGTCGCAGCTACGTAGTCGGGTTAATCACTTAAGACCAGTTCCCGCATCACGCCACTCGTCATCGGCAACGTTTGTTTTTCCAGACCTCTCCAGCTGCACTCATGTATTTTTACGCGATGACACAGTGCGCAGACCCCTGCAACCACCATACACCGGTCCTTATCCTGTAATCAAAAGACGTGACAAAACGATGACGCTCGTCATAAATGGCAAGCATACTGAAGTCACGATCGATCGTGTGAAGCCGGCTTATTTGGAGAACGACAGCTATTCGCCGTATCCGTGCACGCAGCGAACGCCTGCAACTCCTGTTGGAAGTAACTCGCCTGTTGCTTCACCGACTGTTCCTCCTGCACCCGCTACTTCCATGAACCCGTTCTCAACACTCGCTGATCCGCCGTCTATACTTACAGCTCCTTCACCTCCAATTCAACAACCCTCGCCCCAGTACACTACACGCTCCGGGCGTCGTGTTCGCTTTGCCAAGCCATTTGACCTCTGAGGCTCATCATTTTTATTGTTTATCTTATAATTTTTTTGTTTTTTGTCTTTTTGGTTTTTCTCACTCCGTAGGGGGGTGGTGTGGCGTTTGTTCACTCACATTTCATGGCGGGCAACACCATATACAAACTCCTTGGCGGGAGGTTGAGTTATTATAAAAATAATGTAAGATAGGTGACATGAGCTGTCTAGGGACAATAACACAGATCATGAGCTAGATGATGTTGGTTTAATTATAATTAAGTTATCTTGTGATTGTCTTATAAACATTTGTATATAAGTGATTTAGTTTCAATAGTAATAAAATACTATAAAATAACATTTATTTATTAAAGCAAGTGCTCAATATTCCTTCCCCCAACTCTTATGCACAACCAACATCTTCTAAAAAAATTCTTCATAGATTTCTTAGAGCCTGTGCATTATTTTTTACTTCTTCAGCTACGAGGTTCAATTTTTGTCTCAATTATCTTTCATTACGAGTTTTAGTTGTCTCATAGACTGCTTCTTTAAAATAATCCCATATAAAATAATCCAATGGATTGAGATCATGCGAGCGTGGTGGCCATGCAATAGTACCTCCACGTCGATTTGGGTAAGACTTGTTTAAATAGTCAGTCACTTGTCGTGAATAGTGGGCAGGTACCTCATCGTTCTGTAACCACATTCTCTCGCGTGGTACGTCTACTAATAAATCTTCATCACTAGGCCGTAGTGAATCCCCGAATAGTAAGGGAAGATCGTTCAGGACCAGTTTCCCATTTGAACTCTCACTGAGGCTTAATGGAGCTCGTTATCTACAATTTCTAAGAAACGACCTTGATATTTTTTTTAGTAGACGTACCAAAAGAAGTACGCGAGAGAATGTGGTTACAGCACGATGATGCTACTGCCCACTATTCACGACAAGTGACTGACTATTTAAACAAGTCTTACCTAAATAGACGTGGAGGTACTGTTGCATGGCCACCACGCTCGCCTGATCTCAATCCATTGGATAATTTTATATGGGACTACTTTAAAGAACCAGTCTATGAGTCAACTAAAACTCGTGATGAAAGATAATTGAACCTCGTAGCTGAAGAAGTAAAAAATAATGTACAGGCTCTAAGAAATCTATGAAGAAATTTTGTAAGAAGATGTTGGTTGTGCATAAGAGTTGGGGGAAGGCATATTGAGCACTTGCAGTTTGAGCAGTTTTAGCTTTTAATTTTTATGTTACCAATAATTACGCATAAGTAACGTTTTAGTTAGCAAGACATATGTTTTCTTAACCTCCTTAAATAAAAAAAATGTAGAATATATAAAATATTTTTAAATAAAATTTACATGTTTGTGTACAACTATGAGAATTTCAACTAAATATTTAAAAAAATCATAACTTTAAAACTACTAGGCCTAGGACAACAAGGTTTAAGGTTTCGCTTAGATAATTACCCCCTCTATTACCAACATTCCGTTGGTCCACTACTTACGGGACATCCTGTGTATTGTTTTAAGAGAAAGCCATTCCTGTAAGGCTGTAAAACCGTAGCTAAGCCTGGGTGTGTAGCTAGTATTTATAAAACAACCATTTCAGCACCTCCTCAAATTGAAAATAACAAAGTCCAGACCATCACAGTTATAGAAAAAGAGATAGTGCATCTTAAATGCAAAGTGAAGTCAGATTTACCGGTCAAAGTTAAATGGGAAATTTCAAACGGCGAGGGCATCAAGGAGTTTAACATCAGACATACAACGGACCAATATTACACGCACAGGTAAAGGTGCCCACGAATAATCGTAAACGACCACAGATTCTTCCATCTCTTGTACGAACAGTCCCATGTCTGTTTTCAAATCATCGTGTCTTTGGTCGATTTCGATGTCGGACAGGTCCCGGACTGCTGTCTGCTGTCCACACACGCATTGCACGGACATCTCTAGTGTGTGGCCTGTGTCAATCTCGATCATCGGACAGACCGCTAATTTTCGGTGAGATATCCGCCGAGTCTGTTGTGAGTTTTAGATAAAAATCTAAAATCTCTTTGTTTGTCCTTTTTCACGTCAAAATAGATGAAGTGTTATAGGTTTATCCTGAAATTATTTTTTCAATACAGTTGCTCGATAAGTGGTACTTTACATAGCTGAATACATACTTTTCCCCTTTATTAAATTTACTATACTAGGTCTTTGGTTGAAATTCGTAGACAAAGGCATTGCAATGTATACATAGGTACTTATTTACTTACCAAGGAGTCTATTTTGACATCCGAATGCCTACATACTAATGCTAAAGTGTGTTTCTTTGTCTTTCTTTCATGTCAAAATATATATAGTTGGAGGGCCGGAGACTTCCACGCTCCGAAGCTGAGGCAGAAATCTAGGTATCAGTAAATCAGAAAATAGGTACCTACTATTCCATCCAATCAGAGAACCTTCGCAGTTTAGTCTTAAATTATGTCTTTATTTTGTAAAATAACCTTGTACTCACCAATTTTTTTTAGTTTTACAGCATTGTGGAATGATGCTGGCACCTACCGCTGTATAGCTGAAAATGAGGCCGGAGTCACGGAAAAAGTTATAAACGTTGATGTTCATGGTAACTTATTTTTTTAATTGATCATGTAAATTTTTTTTCCTCATGGATTGCCTTACAGCTCTTGAAACCGTCCCAGGGTACCCAGCTGAAGATAAAATCAATACAGACTTGGTCTTCCGCTAGGTACCCTATGTTCTCTATATAAACCAACAAATTGGAAGTTTATTCTTCCGTTATTTTTTCGCCATTGTTGCGAAAAAATGTTGCCACGTCTTAAAATATATTGAACATTGCTACTGTGATTAAAGACGTTATAATATAAATAAAATATTTATTTCAGTAAATCCTTACATAAAGCCAACCAGGAAGTCATATAAAGTTAAAAGTGGATGCAATGTGACTCTGCCTTGTGAAGTTGAAAAAGGCAATCCCACACCTGAGGTTTATTGGGAACATAAGTCATATTATTATCGCCTTATAAATCCTGTCAAAGTACAGCCTAATGGGTAAGTAAAAAAATAAATGTGGCGTAAATAATGATGTTTAATCCCATAACGGAATGACGCCGTGGTAGCCATGGTGAGAGAGCGTTCATGACGTTCCAACTATTTCAATGGCGGGAAAATTTAATTTTTCAAATATCTTTTGTACCTAACTAATTATTAAATTATTATAAATTCAAAAATAAGTTTGATTGTTAATTTATTTGTTTGTCCTTCTTTCACGCCAAAGCCCAGTAGGTCATAAAACTAAGCATTTTTTAAACAAATTGATTTAATCAACTTTAATGAAGATTAATCTGTAATGAGATTCTTCTGAATATCATATAGATTTTATATGAATAAGTAACCGCTGACACTTGATTGATATTTTTTTCAGACCGAACAACAGTTTGACTCTGGTAGATGTGCATAGGAGTAACCGAGGTATTTACACCTGTACCGCGAAAAATGTTGCAGCATCTGACACTATTGATATAGAGCTAACAGTAGTTTAAGCACTCAAAAATTATATTATCAAAATATTCTAAATATGTAATTGATTAAGCTTTTTATTTTAGTTTTGTATGATTTATTTAGTAAACATATTTAAAGTTGGAAAATTAATGCTTCATTTTTACAATTATGCAATGCAATTACTTATATAAAATTTCATTGTTAGTATAGATACCTAATTACCTAATTAGGAATAAAATAAGCCATATTTTCTCAATAATTATGCTGTAACTAGATTTAAAGACCAAGATATGCTACCTACATTTAATAAGATCTCGATATCGTCTTTGTTGGCACCAAAAATGTGTCACATATTGGAATACAAGAGAACTACGACGACGGAAGACTGTCAAAAGTTGAGTTATTAAGTTTTGTACTAATGCTACCTACCCTAGTACTATTTTTTTTAAAGTATTCTATAATTTGTGTCACTAATAAAAATCTACACAACACAAATCAGGTATTTAGTAATTATAGTTCTAGATGTAATGACCTATAACCATATTTGTAAATCTCAATATAATAATAAAGCGCTTACTAAATATTAACATTGTTATTTTATTTCTCGGGCTTTATGGAATATTCTACACTCAATAGTATGCCTATTACTAAGGTCAGACCAAGTTTGACGCCCCTGTATGGCGCTGGAACAAATTAGCGCGAGTCCGACTCACGCTTAACCGGACCCCGTTTCTTGTATGGGGGACTCCCTTTAATTTTTAACTTTATTTTATTTTTATTATTTGTTGTTATAGCGGCCATAGTGTGAAAATTTCAAGTGTCTAGCTTAGTGGTAGGAGCCTTAGTAATAGGGTTTCCATTTGCACCCTTTGGGTATGGAACCCTAAAAACAACTATAATATTATTTATTTTATTGGCAGTAAGCATATAAATAATCAACTATACTAAATATGGCAAAGCGTTTACACAATTTATTGTAATTTTGTTAATTTCTTTTTCTTGCGCTGTCTCTTCTTGATAGCTGCGGACAAAAAGCAAATAGTTAACATAATGTAAGCTAAATTTAAGCTAATCATATAAGAGTCCGTGGTACAGTGCGTGCTAAATACCTTTGCCAGTGGCGCACAGTATTAATTAATTTAAAAATATAAAAAACCCCTCTTGAAAATTTTTAAAACCTTTATAATTATAAACCGGTTTCTGAGGCGTATATTATACTTCCATGCTACACCACTAGTCGGTAGACCTGTAAGTGGCCAGACCTTTGAGTATTAAGACAGGAGGTGTGAAGCGGTAAATCACCGAACAATCTTTCTTTTGGTGGTGGGGGAGGTAGACGCCTAATACTAACCCCTGTACCACTGTATTTTTCTGTCGTTTTATTGTCGCAACGGCTTTTACGTTATAAGAAAATTATGCTAAAATACAAATATATCTAATAATTATAAATAATGGTTAGATCCTAGATCACCTTTCCCATTTTAAACATCACAATTAACTATTTTTTATAGAATTCTATATCGCGACACAAAACGATACCAACGAAACCTAATGTAACCTATTACTGCTCTAATGATCAGTTTAATTGGTCAAAGAGCAGAAATTTGGCGAAATAACAACCCGTCTATGGCTCCTCCTTAGGCTTAGTACTCTATGTGCCAGACAGATCAGACTGTATAAAGGTACTTACGATCAACTATAATTTCGAAATCAACCGTGTCATGTCCAGCATAGTTATCAGCATTACACGTATACCTCGCTCTGTTATCTGCCACTGTAGCAAGCACTTTGATATCTTGACCGACATTCCGTATCATGATATATTCACTAGAACCTCTAGGTTTGTAGTACCAAGAAATTTTAGGTTCTGGATTGCCTTGCAAAACTCTGAAAAATAATATAAATTTGTATGTATTTGTCTTGATGTGATACCGTTTTCGCCTCTTTTACATTCATCCATACTTTTTATACATGCTCTGCGATTGTGTGTACTCTTATATTGCATTCAACTATTTTTTTTTTCAAGCAATTTTAGTCAATCTTTCATTCTTTGTTCTGGCAATGTATCCAAACCATTGCAGCGTAAATTTCTTTTTTTTTCTCTTGGAATAATCTTGAGAACTTCTTCTCTGCATTCATCTTTACTTTCGCCTTATTCTTTAATTATCTCTTTCACTCTCTTCTAATATTTTCTATATCACGCGCTGAGGGTTCCGTACCATTTTTTCGGTCAGATTTTCGTATAGGTTTGCCTGTAAACTATAAAAAGGCCCTCCTTGGTCTTAAGTTCTCTATATTTTCAAACTGACTCTGTAGTTTCGGAGATAAGGGGGTTACCGTTAATTTTTTATATATTATCTTCATTATAATATGTCACATGATGCACTTAAATAAAAATGTATGTACTTACGGACATTTCAGCGTTATCTGTTTGTTAGGTTTTGTATGAATTTGTGACACAGATTGGTCTAGTTTCGGAGCATCTGAAAAGAAAAGAGCAAGTTACAAATTATTTAGTCTGGTTTAAGTAAATAAGAACAAATGAGGCCGTTATTAAAAGTCTATAAATAGATATTATTTGATAAATATGAGTAGATTACTTGTCATATTTAGTATCTAAACCTCAGCTACAGTACTCAATGATTCCTTTTTTTTAGAAATGGTTTAATTTTAATAAATTAAATCTGGTTTAAAATGTATAGGTAATAACGATATTGCATCCTATTTTGGAGCAATAATGATATTTATATTAGTGATTCAGTATACTAACCCATTCCAGTTACATTAACTTTAGCTTCAATAACTTTCTTTTCTACGCCGTTATCAACTTCACATTTATATGTTCCAATATGGTTATCATCAACATTTTTCAAAGTTAACTGAGACTTATCTGATGAAATGTTAAATTTCTCATCGTCAAGTATTTCATTATTATCAATGTACCATTTTATCGTAGCTGGCGGACTAGAAGTCACTTTGCAAAGCATCATACCATCTTTTCCGAGTTCTACAGATTGGTCTGTAATAATTAAAAAATAAACATTTATATTACAACCCTGATCTTTTCAAGCCACTGTCTTGATATTGTTTTACTAACCTACATTCCTATTGTACATCGATTATTTATAATTTTGATGTAAAAATGTTTCGCAAAGTTTTAAAGATGTGATAAATTATGTGGCTTTTTAATGTTTATATTTGACTTTGTGCGCGTGTGGCTTTCACCGTATTGTGTTTGTCAAGAGCTTAAAATGTCACATATAGGAGTCACTTTTATTACATATTCTGGGGCATAATCTCCTTAAGATGAAATACTTTATTTGTGACCAAGTTTGAATTGCATTGTATTGGAGAAAAAAGCTGTTCAGACATTATTATATTAACGAAGAAATTCTACATATTAATATTCTTTCTAGATCCTATTTTCTCCATATTTTCTAAATAAACGGCTCGGTATATTTTAGAAAAGACCATAGGTAGCTTTTCTCCAATTATTTTGTAAGGTATTTTACTGCGGGTCGTTTTACATTATAAATTGTTAGAAAATTATGCGAATGTTGTTGAGTTACCTTACCTTTAGGTTTCTCCACAATTTTCAAAATCGGTTTAATATTTACATGAACAGTTTCATAATTACTCCCTTCGCTATTATTTGCTTTGCATATATATTTTCCCGGTTTCTTTATTTTGTCAACTTTTAAGTAACTCACATAGTCGTATGGAAGTTCCACAGCCGTTGCCTGCAAAATGTATAAATAAATTTAGTAGAAGTTCGAACGAAGTCGCGGGCACAGCAAGTATTCTTACATTATTAGTTACAATATTTCCACTTTCATCCTCCCACGTTACTGCAGGATCAGGATACGCTGATATTTGACAAGAAATTTTGACATCACTACCGTATTCCACTTCTACAGTTGTTCCTTCAGGTATTTTTACTATAGGTTTCTTGTTCTTAGGAGGCACTGAAAATACATTTCTATAAATTCTTAAATAGAACCAAAATCTATTTAGTCCCACGACTTACGCAATATATTATACTGCTTATCGGTTGGGGATCACCAAGGTTTTACTCATCAACTGTAGATGGAAAAGATGAAAATAAATATACATTTTCAACACACTTGCTCGTAATGTGACAGATATTTCACCGTTTTCTGATACACAAAGTAGCATATAAAACACAAGGGCTTTTTACATTACCATTACGCACTAGTGCTTTTAACTTAACATATTTTTTTATATTTCAGCTTTCTCTTAAAAGACTCTAGACTCTTTGCTATGGTATTTAGATTAAATGGATTTTTTAAAGATTAAGTGTGTTGAAAAACGTCGTATGACACGCGTGAGCATTGGTTATTACACTCTCGGCTTCATTACGCCCTCGCCTCGCGGCTCGGGTCGTACCGTAATCCAGCTTCGACTGTAATGACCAACTTAGCTTCCTTGTATCATAATGATCACGGAATGAAATATTCTTTCAACAAATTAGCAGTCTAACTACTAAAATATGAAGAGCTGTATCATATGTAGTCGTCGAAGGGTTGAAATGAATGGTGTTTCTTCATATTTTATTTACTAAGCCTATGGGACATAAGCATGGAAGTGTTTGAAGTAAAGTTTGAAGTGTGAAGAACTTACCAACTTCTGGTTTTTGCGGTTCGATAAATGTTTTTCCAAGCCTTCTTATTGGTCTGCCAGTAACTCTGTCTTTACCTAAAACCTGGAAACATAAAGAATATTATTTGGTATATTATGTAATCTTATTTGGATCTAAATTGTCAAATTGCTAAGTTTCACTCTATCATCACGCCTTTTGTCTAGGGAAAGCTAGGCAAAGACAATCGAATGCTATTTGCTACGATCCTGATTATATCGAGTCGCGCTATACGCATCCGTCGAGCCGCGGCACCGCCCACTTATAATAACGCAAACACAAAGACAATAATTGTATATCCGCAAACCCGCGATTTAGCTAGTTTAAGAAAAGTGTGGTGAAAAAAAGAAGCAGCCAACCAACGAACCGAAGCGAAGTATACAGCGACCTATGGATACAAATGACATCTCGAAGGCCTTTTAATTTCCTCACCAAAGGGACTATTAATAACATTAAATACTTACACATATTTTGAACAAATCGTTAGGCGGCATGAAGGGCTCACTAATAAAAAAACTGTAGCCATTATTTGTAACGGGTACATTGTACAGAAGTGTTTCATGAACTGTTAATAACTGAACTTCTTGAAGATCGAAGTTCATATCAGGATCTTCTATATTCACTGATAAGCATGTATTCTGTCCTGAAATAAAAAAATAATTAAAAAAGGTGACATTTTGGGAATGTTGTAGTTTTGGACCTGTTGGATAATATGCACTGAATATCAGACAGACATTACGTTGCAGAATTTAAAAGACATTGGTACGGAGTTAGAAAGTTAAAACTTGATTAAAGTTATCCACTTTTTTCAAATGGTCCTTCTGATCACAGATCATAAAAATGTTTAATATGCAGCTGATAGGTCCTTTTTAACAGTTTAAAATATGTTTGAAAAATAAAATTTACGCGTAGATACGTAAATACGAGTACCTACTGAAAGTTTTAAAAATCTCAAAAATTAAACACAATATAAAAATTTAAACTATTTCATTGATTTTCAAAGTATTCTCCGCCATCATCTAATATACTTGTTCATGCCATTAAACCATTGTGTAAGTATTCTGCCCAAAACTCAAGTATCTCACTAGTTATTAATAGTAATAAATAATTTTATAATATTAATAATAAAAATACGTTTATTCTTCGTTTTGTTAAATTTGATTAAAGTTTACTTTGTATAATTTGAAGTGCAGCCAGTATTCTTGCCACTATTCCACGCGGACCTGGTTTATTGATTTATATTAATAAAAAATTTGAAGTTGTAATTGATGAATAAATGTCGTAAAAATAATGTTTTTTGTCACGAAAAAATATAAAGGGGGCATTGTAAATATTGATTTATGATACGGGGAGGCTCGACGCAAAATAAATCGGGAACCCCTGAACTAGAAGAAACAAAGAGCAGAGTAAGATAAACTAAAAAAGTGAGATGATGAATTAAAAAACTGTAGAAAAAGGTGCAGAAATTAGTGAAAAGTTTGAGGAAAAAGAAGACGAGTAGAAGAATGTTAAACTACAATAGGTTAACAGAGTAACAGAGATTTTATTATTAATATCATGCTATAATAAATATTAAAAAGAGTGTGACTTTATTAGTAGACATAGAAACCTTATTTCGAGAAATTCTATCAATGCTATGAAGCTACATTCAGATGTAGCAAGTAAAATCGGAGATAAATAACAGCGAGCTCAAATAAAAATTGTTTCCATGGCATAAAGCTAGTCACGATATAAAAGTTATACCTTTAATAGGTTGCCGTGAAGTGTCCCTTATTGAATTCGGTTTAAACACTGAGAATCCATGTTGAAAGTCGATTGCAGTTTTGCCATTAACAACAACTGTAGTTGGTATGTCGCTGTAAATTAATACAGTATATGTGCCTGGTGCGGGAGATTCTATTTTAAATATCTGAAATAATAAACGGAATGGTTGAAGGTATACTGATGTTTCTGTACCAAAAAATACTGATCTTATAACATAGCAAAACCCTATGCGATCCTTTGAGTTTGCTATGGGCCATGATTTCACAGTCCGCTGATTTGAGGTATCTTCTGGACAGACAGACAAAAAAATCTAATTACCTATCCTATATGGAAAATTACTAAACAGATGGGCTACTCCTCACAACTACCACCGACTAAAGGAGGAAGACTTCTACTCCGCTGGGTACTACTCTGGAGCCTGTTCTGGGAGCTTACGGCTAATAAAATAATACAAACGGAAACTGTTTTAATTATTTTTCAATTTGTCTTTAGTTTAATTTTACAAACCTTTATATCATCGAGATCCACTATGTTCATGGAAGACGTAAGTGGTTTATCGTCCGGACCTTTAACACGAACAATGTTCACATTCTCTCCAGATATTGACACAGTTACATCATCTGTTCTGTCATCTACGTTGAACTGGAATCAAATATTTATGCTGTACCTACACTTAATTTCTTGACTTAATTTCGACGTGTTACATCGGCTAAAGGAGGAAGACTTGAATCGTCTTCCACTGGATACCCTGGACCGGTAACACGGAAGCTCCCGCTGAACTTATTTTCCTTGAAAATTTGCAAAAGTACGCAAATAAAAGCTTTTGCAAACATGGAAACTCAGACTGACCACTCGATGTTTTTTTTTATAGAAAAGAAAATGTGAAGATCTTCTGTTGCGTAATTTCGGTATGATGCATCCCAACACTTAGAACCAACTTTCTGAGGGTCCATGTCAATAATTTGGGGCAACGAAAAACAATTAGAAGTCAAGCGTTCAATCATCGTAAATGGTATATAATTCCCGGCAATTAACTTGAATATATGTCATCTACTGCGCAGTACAAATACCTATTCATTTTAAGATTTTGTACTGCGCACTAGGTGACAGATGTTCTAGTTAATTGCCGGTACCTATACCTAGGTTCGTTTTTGTCATTAACTTGGAATCCCTAAAAATATAATAAACAACTTACGGTGAATAATGCGTCTCCTTTTGGTAAATATTTAGAAGTAAGTACTGATGACTCGCCGTTTAAGAATATAGGGACGGATTCCAAAACCTAAAAAATATTTTACAAAAATTACTAAAATCTAAAAATAGCATAAAAACATCATATATGGGATTTCTTCTTTACGAAGTTTGAAAGTATTTTTTTGCTTCTATATCGGACAAAATATATTATAGGCATGGACATAAAAAAGGAGAGGACGGATCGCCGCTATGACAAAAGTGAAGCAACCAAGTTATGCCAGTTTCATTCCTCACGCACACATTCTCATACGGTTATGCTGATCAGCCGCCATTAATAAAATAAAAAACAATGCCGTCTTGTGTAGTAAAATTATGCAAAAACAACTCCATTACTCATAAAAAATCTCAAGGAATCACATTTCATAGGTAAGTTAGTAATTTACCACTTATTCTACAATTTAAAGATATATTAGTGATAAATAAAATCGGTAGCACACATGCACGCTTGGTGCTTCCCTTTTGTCTTAGCGGCGATCCGTCCTCTACTTTTTTACGTCCATGATTATAGGTATAATTATGCAAAGTTTTTCTACTAAGTATATATCTAAAATCACGCCTAAATACTCAAAAATATCAGATCACTCACCTTGCCTACTTCATTCTTTTTACAATGAAATACTTGACCAGAACTGGTAGCTGCTACCTGTTGATATACTTGGTAATCGACGCTATCCCTTGAAGAGCATGTACCAGTTAAAACGAAAATTATCTGAAAAAGATTTTTATCATTGAAATATACCTAGTACTCAGAAAAGCTGGTCTTATGCTCCCTGGAACTACGTTACGGATATGAATTTGTCCACTTGACGACAGTTGTCCATATTGAACAGAACAGGTAGCAAGTCTATTGCTGCACTCATAGGACCTAGATGTGTCACTTCTGTTATTTTTAGAAGTCTGGGTAGCCCACACAGCCGCTACTTTTAATCCCTGGTTTATTTTGATTCAAGGAACAACACTGTAGCAAGTGTCGCACTTATGTCAAAAATATAAAAGTGTTGCCACTTTTTGCCGGACTACGGCAAAAGGAGGGTTATGAGTTTAGCAGTCTATCTATGTATGTATATATAATCATCTGTTCCCTCATATATTCTAAACTACTCATCAAATTGTATCTCTTGGACAAAATAATATTGATAAATATATGGAGTTTGGTATCAAATGAAAGGTGTAGATACTGAAAATTCTTACATAAAAAAATGTACCATTCGTCTGTTATAGTTAAAAACGCATATACATGAGCAACGCGGCGCCTGCACAATATTATAGTTGTAGAAGGTTTTAGACGCCGGTAAAATCCCTAAATTATTTTTAGGATATTTAATTCAAAATATCTAAAGAACTTTTAAAACAATCTGTGATAAAAAAAACTTAGATTATTTTAATTGAAATTTTTGTGTGTAGGTCTTGTCGTCATGATTTGCAAAATTTTTAGTTTTAGTTAGTTTTTATACACAAAAAATGTCTTAAAAATATTGATATTATTAATAAAATTGAGAGTTTTGTTTTTAGTCCTCATTTTACTCTTGAATTTAATTATAAATTGAAAAAAATCCGCGCGAGCGTACCAACTCCGTCGCTCTATAATGCCGAGCGTTTTCTATAGATATATATACAAAATATAGAGGTCAAATCGTCAAAGTTATTAACAGATATGAAATTTTGAGATTGGGATACACCGTGTGACTTCAGTCTTACAAAGCAAAAGAGGAATTTTCATTTTGATAAAACCTTGCGTTAAATTCATTTAATTGCTTCTCCTCACTGCATTGATGTATAATAAAATGTCTGTGGTGCGCAAACAAATATTATATCTTGTTATTGCATAGTATCTTCTGCGAACCTGGATCCTATAGCTAGAACATACATAAATAAATTCTCAATTACGTCATTCTGATACAAAGAATATGTCGCATTACAAAATTAATAAGTACAAAAAACATTTCTACGTACTGAATTCAATAAGATGGTATTTTATCATCGCACAAAAAACAGGTTTCTAAGAAAGATTGATTGTTTTAATCAATGATTCAAATCATTTGACACAAAATAAATAACCTTGGTTCCGTATTATTCGCAAAGCACTATAACGCCCTAGCCTAATAGTCCACATTTAGCAATATACCCAAGCCTGTTGCTGGACCTAAAAAAACATGCTGCAATTATGCACTATTATTTAACCGAAGGAGGCAGCCCAATGAGATTTTTATTAGTCATTTTTTATTTATTCTTACGTACGTGGCATACCTGAAAAGCTCACCGAAACACGTCGTTGGTGTGGATACGTAATGAGAAGGCCGAAGACCACATGGCCCGGAAAGTGTTGGACGTTGAGTCAGGACCGAGACACCGTGGCAGACCCTGACTCTCATGGATATGAGCTTCAAAGTTCAAATGCCCATGGTCCAAGCAATTCCACCCCAACTGCCTCAAAAATACCTTATTTATTTTGGTCTACCTAACTCTAAACTTAAAACGCCCTCTTTTACCATGAATCGTTAATCATTAGATCACCCGTAAAGTGTTTACTCCGTACAAGTGATGTCATGCAACAAAACAGGAAGCTACCGGAAAACTTATAAAACAATTAATATAATATTAATCAACAGATACTGCCTCATCTATAGCGTAGTGGGCTCTGTAGTGTTATACTTGAAACCGGGTTCAAATGTAACTCATGCCAAAAATGCTTATTAGAAATACTGCCCTTCTAAAAATATCAGACACTTATATGTGTTAAAGAAGTGACAAATCTGGTGACATGCTTTCAGAAACTACGTAACAGATATGAATTTTAATAGTAGATGACCTTGCGGTATGGCCATGGCCAGAGATACCAGTTTTTGCCAGAAGAACAGGTGGTTGCTGCACTTAATGCACCTAGATGTGTCACTTCTATTAGTTTTAGAAGACTGGCAACAGGCTGGCTACTTGTTCTGATATGAGCAACTGGCAAAAATTTAACACTGTTACTAGTGTAAAAGTATAGTATAAAGACCTACGGCTTCCCCCTATGTTAACCCTGTCTGTCTGTCTATTATGCTTTCACGGCTAAACCACTGCACCAATTTTGATGAATACGGAGAGAGTTTGAACCCTAGGGAAGGACACATGCAACTTTTTTTAAAGAGTTATAATAGGGGATGAAAGTTAGTATGGGTTAGTAGAAAGCCAATTGAAATTTGAATTTGACTTTTGAGGCTATATCTATCTAAGCAGTTCTGTTGAGGTTTTTTGAGATCAAAGTCTTAGTCCGGTAATGTTGGATTACGTAGGTACAGGCATTTTAATTGAAGCTATAAGGGCGACCTAGAAAAAAAACCCAAAGCTAATTTTTGTGCAAATGTTTAGGACCACAGAAGTATATCCTTAAAAGTCCTGACTCCTAAAGTGCCGGCGTCCCCTCCCCCGCCCCATAAATATGTCCCGGTTTACAGTTTTTTAATTTTTCTCGAAAACAGTAGGAGTTAGGTGGAAACTGTCAAAGAGCTAAATAATCTTTATTAAATTACCTAACCAATTAGTAGTAGATTGAAACCAATTCAAACCAGCAACATACTTATCTAATTAATAATATATGTATGTTTAATTTGTATCAATTAACCATAATAAATAGAAGATCATAGCAGAAAAATGTTTGTATCATTCACTTTCTTTACTTTCCCATAAAGGCCACGGCATGGCCTTAAGACGGCGTTGCCTATTGTGTGATATGCACACAAGAGATAAACGTACATTTACTTACTTTATCTTTATACTTTCTGTCTGTGAAGTTTCATCAATTATTATTTCTTTAATAACAAAAAAAAATCTTACCCGACTCTGTAATTTCTGGACAAGTTGGTTAACTATATCAACTCTCATATAATCTTTTGCTGAAGCATCAGTGAACACATATATGAATGATTCACGTTTGCTATTTCGTAGGGCAGTCTCTATTGCTGTCATAGAATATTCTGGACAATCTCCACCATCGCCTACTTCTCTCGACAAGTCAGTTAATGCTGAATGGAATTCATCAGGATCTTCAGTAATTTTTGATACGTAGACTTCTGCAATGAGATGTTTTATATCTATACTATGGTCGAGTGGGTAAAACGTCGGCTCACAACTGAGAAGGCGCGGGCTCGATCCCCACATCCGACCATGTACCAATGGGGTTTTATGATAAAAAATCTATGTACATTATCCGACAAACCGTACAAAGAGGCTTTTACATCTACCTACATACCTCAACAGAGCTGGTCACAAAAAATCTTCTAAATGAGGAAGACTTTGTCTTTCGCTGGGTACCCTGAGCCCGTGAAGATTTTTTTTATATTATGTAGAGGTAAAGTTTTGGATGTAGGGCGATGTAGGGGGTAATCTCTGAAACTACTTAGTACCGATTCTGAAAAATATTATTATCACTATTAGACAGCTACATTATCTATGAGTGCTATGGGTTATATTTTATTTTGTTCTAAAATATCCACGGGCGAAGCCGGGGGAGGAAAGCTAGTTTCATAATAAAGTTAAAATTTAAATAATCCTAATCCTAACCAATATTATAAAAGCGAAAGAGTGTTTGTTTGTTTGAACAACAACTGGAACAACACAGAACAGCGGATTGACCTCTTTTATTGTCAAATCCTTCGGGGTAAAATCTTAAATGTCACATTTCCACGGGCGAAGCCGGGGCAGAAAGCTAGTATTGAAATAAAATCATTACAAAATATAATAAATTAGCTATCTATCATCACGCCTTTTATCTCAAGAGGGGTAGGCAGAGACAATCGAATGCCCTTTGTTACGATACTGGCATACCTCTTTCGTTTCTTTTTTATAGATCATACCTTCATACATGCTCGAAGATTGTGTCTAATTTTAACATTGCCTTCAATCATTTTTTTTTATTATAAAAGCGAAATTATTTGCTGTTATCCCTGAGGAAAGACATAGACTAAGTTTTATTAAAAAAGAAAGTTGTTCGTAAGTTTAACGATATTTGTTACTTAAAACGGTTTAATTATTGATCGATTACACACAATCGCCGAGCATGTATGAAAGGTATTATGAATATAAAAGAAGCGAAATAGAATGTCAAGATCGTAACAAATGGCATTCGATTGTCTCTGCCTACCACTCTTGGGATGAAAGGCGTGATGATAGATATAAAAAAGGAAGGTCGCTATTTATTTACTATGAATAAAAGCAACAAAAAATATTACCTGGATCTTTAAACGATATTAACACAAAATTCTCAACTCTCGAAGATTTGGATTCTAAAACACTTTTCAAAATTTTCTTCGACGCTGTAATAGTTTCATCTATGTCATCGTACATAGAACCTGTTGTATCTATTACGAATGTTAAACTACTTTTTGCGTCACATATTTTTAAAAATAATAATACAAATCCTATATGTATGAGATGCATAGCTAAGCCGTGCAAAGTTGTTTGAATATAACTAAGCAATGACCTAAACTTGATTTGTTTTGTACTTTTTATTACCTTGAGCTTGTATTAACTGACTCATCGGTTGAGGTGTTGTTTTAGTCCGATCAGGATTTTTTGTATGGAGACCCATACCTACAATAAGACCCACGTCCCTGATATTTTAGAAGACAAAAATTTCCAAAGTTGCTAGTGCAGGGTGTTTCGTTTCATCTAATTGGGAAGTCTGGATCACTCTTGAATAATGAATTCTAATATTACAATTGCAAAATTATATTTGAGTTTTGTCTTCTTTTCAACTTCTTTCAACCTGTCTTATGGCTCCCGAAACCCTGTCTCCCTCTTTTAGCTGATGGTATTTGTAAGGCTATACCTATTTCCATACAAAGCTGTCAAAAAATTCCGTCTTCGGGCCCGACACTTTCAGTCCGAATGTATTTCGTGGTACCCACAGAGCACGAAATTATCTGTCGCTGCGGCCCCCTACCTTCATAATTTCATTTCATGGTTGACTGTAATCAAACCGGGAACTGCGGGGGAAATCGCAGAGTCTAACAAATGGCGCAACTATATTTCAATTATAGAAAATGTTGATGGAAATCGTTTGTCATAAGTTTTTAATCATAAAAAATCGATTAGTACATGGCCGGGATGGAACCGTGGTCCGTCTAGTAATACCTTAATAAAAATAGTAGTTATTTTTTTTTTCTTTCTTCACGGGTTGCCTTACAGCTCCCGAAACCGTGTTACGGTTCCAGGGTACCCAGCAGAAGACCAAGTTATTTTATTTATTGTTTATGAATAATTATCGAAGGAATAAAGATAAACTTTGGTTTTTATTATTATAAGATTTCGTAAAATCTGATGATGGGATCCTGGAGAAATCGAGAACTTTTCAAATTTTATAGGCGCACTTGAAGCGATTTGGGTTTTTTTATAGTGACTTGTGCATTTGTTTTCAGAAAGCACAATTTTGGTTTTGAAGGTGGTTTTTTTCTTGATCAGAAGTGGTTATTTTGTATAAACGGTTATGTTTATCTAAGTGATTTTGACTGTTTTATTTCTCAAAATCACAAACAGACATTGGTCACCCAAGGGCCGTATTTTAGGGTCGATTAGCTTTAAAATGCTGTTTACCTGTAAATTATGTTAAAGTTCGCTGCTCGACTTAGAACCAGATAGTCTAATGTATAATAATTATAATAATTTAATTTTCCAAAAACCTTAAATCTAATCTAAACATTAAAATATTAAATATAATTTAAACATTTTTCCATACTGCTGCCGTACGGAAGCGTGCCCAGAACGCTGGCTGCATTTCCTCGCTGTATTGCCATACTGATCCTTGTGGGAGGAACGCTCCTGATAAGACGCGTTGACAATTCCTTAAAAAATCCATCGCACTTGAGCTCCACAGCCCTAATGTATCCACTGCAAACGGCACAAATATATAGTCTCTTGCTATATCTTTATACTTGCGTCGTTTGAGGGATTCGGGCGTTCTGCGAAGCTGACCCGGCTTCACGGGAAGTGCCCTGGAGATAGGACGGCGCTATATAGTGTATCTACACATGTGGCATCCCACACTAGGCTCCGTCCCAGTTTCCAGGGCACTAGAGTTAATCCATCGAGCCGCTTCCCATCTTCCCGGTAAATTCAGGTCAATTTCAGGGCAAACTTAAAAAGAACTCGTACACTTGACCTGTTCACAATAGCTAGATCGAAATCTAACGCGGGACTCAGAGCGCCTCTTCGCAGGATATGCAAACAGTATGATGAAGGTCTGGTCTCGGTTGACATATTTAATCTTAATTTGCATAAATTTAAGAAGTGCGTATGTAGGGTGTTGGAGGGGTAGGTGAAAATAATTGCATTGTTTGTGCTACTTGTTGAGCCTATTTCTCTCTGTATGTGTTATTGTTAGTTTGTTTAGAATTTAGATTATATAGGTATATGTTATATGTCGTTCAATTTTTCTAAAACTCTTGGTGGGAATAATTTAAAGGGTAGGGCACTTCCTCACTTATTTTTTATTTTATTTTTTATTATCCTTATATTGTATATGTCTTTTTTATTATTATTATCTTGTGTACATAACGTTTTACCTACACCTTTTGTAAATTCTCCTTGTAAATAAATAAATAAATAAATTCCGCATGGTTCGAGTGTATACTTCTAAGCATGAGGTGACCGTACGTGGGGTTCGAATACTGACCAGCTTTTCTAGTGACGGAGGGATGGCTCCATCCTCGCTTAACGAATCAGCATCGCGATTCAGCGAGGAAATGCATCCAGTATTCTTAACACTATTTATATTTAATTTTAAGGTTTTTTAATTAGTTGTATTATTTAAATATAAGGTGACAAATATCAACAATCGCTAAATCGTGAATTTATATCTGTTTTTGCCTCTTTAATGTCAAATTGCTGATAAAAATACCGGCCACCTAAGATTTTGCAAAACGACGAGGCGGGCCACGCATCGTCTTATAAAATCTTAGCCGGCCACTATAGTACAGTAAGTTTAGTCAGCTAACACAAAACTATAAATTTCCAAATGTTACTAAACAATATTGTACAAAATATAAAATTTTTATTAATATAAAATCCTTAAATCAAATCTAAAGATTAAAAATAACTAAATAAACCAGGTCCGCGTGGAATAGTGGCAAGAATACTGGCTGCATTTCCCCGCTGAATCGCGATGCTGATTCGTTGAGCGAGGAAGGAGCCAGCCCTCTTGTCACCAGAAGAGATGAATTGAAAGAATGAACAGAAATGATGAAGAAGCAAAATTATTTGTGAACATTTGAGAATAACAAAAGTCAATAAACATTAATTGCTTAAGAATTCCTGGATACGACCTTGGCTTAGGGCTTGATTTTCGAAAAATACTTTCTTAGTGTATCACTAGGTACAGTGTACAGTGTATTTCATATTTAATTGTATATGCCCTGAAATAATTATGGACTGTCAGTCAGTCAATCATAATAAAGTTAAAGTTGATCATCAATAAAAGTACAGCGGTATACACCTCACTTTTTGAAAATTACTATTATATATCTGATTAATGAAGAAGAAAAAACAATTAATGTTTTATTGACATTTATTTTTTAATAGTCTGAGTAATCCTCGTATTTTTCATTCACTTTAAAAATGGAAACACTGATATTAAAAGCACTGGTGAATTCATTGAGGTGACAACAGTACACGTAACCTCCTTGGTCTGTTTGACTGCGAATATCCGCCATCCATTTAATTGTTTTGCTAATATCTTTGCATTTTGTGTATTCATCAATAGCATCGCCTTTCAAATTAGGTACATTAACATATATAACAGCCACTACTGGTACACCAATCTCGATATCAGACAGCACCTGTAGGTAAATTAAATAGATTTTTTGTAAGTTCGTCGGTATTAGTGATGTTGTCTTTTGATTTAAAATAAGAATTTAAATATATAGTAGATAATAATAAGGCGGCTTGTGGCGAGCCGAGGGTGAGTAACGACACCTCCAAATCTAAGTGCTCCAGGGAGTAGGTCAAGGCAGGCGTCCCCATTGCTAGACGTAGGACTGGCTGGCCTTACTTAGCTGTCCAGGGTGGAAGTGTCTAAAGGCAGAATAACGGGGAAGCTAATATGTGAAACCGGAGTCACACCTCTTGACACCCCCAGCCGCATTATCTCTGATGCGCCAGCCACAACACTTTAGATTAAACACTCTAAAGGTCCTCTACGTATTGGGCTTATGTCCCCATGCAAGCCTTACAAAGGACTGGGACTTGTGTCCGTCTCAAATTACATAATAATAGTAAATATTAAATTCGGATCAAAAAAAATCTATAGTTTGTTAGTAAGTCTTACACAATTTATTTATATAATATTTACAAAAATCATTAAGTTAAATTAACACTGTATCCGGGAATCTGGTTTCGCTCTGTAAGTACCCGCGGATACAGTGCTACACAATGGGGTAGTCATGCTTATCTGCCGTCAGCCGTTATCTTCTTTGTCATCTTCAGGATTACTGTTACTGCTGCCTCGCAATGTGCGCAGTAAAGACGCCGTCTTCTTGCGTAAGATGGCATGGTAGCCACCGGTTCGCGCCTCCGCATAAATTTCTGACGCACTACAAAAGCGGGGCAGCCGCAACAACATCCTGAAGGCATTGTTATATTAGATGCGAAAAGCATTTTTCGCTTTATGGATGCCGCTAGCTTACAGGCTGCTAGTGAACAGTGATAGGCAACTATGATAAGAAACTAATTTAATAAAAAAACAATAATTACCTTCCATAAATAAAGAGGCACTGGGATTTTGTTATCATCGTCTAAATATATATTTCTGGATACGTTAAACTCGTCAGCCATTTGCAAAACTCCAGATGTCCCAGACCATACTATTAAACCATTTAAATACATATATGCTCTATTTCTAATCTTGTTTTCCAGGTGGAACCAGTTTGACTGAAATTAATTATTAAAATGTAATATATTATGTTTCTTAAGTGGGTATACTTACATATCATCACAACTAATCTCTTAGGGTCCTTTTCAACATTCTCGCATGCCATATCAAATCTGATGATCGCGACCAAGGATTTAAAGGTGTTGAGAGATTATTATTATGTTTGACGGATGACAAATAATCCAGGTTTAAAATATTATATACCATAACAAATATTGTTGCGACGTGACAAGTGGGTTCACGATCGTTAGAACCCCCAAGTCTGCAGTGTCAGGGGTCAATGCGGAAAATAGCCAGGCAGTTCACCCATCTGTAAATGCTACCTACTTTTTACTACCTAAAGGTTTTGCTATTTCTAACCATAAAACTACACCATCTGTGTCCAACGACCACAGAATTTCTAAAGAAGAACTCATACTTACAAAAATAATTCGAACTACTTACCGTTTCATTACAATTATTCCATATAGGTACTGTATTCAAATAGTTAAACGTAGTTAATTGCATCGCACCATACACATTTGAAGGATCAACCAATTGAACTTTCGTCATGCAACAATTCTTTGGTAAATTTCGAAAGACGTTCCTAAATTTTGATCCTTGTGTATTACAATTATATACATAATTATAATTTACATCGGCTGATAAATCCTTTGTCCATTTATATTTTATCATAGTTTTAGTAGTATATTGACGAGATGTGAGGTTCATTTCTGTATACAAAGGTATTCGTTTTTCTTTATCAATACAAATATCATATACGTTTACAAATTCGGTCAATGTTTCAAATCCAACTTTAATCAATTCGCTGTTTTTATCTAAACAGGTTTCGTTAGTTTCTTTCATGGTTGGTTCCAGTTCTTCACTACATTTTAGTTCAGAAAATTTATAAATGTTTCCGTTGATGTCAAATTGATCGCCACCTTTGCATTGCGATATAATTTGCGATTTTTTAATCTGGTTAATATAATTAGATTTTTTTTTATCAGGACATGTTAGTTTGACCATTGATTCTTTCTGTATCTTGTTGTACTTATATGCAACGTTGTCCAACCATGTGGAATCTAATCTCAGCAATAAAGGCTTCATAAGCACGTCATCAACATCTGTATCAGGTTTTATAAAGCAATCTGAAAATTTGAATTCAACTATTAGTACAAAATATATGTCAATCTTCTATATTGTATAATATTGATATGACAAGCAAGTCTTTTCTCGCAGCGTCACCCAAGTGGTAATGATGAATAAAAGTTTCCAACCTAAGAAGCTCATCGGAACTGGCCTCAAAAATATCATCAGCTAAATTAGGAAGAATTATTATGATCCGCTGGGTTTCCAAGCTATAGAAGGAAAATATAAAAATTTAGGATACGTTTCGCAATTGTAATATCATAATATATAAACCAACATTAACAATATTCGATAGCCCAATTTCTTCTATTGGTGGGGCCACATTATCGGGCGAAGATTCGTGTTGCGTTGTCGCGATAAAACTTCGTGTTCGTTCAACGTCGATTTACATGTCCATGTTATCGGCAGAAAATTCGTGTCGCGTTAAGTTCGAGTCTGGCGATGGAGGAAGCGCTTGCTTTGTATTATATGACGGTGAATTATTACACTTGTTTTTTTCTGGAAAGCCAGCAAAAATCGAAAGACAGAAGAAAAAAATCCGTACGTTGCCCTCGAACTCTGTACTAGAAATGAAGAATGCGAAGAGCCACCACTCGTACAAACTCTGTCGCTATAAAACCCTTTGATGTGCAGTGATTTACCGATAGCAGCCAGAGCTTGCCCGAATGATTCGCAATAGAGCAGCTTCTTCTAAAATTTTACAGGTACGCCACAATATCTATCTGTTTAACAAGGGTAAATATTACAATTATTTTCTTACCTTGTGCAAAAACTTTAAAATTTCGAAAAAAGTTACCATGCACGCCCTGTACGAAGCATGTGTAATTGCCCCAATGTTCAAGATGGAGTGTCTCAAAATTCGCATTTTTTAAAATCTGTCCATTTTTCCACCACTGTATCTATAAAAAGAAAATATTCATATTTTTGATTTGCAAATATCTAATAATGGAACTTGTATTTTATTTCTTTTGTAATTTAAATTAAGTTTATTCATATTTTTTTTTATTTACATTTATTTTAATTATTTACACATAACAATATAAAAACCTTAAATCTAATCTAAACATAACAACTAATATACTAAACAACAAAAATAACTAAATAAACCAGGTCCGCGTGGACTAGTAGCAAGAATACTGGCTGCATTTCCCTGCTAAATAAATAGGTTATAAATAGGCCCCGTCGACCCCTATCCGATCAAATATTGAATTTTACTGTATCAATTTTAGGTTTTATATATAGACTACGGACCGCCCGCGGCTCCGCCCGCGTAGAAACTATTGTGCACAGGTTTGGGATAATTTCGTATTGTGTAAATCGGCCTTAAATCGCGAAACCAACCAAAGAATATATTGTGTAAATCGGCCTTAAATCTCGAAACCAACCAAAGAAATGTTACGACTTTTTCAAACGACAGCACTGGCATAGACAATGGATTCGCTCTCTTTTGGCTCGAAATTCGAACTTGCGATTTTATTTTGCTTACTATACAAAGATTACACACCCAATATCATATTTTCTTAAGTTTTCCGCGATTCCCGAGATCAAGGATTCGAAATACATACAAATTTCTGAGAAGGAGTACGCAGTTTGGGGGAAACGTGTCAATAAAGTTTCGTAGAGCGCCATGCCGCTCTGTCTCGTTTTTTTTATCTCGTACTCGTTCTGGTTTTTCAATTTTATTATTATTATTATTATATAAATATAGACATAAAAACACTTACAATTGGATATGGTTTTACATCTACGTCACAACGTAAAAGTTGATCCGATCCATCAAATTCAATGGGTCCCTTATCTTCATACGTCGGTTTTGGTGGCCATCCTACATCGATATACAGCGGGTACGATTTGGAACCTTCCATATTACTAACTCGACAGGTATAATTGCCATCATCGAAAACTGATGCATTTTTAATATGAAATTCTCCCGTTAATAATTTTTCACCATTCTGTGGAACAATAAAAAAATCATAGCGAGTTATTTGAAACCTGCGCTTATAATTACTTATCTATTAGAGATAGACATAATATGCTACCGCGGATTATTTTGTAGATCATTTTATTCTACACAATTCTTTTCTACAACATTTTGTTATATCTCTGACGGATTAGACAGCATACGAATCTAAAACGCGCAGGTGCTTACTTTCCCCGACTTGATTCACTAATACGGTTAATGCTCAGCTCCTAAATATGATAGATTATCGACTTCGTGAAAATCGTAACAAAATCCGTCGACCAAAAATAATTTTGAAAAATGATTAATTCAAAAATAAAGTTTTAGGAGGCTATGCTAAGGTAGTTTTCTATGGAGAGCTACGCCTATTATTTTAGTAACTTAATACCTATGTTATAATGTCAAAATTGTGGGGGGATGAATGGACGAACGACATGAAATTATAAGGATTTCATTTTTACTATTTGACTACGGAATACTAAAACATGCTTTCACCGACTTTCATAAACCGTGTATAGTGAAATACATTCCTTATTATGTTTCCTATTACAATTATATTTTTATCATAATTTTGTTCAAATCAAGTTTATTACCGACTGGTATAAACAGGCTTGCAACTTGTTCTGTTTAAAATGGACATCTGGCAAAATGTGAACAATGTTACTGGTGCTGTTAAGGTGTGTTAGTTGTTTGGTATAAAGCTCACAATCAACAAATCGAGGAAAATATTTGTACCAATAAGCAGAGTAAGTGCCATAATTTGGGACCAAAAATAAATAAAATAAGGTGCGTCGGTGGCCGAGTGGTTAAGACATATTAACGGGTTCGTTCCCGGATCCCATCAATGGGTTTTTTATAATTAAAAACTTATGTAGGTATTTCATCTTAGAGGTTTTTCCATCTAAATATACCTCAACAGAAATGGCCGCTCGTTATGTCACAAATACTCAGCTAAAAGAGGGAGACTTGGTCTTCCGCTGGGTACCCTGGGACAGTAACACGGTTTCGGAAGCTGTAAGGCAACCCGTGAAGAAAAAAAATTAATAAATAATCGATTTGACTATTACCTAATACCTACCTTATACCAGCGTTCATCTTCATTACTGTTGTTTTTGGGACACTTTATATGCCTGTTTTCACCCTTTAATAAATATATATGCTCACTATCTTCAATAATATTCACGAATTCTGTGGATTAAAAAACACGGTCAAACAAAACTGATTGTTGGCAATTTGAGGGGTTTTAAGAGGATAAGTCTTGTTTCTTTTCTACAATATTTATAGTACAAATAAATACCTATCCATAAGGCATGCCCATGAACAGACAAGCAAGAGAAATATGCGTAAGAGTCTAAATAAAGACTGGCATTTAAATTGCAATCTATAGCTGCAAAATTGCAGTTAAACGTAACTGAATCGAAACTGCTAATCAACTGCTAGCAGTCAGATCTGCGCAGTTACATTAACTGCATCCAAATTGCAATTCTAGCTATTCAAATGTAGACCGGCAAATAAACAGACAAGATAGGTACTCCTTCACCAGACTTTTTAAATTAGTAAGTTCTATTTTTCATGAAGTGTCATCAGATCATATACAATGCATGTAAAAAGTAGAAAAACAAATCCTCAGCCCATTTACATTGTGCGTCATAAAAAATCATCAATTCTATATCCTTTTTTGTAGTCACGTTATCTTATGATGTAATATCCCGTACGAGCGAGAAGTGAAGAAGAATAAGACACAAAATTCCAAAACTCTTACCATTAACATATACTTGGAACGTTCTTATATCTTTGCCATAAATGTTTTCGGCAAAGCAAGTAAAGTTAACATTTGCTTTTGGATTTTTAATTGTTATTGTCATGTTAGAATCCAATGCATATTCCTTATCTGAAACAATGATTAAATCTATGATATTTTCCAAAACCCACATTTAATTTACTAGAAGTGCTGGTATTTTCCACGCAAAAACACTTTCAAAAGGAACTGCTAATTTTGTTTAACAAAGTAACGTTTACATTATAATTTTAAATGGTTAATTTTATGACTAAAGCGATTTATATGATGAAATTAAAGAATTTTAGTATTTTATATTATTTCATACCATGTGACCGATGAGATTTCTCATCGACAACATGTTTCTACATACAAACATTGGAATGGAATAGAATTATAAAAAATCTCTCCATAGGGTACTAAAGAAATATTTCCTCCAAAATTAGGTCCAGGTTTAGATTGTACATTGTCGGTCAGTCAGTCAGTGTAAGAGTATTATTAAGTAGATTTACCTGATTCTAATACTTTTCCATTATGTTTCCAAACAATTCTTGGGAGCGGATTGCCCTCTACTTCACACGGTACCTTAAGAACGTAGTCTCCGATTACAGCTTCATAAGGATTATCATATGGGTTATTAACAATTTTCGCTGGTGCTGAAAGTTTAACAAAATGAATACAGAACTTTCGTTATCAGAACTTCAAATCGAAAACATTTATATTATGAGACTCTGATATTTAAAGCAATTGCACCAGACACAGCTTTTAATTTATATCAATCTTTAATTTTCGAATATAACATTTTTTATCTTTAATGAACCTGCCCGAAGTCGCGGTTATCTTTAGAAATAAAAATTAAATGCTGTTCATTGGTAAGCGCATCACTGAGAAGGGCTGGATCGATTTGGCAATTCATAATAGTCTAACTAAATAATGTTTTTTGGACTTCGGAAAAAATTGGAAAATAAAGGAAAAACTGAAAATAAAATTATCTCACCAAGTACATTCAAATTTACTTTATATTTGAGTTGTCCATGAGTATTATAGGCCATACAGTAATAAGCGCCGTTGTCTTGAAATTGAGCTGGAAATCTGAAAATAAATAAATGTTAGCTATAAATTTCCTTTTCGACATTAGTTTGTAAGTTATAAAATGGATAGGTACCTTAAAACATTATCTTCAAGTTTGTATTTGCTATCAGTAATAGTATAACCATTTCTGATCCATTGAACTTTAGGTTTAGGTAAACCATATACTTCACATTCTAGCTTGGCTTCAGCATCTTGCTTCACTTCAACAAATGATTCTTTTTTATTTGCTCTAGGGGGATCTGAAATTTTCAAGAATTTTAATTTCTCATAATCTCGTTAATATTATAATTTCGAATTTACTAAATAATAATAATGAAACTTGATAAGGAGTTAATGACAAAGGATTTTTTCCAATAATTAACGAAAACTGCGTCAAATGTACCCTTAAATTGTATGGTATTATTTATGTTTTAGATAGTTATAATACCGTAGAATGAAAGTTAAACAAGTGTTTTGTCTCCTTTTATAACAGTTCATAGATTTGTTAGAGAGTAACAAAGTAATATAACTAAACAATAAAATTGTTCAACAACGCTAGTAAATCGGTTCATTACTTACATTCAACTATTACATTGATAGAGTGATTATCGGTTCCCACAGAATTTTTAGCTTCACAATAATAAATTCCAGCTTGGTTTATATCAGCTATTGGTTGAATTAGATTATCCCCAACACTCAGCAATTTTTTCGGCACACCCTTACTATACCATGTTACCATGGGTTTTGGATTTCCCGATAAAATTCTGTGAAATAAAGTATAAAAAATCAATTTCGTAATCGTTCTATATTTACTAAGTCTCAATGTAGACGACTGTTTCAACCGGTCACCGATTTATAGATCGTAAACTAAAACTTTTACGATCCTAACAGAAGTGTTGACAGCATCCTGACCTGCACGCGTAAATAGCCGCCAACCGCCGTACTAGATAACAGACGACTAGACGAGGTTCTGACGACCGGCTGGCGGTTTAACCACACGGAATCGGCCTAGGGATCCAAATAAACTCTCAAAGGTATGTTGGTAAAGTCAAGGATAAGTAAGATTTTGTAAGATAGACGTTTATGAAAGTGCAACTAAATATACAGAAATTGCCTTGCGAAGACGCAGAAGGTGACAAATTGGCTACCGGTCGTGCGAATTTCAAATCTAAAAGATCACAGTGTTCCGCCTCAAGAACGAAGAGTTAGAGCCAAACACCCTAAAAAACGAATTTAGAGATTGCGCCTTAACATCTGAAGAATAGGAATACTACTGAAAAAGATGTCATCTTAATAGAAAATAGCAAAACCTCGGGAGAGTATAGTGACTAAAGCGTCAGGAATTGGCCCACTGTGTTTGTTCCGCTTTACAAGTAGTAATTATCGCCTTTTTCGCTTCATAATATACCTATTTTAATGCATATCCTAACTAAACCAACTATTTCCTTGTCGAAAGAGTTTACGCCGGAACACGCAGACTTTATAAGAGGGAAGGAAACATTTTGAAGACCTCAAGTCTTTCTTGTCCGAGATTGCACCGCGATTCGTGACGGACCAAGAAGGCCAACTTTAGTTTATTTTTCATTTTCGAAGATCGTCAACTACGTCCATACTGCAGAGGCTCGCGCCGCAGCCTATTTCACTCTCCGGCCCTCCAACTATCTCTGCTCAAAAAATCACTTCCATCCGATTCTTTGTTTTGACATAAAATAAAGACAAACAAACATATTTTCGCAATATAAAATTAGTATTCTATTTAAACCGACTTTTGTTAATAATGATTCTGCAAAATTGCTATGGTAAGGTTCCTCATGGTTTCCTCCATATTTTACTCACTAGATTTCCGCACTTGGAATTTTTTAAATATTACAAATTGTAGGTATCCTGGAGGATTTCTTGAAAAAAAAGTAGCCTATGTCGGCTTCGGCTACTTCAACTGTCTCTATGCTAAATATCACGTCTATCCGTTGCTCTGATTTGACAAACTAACAAACACTTTCGCATTTATAATATTAGTTAAAACTTACGCTTAATAATAAAAAATGTGAAAAAGAAAAATAACGTACTTGCATTGCAGAGTTAAATTATTGTTGATTGGAACTGTTAGGGTTGAAATTTCTTTAGATATTTCTGGAAGTGCTGTAGAAAAATAATAATATACTTAAACACAAATAAAATACTCAAATACAAAATATATAACAGCTGCTTAAAGCTGGGGTCCCACTGCCCGTGTGGTCTGCGAATCTCATGCCATCGCAGATTGCGATGGCCCATCGTAGTCGGTCCGATCTGTCGTTAGTCGGTAAAGGTGCCCACTCATTCGTCCAATCGCCGGCGCGCCGCCATACGGTCCACCGAAATCGACCACAGACTCGTCCAATTCATGTACGCGCGGCCCACCATCCGTTTTCAAATCATTGTATTTGTGGTTGATTTCGATGGCCGGAACGATCTGTCACACACACACGTCCACACGCCTTTGTTTAATCGAATCTTGTGTGTCTGTGGTGATCTAGATCGTATGATTTACATTGCTAATGTGTGGCCTGTGTTCAATTTTCTGTGAGATACCGGACCAGTGCACGGGCTACTAAAGTTCAAAGACGCGACGACGCACGATTGGTTGCTCAGCATATCAGTTGCATTATTTGCCATAACATTGCCAGGTCGCGCAGGGCTGCGCGAAAGACCTCGACAGACGTGGAACCGTCCGGCGCGGCCCCTCAGTTAAAGGACCATGGGACCCCGGCTTAATTATTCCCAACCCAGATAAAGATAAAACTCCTTTTTAGGATTCCGTACCCGAATGGAACCTTTTGATGCTTGTGCCAACGATATCTGTCTCTCCGTCCGTCTGTCTGTCACAGAGCCTGCTTCTAAACGAAATAAGATTTTGACCTCTATCGGTCAGCATTATATTCAATACCTGATTTGACACCCATACCTTCTAAATTACATGTTTTCTTTAATTGAGGCTGGTATTATTGGTTGATATTATGTCATGTTAGTGTGTTTCCTTTTTAAAATGAAGGTACTTAATCATTTAAGGCACTTAGTCATTAATTCGACCTGTATTTTACTAAGTAGCAGTGGTATATATTATATATGGTCAGAGGACTATATGTAACATACATATTTTACGATATCTTTTAATTGTCGATGAAATGTATTTATAAACCTCAAATACATTGGGTTCAGATTTTAATGATGTGTTATTAACCGAACTTCAAAAGAAGGGGGAGGTTTACAATTCGTGGGAAACTTTTATGTTTTTTATGTATGTTCCCCGATTACTTGAAGACGCCTGGACCGATTTGGAAAAACTTTTTTCTGTTTGAAACGGTATACTTTCCAGGTGGTCCCATGGTCATTAGGTCAGGATCTGATGATGGGATCCTAGAGAAATCAAGAACTCTTCAAATTTTATAGACACACTTGAAGCAATTTGCATTTTTTTTATAGTGACTTGTGCATTTGCTTTCGAAAAGCACACTTTGGTTTTGATGGCGGTTTTTTTTTCTTTATTAGAAGTGGTTATTTTATATGGGTAATTCTTACTTTGTACAGAAACTTCAGCTATATATTTTTCAGTTCCGAACTTATTAGTAGCAGTGCACTCATAATTTGGACTACTGTCGTACTTCTCTGCAACGAATCTGAGGGAAAATACATTATATTTAATATTCTAAATAGCTAATAAAATGAACTAAAACTGAGTTCTAAACTTGATAGTAACCTCCACCCTTCTGCTCTATCAGATGCGTCCCTATAAGTCTATTGCGTAGGCTGTAGGGCACAGGGTGGTCAAAGTAGTGACGTCTAAATGACAACTTTTTCAAAATAGCGACTTTTTTAAATATCAACAATATTATGAAAACCTACAACTATTCTACCTAAATTGGCAAAAGTTTTATAGCGCACACCTTTAGTGCACCGGCTTATTTGAACCACCAGCAGAAGAAAAGCCCCATTTAGCCGACGATATTTTAACATTATCTCAGAGCGTTGAAGCATTTTGAGATATAGTTTGAACCAAACTGTATTTACTAATAACTATAAATATTTGTCACGCCAAGGAATATATTGGATAAACTTGTCCTGGGACTAAAAATAGTAATAAAATTACTTCAAAGAGTTATCTGGTCCAATAGTATACTTTTTTTCATCTACTAATTGGCTACCATTTCGTGACCATTTAATATTTGGTTTTGGTTCACCGTCAACTGAGCAAGGTAATGTTACTTTCATTCCAACTTCTGGTTGGAATTTTTTCATAGTTCCTGAGGGAAATTCTGGACGTCCTGTAAATATGACAAATTAGGAAATTAATAGATAATTCAGCAAAGCAATATTTATCTAACTTACTAATGTATGTAGCTGTATTGAATCATGGCATCTACAATTACAATAACTTTTAATTATCGGTGAAATCTATTTATAAACATCAAATACATTGGGTTCATAATTTATTTATGTGTTATTTTATATGGGTACTTCTTACTTTGTACAGAAACTTCAGCAATATATTTTTCAGTTCCGAACTTATTAGTAGCAGTGCACTCATAATTTGGACTACTGTCGTACTTCTCTGCAACGAATCTAAGGGAAAATACATTATATTTAATATTCTAAATAACTAATAAAATGAACTAAAACTTAGATTCTAAACTTGATTTCAAACTCCACTCTTCTGCTCTATCAGATGCGTACCTATAAGTCTACTGCGTAGGCTGTAGGGCATAGAGTGGTCAAAGTAGTGACGTCTAAATGACAACTTTCTCAAAATAGCGACTTTTTAAAAATATCAACAATATTATGAAAATCTACAACTATTCTACCTAAATTGGCAAAAGTTTTATAGCGCACACCTTTAGTGCACCGGCTTATTTGAACCACCAGCAGAAGAAAAGCCCCATTTAGCCGACGATATTTTAACATTATCTCAGAGCGTTGAAGCATTTTGAGATATAGTTTGAACCAAACTGTATTTACTAATAACTATAAATATTTGTCACGCCAAGGAATATATTGGATAAACTTGTCCTGGGACTAAAAATAGTAATAAAATTACTTCAAAGAGTTATCTGGTCCAATAGTATACTTTTTTTCATCTACTAATTGGCTACCATTTCGTGACCATTTAATATTTGGTTTTGGTTCACCGTCAACTGAGCAAGGTAATGTTACTTTCATTCCAACTTCTGGTTGGAATTTTTTCATAGTTCCTGAGGGAAATTCTGGACGTCCTGTAAATATGACAAATTAGGAAATTAATAGATAATTCAGCAAAGCAATATTTATCTAACTTACTAATGTATGTAGCTGTATTGAATCATGGCATCTACAATTACAATAACTTTTAATTATCGGTGAAATCTATTTATAAACATCAAATACATTGGGTTCATAATTTATTTATGTGTTATTTTATATGGGTACTTCTTACTTTGTACAGAAACTTCAGCAATATATTTTTCAGTTCCGAACTTATTAGTAGCAGTGCACTCATAATTTGGACTACTGTCGTACTTCTCTGCAACGAATCTAAGGGAAAATACATTATATTTAATATTCTAAATAACTAATAAAATGAACTAAAACTAAGATTCTAAACTTGATTTCAAACTCCACTCTTCTGCTCTATCAGATGCGTACCTATAAGTCTATTGCGTAGGCTGTAGGCCATAGAGTGGTCAAAGTAGTGACGTCTAAATGACAACTTTCTCAAAATAGCGACTTTTTAAAAATATCAACAATATTATGAAAATCTACAACTATTCTACCTAAATTGGCAAAGTTTTATAGCGTACACCTTTAGTGCACCGGCTGATTTGAACCACCAAGAAAAGCTTCATTTAGCCGACGATATTTTAACACTATCTCAGAGTGTTGAAGCATTTTGAGATATAATTTGAATACCGACCTTTGCTCTTTTTGTCTAAAAATAAAAACGGGTGATTTATTTTCCTGGTCAAGCGTGTACTTTAATAAAATTAAAATTTTGATATATTTTTTCATTAATAGATCTTTTTTTTTTTTTTTTTTTTTTTTTCTTTCTTCACGGGTTGCCTTACAGCTCCCGAAACCGTGTTACGGTTCCAGGGTACCCAGCGGAAGACCAAGTCTCCCTCGTTTAGCCGTTTAGAATAGATCTTGTAAGGATCAATTCGTTGGAAAAATCTAAGTAGCAAAAGTTGTCATCTCATTATCTCTCTTCAAGAAACTTAGGTAAATATTTGTCACGCCATGGAATAGATTGGATAAACTTGTCCTAGGACTAAAAAACGTAAAAAAATTACTTCAAAGAGTTATCTGGTCCAATAGTATACTTATTTCCATTTACTAATTGGCTACCATTTCGTGTCCATTTAATATTTGGTTTTGGTTCACCGTCAACTGAACAAGGTAATGTTACTTTCATTCCAACTTCTGGTTGGAATTTTTTCATAGTTCCTTTGGGAAATTCTGGACGTCCTGTAAATTCAAATTAGGAAATTAGTAGATAATATTTAACTTCTTTATTTGTCAGATCAGTCAAATGAACACAACCCAATATGGGTGCACAAATATTAAACAATAGCAATGTGAAGTTACAATTTAATATTTAAATATAATACAGAAAAGAGAAAAAACCAATACTTGACACAAAAAATCAAACAAATGTCAAGTTATTATGTAGCAAATAATAACAGTAATTCAATAAATGTCAACTTTCAATTCAAAAATATCAATAGTCAAACAAATCATCAATAAACACTGTCAAACAATTTAAATATACTCAAAAAAGAGAAAAATAAGATAATGACAAAAGACACAAATCTACTACTAATTTATGTAGCTGTATTGAATCATGATATCTACAATTACAATAACTTTTAATTGTCGGTGAAATCTATTTATTAACCTCAAATACATTGGGTTCATAATTTTATTTATATGGGTAATTCTTACTTTGTACAGAAACTTCAGCTATATATTTTTCAGTTCCGAACTTATTAGAAGCAGTGCACTCATAATTTGGACTACTGTCGTACTTCTCTGCGACGAATCTGAGGGAAAATACATTATATTTAATATTCTAAATAGCTAATAAAATGAACTAAAACTGAGATTCTAAACTTGATGGTAAACTCCACCCTTCTGCTCTATCAGACAAGTATCTATCTAAGTCTATTGCGTAGGCTGTACCTGTAGGGCATAATGTGGTGAAAGTAGTGACGTCTAAATGACAACTTTTTCAAAATAGCGCAAACCTTTAGTGCACCGGCTGACTTGAACCACCAAGAAAAGTTTCATTTAGCCGAAGATATTTTAACACTATCTCAGAGTGTTGAATCATTTTGAGATATAATTTGAACCAAACTGTATATACTGGTGGACTTAAAGGACACGGATAAACATATGCATTATTTTATTTAACTTTAACAATGTGGGAAAAATCGTTATTCTGAAGAAATATGAAAATTATTTTAGGCCCCGACTTTGCTCTTTTTGTCTAAAAATAAAATCGGGTGATTTATTTTCCTAGTCAAGCGTGTACTTTTTAAAAATATTTTTTTTATATTTTTTCCATTAATAGATCTTGTAAGGATCAATTCGGTGGAAAAATCTAAGTAGCAAAAGTTGTGATCTCATTATCTCATTATCTCTCTTCAAAAAACTTAGGTAAATATTTGTCACGCCATGGAATAGATTGGATAAACTTGTCCTAGGAATAAAAATCGTAAAAAAATTACTTCAAAGAGTTGTCTGGTCCAATAGTATACTTTTTTTCATCTACTAATTGGCTACCATTTCGTGTCCATTTAATATTTGGTTTTGGTTCACCGTCAACTGAGCAAGGTAATGTTACTTTCATTCCAACTTCTGGTTGGAATTTTTTCATAGTTCCTGAGGGAAATTCTGGACGTCCTGTAAATATGACAAATTAGGAAATTAGTAGATAATTCAGCGAAGCAATATTTATAAATCTAACTTACTAATTTATGTAGCTGTATTGAATCATGGTATCTACAATTACAATAACTTTTAATTGTCGGTGAAATCTATTTATTAACATCAAATACATTGGGTTTATAATTTTATTTATTTATGTGTTACTTTATATGGGTAATTCATACTTTGTACAGAAACTTCAGCTATATATTTTTCAGTTCCGAACTTATTAGAAGCAGTGCACTCATAATTTGGACTACTGTCGTACTTCTCTGCGACGAATCTGAGGGAAAATACATTATATTTAAAATTCTAAATAACTAATAAAATGAACTAAAACTAAGATTCTAAACTTGATGGTAAACTCCACTTTTCTGCTCTATCAGACACCTATCTATAAGTCTATAATGGACAACATTTCATTTTTTTAATCACCCATTTTTATTACTTTAATTAAAAATATATTAAAAAATAAGTTACACGTATTTTTATATTTTATTTTTTGTTGAGTTTTTATATTTTTAATTTAATTATGAATTTTTATAAATTCTGAGAACTTATAAACTAAAAACCTTAGCTAGGACTAAAATTAAGAAATATAAACTGTCACCCAAAGAAAGTGACTGATAGTGTCAGTCAAGCCACAGAGTATACGTTATAGAAATGCAAAGAGTATAATATACCGTGTTCCAAATAGGTGTTGCCGTAGCCGGAACTCAAATCGCCCACAACATTATTCATAATGTATATAATAATACTAGCTTTTGTCCTCAGTTTCACTCGTAAATATATTTCCTGTGATATCCCATTCGAAACTAGCAAAACTTCCAAAAAATATTATATAAAAGAAGTATTTTTATAATTATATTTAAAGAATAATTATTAATTTAGCTTCAAATGGAATAAAAATGGGTAAAATTAATAGAAGGCAACACCTGAGTTCAATAACTAACAACTTTGCCAACAGACATTAGTATTTTTAAATTAGAGGGTTAGCACAGATCAGGGCACCTATTAATCCTTATTTTTCAATATTTCAGTATTTTTAAAATAACTCGAAAATTAAAGGATATAAAAAATAAAAAAAAATAAAAATAAGCTTTCTAGCATGTAATCTCCAAACGGTTTTCGAATTTTGGTACCTTACGAAAAATGAAATGTTGTCAATTGCATAGGCTGTAGGGCGTAGCTTGGCCAAAGTGACGTCTAAATGACAACTTTTTAAAAATATCAACAATAAATTATAAAAATCTACAGCTATTCTACCTAAATTGACAAAAGTTTTATAGCGCACACTTTTAGTGCCCCGGCTGATTTGAACCACCAGCAAAAAATTAGCCCCATTTAGGCGACGAAATTTTAACACTATCTAGAGTGTTGAAGCCTTTTGAAATATAATTTGAACCAAACTGCGGATCTACATATGAATTTTTTTTTTTTTTTTTTCTTCACTGGTTCAGCTCCCGAAACCGTGTTACAGTTCCAGGGTACCCAGCGGAAGACCAAGTCTCCCTCGTTTAGCCGATGGTATTTGTGAGGCTATACCTAACGAGTGGCTAGTTCTGTTGAGATATATATTTAGATGGAAAAGCCTCTAAGTGTGGTTTTTCGGATTATGTACATAAGTTTTTAATTAAAAAAACCCATTGGTACATGGCCGGGATCTGGGATCGAACTCGGTGCGTCGGTGGCCGAGTGGATAAGACGTCTGGTGTTATTTTATTTAACTGGAACAATGTGGGAAATTACTTATGCTGAAGAGATATAAAAAATATTTTACCTTTGCTCTTTTTGTCTAAAAATAAAATCAGGTGATTTATTTTCCTGGTCAAGCGTGAACTTTATTAAAATTAAAATTATGATATATTTTTTCATTAATAGATCTTGTAAGGATCAATTCGTTGGAAAAATCTAAGTAGCAAAAGTTGTGATCTCATTTATCTCATTATCTCTCTTCAAAAAACTTAGGTAAATATTTGTCACGCCATGGAATAGATTGGATAAACTTGTCCTAGGAATAAAAATCGTAAAAAAATTACTTCAAAGAGTTGTCTGGTCCAATAGTATACTTTTTTTCATCTACTAATTGGCTACCATTTCGTGTCCATTTAATATTTGGTTTTGGTTCACCGTCAACTGAGCAAGGTAATGTTACTTTCATTCCAACTTCTGGTTGGAATTTTTTCATAGTTCCTGAGGGAAATTCTGGACGTCCTGTAAATATGACAAATTAGGAAATTAGTAGATAATTCAGCGAAGCAATATTTATAAATCTAACTTACTAATTTATGTAGCTGTATTGAATCATGGTATCTACAATTACAATAACTTTTAATTGTCGGTGAAATCTATTTATTAACATCAAATACATTGGGTTTATAATTTTATTTATTTATGTGTTACTTTATATGGGTAATTCTTACTTTGTACAGAAACTTCAGCTATATATTTTTCAGTTCCGAACTTATTAGAAGCAGTGCACTCATAATTTGGACTACTGTCGTACTTCTCTGCGACGAATCTGAGGGAAAATACATTATATTTAATATTTTAAATAGCTAATAAAATGAACTAAAACTGAGATTCTAAACTTGATGGTAAACTCCACTTTTCTGCTCTATCAGACACCTATCTATAAGTCTATAATTGCATAGGCTGTAGGGCGTAGATTGGCCAAAGTGACGTCTAAATGACAACTTTTTAAAAATATCAACAATAAATTATAAAAATCTACAGCTATTCTACCTAAATTGACAAAAGTTTTATAGCGCACACTTTTAGTGCCCCGGCTGATTTGAACCACCAGCAAAAAATTAGCCCCATTTAGGCGACGATATTTTAACACTAGCTAGAGTGTTGAAGCCTTTTGAAATATAATTTGAACCAAACTGCGGGTCTACATATGCATTATTTTATTTAACTGGAACAATGTGGGAAATTACTTATGCTGAAGAGATATAAAAAATATTTTACCTTTGCTCTTTTTGTCTAAAAATAAAATCGAGTGATTTATTTTCCTGGTCAATCGTGAACTTTATTAAAATTAAAATTTTGATATATTTTTCCATTAATAGATCTTGTAAGGATCAATTCGTTGGAAACATCTAAGTAGCAAAAGTTGTCATCTCATTATCTCTCTTCAAAAAACTTAGGTAAATATTTGTCACACCATGGAATAGATTGGATAAACTTGTCCTAGGACTAAAAAAACATAATAAACTTACTTTAAAGAGTTATCTGGTCCAATAGTATACTTATTTCCATTTGCTAATTGGCTACCATTTCGTGTCCATTTAATATTTGGTTTTGGTTCACCGTCAACTGAACAAGGTAATGTTACTTTCATTCCAACTTCTGGTTGGAATTTTTTCATAGTTCCTGGGGGAAATTCTGGACGTCCTGCAAATATGACAAATTAGGAAATTAATAGATAATCAGCGAAGCAATATTTATATAACTTACTAATTTATGTAGCTGTATTGAATCATGGTATCTACAATTACAATAACTTTTAATTGTCGGTGAAATCAATTTATTAACCTCAAATACATTGGGTTCATAATCTTATTTATGTGTTATTTTATATGGGTAATTCTTACTTTGTACAGAAACTTCAGCTATATATTTTTCAGTTCCGAACTTATTAGTAGCAGTGCACTCATAATTTGGACTACTGTCGTACTTCTCTGCAACGAATCTGAGGGAAAATACATTATATTTAATATTCTAAATAGCTAATAAAATTAACTAAAACTGAGATTCTAAACTTGATAGTAAATTCCACCCTTCTGCTCTATCAGACACCTATTTATAAGTCTATTGCGTAGGTTGTAGGGCATAAGGTGGTCAAAGTAGTGACGTCTAAATGATAACTTTTTTAAAATAGCGACTTTTTTTTAAATATCAACAATATTATGAAAATCTACAACTATTCTATCTAAATTGGCAAAAGTTTTATAGCGCACACCTTTAGTATTATTTAGGCTTATTTGAACCACCAGCAGGAGAAAAGCCCCATTTAGCCGACGATATTTTAACACTATCTCAGAGCGTTGAAGCATTTTGAGATATAGTTTGAACCAAACTGTATTTACTAATAACTATAAATATTTGTCACGCCAAGGAATATATTGGATAAACTTGTCCTGGGACTAAAAATAGCAATAAAATTACTTCAAAGAGTTATCTGGTCCAATAGTATACTTTTTTTCATCTACTAATTGGCTACCCTTTCGTGACCATTTAATATTTGGTTTTGGTTCACCGTCAACTGAGCAAGGTAATGTTACTTTCATTCCAACTTCTGGTTGGAATTTTTTCATAGTTCCTGGGGGAAATTCTGGACGTCCTGTAAATATGACAAATTAGGAAGTTAATAGATAATTCAGCAAAGCAATATTTATCTAACTTACTAATGTATGTAGCTGTATTGAATCATGGTATCTACAATTACAATAACTTTTAATTATCGGTGAAATCTATTTATAAACATCAAATACATTGGGTTCATAATTTATTTATGTGTTATTTTATATGGGTACTTCTTACTTTGTACAGAAACTTCAGCTATATATTTTTCAGTTCCGAACTTATTAGTAGCAGTGCACTCATAATTTGGACTACTGTCGTACTTCTCTGCAACGAATCTGAGGGAAAATACATTATATTTAATATTCTAAATAACTAATAAAATGAACTAAAACTGAGATTCTAAACTTGATTTCAAACTCCACTCTTCTGCTCTATCAGATGCGTACCTATAAGTCTATTGCGTAGGCTGTAGGGCACAGGGTGGTCAAAGTAGTGACTTCTAAATGACAACTTTCTCATAATAGCGACTTTTTAAAAATATCAACAATATTATGAAAATCTACAACTATTCTACAAAGTTGGCAAAGTTTTATAGCGTACACCTTTAGTGCACCGGCTGATTTGAACCACCAAGAAAAGCTTCATTTAGCCGACGATATTTTAACACTATCTCAGAGTGTTGAAGCATTTTGAGATATAATTTGAATACCGACCTTTGCTCTTTTTGTCTAAAAATAAAAACGGGTGATTTATTTTCCTGGTCAAGCGTGTACTTTAATAAAATTAAAATTTTGATATATTTTTTCATTAATAGATCTTGTAAGGATCAATTCGTTGGAAAAATCTAAGTAGCAAAAGTTGTCATCTCATTATCTCTCTTCAAAAAACTTAGGTAAATATTTGTCACGCCATGGAATAGATTGGATAAACTTGTCCTAGGACTAAAAAACGTAATAAAATTACTTCAAAGAGTTATCTGGTCCAATAGTATACTTATTTCCATTTACTAATTGGCTACCATTTCGTGTCCATTTAATATTTGGTTTTGGTTCACCGTCAACTGAACAAGGTAATGTTACTTTCATTCCAACTTCTGGTTGGAATTTTTTCATAGTTCCTTTGGGAAATTCTGGACGTCCTGTGAATATGACAAATTAGGAAATTAGTACGTATTTAATTTTGATATATGACATTAGAATTTATCCCGAAGTATTTCCGGGATTGTCGCTCTCCAGCCCCCCAACTACGAGGGCTGTTTGATAAGTACCCGTTTATGGAAAAAAACATTTATTTTTGTTTATATGCATTTATTTTTCTGCGTAGTAACCTTTTAACTCTATACATTTGTTCCACCTATGCTCAAGCTTCAATAAACCATCCAAAAAGTATGATTTTGGAAAGTTATTTAAATAGGCCTCTGTGGCGGCAATGACTTCGTAATTTGATCCAAATCGCTTACCACCGAGTCATTTTTTTAGGTTGGGAAACAAAAAGAAATCGCATGGGGCCAAATCTGGAGAATACGGGGGGTGAGGCAATAGTTCGTAGCGTAACTGTGCTAATTTAGCCGTCACAACTCTCGACGAATGAACCGGGGCGTTGTCGTGATGAAACAGTACTTTTTTTTTTTAAATGGGGTCGTTTGTCCTTCAACACGGCGTCAAATTCATCCAATAAATTGGCATAGCACTAAATAACAGTATCGTTTTCCCCTTTTCTAAGTAGTCAATATGTATAATACCCTGCGACTCCCAAAAAACAGTCGCCATGACCTTTCCAGCCGATGGGACGGTTTTTGCTTTCTTTGGAGCAGGTTCACCCGGTAAAATCCACTGCTTCGACTGATCTTTCATTTCCGGGGTGTAGTGGTGAACCCACGTTTCGTCCACGGTCACGAAACGACGCAGAAACTCCTTCGGGTTACGTTTGAACACGGCTAAACACTGCTCCGAAGTAGTCAGTCGGTTCCGTTTTTGCTCCTCCGTGAGTAAACGCGGCACCCACCTCGCCGATACTTTCCTCATACCCAATTTTTCATGTAATATGTGTTGTACCCTCTCGATTGAAACGTTTACAGCATCAACGATTTCTCGAAGTTTAATTCGGCGGTCGGCTAAAACAATATTTTCAATTTTCTTAACCATATCGTCTGTAGTCACCGCAATTGGCCGGCCTGGGCGATCCTCATCAAAGACGGTTGTTCTCCCCCGTTTAAACTCGTTATACCAATATCTGACGGTTGTCATAGAAGGTTGTTCATGGTAAACCGCTTGAATTCTTACTTTTATTTCATCACATGTTTTTCCTTCCAAAAACAAGAATCTAATTACAGACCGATACTGTTCTTTCTCCATTTTAACATTTTAAGTTCACGCTTTCACTAAATCGCTGTCAAATGAGAAAAAAACAAAAGAATGCCATTTTTTTTTTATTTTCCCGCCTCTGAAAAATGGCTTAAAAAGGTGGTATACTTATTTTCGGCCAGTGATATTAATATATTTAGAAAACGGGTAGGTACTTATCAAACAGCCTAGGTATGTATGTGTAAAAATCACACTGATCCGTTGCTCTGTTTTGACGACAAACATACCCACTTTCGCATTTATGATATTAGTTAAGATTAGGTTATAGACTAGCTTTCCAGCCCCGACTTCTTCCGTTGAAATTTCTGAAATAGATATAAAAAAATGTTATCACATACTTTTTCCACCCCCTTTCTCAGCTTAGTGGTGTATTTAAAAAAACGCCGAAATACTTGCCCCGTTCTTTGTGTCGAAGATTATTAATACCAAGTAAAGACAAGAAAAATATTATTTTCATCCCATCTATTTGAAAAGCGACGTTTTGAATTTGGAACATAAATGTTACTTCTAATAAAACCTCCCACAGATTCCACATCTTCCTGTGCGTCTACCGTTTGTGTATGCTACAGCATAATGTGTGTGGGTCCCATTATAGTGTACCGCGACTAACGAGATTGAACGCAAATATGTAGGTATAAATAAAGTGATTGACAGAACTAAATTTAAAAAAATCTACGTACCGTCCTCATTATTTACAGATTGTTGACAATTTAAAAAAAAAAAAAAAAAAAAAAAAAACACATGAAAATGGAGAATGAGAAACAAAAAAAAAAAAATTGATACTTTATAATAAATATACTAAGGATTCCACGACACGCCTTGGTGGATAGCACACGCTCCCGCGGAGACGTGTTGGGGAATCCAGTTTAATCCCGCCCGCGCTGCGATGGTTGTGATTAATCAGTGATTAATAAGACATATCGCGGTCGGCGGGATTATCATACATACCGATTTATTGGCTATAATCACCGTAAACGGCTATACTACTTGACATTGGCGAAATCACCGATTAATATTGGTGGAACCGCCATATTGAAAAAAAGAAGAAGAAGAAGAAGAAGAAATATACTAAGACGACTTCAAATAAATATATTAATGTGAGTTGTACCTAAAAGCGCCTCTTGTTTATTTTTCTCATAGAAGGGGATGAAAAGTAAAGTGTATAAATCGGCCGCAAAATTATTTATTTCGGCGGTGTACCTACTTTGAATTCTTCGCTATGCTTAGGATTCTACTTTAGAAACCCTCGCTGCGCTTGGAATTCAACATAGCGCCGTCACCATAAAAATAATATTATGCTCCCTTGTCATACAATCTACTATTTCCATCTTCGTTTTCAATACAAACTTTGCCACACCTTTTCTCCCCTTAGGTGTTGAATTTTGTAAAATGCCGAAATACGAATTTCAGTAATTCACAACATTTCATTTTTCGTTAGGTACCAAAATTAAAAATCCGTTTGGAGATCTTCTTTTGCTTAACACGATACACATATTTAAATTTTTTTATTCAGTAGTTTAAGAGATATTTTGAAAAAACTACACAGTGTAAGGATTACGGCTCAATACTCTCTGCCTCAAAAGGTACAAAACAGGATACAAGAGGACCTAATTTACGTGCTTCTCTACCCATCTTCGTTGATAAAAGTGAATAAAAATTTAATTTTAAATCAATAAACTTAAAAATAAACAATAATGAATGAAACAAACGAACCATGAACGAACTATTGAATGAATGAAACGAACGAACGCACGCAGCTCGTGTCATTTCTTTTTTTTTTAATACAGAATACGCATAGACACTGATACATTATGCCGTTATCGGCTTTTTCTAAAAATCCAATATTTATTTTAGAAAAGCAAAAAATACGGGTACCTTAATTTTTCATCTACTTTCAAGGCTAATAAAATTAGGGTGTTAAAATTTTGAAATGTTGTGGATTGTCATGAAGAGTAAAATACCAAGTTTCAAGTTTTGATCAGGAAAATATTATCTTTTTATCATACAAACTTTACATATAAACTACAATACATTGCAATAAAATTATATCTTGTAATACTTACGATCAACTATAATTACAAAGTCAGCACTGTCTTGTCCAACATAATTTTTCGCGCTACACGTATACCTCGCTCCGTCATTTGCCACCACAGCAACCACTTTGATTTCTTTATCGACATACCCTGTGCTGATAGTTTTACCAGAATCTTTCAGTTTGTAATGCCAAGAAAATGTTGGTTCTGGCTTGCCTTGCAAAACTCTGAAAAATATAGATATCTATTTAAAATTTACTCCGAAACTACTCTTTGATTTGTCATGTCGATTACAAAATTAATAATTCGATAATAATAAATAGATTGCCCACATAAAGGCATGAATAAAATACGTCTGTTTTCAAATTTTTTTGACAATACATTGTTTACTAGCTGTGCACTGCGGTTGCACCCGCGTTAATAATTACTGCTCTGCATTAGGTCGTAGCCTTTAACCTATAGAGTTATATAGCCTTCCCCAGAAATTGGGCTGAATTGTAAAAATATTTTTTCAAATCCGACTAATTAAGTAAGATCCGGGTTTAAATATAGTTACCTACTCTATATACTATTAGTAAATCAGGAGTTTTCATAATTAATACACATAACAATATAAATACCTTAAATCTAATCTAAACATTAAAAATAACTAAATAAACCAAGTCCGCGTGGAATAGTGGCAAGAATGGTTGCATTTCCCCGCTAATACGCGTTGCTGATTCGTTGAGCGAGGAAGGAGCTAGCCCTTTTGTCACCAGAAGATATGATCAGTCGAGGGAAAATATATTTAATAAACTTTTTGGCATTTGAACCCCACGGACCTAGAGTTTCTAAACCAAACGGCACAAAATACATGTATTCCAATAGTTTCTCTAAAATACTTACGGACATTTTAGTATTATCTCTTTCTTAAGTTTTGAATGAATTGTAGTGACGGTTTTGTCTAACTTTGGAGGAACTGAAAAGAAATAAGCATATTACAAATAATTTTGTCTGATTTAAATAGATATGAACAAATCAGACATTTGTTGTATTTAATATAATAAATAGTATTGGATACCCTGAAAATTATACCCTGCACTTGAATCATTTGATAATTACTTCTACAGCCATTTTACATACATTTTTTTAATAAATAATCCCATTTTAATTATTGAAAAGTGGTTCACAAAATGTAGGTATAGGTACCTAGATTTATAACAACATGGTGGATACCAAAAATTGTGTGTTTATTAGTTATTGACTATACTAACCCATTCCAGTAACATTAACTTTAGCTTCAAGAACTTTCTTCTCTACACCGTTGTCAACTTCACATTTATATGTTCCAATAGGGTAACCATCGACATTTTTCAACATTAACTGTGATGTATCGGGTGAAATCCTAAATTTGTTATCAGTGCGTATTTCTTTATTATTAATGTACCATTTTATCGTCGCTGGCGGGTATGAAGTCACTTTGCAAAGCAGCATACCATCTTTTCCGATTTCTATGGACTGATCTGCAATAATTTATCAAAGTATTGAAATTTGTCAAATGTTGGGATGGCTGTTTTCATCTGATAATTAATTATCATATTTTATTTTTATTTTATTTTGGACAACAAACAACCATAAAACAAACATTACTACAACATAGATACATATTTAAAAAATAACAATTATTCAGTCAGTGACGTTATCCAAAAATATTTTTTATACCTACATACATTCAAAACAAGATATTCCAAAAAAATATAGAAAGAAAAACAAAACTAAAACTAACAAAAAAAAATAGTCATCATGTTGTTAGTACAAATACTAAAATACTAAATATTTAGTCAATTGAGTTTTACGTAAAGATTTATTCATTGTATTGGAGAAAAAATACAAAAATTGCTGAAAAGTCAAAGAAATTATTTTGTTATACAGGCTGCAGTGCCAAAAGTCAACGTCAATCCTTAAAAAGCGGATAGGTCAGCTCAATACTGACCAACAGAAAATACAAATGACCTCTTACACTCTAACTCATGTGAATTAGACTAACGCAAGTCGAATAGCTTCACTCATATAAATTACAAAATAATTTCAAAATGAGCTTCCTTTGCAGTAAAATTGCCATATCTTTTTTTCTAATGTAAAGCAAATGTTATACCATTTTAAAAACTACACAAAATATGCATACTTTCTGAATAACTGCCAGGAAAGCTCTGTACATTTTATTTTACAGTATAAAGTATGCAAGTTTGCTAATAAAATTAATGCTGGCCCTTAAAAACTAGGTCTAGGGTATAGATTTTTTGAAATTCATAAATGTCCCAATATCTCGGAAACTAAAAATATTTTACTAAGGTCATATTCACATTTACGTATAAATGTTTTATGTGTATAAGTATTAGAATCCACATAAAAATGTATAAGTAAAAGATATTGTATTTTTTAGAAAAGACCATAGGTAGACTTTCTGTACTTATTTTCCACGGTTCATTTTACTCGTAGGTACGTCATGAAATTGTTAAAAATGATGCGCATATTGTTGAGTTACCTTACCTTTAGGTTTCTCCACAATTTCCAAATTCGCTTTTATCTTTACGTGAACAGTTTCAAAATTGCTGCCTTCGCTATTCTTTGCTTTGCATATGTATTTGCCCGGTTTCTTTATTTTGTCAACTTTTAAGTAACTCACATAGTCGTATGGAAGTTCGACAGCCGTTGCCTGCAAAATATATAAATAAAAGTTATTAGAAGTTCGAACAAAGTCAAATTCATAGCAAATATTAAAATTGAATAATGCTTACAGTATTAGTTACAATATTTCCACTTAGATCCTCCCACATTACTGCAGGATCAGGATATGCTGATATTTGACAAGAAATTTTGACATCACTACCGTATTTTACGTCTATAGTTCTTCCTTCAGGTATTTTCACTATAGGTTTTTTTTTCGTAGGCGGTACTGAAATAAAAACATTTTTATTTTAGTCTCACAACTTATGCAGTCTCATCGGTTGGGTGGGCGTCACCAAGGTTTTAATTACCGACTTTAAATGCGGCCCAATTTTGAACACATAATTTATATTGAGATGTCTCTTCCATACGTTAGTAATATAGTTCAATGGTACGATCGAGGGTAATGATCCTTACCTAACTCGGAAGTATATGGAAGAGATGCGTGGAATTACATAACTTACCAACTTCAGGTTTTTGAGGTTCGATAAATGTTTTTCCAAGCCTCTTTATTGCTCTGCCAGTAACTTTGTCTTTACCAAAAATCTGCAAACGAAATTAATATTATATGATATATTTAGATAATCTTTATTGCTAATCCGAGAATGACCGACAGAATTATTTTATCGAATTAATACTTACACATATTTTGAACATTTCGTTAGGCGGCATGAAAGGTTCACTAACATAAAAGTTGTCATAATTCTTTATAACTGATATATTTTTTTGAATTGTTTCATGAACTGTTAATATCTGAACTTTTTGAAGTTCGAAGGTCTTGTCAGGATCTTCAATGTTAACTGATAAACATGTATTCTGCCCTGAAACAAAAAATATACATTGTAAAAAATTGTTGCAGAATTTAGAAATAGGTACCTGGAATTGGAAACTTAAAATGATAACAACGTTAGATTACGTTAGACTACAACCTACAAAAGAAAAACTGAATTAAAAGACAGGAGAAAAAATGTCAGTTCAATGATGAACACGTATACGAAACACCCAAATGAACGAAATATTACCTAGGAGAAAGAAATGAGGAAAATAAATTAAAAGATGAGATGATGATATGAAAAAAAAGCAGAAAATTTTACACAAATGAATGGAAAGTTAAAGAAGAGGTAGTTTAGCAGTAATAGAGACTTTATTATTATTATTAATTTTCTAGTAAATAGTAAAACCTTCTGGATGCATCGAGATTTATACATATTTATTAACACGCTTGCAGCTCGGTAAGGGTGTTGTGAGAACGTGGCCGAGTAGTTAAGACGTCTGGTATTAACTAGGCAGACCACGGGTTGGATCCCGGATCCCGGCCATGTACCAATGAGTTTTTTAATACAAACCACACTTAGAGGCTTTTCCAACTAAATATACCTCAACAGAACTGGCCACTCGTTAGGTATAGCCTCACAAATACCATCGGCTATACGAAGGAGACTTGGTCTTCCACTGGGTACCCTGGAACCTTAACACGGTTTCGGGAGCTGTAAGGCAACCCGTGAAGAAAGAATAAAGATAAAAAATGGCCGCATACTTCATAGAGGTTGTTTTTACATTTCATAAATTACCACAGACGAAGCCACGGTATAAAGCTTGTTATAACATAAAATTATACCTTTAATAGGTTGACGTGAAGTATCTTTTATTGATTTCGGTTTAAATACTGAGAATCCTTGTTGAAAGTCGATTAGCGTTTTTCCATTAACGACAACTGTAGATCGTATGTCACTGTAAACTAATACAGTGTATGTGCCGGGTGCGGGAGATTTTAATCTAAATATCTGAAATAAAGAAATTTAAGAGTAAATCGTACTTTTGGATCAGAAACCAGTATAATTTCCATGAAGCACTTGAAGAAATTACCTATTATTTAGCCACATTATACCTACATATACTGTTATCTAAAAAGTTAATTCAGAAAACTTTTAAATTAATACAGAATTTATTAATTATAACAAGATAATTGAGACGGGTTTTCTCAATTTCGCTTTCATCATCAAGTTTCAAACTTCAAATATCTGAAATCTCTTGCCAATCTCACAATAAAAAAATATTGTTAGACTATAAATATCCCCAGGAAAATAGTGGCCCATAAAATTGTTATTTTCTCTATAAATCTCACTTCATTTGAAATGATAATTACTCAGCGCGCGATTCATTTAATAAATTATGAATAAAACTGGGGACCAAAATTGGTTGGTCAGACTATAATGACAGCGAATACTTTCTATTCGCACACAAACACATTCGCTTCCGTGCAGGTGGACACTTGCTGTGAAATATCTAAACATTAAGTCCCGATCTAGTCGTAAACCCTCTTAAGATACTGAGGTTTTTGTACCAACAAATATATAACTCGGGGGTAACTCCTGACGTAAATTTCAATCCACATCCTATGGCGACAGTAGCGAAAATTTGATTGAAATAGAATTGTGTAAGTTGTCTCATATGCTACTCGATTTGAATAAACTTGTCACTGTTGTCTTTATCGCAACGAAATTAAATTCAGGATTTTAGGATTTCAATTTGAAATCTAAGTTGCATAAGTATGCGATCATTTCAATTGAGATAGGTTCACATGGTTCATAAAAATATTAATGTATTTGAAATTAGTCTATCTAGACAAAACTAAAGTTTTTTTCTTATCTTCTTTTACTGCTTCCATTAAATTTTCCTTTACTTAATTTGCTTTAAGTTTAATTTTACTAACCTTTGTATCATCGACATTTACTAAATTGGTGAAAGACTTAAGGCTTTTTTTGTCAGGATCGGCAACACGAAGAATTTTCACATTCTCTCCAGATATTGACACAGTCACATCATCTGTTCTGTCGTCTACGTTGAACTGAAATATAATATTTATGTTGTACGTCTTCCCAAAAAATACGTGACTGAAGTTTGGTCATAACACAGCAGTTCGGCGGCAGATCGTAATTTTAACTCGACGTAATTTCGGCGTGGTACCTAAGTGTTTTGTATCGTTTTCAATTTTGGTGCGTTCGGGTCAGTTGAAACTTCCCGCCAATTGATACATGTTTATTCATTCAAAGATTTTGTAAGACGATGCGTCGCCCGGGCCTTACAAAATCTTAGGTGTAGCTAGTGATGGAGTCTGAACATCGGCCACACAATACAAGCTAAGAGACAACATACATCAGAACCTTTGTACTGACGGTTGGTTTGGGTGAGAAGCGTGTCTCGAATTGGCCAAGCAGGTGTACACCCTCAGCACGGTTGATTAAACTCTGCATTTTAACAAAATTTTCTAAACCACCCGTAAGCAAAAGTTCCAAATGTTTTGAATAAAGTGAAATAAATGGTAGAAAACTTGCACAGCCCAGCATATAATGCTGACAGACTGGCAGCAAAGACAGCCTATACTGGCAACAAACAGATAAACAAATAACTTACGGTGAAATATGTGTTTCCCCTTCTTAAATATTTAGAAGTAAGTACTGACGAATCGCCGTTCGTCAATATCGGGACAGTTTCCAAAACCTAAAAATATTATAATATATATAAGGCATCATTTTATATATACTTATATACCTATACTTGTATGTATAAAAAACAATTAAATACCCCCGACGCTACATATGAACCTTTAAAAAGGATCAAATAATTTCTATTCTCTGACTGTAAAAGCAATCATAAACAATCACGGGTGCATTGGGGTCTATCTACATAATTATATTATGTACTACATATGCGGTCCTCCGTGCATTTACGATTGTTTAATTTGTTTATGATTGTTTTTCCAACCAGTGAATATAAATTATTTTAAAAATAAAGCACAAAATAGAGGCACCTGAATATCTTGGAAACTGCTTACCCGAATTTCATCAACCTATTACTTATGTAATGCAAAAAACCGTAGCCGCTTTGGACAAAAATTGTAACAGACATACATACAAAAATACATACAAAACAAACACCTCTTGTGCTCTAACCCCAAAACGCATATATACCGTCTTGGAAAATTTATTGAAAGGTGCTTAATTTAATTATGTGCAGTTCTAGTAAATAAAATACTATAACTATTACTAGACTTACCGCCCCCGGCTCCGCCCGTGGATATATTCGAACAATATAAAATATAGCCTATGTCACTCAGAGATACTGTAGCTTCCTATTAGTGAAAGAATTTTTAGAATCGGTTCAGTAGTTTTTGAGTTTATTCATTACAAACAAAAATACAAAAAAAAACAAATTTACCTCTTTATAATATAAAAAAATTATAGCGGGTTTTAAAATAATATTAAATTACTCACCTTGCCTACTTCGTTCTTTTTACAATGAAAGACTTGACCAGAACTAATAGCTGCTACCTGTTGATATACTTGGTAATCGACGTTGTCCCTTGAAGAACATGTACCAGTTAAAACAAAAATTATCTGAAAAAGATTTTTATCATTGGCAACCTTGCCTCAGTGACTACATTACGAATATAATAAGTAAGTACTTATATTATATCATTAGGCTAAGCTAGCGAACACTATGGCGGATCTCTACCAGCAATTTAAGAGGATCGTGTAGCTCAGCGTACGCAGCGAAATAGGTATTTAGAAAATCACATTCTATCTCAAGCGCGCACTTCCCCCGGGCATCAGTGCGACAGAGAGCACTGCAGCTCGTGAGTGTTCGTAGGTATGTTCTTCGTTGAAAATTGCGTTTGGGCGAAAACGATTTACACCTACTAAACTATAACGAAACCTTATAATTTTGGTGTCAAACGTTTTAGCAGATTATAATCTACGTACGTACGTTTTGCTTTTTTTGAAATTTTGCTTTGTTTCTCAAATACAGACGGTTTATTACGAGCAAATTATGAACCAAAAAAACGAGATTTGAGGGGCTTATAACTTTTGACCTATTACGAATTTTGAAAAAAGGAAAAAATACGTACGTAGTTTTTCACTATGTCAGTAACATATTACAAAATCGTTAAAATTAAATAATATTTAGGGGTAGTAAAACGTTTTCTCCGTTTGTATGGACATGGACGCGGTACACTACACTCTTAAATGACTTCGGACATTTACAAGCGAGCTTGGTGGATGTCAACTTTGTCCCATACAAAAACGGACTTCAACAATTCTAGTATTGTACAAAACTTATTACAAATAGCAAGTTCTAGTTAATGGATCCATAAAGTATATGAAATTATCTATACTCAGTATGTAAAAAATATGTCAATATCAGCTACACCTAGGTTTCATGAAGCTCTGAAAGTCATCAATTTCACGCATATTTTGAACCGACTTTGCGACTCGAGTTCTTTAATATATTTACTATATATCAAGTAAAAATAATTTCACATACTTTATGGATCCATTAACTATAGCTTGCTATTTCTAATATTTTTTGTACAATACTTCAATTTCTGGAGTCCGTTTTGTGTACATATTTTATTGTACCGATTTTGTTTGGAAATTTTCTTTCTCTATTTATTTCTATCGCTCGGATATTGGGTGAAAGAGATTAACTTTTCGAACACGTACGGCTTTTAGTTGGTTACGCGACCAAGAGAGCTCGTTTCGGACATTCACGGTAACATATACTTGTACGCCTCTGCCGGCAATATATAATCTCGTATCGATTCGATTCCTTCAAATTATATCAAATATAATATATATTATCTGGTATCTATCATCACGCCTTTTATACCAAGAGTGGTATGCTGAGACAATCAAATATAATTTCATTTCATTCCGTTAAACGACATTGGATAGTTGAAATTACGGTATTTCAGACACGCATTAAATCAAGGATAATAGTTATAATTATAACACATTATCCTCTAATTACATATTAGTTTACTGAAATAATTATAACTAAACCACAAACATTTTTCTATAAATAGCGCACATGCAAATAACAATTTATAACATTATGGACAAAACCAACATAACAACAAGAGTCACAATCTATTTCAAGAATAGCTTAAATTTCATGAAATAAAGTTTTTTTTTTTTACTTAATCAAATCTAAAGATTAAAAATAACTAAATAAACCAGGTCCGCGTGGAATAGTGACAAGAATACTGGCTGCATTTCCCCGCTGAATCGCGATGCTGATTCGTTGAGCGAGGAAGGAGCCAGCCCTCTTGTCACCAGAAGAGATGATCAGTCGAGGGGATACATCTTTAATAAAATTTTTGGCATTTGAACCCCACGGACCTAGAGTTTATACACCAAACGGCACAAATTTGTAGTTTTCAATAATTGAACTATATTTGCGCCGTTTGTTAGACTCTGCGATTTCCGCCGCAGCTTCCGCTTTGATTGCTGTTTCTTTGTTCCGCTTTGAGACGGGGCTAATGTGTCCACGCACGTAGCATCCCATACAAGGGCCCGACCTCGCTCCCAGGGAATCAGAGTCATTGCATCGGGTCTCTTGTCGTCTTCCCGGATTATTCCCGTTGGCTCTAGGAGAGCAGGGACGTCTATTGACGCAAGAGCCCTTTTGATGGTATCATTGAGGGAGCTGTGGCGAGAAAGCCTGCCTGCACTTTTTATGCAGGAAAGTCCGTGAGTTCCAAATTGATCTACATCTTTTCCACACGGACATTTATGTTCGCAACATACTGGTGCTCCTAACCTTAGGCCTACACTTATTCTAAAAATTTCGTTATCCAAAAATGTACCGACGTTTCGAGATGGAAGAGCGTGTAACCAGAAGCCGAGCGCGGTCGTGATCACTGATTAAATTTTGTGTCAAACGTTTGTGTGTTAGTTGTAATAATGGAGTGTCCCAAAGTTTTTGTTTATTTATTTCCTTCGGGACACCTTCGTTAGGACAACTTAATTCCCAGGCTTCTATAGCCTCAGAAACATAGCTCATTTCACTAAGTTTGGAATTTTTTAGAGAAAGTTCTTTAACTTTGTGTACTGAGGATAAGAAGGCTGGTAGAGCAACAATAGAATAGAAAAAAAGAAGAAAGAATAAAGTGTTCTTAATATTTTTTTAATAATCAGGCAATTTTGTTAATCTTTATCCAATTTCTTTCAATAATAAAATAATCTTACCCGACTCTGTAATTTCTGGACAAGTTGGTTAACTATATCAACTCTCATATAATCCTTTGCTGAAGCATCAGTGAACACATATATGAATGATTCACGTTTGCTATTTCGTAGGGCAGTCTCTATTGCTGTCATAGAATATTCTGGACAATCTCCACCACCGCCTATGTGTCTCGGCAAGGTATTTAATGTGGATTGGAATACATTAGGATCTTCAGTAATATTTGTTACGAAGATGTCTGCAAAACATTATGTATAACAAATTTAAATTAAATTCAAAATAAATACTTTTTCCTAACCCATTAATTAATTTAACCCTTTCCTTATTATCTTCAAAATTAACCGAGCACACGTCTTCACGGCAGAAACAGTATCCATACTAAACAGAACAAGCAGCAAGCCTGTTGCTACACCTAATTGACCTAGACGTGTCACTTTTTAAACAGACGTAAATACACGTTAACTAGACCAGCTTGGCCTTTCATGTCAGAAACGGTAAGGATTTACCGCCACAGCACCATTAATAACTTGGCCCAAAAGGGGTTTAAATGCCACCGCCTCTAGTCCATCAACCTTCGAACCTCATGCATGGCAGCGACCCGACGATGTCACAATGATACCATGGAAGTTAAGGAAAACTCTGGTATAGGATGTCACATGTACTGATACGTTATAGCACCCAGAGGAATTCCCATCAGAGCTGGTGCTGCGGCGGAGAGGACCTGATCACTCAAGCGCTGCAAATATTCTAGGAATTTGCGGCACTTCCAGTGGAAATATTAGGACGTTGTTCAAAATGTATATCATACATCGTCCTTTTGTGTCGGTGTATCCTTGTACTCATGGGCGTAACCCCCCCCCCCCCCCCCCGAAATGTTCAAAATAAATCAATTTTTTTTTCCTTTCCTTGAACATACAATTCAACAATTTAAATTATGCGGTCAGTTCTGATCTTGAGGAGGCAATTTGTATATAGGTACTCGTCAGTGCTTCCCAAAAGAAGTACATCTGTGGTCAAAACAGAACTTGAAACTTGAATTAAATTCGTAGAAAAGAAAATATTTAATTGCTTGAAAAAAATTGCAGCTTATGTAAAACATAAAAATGTACATTTTCACCAAATTTCATCAAAATCGGATAATTTTTGTGAATGATAAAAATAAAAAATTAAAATAGCGATTTATAGCGATTTCCTCGATTTTTTTTGTCAAAAAAGTAGTTGAAATTGAAGAAATGTATGCTTAAAATTTTACGATTCAATTTAAATTTTTCCACCATCAGAAAGTAGAGGTTGTAACGAACAAAAATCACACCGATTTTTTTTAAAAAGCAGCTTTTTGACGTGCGAATTTTTGAATGAAAATGAGTTTACTTTTTTAAAACCCGTTTTCCGTTGTCACGACATAACATGAAAACGGCTGAACCGATTTGGCTGATTTTAGTCTTAAAATATTCCTAGATATCCAGGGAAGGTTTTAAAGGTGAGACAATTCGAATAATTGCCGAAAAACCCCTAAAAACAGCCCTTTTCTTTTTCTCATAATTACAGAGTCAATTTGAACCTTATTGCTATTCAATAAAGTTAATTTTAAATTAAAAGCACTCATTGTTGTCTATGCAATGTAGATGTGTTCCTAATGTCACCGCACAAATTTAAAATTCGCGTGCGTGTTGGAGAATCTAATGTCGCGTTCCGACACTCAACAAAAGTGATAATATCGCGAACGCGACCAAATTGAATAGTCACAAAATGTAATTTAAGTAATTTAATAGATCATTAGTAGTACTGATTTTCAGTTTGGTCGGCTTCGCGAAACTTAATTTTGCCTAGGAGTAGGGGTAGGAGTAGAGGTAGGAGTAGGGGTAGGTGTAGTGGTAGGTGTAGGGGTCGGGTAGGGTAGGGTAGGGTAGGGGTAGGGTAGGAGTAGGGGTAGGAGTAGGGGTAGGGGTAGGGTAGGAGTAGGGGTAGGTGTAGGGTAGGGTAGGGTAGGGGTAGGGTAGGGGTAGGGTAGGAGTAGGGGTAGGTGTAGGGTAGGGTAGGGGTAGGGTAGGGGTAGGGTAGGGGTAGGGTAGGGGTAGGGTAGGGTAGGGTAGGGGTAGGGTAGGGGTAGGGTAGGGGTAGGGTAGGGGTAGGGTAGGGGTAGGGTAGGGGTAGGGTAGGGGTAGGAGTAGTGCAGGCAAGCCAACGTTTGGGCAGGACAACGTCTGCCAGGTCCGCTAGTTTGATATAAAATTAAAATAAAGGGAAAAAATAAATATTTTGAATCGAAAAAATTACGAAAAAAGTTACCACCAAATTTCGTGAATAAGCTTTTATTTTGTGGGACATAAAAATAAAATTTGAGGTTATGTGAAAAGAGTGTAGATACAAAAGTTGTAGATCTTTTTATTACCAACAACTTTGCAATTTAACTTTTTTCGATAGGAATTGTAGTTTTGCCGGAAATCGTGATAAACCGTTTTCCACCCTTAAAAGTCCACCCCTTCCACTTCCCGTCCTCAAATCGCCCGTACTTTATTTTTCCCCTTATTTTTGTTTTATTTTCTTCCTTTTCCAATGGGTGTCATCCTGTTCTAATTTTTTTTACTTTTTACCATTACTAAAAGTTATGAAAATTTTTTCCGGGCTTCGCCGTCTCGGTTGATAAAAACAGAAGATTAACCAAACACCCTACCCCCCCGAAACTAAATCCTGGCTACGCCCGTGTACTATATTTTGTTTGATCACTTTCATCACACATCTCCTCAATTTATAAATATATTCCCTTTTTAATTTTGGACACAGAATCTCCATTCATGCCACTCTTGATAATATTTATTTAAAAAATCATGGAAGTCGTCAGGAGATTTAGGTTTGCACAATGACTTTACTACTACTGTCGCCTCGCCCTTTCCTCCTCCCATAAGGAGGAAACCTATAAGGATTTCGGGAACTAGCCACAATAATAAATGAATATATTACTCCATATTGTTTTATTTCAATATTTTATGTAGATTATAGTATTTTAACATCAGGAAAAGAATATAATAAAAGGAAAGGAAGGACAAAAGACAAAAAGGATCCAAAGGAACATGACTATGACTACGCTCCTTTATAGTATATTTTTATCAGCTTGTTGCAATTAGTTCACTGTATTAAATTATTGACATTATGAAATAGGTGTGCTACTTAGCAATGCTAAAAAGGAATTGACTAAAAATGGAAGAAAATAAACAAATAACAGACACTGTTCCAAATTCAGATTATTTTGAAAAATTCCTAAAATATAGGTAGTCAGTAACTTATTGTGTAAGGAGGTTAACAACTATTTTTGCAAGGAGGTTAGCAACTATTCAAACCTCATTAATAAAAATGGTCTCATTTATTAGCTAAATGAGCACAACGTTACACTACTATAGTTACTAAAATCCAAATTAATAGACGTAAAAATTACCTGGGTCCTTAAACGTTATTAGTACAAAATTATCGATCCCCGAAGAATTAGTTTCGGCAATACTTCTCAAAATTTTCTTCGACGCTGTAATAGTTTCATCTATGTCATCGTACATAGAACTTGTTGTATCTATTACGAATGTTAAACTACTTTTTGCGTCACATATTTTTAAAAATAATAATACAACTCCTATATGTATGAGATACATATCTGAACCGTGCAAACTCGTTTGAATATAACTAAGTAATGACCTAAAATTGAATTGAATTTGTTTGTATTACCTTGTACTAACTGAATCATCGGTTAAGTTCATGTTTTAGTCTGATCGGTTTTAGTCGCCGTACGGTCCACCGAAACCGACCACAGACTCGTCCAATTCTAGATCATCCGGCGGCCGGAATGGGAAATTTTCGATGCGATGTCGGACCAATGTGTCAACTCTACTTGAGGGAGATATGTAGAGATTTTAAAAATTTCTCATTACATTGATGGTAATCACATCCACCATACAAATTTTTCATTTTGATGATCCGTAGAAGCATTTACTACAAAGCTATGGATGGGTTCTAATTAGAGGTATCAAAAATCGAAAGATGTGAAATATTTTTCTCTACATCAAAGAATATTGTCGAAACAATTCAAACCAAAATTTATTTTCATCTCAGCTACCCTACGGGTGCCGGAAAAGATGTTACCGGCTTCAGGATCGAAAAACAAGTTCCTCATTTCGCCGATGCTTTAATCTTTAATGCTTAGAACAGTTATCACGGGTAATTAAATATGAAAGGACATAAAATAAAACTTACATATTATATTATGTTTAATTGTTTTTAATTAAAAAAAATGTCTGTGGGCTTAGGGCAAAGGTTACCAAACCTTTCTATAAAATTTGTACTTAAGTTTTATTTAAGGATTAAATTAATTTTAAAATGAAAGAAATGGCTTATAAAGAAACATTATATTAGCTTTATTCTATCCATATTTATTGCTTACTTTGGTTTAAACAAATTAGCACTTAAAGTTTTCTTTTCAAACTTATTTTCAATCACACATTCGTACTTTCCTTCATCTTCAGTTGACATATTCTTTATTGTTAAAATGCTGTTTTCCGTAATAGTGTATTTATCGTTGGAATAAATGGGTTTTCCCTTAAATATCCATGTTATTGTTCCTGAGGGCTTCGTTTTGGCACTACATTTAAATTGGCCATCTTTTCCTTTTTCAATGGTCAAATCTGTAAAAATAATAAATATTCATGAATTGAGAGAATAAAATGCCTCTTCGGGCGAAAATGTTTACTTCTAATACTATCTTCTATTATACTAATGTATAAAGATGCGAAGATTTGGTATGTTTGTATGTTTGTCCGCTCCCACATCAATTTAAAACATTGGTTATAGGCTTTATATAACATCACGCTATAACCCAAAGGAGCGAGCAGTAACCATTCTTCTTCTTCTCAGTCGTGGTGCTCTTGACAGAGCAGTCGTGGTCAATCATGGCGGTCCACAGCGCGAGGCACCGTGTATTGACTCGCCATGGTTAACTTTCTTGGGAAGAATAGTGTAGTGGTTTCCCCTTGCCTTCTGCACCAATATGCAGTAACCATAATGGTCAACTAACCAAAGATTTCCACGAATTCTTCAAGCGACAGTATAAGTTGTTTTCTTTAAAAAAAGAGTTCTGTAGCATTTACATTCTAAAGAAAATAAAAGAAAGCAGTGAAAGATGATGTTGGGACTAAAATGACGAAATGTAGTTTACGCTGGTTTGGACACGTTGAAAGAATGAACGATAAAAGATTGATTAAAGAGGTTTATATGGCTGAAGTGAAGAGAAATGCTGGCAGAGGACGACATAGGTGTACTTTTATTGAACATATAAAAAAATATTGATCGATGGCAATATTAAAAGTACACACAATCGCCGAGCATGTATAAAAGGTATGATGTATACAAAAAACGAAAGAGGTAGGTGCAGGATCGTCCCCCCCGGGGGTGCCCGCCTTGTCGTGGCGGGGGGGGGGGCTTAGTAACCGTGGTAGTACTCGCCACACTATGCGGCACCCGAGGTAGAGCCGCTGTGCGAGGGCTCTGTATGCGTCGGCGGGGCTTTTCGCATAAGCGGCTAGGTGGGAGCGGTCCCCCCTGACTCCTGTGCGGCCGTTCCGAGGTGGGGCTCTGGGGTCAGTCGTGTCGTCATGACCCGCGGCGCGGCTGACTCTAGAACAAGATATGCCGCTCCGCTGGGCTCTGGGTGTTCCAGCAGAGTCCATTGCGGATGCGGCTATATACGGGGTCGGCTGTTCTTCACGGTGCAGCCGACCTGTGGAATCGGTCGCGCTTTCGAGCGCCGCCTTTTCCGAGCTGGAACCAGTGGCGCTTACCGGTTGGAGGTGTTGTTGTGAAGATGTGACCGGGTTTTCCGTGCGGCCGGTACTGAGGTGGGGGTCTGGGGTCGGACGTGCCGCTAACTGCGCGGCACGGCCGGTCCGAGACCAAAATGAAGATGTCACCGGCCGTGCGGCCTGGTTTTTGGGATGGGGTTTTGGGTCGGTCGTACTGTCTTCGCTCGCGGTGCGGCCGACTCGAGCCAAATGATGAGGGAAGTTGTTGCCGGCCGTGCGGTTCCGAGGTGGGGTCCGGGGTCGGTCGTGCTGCTATGTCGCGGCGCGGCCGGCCCGAGACCAAAAAGGTGTTACCGGCCGTGCGGGTTTTCCATGTGGCCGGTTCCGAGGTAGGGTCCGGGGTCGGACGTGCCGATTAGAGCGTTAAGATCGCGGCACGTTCGGCCCGAGACGGAAGGTGTTACCGGCCGTGCTGCTCTGTCGCGGTGCGGCCGGTTTCGAGGTGGGGTCTGGGGTCGGACGTGCCGTTATGAGCGCGGCACGGCCGACTCGAGACCGAGATTGGTTGAAGGTGTGACCGGCCGTGCGTGCCTTTTCGTGCGGTCGGTCGGGAGATGGGGTCGGCTGTGCTTCGCGGTGCAGCTGACCAGAAGAGGCAGGATAGGTCGTGCCTTTGGGTGCGGCCCGTCCGAGGCGGTCGCCGGTGGCGCAGCTTGCGCTGCCGTTCGAACCATGACCCGACTGCACTTTCCATCGCGGTCGGGTCGCCGCGGTCTCCGGTGGCGGTTGAGGGGGAAATCAGCCGCTGCTCAAACGGGGACCAAGGTGGAAGGCGCAGCAGTTTGTACTCGCTGCTGCGCCTGCTCTGGGTAAAACCAGAGCGAGATGGGGCCTTACGGCCACCCGGCGGCGGGTCGCGGAAGAATGCTAACGCGTCCCCGTGGCCCGCCGACTAACCGGCGAGATGGAGTACCGTGGGGTTTTAGTGGGTTAAAGTCCCACATAACCCGTTCCCTCACCCCCGAGGGCGCGGGTATGCATGATCTATTTCCCCACGTAAAAAAAAAGTGCAGGATCGTAACAAATGGCATTCGATTTTCTCTGCCTACCCCTCTTGGGATGAAAAGGCGTGATGATAGATAGATAGATTTTCACCTGAAGGTTGCTCTACCACTTCAATAGTATGCAAAACATTAACTTCTATAGTGTTAACATCTTCACCATTCTTGTTTGTCGCTGTACATGTATAAGCTTCATTGTCACTTACTTTGTCAACTTTTAGTTTATACACAAATTTGTAATCTTCTTCCTTTTTCAACTGTAAAATTAAAAAAAAAACAATTTTAAAATAGAGAATTTACATTACATTTGAATTTCAAGTTCTTTATTGAATAATTTGCCAACTTCAAAAATGATGCACTGAAAAGTGTGCTTTCCGACAAGTCACTATAAAACAAAAAAACTCAAATCGCTTCAAGTGTGCCTATACCTAAAATTTGAAGCGTTTTCGATTTCTCCAGGATACCATCATCAGATCCTGACCTGATGACCATGGGACCACCTGTGAAGTATACCCCTTCAAACAAAAAATATTTTCTAAATCGATCCAGGCGTCTTCAAGTAATCGGGGAACATACATAAAAATAAAGATTCCGACGAATTAAGAACCTCCTCCTTCTGTTTTGAAGTTCGGTTAATAATAAAAATAAACCGTAAATCACCAACCAATCACTGTCCAATGAAATTAATTGACACATCCAAATTACCCAGTCCTTTGTAAGGCTTGCAAGACATAGGTCCAACACGTAGAGGCCCTTTAAAAGTGTTTAATCTAAATCGGGACGTTGGGACTTATCTCTGACTCTCTTCAGCAAGGTATGCACTTTGGCATTCACATATTTCAGTTTTTTTTTGTTTTCGTGGCATGTAAATTACATATTACTCTCACAGCCTTCTCCATAATAATTATATATGTCGCCGTAAAATGGTTAAATCAGCCACTCAATTGGATGGCTAGGCATTTCATTAAATATGGCGGCATTCAATTGAATGGCTAAAGGATGCTTAGCCAAATTGTTGAAATAAACGTTTAACATAAGGGCTAAACGTCACAGCCTCTTGGTTGTTCGGCGTATTCGTATTATTTAGATTCAAAATTTTGTTTATCCATTATGTGTCCCTTTTTCTTATATTAAACTGTCTATTTTAGTTCGAAACAAAGCACTTTACATAAAACAACACACAAATAAATCAGCTATTGACGCCATATTTGTTAGAGACTGTTATCGCTATAGTGGCAAAATAAGGAACTAAATTTTAAATGACTTGGCGGCTTTTGGTTCAGCCGTTTCTAAAGAGCTAGCTTTCAACCAGCCAACACATTGAACCTTAAGATATCATAATTCATTTAATAAACGGCCTAGACATTCAATTGAATGCCGCCTTTTAATTAATGGCCTAGACATCCAATTGAGTGGCTTTTTAAACCATTTGGCTGCGACATATATTTAAAAGGCTTTCGCTATGTGGCATATATGGAGAAGTTTCGTGAAATGGGACAGAAAACAATTTTAATATCTACAAAAATACGTTTATACCTACTATCTATTAGAGATAGATATAAGCTATCGCGGACTTTTTTGTAGTTTATTTTATTCTAAACAATTATTTTCTATATAATTGTTTTATACCTCTAACGGATTAGACAGCATACGTCATGAAATCTCGCTGAGACTAACTTTTTCCCCGACTTGATTCACTTATACTGTTATTGCTCAGCTTCTTAACATGATAGGTAAACGTAAACCTTCTTCTTGAATCAACGCTCCTTTATTTGGCAAACCATATTTCCGGTTATATTTTATTAATGATATTATGTTAGCAACCGAGATACTGAGAAATATTAAATCATGGTTATAAATAATTCCGATACCTACTTATCTATTTTATGGGAATTGAATTTCACAAGGAAATTAATTACTTACATTTCCTTCCAACACGTTTCCTGTTTTATCAGTCCATGTTATATTAGGAGCAGGAAAACCCAGGACTGTGCATGTTAACATGATATTTGCCTTGTGTTCCACTGTCATACTCCCACCTTCTGATATCCTCACGATAGGTTCTGTATGATAAGTATGAATCAAGTCAAGTAATTGGCTAAAAGATAGCCAGTACAGTAAGGTTATCAGCTAAAAGTTAGTCATTATTTGTAAATACAACCAGTCGCGCGACGGCTATTCGATTGCTATATAGTAACCGGTTGCAAATGTATTCTAGATGCTCGCAACTTAATGGCATTTCCAGTATAAATCAATGTGTCCAATGTCAACGAAAGCTGTTGTATGACATTTCTTTATTCCTTATTGTAGGTTTACTTGTATTTTGACAGGAATAATTAAGGACCGTTGCTCTCAGTCATCTTGTATCTCTCAAAAATATGGTAAATCTCAATTAATCCTGGAAAGGTGAGTTTATTTATGCAACATTTCCTTACCACACAATTGATAGTTATTTGAGCCATATTTTTACTATTTAGGGTTCTAAATAGCCATAGTTTCCAAATCGCAAAAGCAATGCTCGTTTTAGAAACTACGGCTATTTAAAACCCTTAATAATAAAAATATGGCTCAATCCAATTTAAAATAATAACTATCAACTGTGTGGTAAGGAAATGTTGTATAAATAAACTCACCTTTCCAGGATTAACTGAGATTTACCATATTTTTTAACAGTTATAAGATAACCTTGACCAACGGCCCTTAACCGAACAGAATATTCGTTAGTGCGAGAGGAGGTAAATTTCATGAGAATTTGTGAAATGAGACGATTACTGATACAAGACATATTAAAATAAACTTTATTTTTCAATGTAAATATCAGTTATATACTGGAAACCCATCGTCTAAACCGAAACGCGATACTATGTATCATTTGACGGATTTTTTAGTGGATAAAAAGCTGGCAATTTTTTCCATACAAATCTCTAAACCGTAAGGGTCCTTGGCAGTCGTCCATCATACTTCTGAACTCTGAACTGATCTGAACTATCTGAACTGATAATGAAAATATGGCTTAATCCAATTTAAAATAATAATTATTAACATATATTTGTCATATTTTTGACAGATATAAGATGGCCGACAGCCAAGGACCCTTGACTACGTTTATTAGACTTTACCTGTGTAGGGTTTCTGCGTCTCAATAGCTGTTTTACTTATACGTTTTATTGATACTCCATCTTCATTGTCAAAACCTTTGATCTTGAATGAAAATAAATTAGTAAAATTGATGATTTTAAATGTGAAAAATAAAGTCAGTTATTTCAAAATTCCTGGAAAACCAGTGAACCAAATTACATGCAAAAAATTAAACCAATCCGGAAGAATTATCTGTCGATTATAGAATCAAATTCGGTTCACAACTGTCGAAGTAATTAAGTAATAAGTATATATGAAAAAAATGGGACCACACGGGAAGCACCAGCTTGTAAATAGAAAAAGAATCATCAAAATCGGTTCACCTAGTCGAAAGTTCTAAGGTAACAAATTTAAAAAAAATAAAAAAAAATATGATGATAAAAATACAGTCGAATTGAGAACCTCCTCCTTTTTTGAAGTTGTTTATATAGTCAGAATTGAGAATGTTTTGGAAGTCTGTTGAAAATAACAACTTGTAATTTAAACCTATGTTCAAATAGGTACAGTAGTTCCAGAGATTACACACATAATATTAATGTAGTAACCCTGCTTAAAATAGGGGTAGGCAGAGAGTATCCTCTATAAGAACACAGTGGCCAGAGACATTTGGCGCCCAAAGAAACAATGTCCAGAATTAACGAGCTGCTTAGAATAAAAAATAATATAGAGCAATATTTAGATGTAGAAATAATGAAAGTACGAGATACTTACAGCAATTTTGAAAATATTTTTTGGCGGGAAAAACTTATTGGTTACATAGAAATCTTCTTTGACTCTCTCTATGGGCATTTCATATAATATATTTTCTTCTAGATCTAATATTTCAACTGTTTTTATTGAAACTGTCCTTCTTGAGTCCGTTAAATAAATTGCTAGGTAACTTTTAGTTTCTGAAATGAGAAAAATATTTAGAATATTCACCTCTGGACGTTGATATTTTTTTGGAAATACTTTTAATTATATCTGTAAATTTACTATACCTACCTAATAACATAATGAGAAAGTTTTATATTTGTAATTTCATTTAAAAAAATCATATTTTAATTTTCTTTTTCAAATTCCCGCGAAAACGTTCTGGGCGCGATGATGACGTCAGATCTTGCAAACCAACAAAATGATGGTCACGGATCAGATAAAATAACATTGGATATGTAATCAAAAACTTACTTTCAATTGGTTGTCTTGCTGTATCATTTATATTTTTTGGCGGGAACTCAGAAAATCCGTGTTGAAAACTGAACTCTGTTTTTGCTGTTATTACAAAAGAAGCTCCAGTTTCGCTGCATATTTTGGCAGAATATAAACCTGATTTCGGTGCCTGTAGTCTCGCAATCTGAATTAAAACAAAACATTTAATATAATTTGCTTGACGTGACGCGAAATCCATCATGTCTATATATAATATCACTATACATACTAATAAAAATATATTTGTACTCCTTATAACGAAACCTTTCATTTGACATATCACATGATACACTTAAAAAAATTACGTATTAAATGTTCCCTTAATTATTTACGCTATACATCCGTGATTGGGTCATGAAACTCTACTAAAGTTTCAATATTTTTCGTCCAGTAGATTAGGAGAAAATGATCTGTGATAAGGGTTCCCGTTATATTATCGGATATGTTCGGAAACCTAAAGAAGATGAATGAATTGTTTACCTTTATTTGATTAGTATCCACTACTAAATCAGGTTTAATATCTCCGTCCGGCCCTGTTACGTTGTCCATCTTCACGTCGTACCCTGACACTGCCATGCTGAGATCGTTAATTCTGTTGTCTATATTGAACTGAAAAAATGTGAAGGTGAGAGATGAGAGACTGCATTTCCTGGGTAGATGCATTTTTCCCATCCTCAAGACGTGGGCTATCAAATGCAAATTTTTTTCTTAAATCCGACTGGTAGTTCCAGAGATTAGCGCGTTCAAACAAACAAATTCTTCAGCTTTATTATCTATACTAATATTATAAAGAGGAAAGATTTGTATTTTTGTATGTTTGTGTGTATGTTTGTAATGAATAAACTCAAAAACTACTTTGCCGATTTCAAAAATTCTTTCACCATTGGAAAGCTACATTCACCCTGAGTGACATAGGCTATATTATATTTTCAAAAAAATTAGGGATCCTTACTAAAACTCCAATAATGTAACCCAAGGTGTAAAAATATTACCTAGAAAACTATTTATGATAGAACAAAATATCCAAAGTTAGAGGAAGTGGTAGGGGTTAGGGGTAGGGGTAGGGGTAGGGGTAGGGGTAGGGGTAGGGGTAGGGGTAGGGGTACGGGTAGGGGTGGGGGCAGGGGTAGGGCAGGGTAGGGGTAGGGCAGGGTTAGGGTATATTTTATTTTGTTCGTAAATATCCACGGGCGAAGCCGGGGGCGGAATGCTAGTTAGGTATATAGATTAAAGACCCCCGCCGCGCTGAGTTTGTGTTTGTTAACTATTGTACGAATTTTCATACGGTTTTCACCAATAGAAAGAAGGATATTTATAGGCCATAATCAAATATGCTATATTGTACCCGTACGAAGCCGGGAGCGGGACTCAAAGCTATAGAAGTAGTGGTAGGGCCCGTATGTCCCCGTCTGAGAAGTACCGCTCATCGTTGAAAAGCCGTCAAGTGATACAAATAGGTAACGCCTTTCGGTTAAGATGTTGAGTATGCCGGTGGCCGAGTGGTTAAGATGTCTGGTATTTAACTAGGTAGACCACGGGTTCGATCCCGGATCCCGGCCATGTACCAATGGGTAAATTTAAAAACTTATGTACATAATCCGACAAACCACTCTTAGAGGCTTTTCCATCTAAATATACCTCAACAGAACTGGCCACTCGTTAGGTATAGCCTCACAAATACCATCGGCTAATCGAGGGAGACTTGGTCTTCAGCTGGGTACTCTGGAACCGTAAAAATTACCACTATGTTATCAATAAGCCATAGTGGAGTGACAAATATAGGACTATATGCACTATTGTAGATATGTCATGGACTCCCATAGCCACTTTCCACCACTATCGTAAAATAAAATAATTTCTGAAGTTATGTCAAGTTTGAAAAACCTACCTTCATAACATGACATCCTTTAGACAGGTACTTGGAAGTTAATACCGAAGACTTTCCTGTTATCAAGTATGGAACACTGGCCAATACCTGAAATAAAACAAATAACCAAAGGACCTTAAGTAACAGTGCGCGCTAAATAATTGACATATGTCTTCACCTTCACGCCTGTTTCCCAAAGTAGTAGGCAGAGAGTATGGAGAGCTTCTCTTGCTTCATCCACATCCATACATCGTTTCATACATACGTACGTATTTGACCTTTTTTAAGGACATCAGATATTTGATCAATGACAGTTCGTCTTGGTTGTCCTTTCAGTAATATAGCTTTATTATTTTGTTTTGTAATTCTTTCATCACACACGTCAACATGTCCAAACCATCTCAACATTCCCCTTTCAATTTTATATACAACACTATTAGTCACTTCACATGTTTCACATACATCATCATTTCTCACTCTATCTCTGAGAGATATATTACACAACTTTCTTAAAGATCTCATCTCCTCGTTAGGTTAATAGCCTTACAAATACCATCGGCTAAGAGAAGAAGACTTTAATTCTCTTCCGCTGGTTACCCTGGGAGCCGTGAAGAACAAAAAACCGACCAAGTGCGAGTCGGATTCGCGCACGAAGGGGATGTATGTAAGCACTAAGGTCAAACCAAGTTTGACGACCCTGTATGGCGCAGGAACAAATTAGCGCGAGTCGGACTTACGTTTGGCCGGTTGTTTGTAGTTAGACGTTTCTGATCGAGCAAAATACGCCGAATAAAACACGTTTCTTGTTTTATTTTTATATTATAGCGGCCATAGTAATACATACTCTATGAAAATTTCAAGTGTGTACCTATTATCTACGGTTCAAAAGACGGACTGACGGACAGCGGAGCCTTAGTAATAGGGTTTCCGTTGTCACCCTTTGGGTACGGAAGCCTATAGGTATTCTCCCTTTCAAGGATCATAGTAGGTATTTAGACTTAAGGGGAGGAACGAATAATTTCGGTTGATTTCTGAACTAAAATTTCCGAATTTTACGAATGCTATGGAACATACAATTTGGGCATCCAAAACTAGAGGATTTTATCTAGTATTGTGTAGGATGAAAACATAATTGGTGTAAATTTTCTCTTATAACTTAATTTTTTGAAATCACCTCTTCAAAAACACCTTTTTAGTCATACGACCATACTCTGAAGGGATTTTCGTTTAAATTTTATAGGAATCTGTAGGTAATTTCAGTACCATTATAAGTTACTCTATATATATTTTTATATATATATAATATTATATATTTCTATATATATAATATTTTTCCCTGCATGTGATCGTTTTTTAATAAATTATTTATTTGTAATGTGCCGCTTACGTCATTTATTCCGAGAGGCGATACATTATGCCCTTCTCACTTCTGCAGCAAGAACGAACAAAGCGCCGTTTTGCATGACGTGATCGTTGCGCCCGAACCAATCATGCGCCCGAACCACGAGTTTAGGGCGTGGTTTACGATTAGAAATTTCTGAGTCGTTCCTCGTCTTAAGTAGGCCATAACATTGGTCCGGCATCGCACCGAAAATTTTCTATTCCGGCCGCCATAAGATCTAGGCGGGCCATTTGTTATAGGAATTGGACGAATCTGAGGTCAATTTTTCGGTGGACCGTACGCGGCGGCGCGCCGGAGATGGACCAATGGGTGGGCACCTTAAGAATCTGTTTTATTTCATCTCGATAGCTTAAACGGTTTCTAAGATATGGCTGTACAATATGACGGAAACCCAGTATAGGGTATCCTAGTATAATATCAAGAAAGAAAGAAAATACGTACCTTGCTTACTTCATCCTTACTAACCCTGAACACTTGTCCAGCGCTCACAGCAGCAATTTGATGGTATACTTGGTAATCCAGGTACTCGGTATTACCACAATCGCCAGACAGTAAGAAAGTTACCTTAAAAATAGAGAAATCTGTTAAAATAATACTGAACTTTGTCACCTTTGCTGATATAGATTTAGAACACAGTAAGTACCTACCTACTTTTAATATTCATCCCACTAATATTATAAACGCGAAAGTTTGTATGGATGTATGTATGTTTGTTACTCAATCTCGCCAGAACGGCTGCATGGATCTGTATAAAATTTGGCACAGATATAGATTATAGCCTGAAATAGCACAGAGGCTACTTTTTATCCCGGAAAAATGTATGGTTCCCGTGGGATAGATTTGTTGTTGTTTTTCACGGGATCGACATGATTTTCTTTTTGGTGAAACCGTGAACAGAAGTTTGTAAGTACTTTTTATATACCCTTTGGCGTCTTTATTCTATCATCACTACATATTATTCTATCTGTCCTTAATTCACTCCAAAAATACTTGACGAATTTTGATGCGGTTTACACAATAGATAGATTGATTGACTATGAAGGCTTACGAGTATAAAACATGGACTTAGCACTTTTAGGAGCTGAACTTCGTCATGTGTCGCAATGGTCTCATTCAATATGCAGCGCCTGAAGAGATGTCAGAGGTCAAGTACGTGAAACGAAAAAAAATTGCCATGAAACTTACTCTACTCTGTTTCTTTTGTGCCAAACTTCGAACCACTTCGGCCCTTTGGTAGTCCTTAGCTGAAGCATCACTGAAAACGTACAAGAAAGACCCTGGTAGGCTTTTCCTTAGAGCTTTCTCGACCCCTTCCATAGATAATTCTGGACAATCACCACCTCCATCAACGGTTAATTTTTCTAAAGCCTTTTCAAATTCCGCTGGCTCTTTTGTGTCAACTCTTAACTCAGTACCTGTGAAAATAAAGTAATAAATTCAACAAATATACCTACTAACTTTGAGTATTTACCAAAGGAGACGTGAAGGGTGTAAATGACGGAACAATTTTTTCTGTCGTTTTATTGTCGCAACGGATTTTACGTTATATGATGATTATGTTAAAACACAAACATAATAATTATAATTAATGATTGGAAACACTAAGTTTGACGCCCTAGATCGCCTTTCCCGTTTAAAACATCACAATGAACTATTTTCCTAGAGCTCTGTCTCGCGACACAAAACGATACCAACGAAATCTAAGGTAACTTATTACTGCGCACCTGGTCAGTATAACTGGTCAAAGGGGGAGCCCGTCTATGGCCCCTCCATAGGCTTACTACTCTATGCCTACTAAGTGTGATATGACATAATAGCTCTCTCCTCCCGGCTTCGCCCGTGGATAATATCGAATAAAATAGAATATGGCCTAGCCCTAGGTACTCAGGGATAGCTTTATATTCGTGAAATAAATTTTAGAATCGGTTCAGTAGTTTAAGAGATTATGTAGGGGGCATCCAATACTTACAAAATTTACCTCTTCGAAACATCTCAATGGATTTTGTTGAAACTTATGAGAGTGGGTACTTTGACTTAAGTACCTAGGCCACACACTGCTCCGGCATCGCACCGAAAATTTCCCATTCAGCCGCCGTATGATCTAGGCGGACCCTTTGTTACAAGAATTGGACGAGTCTGTGGTCGGTTTCGGTGGACCGTTCGGCGGTGCGCCGGTGATTGGACGAATGGGTGCAATGGGCACATTTAGAATCTGCTTGTAGTGTCGTTTCGAAACACAGTGATATTAAAATTTCAAGGGAGAAGCCAGAGCTGTAAGCTAGTTATAGGTAAAATTTTCTTACCTGGATCATTAAAGGTGACAAGTATAAAATTATCAATCTGAGACGACTCAGTTCTGATTGCCACATCTAGTATAGATCGTGATGATGCTTTCGCTTGATGAATATCCACCATCATCGATCCAGTATCATCTATTACGAAGGTCAAACTGCTTTTTCCGTAAACAGCACTACAATCTACTATAAAAAAATAGGCAAAAAATGAAAAAAAACCCAAGTAAACTTTAAACCGGTTTCGAGAAATCATTTTTACTTAATTTCTGAGATGTGCTCTCTAGGAATAACCAGTGTGTATTAAGGTGATTTGTTATGATATTATTGTTTTTATATTTTCTGACCAACAGCTTGTATCTCCTACTCAATAACACAAATAAACAAATATGTTACAAATCTATTGCTCCTTTTCTATCATGTATCAATTTAAATTTTAATACAAAAAAGCAGTGTACTGGACGTTTTTATTTATGGTAGATAAGGATGTATAAAATAAACTTTGGAGATAATTACGTAATTTCTTGGAATGACATAGGGTCAGGTTTAATCGATAAAAAGAAGAAAAATATATACCTACTTATTCTAGTACCTATAATGTGATTCTAGATTATAGCAAGATTTTTATGAGAACTTGTTTTGTTATTAGCTGTGAGCAGCGAACTTCGCCGGCTGTGAGTTAATAAAATTACCCATATAGTTTTGGGTACGCTCAATACCTAGGTATTATGTAGGTAGAGATAATAAATATATGTATTTTAATTTTTAGATTTAATTTTAAGGTTTTATATAGTTGTGTTATTTAAATATTATATAATGAAAATAAATATAGAATGAACTAAAAAACTATACACCTACTTATTTATTAATTATTATATAAAACCTTAAAATTAAATCTAAAAAATAAAATATAACTAAGTAACGCGTGGAATAGTGGCAAGAACACTGGCTGCGTTTCACCGCTGATTCGTCGAGCAAGGAAGGAGAGAGCCCCTTGTCACCAGAGAAGATGATCAGTCATGGGGATATTTCTTAATTACATTTTTTGCCATTTGAACCCCACGGACCTAGAGTTTCTACACCAAACGAAACAACACTTTGTAATAGTTGCTAAAATTTCGGAGTGGTGGGTGGAGAGGCGTGAAGGGTGTAGTACAGGCATTTTAATTGAAGCTAAGTATAAGGGCCACCTAGAAAAAAAACCTAAAGCTAATTTTTGTGCAAAATCGTTCCTTAGGACCACAGAAGTAGGTATATCCTTAGAAATCCACTTCTAAAGAGCCGGCGTCCATTTCCCCACCCCTCAAATATGTCCCGGTTTGTAGTTTTTTTTAATTTTTCTCAAAAACAGTAGGAGTTAAAACTGTCAGAGGTAAATAATTCTTATTAAATTACCTATCAAACGGCACCAGTTTCATACTAATTGGAATTTTAGTTTTCGAGATACGCTTATATTAAATACTAGCTGTTTCTCACGTGCGTGACTATTTCAGAATGTTGGCAAACATACACTTCATACATAGCTTTTGGCATGTTCACCTCTGCCCACCCCGTTCCCGTCGTCATGTCGTGATGGTATATAGCCTATGTTACTCAGGGATAATGTAGCATTCCAATGGTGAAAGAATGGTCAAAATCCGTCCCGTAGTTTTTGAGTTTATTCGTAACAAACATACCTACAAACATACAAAAATACAAATCTTTCCTCTTTATAATATTAGTATAGATTAAAATAATAAAATTAAAATAATAAATAAGTACTATTAAACAAAAAAAAACCCAAATTTCTACTTTCTTGATTTTCTGAAAAACTGTTAGACTATTCATAAAACCTTATGACTAAACATTATTCCTCGCACAATTGTCTACAATACAAGACCATATTTTCTTAAATTGCCCAATAAGTAATAAAGTTGCGGTTCATTAAATCTGAGCTGATAAATTATATTGCAAGATAAGAAGTAGGTAAGTAATAAGTAAGTACAATAACAAATAACCAAATGTAGGGTAAAATACATGTACCTAGTATAAACATATTTTAGTAGGTACCTACTATTTCGTGCTGGTAGTAAAAACGACACAGCGCGAGCGATTGAACTTAGTTTTACGCGTGACTTATTTAATCCATATCTCTTTAGAAAGATATGATCGAGATGGAATGCTATTAAACAATTTTAATAGCATTCCATCTCGCTTATTTTTTTTTTGCTACAGCGCGTATAGGTGTTCTGTGGTCGCCTATGTCATGCGGAATATTATTTTAACAGATTTCTCTATTTTTAAGGTAACTTTCTTACTGTCTGGTGATTGTGGTAATACCGAATACCTGCAGGATTACCAAGTATACCATCAAATTGCTGCTGTGAGCGCTGGACAAGTGTTCAAGGTTAGTAAGGTATTATACACAGCCATATATCTTCGGAACCGTTTAAGCTATCGAGATAAAATAAAAACACATTCCAAGTCTAAATACCACTATGATCCTTGAAAGGGATCATTTTTAGGGTTTCGTACCCAAATTACTAAGGCTCGGCTGTCCGTCTGTCCGTCCGTCCGCCCTTCATCTTTTGAACCGTAGATAATAGGTACACACTTGAAATTTTCATAGAGTATGTATTACTATGGCCGCTATAATATAAAAATAAACAAAGAAACGTGTTTTATTCGGCGTGTTTTACTCGATCTTAAGACGCTGAATAGAGCTAATGACCTTGAGAGATGGCACCGCCCCCACGCGGGTACACATACACACCAAACGACGTGGCTGCCACTAATAATATAGCATCAGGCTGCAGCCGGTACTGTCGGTACACGAGCGCTTACGCACACACGCGTGTAGTGCGTACATAAAATCTCGAAAATGAGAATAAAGGGACTTGCTGAAAATTTGAATAAACAATAGAACAGTATTACGATAGTATATTGCTAGATAAAAAATCTGTCAAAAAATCAGAATCATTGCATGCATTTTAGTACTGTTTCTAGACAGTATAATATTTTTTTAGAGGTACATTCGTGATTTTTTTCTATCGAATAAATATAGTTGTATTATGTTTTGAACACAGTATCTTAATAACGCTTAACCTCAAGAATATCAAATATTTTTTTGATTATGGTCACTGCAGTAGATCATGTACTTTTACGCATCATAAAACTCGCATTTAGCTCTATACATCCTCTTAATAAAGGCAATATACGTTACGTCTAACTACAAACAACCGGCCAAACGTGAGTCGGACTTGCACTAAGTTTGACCTTAGTGCATACTATTGAGTGTTCGGAACCCTTCGTGTGCAAGTCCGACTCGCACTTGGTCGGTATTTTGTTTTTATTTATTTATTTATTTATTATAAATAGCCCAACAACACCTACGTCCACACATATGCATTGTACATTTTTATAACTTAGTAGACGCAGTGTCAATTATTAGGGCTATTAACATTTTTTATAACAACAACACAACATTGATCTAGAGCTAAACAAATATTGTGATATGTGAACAGAGGCAAATGGACTTGTATCCAGCCTAAACCCAAATAAAAAAAAATTAAAAAAAGTAATTGAATAATAATAATAACACAAAAATACAATAATAATAATTTACATGATGTTTTGCAAAAGGCCCCTGCTACCGGTGGTGCAGCGCGCCGCATGAAATGGACAAATAAAATTTACACGAAAACAATTTCTAAACTAATAACTAAGAAAACTCAAAAAAATCAATTTTTCCAATCGTGGATTGGAAAGTGGCCCGAGAACCAAACACATCTAAGTCGTGTCGCTTATGCATCTTGTTATACTGTCCGACTATACGGTTAAGAGGAGAGACCAGACCGAGGACCGTTTTCGATCTAGCTAGCAGGAAGGGATCAAATGCGCTAGATTGCCTTATGGCTCCCAGGGTAACCAGCGGAAGAGAAAGTCTTCTTAGTTCTGTTGAGGTATATTTAGATAGACAAGTGCGATTTGTCGGATTATCTACATGTCGTGATCGAACCGTAGTGCGCCTAGTTAATTTAATTAATACCAGACGTCGTATTATTACCATATATCGACCAGGGCTATCGACGCACAGCTATTCTGGACAAATGTTAGGACATTTTTTTTCTTTCTTACCGGGTTGCCTTACAGCTCCCGAAACCGTGTTACGGTTCCAGGGTACCCAGCGGAAGACCTAGTCTCCCTCGTTAGCCCATGGTATCTGTGAGGCTATATCTAACGAGCGGCTAGTTCAGTTGAGATATATTTAGATGGAAAAGCCTCTAAGTGTGGTTTGTCGGATTATGTACATATAAGTTTTTAATTAAAAAGCCATGTTAGGACATACAGACAAATATTCTAAAAACCGTTTATTTATATTTCAGTATCGTGTAACTAAATGGCATAATTATCCCACTAAAGGTGGCCACACATTTTGTCCCAACCCCGGCGCGTCGCCTGACCACAGACTCGTCCAATTATTGTAACGAACGGTCCGCCTAGATCGTCCGGCGGCCGAAATGGGAAATTCACGGTGCGATGCTGGACCAATGTGTGGCCTACTTTAAATATTGAATTGACGTAATTTATGGGTAGGTATACAATTTGTATGAACGTCCTCTCAACTCTAGCGCTTTATCTGGCTCAACTAATTCTAATTCCCACATTAATGTATGGAAGTGAATTTAATTGATTTAGATATAGGTACTATGTTGTGTTTAAAGTACGTGGTATTTATTTTTAGGCATGTAAATATTTCCAAACGTCGTAACCGTTTAAAAACACCATTCCATTATTATTACCTATTTTAAATATTGAAGTTAATTTTTTTAATTGTACTAGAATTGATAATTGCTACATAATTTCAAGCATTTTAGTCCATCAGTAAACGAGGAGTCTGTCGAAAATGCTCATTCCAGCTCACCGTAAGGCTTGCATGGGGACATAAGTTCTTATTATTAGGTAACACCACCTCAACGCGGATCGGTCACAGATCCAAAATTAGATCACTTTTATAATGTACAATTTAATTTATTATACTTACCGCCTATGTCGCAAAATGTTAACAGGCCCTATAGAATGGATAAAAAAGTATTTTAAGACTTAAGGGGCCGCCTCATGATTTATGTCCCACACAAATCAGATGTTTCGTTTTTCCCGTTTTACGCGATTACTGTATGTGCTAGGCTCGAAATAAAAATTGCTTTTCAAAGATAAATAAATTCTAAAGTTTCTCATGGAAAGAAAATAACCAAAATCAGTTGCACCTAAGTTTTATGAAGCCTTGAAAATCCTAAAATTCACGCGTATTTCAGCCAAGTTTGCGACTCGAGTCCTCTTAATATATTTGCTAATTTTAAATTTTGTCGACATTAAAAGATAGATAATTTCACATACTTTAAGAATACACTAACTAGAATTTTATAATTCTAATAGTTTTTGTAAAAACATTGAAAAGCCAAGGTCCTTTTCGTGTTTTTCAAAATATCAATTTTGTTGAGAAATCCTACTTTCTCATATTGCTGGTATGTGAATATTGGTCTATCTTATCTTATCCTTGGTTACCTTATCGATTTTAATAGCAGTCCATCTTGCTCACATTTTTCTAAAGAGATATGAACAAAATAAGCCGCGCGTAAAACTGAGTTCGTTGCGCTGTGATGCGTCGACTTAATAATTAACCCTAGGGTTCTACCTAACCTAGGAGGGATAGAAAAATTGCAACGAAGAATACACAAGGTTATTAAACTGGCAGTAAATATTTTGTTTTCAACATCGAACGGCATTTTGTGAAACTTTTTGGCACCGGGTCTTTTTAGACTAATTCGACCCCGCTGAACACGATTCTGCCCGGTTCCAGCCCCTCCTCCGCACCGTTCTCCCCCTACCTCCAAAACGTGTCCCAAAACCCGGTTTTTTTTTCTTTACTACAAAAACTATTAGAAATAGAAGAAAAGTGTCAATGACAAAAATAATTTTCAAGAAAAGCTCTACACTATTTGTGTAGAAATTATTTTAATAGGACTCCATTAAGTATGGAGCGCCATACTCTCTGCCTACCCCTTTGGAAAACAGGCGTATATATCTATCATCACGCCTTTCATCCCAAGAGACAATCGAATGCCATTTGTTACGATCCTGACATACCTCTTTCGCTTCTTTTATATATTCTAGTCTAACAGATTTTTTTATTAATTAAAATGATATCAATATTAAAAGAGAACTAGAGATCGAAGAATGTTTTAATTACTAATGTCAATAAATATTTCTTGGTTTTAAGGTAAAGCAGGGGTCAAGTCTGGGCCGGATTTGCCCTATATCTGTCCCGCCTTAGTTTAGTTATTAGTAAATTATACAAAATAATAATCAAGCGTTTAAATAAAATTAAATTACCAAATAAAGAAACATACTTGTGTTTAATATTTATTCAAAAATCTTACTTATTCTAATACCTAGTGAAATTAAAAAAGATACCTACATAACTTTATTATGATCTATTACTATAATTAATATAAATATTAATATAATAGTGGAAATTATCAACAGCGACTTCAAATGTTCATCAATTTGGATCTGTAATGTTTTTTTGTGACCGTAGGACTCCCGGGGAACCTCTAGAGGGACCTTAGGTTCCCTATCAGACCCACTAGTGGGTTTGAGTGGAGGTGGGTCTTTATAAAAGGTAGCTCCGGCTAGGTTTGCGGTACTACTTTACAATGTATGTAATTATATGATATGATATAGTTGTTACAATGTATCCAAATGCTTTTCAAACAATAACTTAATAATACTTTTAAGGTAAATACATTTTAAAAAGGCAATGAAAAAGTACTAAATACTGAAATAGGAGCCCTTACGGCCTTAGTACTTACACCGACGTTGTTGTGGTTGCGAAACATCTGTGTACTAAACACTGCAGTTTTTTCGCAAACAAATTTCATTGTAGCTTTCGTGTACTGTGGGTGTGGACGTCATTTCAGGATGTAGTCCCAGTCATCGCTTTCAGATTATGAAGAGGAAGAATTGTCTTTTTTTTATTTTCTTGAATTCCACCTCCTTTTTTTGTAATTTACGTGTCCCACTGTATACAATTCGGGATAATTTATAATTAAATTTAATAATAATTCTATATTTTCGGCTTCCATTTTGCGAAAAGCTGCACGCAACTACCTCGTCTCTCTAATAGTAGAGCGAGACATAGCATATGCGAAACGTTGTCATACAACTTACAGATTTTGTCTTGTTTCGCTGCCGCATACGAACGCGTCAGTGTAGTAAGGGCGTTATTGCCGAAATAGAAACATAAATTTTAGCTTTATCTTTAAAATAATAAAATAAAGACATAATTTAATAGATTAACTTATTAAGACAATAAAAACTAATCAGTCGAGTTTCAACAATCTTTTGTAAATGGGAAAATGTGGGTCCAACTACTCAATGAAAGTGCAGCGTAAACATAGGTTTATCCTGGTTGAAGACTAATTAATTATGATAATTTCAAATAATTTGTTCCGGAAAAAAATAGAAGCGGTAGTTTTCGGGTAGTTACCAGCTCCAGAAAAGTCTTCCTCATTGAGCCGATGATATTTTGTGAGGCTATCTAACGATTGGTACTCCGAGGTTCTCCTCTTGGCACTTGTGAAATGGCACGAGGAGCAGCTACCCCTCGGGGTCTGGTTTAGGCATTCACCTTTTGAATTTCTGTTTTTACTTTTGACCCTTCTATTAATTTATCAATCCAACCCTTTGACGACGCATTGATGTGTGAACGTACTATTCGTCAATATAAATGAGTGGTCTTCCTTCTTTTCTATATTTTTTGACATTTTGCAGATACTCAATCCTTTTTACTTGCTTTTCAATCAATACTTTTCTATCGACACTTTTGCGCCACTTGAACTAAAAATATTTTATAGTTTTAGACAAACTTAATGCTAAGCCATCAAAAATATTTCAAAACTTTATGGAAAGTGTGTTCTTTTGATCATACCTTGGTTAAAATTACAGATTTATTTCCGTAAGCAAAATGTAAATATAATAATTACAAAATAAGAGACTAAAACTAAATAACATAGTCCAGCTTGATATCCGACATAACTTTAGCACTAAGGGCGCTCACAGCCAGTTGATATTGTATGGCAGCTCGAGGTCCCTTAAAGGGGTCGACAGGACCTCCATTTTCCAAAACCTCTCTCATTAAAGCACGCTCCTCGAATAGTACAACTTCATTCATAACATTTATTGAACGCCCTTTCACGAAAACTCCGTGTTTCTTAAAACAATGATTGTTGAAATCGTGCTTGTAACTGTACGCTTGGTTGCATATCTGTAAATAATAAAAAATACAAATATTTTAACTAAAATCTTACACCTATTATTTTGTTAATAGCGATAGACAATATAGTTTTACAACAGTTTGAATACCTACACAATAAGTAATTTAAATTAAAGGTAGATAAATTCTACCCGTTTGTTCTCAACGAGTCACCCCAATTTTATATTGAGTATTGAAAGAAAACAAGTAATATACTTAAGGGGCGGTGGTCAAGGTCATCTTGTATCTGTCAAAAATATGGCAAATCTCAAATCCTGGAAACGTGAGTTTATTTATACAACATTTCCTCAGCACACAGTTGATAGTTATTATTTTAAATTGGATGGACCCATATTTTCATTATTAAGAGTTCTAAATAGCCATAATTTCCAAAACGCAAAGGCACTGCAATTGCCTTTGCTCTTAACTTTGTTTTATAATGATGAGTATCATCATACCTCACAATTATAGGGCCGCTCCCGCGTGTGCACCCTCATATGATGTTTAAGTTGCCACTTCTCGAAGCACGACATGTTACACTCATCACATTTATATATTCTGTTGGCGGAGCTGTGTCGCATTTCATGCTTTTTCAGTGCGCATTTCTGTGAAAATAAAACAAAGAACAGTCTTCACGGACTTTTTACCTTGCGGTGTGGCCAGTGACACCTGGTAACAGTGTCCACTTGACGCCAGTTGTCCATATTGAACAGAACAGGTGGCAAGGTTGTCGCTGCACCTAATGGACCTAGATGTGTTAGCTACTTCTTTAACAGACAGATGCAAGTATCTAAGTAGGTACCAGTGGCGAAGGGTGAATATTTTCAGAAGCGACCGCAACATAGCTCACACAACTAATGTTACAAGATCTAAAATCTTCTTTTATAATCCAAAATGCGCCAATGACAATAGTAATTTATCGTAAAGGGATTTAAATTATCTATTTTTTTTTTATTTAAGCAGTCTCCAACTATAATTCCAAAATAAAACAAACACGCAAGTAAACACGCAAAACACTCCTACTTTACATATATAGTATTTAGAATAGTGAACGCCTCCGAAGCACGAAAAGTCTCTTTTAATATCTACGAAAATTAGAAATTTACTGTAAAACATTGCGTGCGTCGGTCGGTACATTGGTACATGGCAGGGTTTTTTATAATTAAAAACTTATGTACATAATCCGACAAACCACACTTAGAGGTTTTTCAATCTAAATATACCTCAACAGAACCGGTCACTCGTTAGGTCAAGCCTCACAAATACCATCCGCTAAAAGAGGAAGACTTGGGTTTTCAGCTGGGTACCCTGGGACCGATTACACGGTTTCGGAAGCTGTAAGGGCAAACCCGTGAAGAGAAAAAATGCCTATTCAGTCTGCTACCGCACGGTTTTGGCCGTTTCAGAAATAAAAAGATATGTTTCCTAAACTATCTACTTATAGGGTATAATAATATTTCGAAGTGTCTAGTTTAGTAAAGAGTTACCACTTGTTCAGCTTGATATGGTAAACTCGTTAAACGTGGACATTGTTACCAGTGTCTCTGGCCACGGTGCAAGTTCATGAATAACATTAAAATATATACCTACCCTTTTAAATCCCTTGCTGCATACTTGACAAATAAATTTTCTAATGTTCGCATGACTGATCAAATGACTGAAACAACAAAGTAAAATTTTAGTACATATAAACACATTATTCAAACTAATATTATAAATGCTAAAGTGGGCTTTTTTATCCCGGGAATTCTACGGGACATATTCCTATTTCCTATGTCACAATTAAAAAAATTACACGGGAGAAGCCGGGATGGAAAGCTAGTTTTGTTATATTCTGTTGCAGCCAACTTCTTCTCAGGCTTCATTCACTAATACTAGAAAATAATGGTCAACTCCTAAACATGACAGGTCCATGTTTAATATTCGTTAACCTTCCTCTTGAATAAATCTATATAATTGTAAAAAACTGCAACGAAATCCGTTTAGTAGTTTTTACGTGAAAAGGCAACAGACGGACGGACAGACAGAAAGACGTCAGCAGGAACTTCGATTTATAATTAATATTAAACATAATTCTTTTTAGACAAAATACGCATAAAAAGAATTATGTTTAATATTAATTATTTCTATTATAAAAAAGTTATTTTTTATTGATTTGGCACAACATAAAAGCCGAAAATAGTTAAGTAAGCCCATATTTAGACATTTTTACTGATTAGTTAATTAGTTTATCTTAATTACATTTTTGTATGGAAAACGAACCACCTTAAGGCTCCTTACCGGCACACGCTACATTTCGGACATTTTTGATGTCTGTTTGTGAGAATACGAATAAGATTGTAGATATAATTATGTGTCATTTTGAAAATACGGGTCTTGGTCTTCAAGACTAGAAGGAAATTTTGAAATTATTTCTATAGTGTTAATAAATTATATTTTTTCAGGACTCGTTTTCAAAAACTTATGTACGAGTGACGTTTGACGATCGATCTTGTAAAGCTCACTGAAGATTTTGAACATTAAAAAACAGTATTGACACCGTAATATGGTCAACTTATATATCGATAGATTAGATTTTTCAACTTTCATAAAAAAAAAACGAGAAAAAAAAGGTTTGAGATATCGTAATTTTTGGAAAAAATCATAGATATAAATGTATTTTTTGTGAGCTATATACAAAAAATTTAGTAATATAAAAATAACACATTATTCCATAACAAGAATCTAGATTTTATTTAAGATAGAAAACATTACAAATATAAATAAAAAATAATTTAAAATTTTAAAAATATTGAGTATTTTTCATTTTCAAACCGTCCCCGCTTTTTATTTTGATATCAAAGTCAACATAAAAAAATCGCGAAAATGATCAAAATTTGAAGGCGCGACTAATTTTCAATAAGGCACACACTCGCGTTAATTATCTAAATCTCGAGTGCGGCGATATCGGTAAGGCCTCTTAAGGAATGTCCAACACTAGAATTCCGAGCAAATTGCTGGGTCAGCCAAAGACAGTACACGGATTTGCTCGGGCATTCTCGGCCCGGGCATTCCTTGGCTGGCCATTGGAGCTAACATCGTGCATGGTAACCCCACGGGTCGCTAGTTTTATTAACGTGATGACAATAATTTCTTACCTTCTCAATAACATTTTGTTATGGAACGCAGCAACACACAGATGACATTTAAAATCTTTTTCGCCCGTATGCAATTTCATATGTTCGCGTAGATTATTTTCCCGGTAGAAAGACTTCGGACATTTTAAGCAATTGAACGATTTCTGTTCTGGAAAATTTAATAAAAAATTCTGATTACCATATACATACACATATTTATACCTTGCGGTGGAACCGGAGACACCGTAACAGTGGACAACTTATGTCATTTTATTTTTTCTAAACCGTGTTACGATCCCAGGGTACCCAGCGGAAGACCAAGTCTCCCTATTTTTGCCGATGGTATTTGTGAGGCTATACCTAACGAGTGGCCGGTTCTGTTGAGGTATATTTAGATGGAAAAGCCTCTAAGTGTGGTTTGTCAGATTATGTACATAAGTTTTTAATTATAAAAACCCATTGGTACACGGCCGTGATCCGGGATTGAACTCATGGTTTGCATAGTTAATTTTGTCAGTCGTCCCATATGAAACAGAACAGCAGCCTAATTACGTAACTTGAAAGCGATCCAATCACTATCATTTTTTTACGTCGAATTTAGCCCCGCACTTTTCGAAATGTGTATTTTCGTTAATTGTGCTACATTGTGCTGCGTTTGTGCCGTACTGTGCCGCAAAAAATAGCTCAATATCTCAAACCGTTTTTGAGAAAAATAATAAAAACGAAAATTTCACGTTTTTAATTGTTTTTATTTTTTTTTTTCTCAAAAACTGTTTGAGATATTGAGCTAATTTTTGCGGCACAGTACGGCACAAACGCAAACAGTTGGACGGAAGCAGCACAAGATAAGAAGGAATGGAAGAAAATGGAGGAGGCCTATACCCTATCAAAGGGGTTCCTATAATATATGTGTATAATGTAATATAATAAAATAAGTTTAAATGTAATAGGTTATAGGAAATTAAAAGGCTTTTTTATTTTTTTTATTTATTATTTATTTACGGCACAAACGCAGCACAATGTAGCACAACTAACGAAAATACACATTTCGAAAAGTGCGGGGCTAAATTCGACCTTTATCTGTAAAAAAATGATAGTGATTGGATCACTATCAAAGTTACGCAATTAGGCTGCAGGTGGCATGCCTGTTGCTGCACTTAACGGACCTAGATGTGTCACTTCTTTAAAAGACGTAACCATTTCTTATTTTTAGAAGAAGTGCCCTCCGAAGCACGAGAAGTCGATATTCTTATCAATAATTAGCACACATTCTTTAAAAAAAATTCATGAATGAGAATTGAACCCTGAACCTAGCGATTTGAAATGCAACACCCTGCTAATTAGGCTATTTACTCCTTATTATTTTTAATAATTACCATTGAGTTGGGATTTTTCAACACTTACATCCCCTTAACAAAACTACTGTAGTATAAAAAAATTTAAAAAAGTAAAAAGGGCATGAAAAGCTCTTCTTCTAAAAATAACATATTTTTAAGTCTGTTAAAGATATGACACATATAGGTCCATTAAGTGCAGCAACAGGCTTGCCACCTGTTCTGTTCAATATAGACAACTGGCAACAAGTGTTTCTGCATGAAAGAAAAAGGAAGTTGTAGTATAAAAGTGTATGTATTGCTCAATTGCAAACTTGTTGCAACCAAACTGTCCCTTGGTAAATAATCTACTTGTTTACCTGTATGTGTCATCAAATGTAACTTCATAGCTTTAATGATACGTCCACAATAAGGGCAAATTTGTCCCCTGCCATACTTCAATCTCTTCTGTCCTTCACCTTTTTGTCTGGTCTTGTATCTACCCTTACTTGATACCAGTTTGAGGTCCTCCAAAATAATCGGCTTTATTGGTTTAAACTTTGAACGCTTCTTCAAACCTACAAAATAAAATGCAAATACACTGACGAGCAATATAAAAAAGCCACTGAAGAACTCATGCTGCGTCGTCTGAGACCTGCTCTGAAATGAATACTAAAGATTTCATATAGGCAGTTCAAACATTTGCTGTGTTCCTTCTGCTGCCCTAACCTGCTCTGCGCCTCGGTATACGCTTAGGCTTATGTATTATTACACCGATATTTGCACTCACTAATTATTTTTCTTTGAGCATTATCCTATTGTAACATCGGCAAATATCCCACTAATATTATAAACGCGAAAGTTTGTATGGTTGTATGTTTGTTACTCAATCACGCCAGAACGGCTGAACAGATCTGGATGACATTTGGCACAGAGATAGATTATAGTCTGGAATAGCACATAGGCTACTTTTTATCCCGGAAAATGTATGGTTCCCGTTAATTTGTTTTTCACGGGATTGAAATGATTTTTTGCATAGTGGTTGTTTAGGGGTCAGAGAATGACATATGCCTTTTTTATTTTCTTCTTCTTCTTCTTTTTTATTATGGCTCCACCAATGTTCATCGGTGATTTGCCAATGTCAAGTATTATAGCCTTTATAGTGTTTATAGCCGATAAATCGGTATCTAAGATAATCCCGCCGACCGTGATATGTCTTATTAATCACTGATTAATCACAACCATCACAGCGCTAACAGGATTAAACTGGATTCCACATCACGCCACGACGAAAACGCGTGCGTATGTCGCCATGACCGGATGTGGAATTTTCTTTTTTATTTTTATGATTTTAGGACCCACTCTTCCATCCTTGTCACAGGTTTTTATATGTTCAATAAAAGTATAGCTAGGTAGTCCTCTGCCAGCGTTTCCTTTCACTTCTGCCATATACACCTTTTTAGTCAATCTTTCATCCTTCATTCTTTCAACATATCCAAACCAGTTTTCTTTATTTTAGTCACAACGACATCTTTTACTCCGCATTCTTCTCTAATGACATCGTTCCGGATGCCGTCAATACTCTTTATATAGCACATTCTACGTAAAGGGCGCATTTCCACTGTATATTTATCTTACTTTCATGCTTCTTATTCCATACCCAAGTCTCACTTCCATAAGTAAGTGATGGAACTAAAACATCATTATGTATGTATATTAATTTTACTTTCAGTTGTAAGTTGTGTATTTCTGCATACATTATGTACATCTGTTTGGATTTACCTTTTAACTTCTTCTTTTTGTGTTTTTCAATTTTCTTATGAGATGTACTTTTGGATGGTGGAATATAATCATCATCATTATAATCATGTTGTGCCACAAAATCATCATTGTAATTCTGTAAAGCGAGGAACTATAATGTTTATTTAATCTTAATATTAAGTTCAGAAGGTTGCATGTTCATATCACGTCGGGTCACCAATATTTTCACTAGCGTGATACAGGTATAATTTTCAATATTGTGAGACAGTAGCGATGCGACATCTATCGACGAGATGTACCGCCACACTAGCTTTGGGCCCCAAATTCGCCCATGTAAAATCCATACTGACCAAATCCATTAAAACAGACATAAATTTAATAACAGATTATATGTCTAAATATTAAAGAAGTGACATATCTAGGTCCATTAAGTGCAGCCACCCTGTGTGCGACTTTTTGTATTTGTACAAAAGTGAATAGTCAACAAAAATACAGGAAATTGGAAAAAAATATACTTCTTTTACTAAAGTGTAGCAAATCAACTAATCTTAAAAAGTCTCATAACTTAATTAATCAGTACATGCTTGTTAAGGGTATCTATCAACGGTATAGTCGGCGACGTAGGTTCAATTAGTCTGTGGCGAACCTTATTAATGTTATTACATTTAATAATTTAATTCGAGGCCACATCCTTAGCATCAAAGTACCTACAGCTTCCTGGGGCGCTGCGCTGGTGCGAGGGCATCACATTAATTTATTTATTTCATTTCACTTCCTTGTAAATTTAACAGTTAAATATATAAATTATTAAAATCAGCAGTGTTACTCAGTTCAATACCTCTAAGTTAGTGCCTATAATTTACTTCGTTCAGCCAGAATAATAGTTTGTAGTAAATAGGTTTGAATCCTGACAAAAGTGGGATAATATCAACTATACGCCCCCCAAAAGTCATTAGTCCCCTAGTCAGACAAATCCATAGTTGATAGTATAAGATGACCTTTTTTCTACTATTATTCTATTAACTTACATCAAAATCATGTTTGATAGTGTCTAAGAAATACTCCACACATATGGCTGGATTACAATTAACTCCATATCCCTTATTATTAATTTCTTTAACATCCAGCCCTTTAATTACAGTATCATTATAATAAGCTAAATTCTGTTTAACATCAAAACATATTTTCAAATCTTCGTTATTTTCTATTTTACAATCATAGAGTAGTTCAGGATTAAGACTTTGTATTTCAACCAGTAGATCTGTCAAATCATTAAACGTTATTTGCTTTTTATCATCATCCATGTTCCGGAATATTCTGTCAGACCTAAAGTTTAGAAACAAAATTCTCATTAACAATTAACCTATATAGAAGTGTTTTTATTTAAATGTTAAATAAAAATACACATAGGGCGCCCTCTGTCAGCACTTCCTTTACAACCATATAAACCTTGTCAATCAATCTTTCATCCTTCATTCTTTCAACATGTGTTTGGATAATACAGCCTTGTCGCTCCCATGATGCAAACACATTCATCAATTATACATATAGTAGAATGCATAATTATGCATAGCCCAACAACTTGTTGGCAACAAAACAGAAGAGAGACTAACTTGCTACAGTTTTGTTCTACAATTATAATATTTCTTCAATTTAAAATTATTTTGGTCATAAATAAACTCACCTTTCAATCTGCATTTTGAAGGTATAAGCTTCAGACAATTTGTCTTTACACAGTTGACAAATATTATCAGGTTGTCCATCTCCTTTCCATATCTAGAAACATGAACTTATTATATAGTCTACTAACATTAATAAAAAAACTTTCAATCTCAATGTATTTGTATGAAACAAACAAACAAACACATCTTCATGGCCTTATACCTTGCAGTGTGGACAGACAGCAGTAACAGTCTCCACTTTATACAAAACAGGAACTTACTAAATATGTATCAACTGTATCAACCAAACTTTATTCACATTTGAATCCAATAAGATGTTGAGTTACCAAGAAATACATTACTTTTTGAATAGGTATTTCTATTTATATTCTATCATGGCTCTTTATAGAACCAAAGCCTAACATTTAAGGGTCTATTAGAGTTTATCTGTGCTTATGCAATAAAAAAAATATCAAAGGAAGAGGGTAAACATACATTACATACATACCTTCTCGGCGGTTTCCCAAAAGAGGTAGGCAGAGAGCATGGAGCGCTATATCTAAGGGTAAAGTAATGAGGCTTCCAAATAAGTAGCTAAATGAGATGTATGTAAATTTTTTTTAGTAAACCTTAGTACTCAGAAATAGCAGTAATTAATGAAAGCAGAAACTTGAAGCCACTCACTTTAACTTTTGCAATACCAGCAATCATTTCTGCAATAGTTGGTGATTTTGTACTTTTAAAAATAGGTTGCATATGTCTACCATTATTACAACAAATTCTGCATATTTCCATCTTTTGGTCACTTTCAGAGATTAGATATAATTAACAAAAATCCACAAAAAAATATTCTAAATAAAAGAATATTTATTTACCACAGAACTTTTCACTTTTTTTATTTATGTCTATGTTTTTGACTTTGGTTCAAAGAGCACAATCACAGAGTACAGTACCTACCTACCTTTTGTTGAATGTAAGGATTGTTTTTTTTTCTAAGCTCGAGACAATGGACCGAAGGAAGAGCAAACATGCAACGAGCGACCGAATAAAGCCGCAACTACACTAGCTAAAGATTTGCCGGATATCCGAATCCGCTGAACCGCTGGAAAAAACCGAAAAATGGTACGGAACCCTCATGTCAATGTCCAGGGTCGGTCAGCTGTCAGTTGTGCTGTCTGTCAGTCAGTGTTGTTGATTGAAAAAGAAAGCCGCTGAAAGCAAGCATATAATTTTGTTTGTTATTTTATTATAACTTGTGTGTTTATATTATCTTGATTTTGTATTTTATTACATTGCATATTTATTTCGAAATGTGGTGCTATGTTTATAAATTGATTATTGCTTGACTTTGGGTATTTTGCTGACGATAACTCGTCAACACGTATTATGTCCAACGCTCAACAGCTGTCAGATGAAATGCACGGCCAAGAAGCGGATTCTACTCATGGACATGAAGGTATAAAATCAAAACAAAACATTATTTACAACGAAAACATTTTTTTTAACACTTTGATTTGGACAGAGTTAAAGTAGTTCAATGGTGTGAAATATATATATCATATAAAATATCATCTCATGTAATTGTTACCTTTTTCATTTAATACACAAAAAAAGGTTTGACTAATTATAAATGATTAAAAATATAACGATCTCTTCATCAGCAACACCTAGTACTGTGGAGGATTCATCACACTCTTCAATGGGGACTCCAGCAGCAGCCGAGGGGCAGGCATCTAGGCAATCTAACTTGCAGCGAATTCAACATCGGAAACAACAAGTATACAGCTGGCCCAATAATAAGAAACTCTTGAAACTTGCTATTTACTCTGCATGTCAGGTAAATCATACTTTTTTTTATTATCATGTTTTTTAAATGGTTACCTGATTCAATTGAAATTAATTTATTTGTTTACCAAAATGTATGGTTACCCTGGCATAGGGCATACAAGCAAATAGTTTACAATCTAATTATTAAATAATAGATCTAATATCTTAAAAAAGGTTAAATACATAGTACTAAAAATAGATGTGCATGTATGAAATGATGTATGGATGTGGATGAAGCAAGAGAAGTTGCGCTCCATACTTTCTGCCTACCCCATTGGGAAACAGACATGAAGGTGTGTGTATGTAAATAATACTCTACATTCATTTAAAAATAAGCTTAAATTTTTATTTAAATACAACCATATATCTCTGCCACATAGTATAGAGAAGTCTGCCCTGTCTCATATTTGTAATCTCATAGAATCATTATTGTCTTAGCTAACCTCTAATAAATTAGAATAAAAGAAAGAGCCCAACCAAACAAAAATGAAAAGTCTAGTTGGTAAATAGAGAATGTTAAAAGTAACACAAAAATATTTAACAACTTGGGACAATTTTTTGGATGTTTGTTCAAAAAACAACTTATTTTAAAATTTTGTACTGCACACTGAAACTCAAAGGGCTCAATTTGGCAGTACATAAGTTAATCTGTGGCGGTACCTATAACCACTGAGTCATCACTAAGCTGAAATATTGACAGATGATAGACATAGGATTATAAATGCAATGACATGGAAAAAATACTTGGGCTTGCTCTGCACCATCTCTTACATAAAAAATAACCTGGAAATATTTGCCACTTTTATAGTCAGCTGACTATTTGGCACTTATGATGGTACTGGAAATAATAGCAAATCAATCAGTCTTAAGGGGCGGTGGTCAAGGTCATCTTGTATCTGTCAAAAATATGGCATATCTCAGTTAATCCTGGAAACATGGGTTTATTTATACAACATTTCCTCAGCACACAGTTGATAGTTATTATTTTAAATTGGATTGAGTCATATTTTCATTATTAAGAGTTCTAAATAGCCATAATTTTCAAAACTCAAAGGTACTGCGCATATCGAAAACTATGGCTCTTTAGAACCCTAAATAATAAAAATATGGCTCAATCCAATTTCAAATAATAACTATCAATGTGTGGTGAGGAAATGTGGTATAAATAAACGCACTTTTCCAGGATTAACTGAGATTTGCCATATTTTTGACAGATACAAGATGACTGAGAGCCACGAATCCTTAAAGAATAATTGACAATTAATCAGTAACTACATGTTTAGGGGATCTATCGACTGAATAGTCTGTGATTATTTGGCTTGTCCGCCAAATTCATAGTTGGCAGATTACTAGTCTTAATGTAAACCATGCACTACACATATTGCAGATATCAGGATGCAACTGTTGCGGTTGGAAGACGCCGGCAACCTCCACCAAGAGTAACTCCAGGGCAGACGCACAACCTCTTGCCAGCTTCAGTGATCCTTGCCGCAACTGTACACATACATTAGGTGAGTATGACAGTTTTGTGTGACCATACATATTCAAGGCAATGGCACGTCAAGCCGATGTTGGACAGGCAACCGGATGGCGAGTGGTAATCTGGGCCTTTGAGTGGTACAGAGTCCCCTGGTAGCGGCCAAAGTGACCCCAAATGGACAGGGGCGGTAATATGGGGGAGGGGCAAAATCGAAAATTTTTTGAAAAGGCAACCGCATAAAAATGCGGTAGCATTAAAGGAAATACCCTAATTATATAATAATTTTTTTTTGCCAGCCGAAACACGCGGGCCGTTCTTGCACTAGCCAGTAACAAAAAAAAAAAAAGTGAAAAGGCAACCGCTTCAAAATTTGTGAGCATACTTATTGACACCACCAAACGTTGGGAAAAAATTGCCATCCGATCCTGATGGGCAGTTTCGGAGAAACAACCCCTCAAAGTCGCCGAAAACACTTTTTTTCGATTGTTTCAACAATTATTATAATTAAAAAAAAAAAAAAAAAAAATTATTCAAATCGGATGGCATTCGAAATTTATACTGTCCTAAGTACAAATAATGATGTGTATCAATGCCATCCGATTTCGATTAAATTAACCCCTATTTAGCCACCCCCCTAAACCTCATGAAAATACCAATAATTCCATATGCTGCAAAAAATTAGGACAATGTGGGCAACAAGGGTTGGTGGGGTGTTGTTGGGGCGGGAGGGGGGATTGTAATAGATAATGAGCATACACTGACCTTTTAAAAGTCCAAGCAGTCGTTAAATATTAATTGATAAGGATTTTCAACAATTTTTTGCAGCGTATGCAATTATTGGTATTTTCATGAGGTTTTCACTTTTTTTTTTTTTGTACTCGCTAGTGCAAGAACTGCCCGCGTGTTTCGGCTGGCAAAAAAAAATTATTACATAATTAGGGTATTTCCTTTAATGCTACCGCATTTTTATCCAGTTGCCTTTTCAAAAAATTTTAAATTTTTGCCCCTCCCCCATATCGCCGCCCCTGTCCATTTGGGGTCAGGTCCACTTTGGCCGCTACCAGGCGACTCTGTACCACTCAAAGGCCCAGATTACCACTCGCCATCCGGTTGCCTGTCCAACATCGGCTTGACGTGCCATTGCCTTGAATAACATAAGTATTTACAATAAAGATTTCAATAGATAAAAAACTGGTCAAACTCACACAGGAAGATTTGTTGTTTTACTTAAAAGTATGCATTATAGTTATACTAGACGTTTCTATGTATTGCCATTATTAGGATCGAGCAAAAAACACCGAAAAGAACATGTTTCTTGTGTACCCCCTTTAATTTTTACCATTATTTTATTTTTATTATTTGTTGTTATAGCGGCCATCCTAATACACATTCTGTAAAAATTACAAGTGTCTACCTATTACAGTTCAAAAGATACATCCCGGTGACAGAGGAGGGATAGAGGAGCCTTAGTAATAGGGTTTCCGTTGGCACCCTTTCACCCTAAAAACATGCTATAAAAAAACATCACAAAAAACAGCCTTTACATCTTGGAGTGGCCAGAGACCAGTTACAGTGTTTACATTTAGCAAGTTACTTATATTAACCAAAACCATGTTACTATTCCGGAGGTGATCTCCGTCCTCACTTAAACAATAATTTTTGAGGCTATCTAATAATTAGCCAATATTATTAAGGCACCATTTTTTGTTCTCACTCACTTACTCTTTACACTCCACAATTTAGTAAGGAACAGGTAGATGTTGCTGCATTATTTAATACAATTTAGAAAACAGTAGCTTTGGTTTTATCCTGCGTTCACTCATAGATTTTTAAAGTGTAACTTTTTTGGACAGGGTAGAGAAAATTATTCGTTACGCGTAATACAGATGGCACTTTGATGTCATATTAACTCTTTCTAAAAAATACAGATGGGGCCTCTCATTAACAATAGTTTCATATTATTTATTTTTTACATGCGTGTACATGACCCGATTTTTTTTCAGAGAGACATGTGAACCAGCTCCAGGACCTGTCCACGGTGCAGATAAACAAACTGTTGTGTGCCGTGGTGGACGTAGAGAACATATTTATGTCTATGAACAGAGAGTCTGATACTGACACCAAGAGGGTTTACTACTATTTGTTTAAGGTAATTCATCTTTATTTTGACGCGGGAAAATCCTCGTCAAAATCCCGGATCCTGGCCATGTACAATCATGGCAATCCGACAAATCACACTTAGAGGCTTTTCCATCTAAATATAACTAGCCACTCGTTAGGTACAGTCTCACCATCAGCTAAACGAGAGAGACTTGGTCTTCCGCTGGGTACCCTGGAACCCGTAACTCGGTTTCGGGAGCTGTAAAGGCAACCCGTGAAAAATTAAAAAAAATACCTCGTCAAGGGTACACGCTCTCATGGAGTCCTGTCGAATATAGAGGTCACCGGGTCGCATTAGCATTTTTCTGCGACCCGCTCACTGGTAACACAAGGTCGCTGCAAGGAGGTCCACTGCAGCGCCTTCCAACATGTTCCCCGTTGAACAGGGGCTGAGACCCCCCTCAAACGCCACCGAAGACAGTGGTTATCCGACTGGGATTTTTACTTTATTTATTTATTTAAGAACATAAAAAAAATCACAGCTCGCAGACCAAATCCTAGTCTGTCTAATACATATAACAATTTAAAAAAATACAACAAAAAAATGTCGGAAGTAAGAAAATTTAAGAAATAACAGCACTATAGCCTTTTAACCTTTTTGATGAAATAAAGCTGGCTGTCAGCGAATACGTCGGCATCCGGAACCTCGGTACATGGTTAGGAGGACTGATAAAGAAGATTTGTGTGTGTATTAAAAATGACTCAGATTATTTCAAAAAATTTCATAGATGAGCCCAGGCTTGAATGTTAGATAATAATTTTCTTTTGTAATTTTTGCAGTTACTCCGAAAATGTATCCTAACACGCACGGAGCCTCAGATCGGGGGTCCTCTGGGGTACCCCCCATTTGAGAAACCCTCCATAGCCAAGGCCATTACGAACTTTGTGCTGTACAAGTTCAATGGTCTGTCCCAGAGGGAATGGCAGACTATGTACGACCTTGCCAAGATGTTCTTGCACTGCTTTAATCATTGGAACTTTGAAACGCCCAGCACAAGGGAGTTGGTAAGACTTCTATATACAAATATTTTTATTCTTTGAAAGAAATCTTCACTTTTTGAATGTCAAATAAAATAAACTACCTAGAAAAAACATCATATGTGAAGAAGAAGTGGCAAGAAACCAGGGACATCATAACACATATACAAAATATGACGGTGCATCATATATGTATATTAGCTTATATAATAACATCTACTAGAAGACTCTTGCAAATACTTCTCACCATTAGTGGTGTCAATATTGTTGTCATCGTTGAACTGATCTCTAAAGATGGCGTCTTTTACAAAATAAATAAATTAGTCTAATTTTAAAAGAAACTATTAGTTTTGATTTGTTTGTTTATTTTTCGTCATGAGAGGGAAAAATAATCTTCAAAATGGGGTATCAAACATTAACGCTCTACTAGATTGGCAATACAAAAGAGAAAGCGCATAGATACGCGTATGTTAAAGCGAGACATAGACAAAGATAGACGAGACCGTTTTTTGAATACTGTAACAGCCTAGCGTCAGTAGTAATTTCGCTTATTTTTGTCAATGACGTACTATAAGTAGACACGTTATACCCATACTAAATGCAGATAATAAACAGCTTGAACAATACTATAGCTACCTATTAATTACTTACGTTTATATATTCAAGGGATGAAAGGGATAGAGAAACACAGCTCAATACCGAAATCCATTTGTTAAAAAGAGATAAATATATGTTTTAAGTTGCGACACGTCATCGACGCGTGACCTTCTCCGGAGGAACTAGGGGAAGATTGTCTAAATGGAACACTCAATATTTTACTTAGAAATATTTTTGGAATAATAAAATATAAAATATGTAATTAAAAAACTTTTATTTTACTAATAAATATAATGTAATAATCAATGACTTTACAACAAATAGACCATTTGTCTTTCAATAACGCTCAAACGGCTGAACAGTTCTAAATGAAATTTAGCATAGAGGTAGATTATGGCTTGGTATAGGATATTAGTATGCTACTTATTTATGTATTATGTAGTATAATTTAAAATTAAGTCTTTAAATTTTTTTTATTCTGGACAACAAAGACTACTACAACATAGATACATATTAAAAAAATAACTGTCATATAGTCAGTGACGTTTGTTTATACAAACGTATTGTTTATACATACATTCAAAACAGGATATTTTTATGCAAATTCCAAAAAATATAGAAATAACAAATAATACAAAAAAAAGTTTACTACAATTAACTACTATTTAGAATGTTACAGATATTTTTCCTAAATATATACAAAGAATGTGAAAATATGTCCACTTCGCAAAACTGCTGGTTGTATCGTTGCACCATACGTCTAAATCTTAGAGTAAAAACTTGGCAACCAATCATATTCTCGTCTTTGGGTTCTGATTATCTCTATCCATTTTTCTCTTATTAATCCGCTTCTAGGGAGACTAAAAGATAAATAAATACAATAAGATCATAATACTATACATACAACAATAATATAATATATAAATTTATAATAATGTAAATATAATTTTATGTATATACATTTTCCGTACATTTAATAAAATATATAATTTTTTTAAATAGGTTCATGTAATTTATTGAAAGGTCCGATATTGCCAACCATCCCCATAATCAGTCGCTGAGTCTGTCGCGGCCATTTCGTTTTGTCTTCTCTATCACTCTCATACAAAATGCATCGTTCGTCTCGCTCAGGCAAGCGGCGAACTGGCAACAGCGCATTATTACTAATAAAATATTGTTATGTCCATAATTATAAAATTTCTGTACTTACCAATGAAATGAAATATCATTTCAATACTTTACAGTTGCAGTATAATTTCTGCAAAAGCGGAACACACAAGATGTCATTTTTCTTGATGTTTTTGCGGATTATTCTACTCAAGAGAGACATGTACACTAGTCGTAGGATTGTGCGTGACTGTGCGCGACCAAATTTATAGTGGGACACTTACCTCTCATTTGCCTTGCTATAGCTTGAGCGTCAATCACGCATCTACCTCAGTTTATATAGTATATCATTGATTTTTGTAAAATAATCTTTTTTTTTAAATATAATGTAGTGTAATAGACTTGATTAACTATGGTTAATGGTGAATGCCTGGATGTAAGTAATCTAAGATGAAAAATCCACAGAATTATACATTTGTCACACATTAATTTTTTGGTCTCGTTCTAATCGCGACATTACCAATCTAGTAAAATACTACATCTATGGTAACTTTAAGAGTGTGTGAGTGTCTAAAGTACACAATTACGCCGATCAGATAGCGCGTTAATGTTTGGTAGGAAGTCAATGCTGTCTCGTGACGGTCGGTTTTTCTATGTAAACGCTCCATACTGAAGCCTGTGTTTAGAAGCTTTGCATAAAAAACAAAAAAATCATTTTTGTATTTTAGCTATGATCTGCCATTTTGAAAAAAATACCACAACCAATAGAAATAACCGAAGTTTATGCTTTCTAACCTTTTTATTTGTATCCAATTACAGCAAGTGTCCAATCCTGATGACGTTTCGGCGTATAAAATTAACTACACAAGGTTAGTGCATTTTTTTATTGGTTACTGCTCTGCTCCTTTGGTTCGTATATAGCCTAAAACCGTCCTACGCTCCCTCTCCAGATCCATGTTATCCGCCAAATCCTCAGTTACCCAATGGCCCAGATACTTAAATTTCGAGACTCTGTTGAGAGGAGTGCCTTCTAGCAACACTGGTGGCACAGTGTTATAGCATTTAGTGCCAGTAATACTTGACATTGACGGATTCATCAAAATCCTGATGGAGCCATTACACAAAAAATAGAATAGAATAGAAACCCCTTGACGATAAAGTACTACTATCATTGGGCATTGGTGCATTTTTTTATATAAAAAAAATTTTGAATTACAATTACAATCATTAGTTGAGTTCGCTATTTTACGGTTTCCCTTCTGAAAATCTACACCCTTCGCCATTAAACATAATTTTCACCTTTCAGATGGCTAGTGTTCTGCCACGTGCCCGCGTTTTGTGATTCCCTGAAACAGTTTGAGACGTCGATGGTGTTTGGTAGGACGCTGCTGAAGGCCGTCTTCAAGTCTGTGTGTAGACAGCTGATGGACAAGTGCCATTCTGAGAGAGACAGGATGCCTCCAGAGAAACGGGTAAGGAGTATTTTATTTAGTCATTTAGTTGGGATTTTTAAATGAAAACTTCTTAAGCGATTTTTGGTAGGGGAAAATCTTAGGGATTCGCGACCTGTGTTCACAACATACTTTCCCCGGATTGCCTGACCCGAGTATGCTTGACCTGAGAATCTCCGAGCAGGAATTCGTGTACTGGCTTCCACGTATGACTGGGTCGGGCATTTTTGGATGAGCATTCCTGGCCGGTAATAGGCAAGATGACTAAAAAATAGTAATTAGTCCGTCAGTTAGATTATCAGAAAATATTGGACACGTATTTTTTCTTTTGTCAATTAAACAGAAAATTATGAAGATATAGCCCGCTAAAGTTCCGCGTGACGTCACGCCGTGATACAATTTTTAGCAAGGCGTGACGTCACCAGCCCCCACTCCCAAACTTTGACGCGCTTTATCTGTAATTTTTTTTTGATTGACAAAAGAAAAAATACGTGTCCAATATTTTTTGATAATCTAAATGACGGACTAAATAGAATAATATTTTGTTTACCTGTCATCTACCCTATTCTCGATCCGGACCGAGTTTTTTTTTAGTTGAAAACTTTTTTAAGCGCGCTCTAGATTGCCTATTTTTTCAATTGAAAACTTTAATTGCATCAAGTATTATTTTGAAGTAAACAATTTATTCATAGTTTTAAGTTTCCACACGCCTTTTTTATACAGAAGAATAGAGTAAGCCCCTTACCACAACCAACTTATAAAAAGGTGTACTTTTGAAGCCAAAGATTATAGGTATTATATTCCTCTAGACTCCATAATGTTCTGAATCTAAATGTACTGACCAATGAATACACTGTGGTCTACATTTACACACTTCGCCCCGCATACTCCGCCCCGATGGAAGCTTAAAACTTTATGTATTTAGATGTAAAAAAAGGGGATTCGATTGTCTCTGCCTCCCCCTCTTTGGATAAAAGGCGTGATGATAGATAGTTAGATAGAAAAAAGGGAGAATGGTCTTTTACCTAAATGATGACGTCACTTTTTCGTCTGTCTGCAAAAGTTTGAGAATGTATTATGAAAAAACTACTGCATAGAAAACAGAAATAAAAAGTGGGGCTGGGTGGTGCCAGAGACGCCAGCGCAGTGATTTCCGTGAAACGTCTTATGCGTGAGTGGTTGAGGGGTACAGGTAAAAAATTCCGACGCATAATGGTATGTCTAGAAGGCGCCATAGTCGAAGTAGTAAGAAATTTTCAATAAAATTGAAGTTAAATACACTTTGTCATTAGAGAAGAATGCGGAGAGTGAAAGATGATGTTGTGACTAAAGTGAAGAAAAGTAGTTTATGCTGGTTTGGACACGTTGAAAGAATGTAGGATGAAAGATTGACTAAAAAGGTTTATATGGTTGAAGTGAAAGGAAATGCTGGCAGAGGACGACCTAGGTGTACTTTTATTGAACATATAAAAAATATTGATCGATGAAAATATTAAAAGTACACACAATCGCCGAGCATGTATGAAAGGTATGATGAATATAAAAGAAGCGAAAGAGGTATGTCAGAATCGTAACAAATGGCATTCGATTGTCTCTGCCTACCCCTCTTGGGATGAAAGGCGTGATGATAGATAGATAGAAATTAAATACATTCAAACTAACGCGACCACTTTCGTCTTAATGTGAACACGTACTGACGAGTTGTAAGGCTTGTAAGCGTCTATTTTTAGCCCAAACTGTGACATGCGTCACACGACACTGGCGCCATCTACCTGCATGAGTCAGAAGCCGTGAGTAATGGCTGTGTGCTTTCGTTGCAAGTGGTTCTAGCAACAACTGAAAGACGTTTCACGGCAAAACATCTTGTACTGTTTAAGGTGCTGGTGTTGACACATTTTCCCCGGTTCCTGGCATTGCTGGAGGAGGAGATCTTCAGTCTTAACTCCCCCATATGGGACCCTGACTACAAGCAACTGCCCCCCAGTCACCTGCAGGCGATTATGGATAATAAAAGTAAGAACGCCTTTGGTACTTACCTTTGGATTAGGATTTTTGAACAATGAAAGAAACTGAACCGTCACGCTCGGGTCGGTGACGCTGAATCGGGTATAATCGGCTCCAGTCGACATCTGCCAACGCGCTTGAGTCAATAATTATACTGAATGGCGTATACTCGGCTTAAAATTTTATTGAAATGATTTATTTTATAATTCAACTAGCTGTACCTTGCGGCTGCACCCGCCTTAATGGTTACTGCTCCGCCCCCTTAGGTCGTTGCGCGATGTTATATAACCTATAACCTTCCTCAAGAAAGATCATAAACATAAAAGATGTATGTCTGTTTGTCAAAAAACATAGTAATTATTTTCAAACTCATGGAGATGTGTTTCCAAGGTCTACTAGACACAAACATCTACTATATTTGCCAAAAATTAATCTTTGTATGTACCAAAGAAATGCTTATTGCATGGCGGTGAAAGTGTATAATAAGTTGCCAATAGATATTAAGGATTTGCCATATTTTGTTTTTAAAAAGGAACTCCACAAATGGTTGCTTCAATGTCGTTTTTATAGTGTTCATGAATTTTTAAATTATAAGTAAGTACCTACCTAGTGCTAAAAATTAATTATCAATGTTGTATTTACCATGTATGCCATGTATGACTATGTGTTTATGTTAATTTTGTATATTTTTTCTTTTAATTTTATATTGAAATTTTAATTGTTTGATTCTTATGATAGTTTTAAGTATTAATTTTTACCATGTTTATATTTGTATACCCACATGCATGGGTTCCGTTATTATTATTATATGTAATAATTGTAACAGACAAATAAAGAATTTTGAATTTGAAAAAAAATTGAATTTGAAGAAATGGCCATGCTAACTTTTTGAACAGGAACGAAGATCTCGAAACGGTTTCGAGATATAAGCTTTCAGTACAATTTCTATTTATCAGATTTTAAATTAGGTCCATACTTTTTAAGATATTCAATAAAAAAGCATTGGACCTATGTATGACGTCGGTATGAAAAAAAAATACCTTTGCCTACAAAAAAGGGTAATCGTCAATCTTTGAGTGACATCTTTATAAATTTATATTTCACGTGTGATTATTTTCTTTGTTATTAGGACATGACGGGATGAAACACTCTTTACTTGCCATTGTAAAAAAAACTATTAACAATTTAAATAACTATAAACAAGAGTAATTTTTAGGTTAGTCCACCTTGACTGATGTTTGCTTGACGTTAATTTGATTGACTGTCACTTTTTTATGTATAGTGGCCAAGAATATTTAATCCTGTTCCACTTCTTGTGATGTCACGTTTACTTTTCGCGGGTAAAATTTGTAAAATATATTAAAAATAGACGCAATGGATAAAAAACAAAAATATCGAAATTAGTTTCTTAAAATGGGCTATATTTTTAAAATAAATTATAAAAAAAGTATATCATGGCCAATGGGCTATGAAATGCAAAAATTTTTTTTTCCGACTGGTAGTTCCAGAGATTAGCGCGCTCAAACATACAAACTCTTCGGCTTTATAATAATAAAAATTAGAAGCAAAAAAAAAAGAAGGAATATGCGGAGATTGACGAAGAAATTGGTTTGGCGACAAATGCTTTAAATAAAACTGAAATTTCTGTCGGACACTGCATAGAAATTATCAGTCCATTCGTTATTACATTTAACTAGTAGATTCAAATAGCATATTCAGAATGGTGATTTGATATTAAGTTAGCATTTGGTTAGGTTATTTAGTTAGTTAGGAATAAGTACATGTTGTAAATTTTAAGTGATTAGTGGTTTAATTTATAGTTGTACAAAAAAATTTATGTTTCCTAGCTTTTTTATGGAATAAAATGCATGCTAATTATAAATTATGATAAATATAATTATGATTATAGTTGTGAACTGCGAATGGGAATTCCTATTAAGTAACAATGATTCTTGACAAATTCTTAGTTGGCAACTAGCTGTGAAACAAGAACAGAATATCTTCTTCGGCAACTGGTTGCAGAGCAAGAATGTTTGTTCTTTTTTGACAACTGGTTGCGAAACTCAGTTTTCATGGCGGCCATTAGCTACAAAAGTAAAGACTCGTTCTTTTTAAACTGAAACTTATTCAGGCAAGTTGTTTCGTTACGCTTAGGTTTATCTAGAGAATACAGATGGCGTTCCCATTAACAACGTAAGGTGTAACTCTTTCTAAAAAAATACAGAAACCGTGTACCCAGTGTACCCAGCTGAAGACCAAGTCTACCTCTTTTAGCCGATGGTAGTTTTAACACCTAAAGACTGGGCAGTTTTTCTTTCTTCCTTATTTTGTTTGTTTGTTTGGTAATTTAATTATGTTAAATAGGTAATTTAGTATTGACTAGGCAGACCACTCGACCGCCGACGCCAACAACATTTTTTTTATATTTAATTCTTAATTATAATAAGGCAAAGAAGTTTCACGCTAATACACGTTTTCTTTATTTGCAGCAAGTCGTCGTGGTGAGTTCGAGCGCGTAACGGCGACGGGTGAGGGGAAAGATGGATTCATAACTGTCTCTTTGTCGTCAGGTAAATTGCTAAGATTTTTTTTTTTCGTTTCCATGTATTGTTTGAACTCAACGTGACGCCCAATCCATGTTTTTCTCTCGCAACGCTAAAACATAATATTAACCTAAATATAATCTATATATTATAAAAATTCTCGTGTCACAGTGTTTGTAACCAAACTCCTCCGATTTGTATTTTTTTTTGTATATATTTGGTAGGTCTGAGGTAAACTATTTTTCACCCTCCTACCCCCACTTTTTAATGGCGATTTTAGTATTTTTGTATGAACAATATACAAAGTTAGTGGTAGTGGTAGGGGTAGTGCAGGCAAGCCAACGTTTGGGCAGGACAACGTCTGCCGGGTCCGCTAGTACATAAAATTCTCGTGTTACGGTGTTTGTAACCAAACTCCTCCGAAACGGCTTGACCGATTTGTATGATTTTTTTTGTGTATATTCGGTAGGTCTGAGAATAGGTCGTAAACTATTTTTCACCCTCCTACCCCCCCCCCCCCCCTACCATTTTTTAATGCCATTTTTGTATGACCAATATCCAAAGTTAGGGATAGGGGTAATGCAGGCAAGCCAACTTTTGGGCAGGACAACGTCTGCCGGGTCCGCTAGTAATTATATACAGCGCAGCCCATAAGAATCTCAATTTATGCATTTTAACTACTTATAAAAAATCCGAAAAACAACAACCGGGCACAATTCGCTTCGCAATTTTTTCAGAGTTATTTATTTATTTATCTAGGAGAATCCAAAAACAAGACATAACGATGTAAGACAAGAATAAAAGTGAGGAATTTTCCTACCCTTTAAAATATTCTCACCAATAGTAGTATCACAAGTAGAGAGAGTAAAGAGTAATTAATATAAACACCTATCAACTAAACACACATAAAATAAGGAACAGGCTCATCAAGTCTTATGCAATAATATTAGTACCCATTTACGTCCACCTACCCATCCAATATCTCACATACCCATTTCTTAAATTTACTCAGGTTGAGATAAAATATTTCAACCGAGACCAGACTTTCATTGTATAAGTTGCATACCCCATGACATAATTACGCTTCGTTTCCTACAAGGAGTTTATATACTTCAAGGAGTTTGTATACAATAAGTATATAAACTCCTTGGTTTAGTCAGAATGAAGGACAGTTTAGTTAGGTCACGTGGTTGTATTTCAGTCGATCCCATACATTTAAAGTTATCTATTCTACATTCTATTCTACTTGCTAAATAAGCCCGCAGGACGGTTCAGGACACCGCTTATTACTAGTTACAGGTAGATAATTTTATTCTACACAATTATTTCCTACATTATTTTGTTATGATGGATTAGATAGCATACGATTATGTTATGTTTATTAAGCGTAGATTAACTTTTGATCAACCTTTCAGAAACTGGGGGTAATACTGCTAATGCTCAGCTCCTAAACATTATAAGCCCATGTTTTCAATCTATCAAATCGTGAAATTGGTATATATAAATATGCAGTAAATCAGGTTTTTTCGATGCAGATAAATGCTTAGGGATAATGCATTTTACATTGACAATTAATATAATTAATGACCTTTCAAAGTATGGTTTAATGGAGCAATTGGTTTGTTATTATTTCGTTAATGAGTCACAAGTAGGCCAAAGATGAATATAAACAAAACTACATGATAGGTAATTAAAGTAATGCATTACTTAATGATTTTTTTATTTGACCATGTTGCATATTTTTCTAAGTAGGTCGTTAGTTTCAGTTTACGTCTGCTAGCGGACACCTGTGCTGCTTTTCTTATTAAATATCTTATTTTAGTTTTAATTAAGTTTACACCATGGGCAAACGTGGTAAACGAAGTGAGTGTCTTTTATAATACTAAGGCTAATAATACTATAATTCATAAACGTATTTTAGCAACGTTTTTTGTTAAAATGTTTTTTGTTTCTTTCTATTATTAGTATAGACAGGTTTGTTAGAGAGTGACAAAACATATTTTAACTAAAACGCTTCTAAAATGTGTTTATGAATATGGCCATAATATTATTATAATCTAATAGCTTTTTGTCTGTGAAAATTTGTGAAATATGACATTTCTGACAGTGTTTCCAGTTTCCACCTATCCCAACGAGCTATTACTACTGGATTTTTTTCCACCAATCCCCCTGGTGGAGATGGGTGGCATTTCATTTCCGCTAGTGAGCAAGTCACCAGATTCTCTACTGACCAGATTTCCTCTTGTCCCTACTTTCATTATTATCGTATTGCACTACCCCTATGTGAAAGATCGTACGGGCTCGGCCCAGGGTGGGTTTATTGCGGTTATTAAAAAAACCCTAACCTACCTCTGCCAAGGGTAATTTCACGTGAAAGGTGGTACGGGCGCGAAGTGTACATGTCCCCACTTGGGCGGTGGTGATAAGTAGAAAAAAACACCTGTCCCACCCACTTCTGGGGTAAAAAGTACCCTGTATAGTCATAGCCATTCTCCGGTTTATTAACTCTGTGCAAGTCAACTCGAACCGTTACTCCGTTTTGATGAAAGAAGGACAAACAAACACACTTTCGCATTTATAATATTAGTTAGGATAATGATAAGACCGTTGTATAACCTTTATCCTCTGGCTAGACAGCTGGATTCAGTGAATCAAGTTAGCGCGAGCGCGCTTTCTTTGCATATACTGTCTAATGCGTCAGAGAGAATTATATAGGAAATAATTCTGTAGAATAAAAATATCTACAAAAAAATCTACGGTAGCATATACATACCTATTTTCATATTGTGCTATTTATTTTTCACTCAGGAACAATAAAACAAGAGATGAAGCGCGGCGCGGAGAGTCCCCGCGGTGCGGACCAGCCGGGCGGGGGGGCGGCCAAGCGGCGGCGAGTCGTGATGGACGAAATGGACGACATCTCCGACCAGACCATCTCGGAGGTTGTGGCCACCATCAACGACCCCAACTATATGGCTGGACCTGATGTATGTAGTGGTTAATGATATGTTGCAACCCTAGTCCTGTAGGTATATCGCCGCGTTATATTGTATAAAAAAATGGACAATAATTTTTTTGGTAAAGTACCAAAATTCGAAAACCGTTTGGTGATTATTATCTGGTCCAAAGCTTTACAAATCATTAGTTTACGAGTTATTTGGAAAATACGGTTAATAGAAATAACGAAGTTGAACTTTGCCAAGCATTTAAAAAAAAAATATTTTGATGTCTTTGGCAGACTGACTTTTTATTGTCATGCGACCAGGAATCGCCAAGACAACACAGTTATTTTGCCTATGTGTTTCGAACTAATTTAAAATAGCGGACCCGGCAGACGTTGTCCTGCCCAAACGTTGGCTTGCCTGCACTACCACTACCACTAACTTTGGATATAGTTCAATACTAAAATCGCGATTAAAAAATGGGGGGTGGGTGTAGGAGGGTAATAGGAGATTGAATTAAAATGATATTTTTTCTTGCAGGCGCTATTTCAAATGCAAGCGCCGAGAGACGAGGCAGCTAAGTTGGAGGAACAGAGGAAGATGATAGAGTTTCATGTAATTGGGAACTCGCTTACGGGACCAGTCAATAAACAGACCATGCTCTGGCTTATAGGTGAGGGGTTTAATGAATGTGCCGATATCGCAGTCGTTAGAGCATTGGACTTGAAACATTAGGAGCAATGTTCAATACTCACTCAAACAAGAGTAAGTGCTTTAATTGAGGGCACGTCCGTACTCCTTCTATTTAAAAAGGGGCCCACCTTATGGCTTATGCATAAGACATAAGCCTTATGTAAAATAATATGTAATATGGACCACTGGGTAATTGTGGACATTGTTATTGAAACTTAACTCGGGAGCCATTTAACCCCCGAACGCAAAAAGAGTTATAAGTTTAACGTGTGTATATGTGTGTCTGTTTGTGGCATCGTGGCTCCTAAATGGATGAACCGATTTTGATTTAGTTTTTATTGTTTGAAAGTGTGACTTGATCGAGAGTGTTCTTAGCTATGATTCAAGAAAATCTGTTAAGGCGTTTGCAGATCATCAGCTCTTTTCTAGTTGTTGAAGGGATATTACCAACTTCTACTGGTCTCATCGATTCGAAATTTAGTATTCTGTGACTTCAATAACATCGTAACCTTGACCTGATACTGCAGCATCATCTTGAATCAGCAGGATACTCGATATCTCACCAACTCGGGGTTTTTTTTAATTTATTTATCTCTTATTACACAATGTATTTACCATTTGTTCACCTTATGATTGCAGGACTACATAACGTGTTTTCGCATCAGCTACCCGAGATGACCAAAGAATATATATCGCAGCTCGTGTTTGATGCGTGAGTTCTAATCCTATTTTTATTTCTTTCTTATTATTGCCTTACAGCTCCCGAAACCGTGTTACGGTCTCAGGGTATCCATTAGAAGACCGAGTCTCCCTCTTTTAGCCAATAGTATTACCTATATATATACCTAACGAGTGGCCAGTTCTGTTGACGTATATTTTAAATGGAAAAGCCTCTAAGTGTATTCTTATATAATATTTTTTTCAAAGAGAAGATACACTTTTTCTTTAGATAGTATTGTGTGATTGTTTTCTATTTCAAAACGTATAGTTTTTGTTTTTTCTATGCCATCTAGTTTTATTTAGATTTAGACGTTGATTTGTTTATTTTCAGTAAACACAAGACATTAGCTTTAATAAAAGAGGGAAGGCCAATTGGCGGAATATGTTTTAGGACTTTCCATTCACAGGTGAGTTTTTTTTTTCTTTTTCACGGGTTGCCTTGCAGCTCTCGAAACCGTGTTATTTTTAGCCAATGGTATTTGTGAGGCTGCACCTAACGAGTGGCCAGTTCTGTTGAGGCACAGTAAATATATAAGCTAATAAAGCAGTAAGGAAGCTTCGTACAAACGTTCGAAACGACCGCACGCCACACAGACGCACGCTTCTACAGGGCCTAGCGGCACAGCACTACATCAACTGCGAGAATCGCTTAGAGGCCCTGTAGAAGCGTGCGTCGTTTCGAACGTTTGTACCAAGCTTCCTTACTGCTTTAGCTTATATTATTTACTGTGGTTGAGGTATATTTAGATGGAATATCCCCTAGAGAAAAAGAAAAAGAGATTACCCCCTACATCCAAACTAACAAACTTTATCTCTTTATAATATTAGTATAAATGTAAAGCTTAGGGGTTTGTATGTTTGTTTGTTTGAATGCGCTAATCTCAAGAACTATCAGTCCAATTAGAAAAAAGAAAACTAAGATATTTACGTCTGTTAGAGAAGTGACACAAATAGGTCTATTAAGAGCAGCAACAGGCTTATCACCTGTTCTGTTTAATATGGACAACTGGTGTCAAGTGGACACTGTTCCTGGTGCCTCTGGCCACACCGCAAGGTATAAAGGCCGTGAAGATGAAGGAAGGTATTAGAATAAATATTTTTTGCGTTAAATAACCCGTTTATAGAAGAAGGATAGCTAGTAAATATATACATAATTAAATAGAAAATAAAATGTTTGTGTTGCAGGGTTTTAGTGAGATAGTGTTCTGCGCGGTGACGTCCAACGAGCAGGTGAAAGGTTACGGGACACATCTCATGAATCATCTCAAGGACTACCACATACGGAATAATATTCTGCACTTCCTGACGTTTGCGGATGAGTTTGCTATAGGTAACGACCTTTTTGCTGATATAGGTTGGAAACGGGAGTTAGTGAATAATATAAATTGGAAGGAATAAAATCATATTCTACGGAATATGAAGTTGCAGCGTATTGCCAGCATATGTTTGACAGGATACTTTTCTAAGGAGATCAAGTTACCTCGCGCTATGTACCAGGGCTACATAAAAGTCTACTCATGGACCATTAAATTTTAGTCTATTATGTAAATTAGCGTAAAATCATAGCATATTCCACGTAATATGAAGTTGCAGCGTATTGCCAGTTCTAATTTTGAATGTTTGACAGGTTACTTTAAGAAGCAGGGCTTTTCCAAGGAGATCAAGTTACCGCGCGCAATGTACCAGGGCTACATAAAAGACTATGAGGGTGCTACTCTGATGCACTGCGAACTGAACCCTAAGATTGTGTATACGGAGTTCACTGGCGTCATCAGGAAGCAGAAAGAGGTAACTTGTGTGTGGAATTGATGTTTTTTTTTGGTGTTTTTTCTGCCAACGATTTACACTTACGTATCGAGCTACTTAACGTGAGCTGCAGTACAAAAATAAAATGTAGCTACAATACGTAATATCGACGTGCACCTTTCCTCATCACATTTACCCGTTCAATTGTATTTGTAATTTTATGTTTTTTTTAAATATTAAGTTATTTTAAGACCAAGTTTGTAAGCGCAATGATAGAGAGATACACTGCAAAAATATTCGATAAAATAACCAAGGATAATATAAGATAGGCCAAGATTCACGTACCAGAAACATGAGTAAGAACGATTTGACTAAAAATCGGTCCTGCGAAAATACCCAAAACGGACATATGCTATTCCAGTGTTATGGACAAAAGTTATGAGGCTCTCCTTAAGTAACTAATTTGTATATTTTTGTAGTCTATCCAGTAGTTTTTTATAATAAAATTTCAAAGTTTTGCAGACAGGCGGCAAAATTAGTCATCATTTAAGTAACCCCGCTTGTCCCGTGGTAGGTACTCTGCTCGTTTGTGATAAAAATTGTACCACGGACCTTAAAGTGCCTTGTGGCACTACCAGTAATTGAAATTTATTTAGAAATGGGGCGGTATATTGTCGTCGTCTTTGAAAATTTATTATAAAAAAACGACTACTCTTTACATACCGAATTGTAGAAGAACAACCGCCAACCCTCAGAAATTGAATTTTGTTTCCTAATTTTGTACTTAAATGAATATTGCAACATTTTGTTTTGTTTTTGTTAACAGATCGTAAAAAAGATCATAGATATGCGACAGAAGGAGGTGAAGAAGGTGCATCCCGGTCTCACGTGCTTTAAAGAAGGGGTAATATTTATAATATAACTATGTACATGAATTTTGGAGCGAAGTTCCTCTACTTCCTCCCCTCTCTGCGCGCTACGGTGTGCAACTGAGTCTCGGCGGGCCAAATTAGAGAGAGCGCGCAATACCTATGTATATAGGTATATCTAATGCTATAGCCAGCATACTCAAAATTAAAGAGAGGGGTAGGTAGAGAGAATGAGACCTGGCACGTTAATCATTAATTATGCCAACCCTGCATACGAAAGGGACTTCGTTACAAACGCGTGTTAAGGTTCCAGGGTACCCAGCGGAAGACCAAGTCTCCTTCGTTTAGCCGATGGTATTTGTGAGGCTATACCTAACGAGTGGCTAATTCTGTTTGGGTATATTTAGATGGAAAAGCCTCTAAGTGTGGTCTGTCGGATTATGTACATATTTTTTTAATAAAAAACCCATTGGTATATGGCCAGGATCCGGGATTGAACCCGTGGTCTGCCTAGTTAATACCAGACGTCTTAACCACTAGGCCACTGACGCAGAAGAGGTGCGAATGTTTTACGTGCCATCCGAAGCACTTTGGAATTAATTATTTGTCTTATCCGCAGTTACGCAGCATCCCGGTAGAAAGTATACCCGGCCTGCGAGAGACGGGGTGGCGAGCTAGTGCCCGGACGACTCGGGTGGCTCGCGCTGTGGACCGGGAGGAACCTTCTGAGCCTGATGCCCTGGCCACCACGCTGCGGACGGTGCTGCATGCGGTATGTGCGTTTGTGGTCCCAACTACAGTGCGCGGCCGAAGATAATGCCATGCAATATACGCTGATATCTCCTTACCAAAAACTACATCTAATAGATCAATGTACCTACTTTTGACGCCATCGTGACAATTTTGTTGCGGTTTTGTATTTAACATGGACCTATCATGTTTAGGAGCTGAGCATTAACCACTATTCCTAATACAACGCGTACGAAGTGCACGCTCGCTCTTCTCAGTTTATCGTACATTACTAATACTGTGGACGGTCACCACAGAGATACAGAATATTGGGGCTGTTTGAAGATTCTCAGGTTTTGACAGCTTTTTTTTACTTTCAGGTGAAAAACCACGCGTCCGCCTGGCCCTTCTTGAAACCCGTAGACAAATCTGAAGTGCCAGACTATTATGACCATATCAAGTATCCTATGGGTAGGTTGTAGTTTTTTATTTTGTCCTATAGTGTCATACGATTTCAAGTTTCATTCAAAGTGTAAAAGCAAAAAAAAGTCTTGAAGTAATTCCAATAAGAATTAGAAAAGCGTCTGATCCACCTTCTAATGGACAACATTTCATTTTTTTAATCACCCATTTTTTATTACTTTTATTAAAAATATATTAAAAAATAAGTTACACGTATTTTTTTATTTTATTTTTGATTGAATTTTTATATTTTTAATTTAATTATGATTTTTTATAAATTTTGAGGACTTATAAACTAAAAACCTTAGCTAGGACTAAAATTAAGAAATATAAACTGTCACCCAAAGAAAGTGACTGATAGTGTCAGTCAAGCCACAGAGTATACGTTATAGAAATGCAAAGAGTATAATATACCGTGTTCCAAATAGGTGTTGCCGTAGCCGGAATTCAAATCGCCTACAACATTATTCATATTTGTCCGCGGTTTCACTCGTAAATATATTTCCTGTGATTCGAAACTAGCAAAACTTCCAAAGAATATTATATAAAAGAAGTATTTTTATAATTATATTTAAAGAATAATTATTAATTTAGCTTCAAATGGAATAAAAATGGGTAAAATTAATAGAAGGCAACACCTGAGTTCAATAACTAACAACTCTGCCAACAGACATTAGTATTTTTAAATTAGAGGGTTAGCACAGATTGGGGCACCTATTAATCCTCATTTTTCAATATTTTAGTATTTTTAAAATAACTCGAAAATTAAAGGATATAAAAAATAAAAAAAATGAAAAATAAGCTTTCTAGCATGTAATCTCCAAACGGTTTTCGAATTTTGGTACCTTACGAAAAATGAAATGTTGTCCATTGTGGCACGTAAAATCATAAATAAAAGAGATTTTTGGGATTTTTAAACAAAAAACCAGTTGCTACACTTAATGTACCTCTGTTATTTGTAGAAGAAGATTTACATGCCCTCCGAAGCACATGTTATCGTTTTATTTTGTACAGATCTACGTACGATGGGCGAGCGTCTCAAGTCCCGCTACTACGTGGCTCGCCGTCTGTTCATAGCGGACATGACCAGAATATTCACCAATTGTAGATTGTACAACTCGCCCGAAACGGAGTATTACAGGTCAGTTCAGTGTCTTATTATCAAAATAGACAACAATTATTTATTTATAATTTTTAGAGATAGCCCAAACATGAAACATATTCTTATGTTATATATTTTACACAGGTGTGCAAACATCCTCGAGAAGTATTTCCAGGCGAAGATGCGCGAAGTTGGGCTCTGGGACAAATGATCTGAGTGCGAGCGTGTTGGTGCGCGGCTCCAGGTGGCGCCACCGGCCCGCACTGACGAACACTTGGTGCTGGGAGGAGAGGAGTCCACTGTGACTGATAGTTCTGACTGATTACTGATCAGTCATTGATGAAAGTTTGACCAAATACTATGTAAGCAGTACATAGTTGCGACCGACAAGGGTCTATTGGCGTGCGGCGAAAAATGGAACTAAATTATTTTAGTACTTTTTAATTCCTATATGTCTGAGATTATATAGATGGTGGAGCCGCCAGTTTAAAGCAAAATTTACCTTGTCGGTTTGTACCTTGTATATATATAACTCGCCAAATAAGATGAGACGAAAAGTATCACGTGGTTAGACTGCGCTCCATATGATGGGTATGGGTGTCCTCCCCACTCTGCCGCTCTGGCTCAATTTATTTGGCGAAATGGGACTGAAGGATTTGTGTGCGAGCGTTTTGGTGTGCGGCTCGGCATGGCAAGCTATTTTTCAACACGGTTTGCTATAGCTGCAGTATTCATTGAAACCGTTCTGATAACGAAGTATAAATTCTATTCAAAACTCGTTCAGTTCCATAGACAAAAAGATTTAGTGATCGTTGAATGTGTTAGCGCTAATTTAGCCCTACTTTAAATGCTAATGGTGAGGCACCTGTACTGTGCATCAACTTTGACTGAGGATATTGGTTAAGCGTTTCGTCCAAATTCTAAAAAAAATCCCTATCTGAAGTGGCGTGGTCTATTAATAAATATAATTTTGTCTGGCCATGATAAATTAAGTCTTATAGCTCAATCATTTACAAAATTCTACATAGTTCTACGGGTGAATAAAATATCACGTACACTACCCCGGCATAAAATAATGCCCATCGGACTTTAGAAATAGACTTCTAAGTCCTGTAAATATGTCATTATTAAAATCAATTATTGTTAATTATAGAGAATGTAAACTGATAAATTAAATAGCCTCATTAACTTAATAGTTAATAATTAAACTTAGGAATTAATTAAGTTGGTATTATGTATACATAGTGTGAATATTCAGTGGGCAGGATTAGTTTGTAGTCATTTAATTTTACAACGTCAATAATTTTAGGTAATTATAAGAATGTTTTTTGTGCTGTTCAATGTACCTTATTGATTTTTTGGTCCATATTATGTATAAAGAAAATATCTTTAGCTCTTAAAATTTTAGGTTTTTCTTTGAGGGAGATATCTGTAATAAAACTGCAATGCGACGTCTCTTGTCCCTTTTTTTTTATTGAAAGCAGCTCGCGGAAAAAAGGTTAAACTTGATGAGTTTTTTTTATTGTTAACTATTCATAATTTACTTACAACTACGAAATATAATTGAATATAAATGAACCGACATAAAATTGTGTATTTGTACCTACATTAAGTTTGTGATAATAATTAGATACTTTTTCTTTTGTAAGTACATGTGTAATTTTTATCGACCCACTAGCCATCTTCTTAACTTCACTCAGATCCGGCCAGTTGAATGTATTTAAACGAAAAAAATAAAATAAATAGATTTAATTTGATACGATGACATGACTTTGGTAGACCAAACCGTATAGCCTCAACTAAGAGTTGCGATTTAATTATATGGAATTTTACATATTTACAACAATCTCGGTAAACGGCGACGAGGTGATAAATGTAAATCAATCTTTAGAAGTAATTTGTTTCATCTAGGTGTTTAGTGTAGTAACTGGAAAATAAGTAAAATTATGTTAAATCGATAATTTAGTTTTTTTTTTATTATAATAAGCCAAAGAAGTGTCACTTCTTACGCGTGTACATACACTTTTGAGGTGAGGTATGGGGGGGGGGGTGACTTTTGGTTTTACTTGTTTGTCCGACTGCCTTAGGAACACAGACTACACACTGTTGTATACAACTTGATGTTGCCAGTATTAGATAGTGAACGCTAGACTTAAATAACGCAACCAAAATATGTTTTATGTGTACTTATTAAATATTTTTGTCGCTTCAATGGAAGCTAATGGTTATTTATTGTAATAAATTAATAATAAAATCGTTGTATGTAGTTAAAGTAGTTTTTTATAATTAGTATTGGCAATGAAAAATATGTTAACTACGAATTTAAAAATATCAATGTGCTGGAAAAGCTGGACACTTCTAAAAATAACAGATATTAAAGAAGTAAGGTCTGTTCAATATGGACATTGGCGTCAAGTGGACACTAGGTTACTGATGTCTCTGGTTAGTGTTATTAAATTTCCAATGTGTACTGTTTTTATTTTGTTTTAAATGACAAAATGTGATTGTAGGTATAATTCTCATCAAATAAGATGAGACGAAAAGTATCACGTGATTAGACAGCGCTCCATACGATGGGTCCATGGGTATGGGGTATGGGTATCCTCCCCACTCTAGCGCTCAATCTGACTCATCTTATTTGGTGCGCACTATATATTATGTAAGTGCTAACGGATATTGTTAATGTACTCCATGTATTTCCATGATTATTTAGTGTTAATAAATTATTTTACTCTAATTTGCGTTTTACCTAATAGCAACCCTCCCCCGCTGCCCCCTCCCCGACTTTTTAAAAATTGTAATACCCACGCAGATACGCTTATTACTACAGTATGCTACATAATTAAATATCTCTTGACGGATTAGACTGTTATTGCTCAGCTCCTAAACACGATTCATGTTTAATATTCGTAAACCTTATCTAATAGTGAAATCCGTTCTACAGTTTTTACGTGAATAGGCACAGGTGGTGCATCCTGAACGCCTAAATTGGTACAAAAATCTAAAAGATGATCGAAATAAAACAGTAATCAAAAATACTGAATTGGTTTATTTTCAGAATTTAAACTTTCAGCAGACAATTGGAGCTTTAACAATGTTCATGTTTAAAAATATATAATAAGTACGAATTGTCAATTTGTTTGTAAACATAATTCCAGAGGAATGTATTTTATTTCACATGAAGTACAATGCAGTCTCCTTGATCATAAACAATCCTAAAAGGATCTTATATAAGTACAATTTATTATATAATGTACTGTTTACAAAGATAAACTTACATTAAAAATGCCTAATAATACTTAAAATCAACTTAAAAATAATATTACTGTTAAGTATATCGATTTGACTTTTGGCAGATTATACAAAATTATAAGTCAAAGTGACGTTATGTTAAACTTACTACAATAATTATAATTTTATTTAAACTCAGACTAGATTTCTTAACTATTTCAGTTAAAATTAAAGTTATTAATAATAAGTAAATAATATACACAATTCTAGTCATTTTTAAAATAAAATTTCTTTTTCATATTGATTTGGTTTTATTGCTCAAAATCAATCAGTTTAATATCATATTGCACATTTAGTTTTAATTTATCGGACTAATTAAAGATTTTTTTGTTAAAAATATTAGCACATTTTTTTTAGTTATTTTTTACAAAAACATGTAGGGTAGGCACTTTATAACAACTTGAAATTTCTCTTAACAACATTTTTTTTTAATTTACTGACTTGCAGACAAGTAAAAAAAATCTACAATATTTAAACTATTTCATCTTACTCTTGTCAATGACCAAACGTATTTGACGGAAAGAGACGAAGAGATGAAAGGGTCAAGCAATGATATTAAAATTTCATATTCAACAAATGAGATCATTTTCGTTCATTATTCACGTAACTAAGTTTTCGCTAACGGTACTTTTCGGAGGCATCCTCAATTATATCAATCATATTGAAATTTTCAGATACATATTAAAAGTTTTTACGTGGACGGATGAATGTGGTGACCAAGTCTTTATAATCACAATTATTCAAATAAAATATTAACGTTGTGTTATCGCAAAATATTATTAATTCATATAGGCACAAACGCGATCTCGACAATAGACAGGTGGTAATGCTTTTAATTCTCGTTAGTTTAATCAAAAAATACCAAAATTTCCTTATAACAAACCTATTATCAAAAAAGGATAGGAGAAAACAAAATATATATAAGTATAAATATATGGGAAAAACATATAAACAAATTCCAATAATTTTAATACATTTTCATGATAAACACTAGAATTTTAACACCACCATGTTCTTGTTTTTTTTTTTTTCAAAATAATTAGAAAAAAATAACATAATAAAACCACTGATCATAATTGAGTAGTAAATTGAAAATATGTCAATAATAGTGGGTAAAGCAAATATTTAAATTGGTAGATATGCCTTCGCTAAATAAAACATGTAAGTATAAGCAGAAAAACACTGTTGTCTCTCTTACTCGCACGCATTTTACACTGTTTCTATCTCACCGTAATTGAGGTGCGCTAATATTTATTAAATATTTGGGATAATTATAAAGTGAATGAAAACCGTTAGCTTTTTATATTCAATCGTCGATATATGGTACAAAAGCACTATCTATTCCGATCTCAGAACAAATAATAGAGCTTCGGAGGGAACGTAAAAATAACAGATATTTACGTCTGTTAAAGTGACACATCTAGGTCCAGTGCAGCAACAGGACTTGGTGGCAAGTTCTGTTCAATATGGACAACTGGCAAAAAGTGGACACTGTTACTGATGTCTGGTCACACCGCAAGGTTTAAAGGCCGTGAATATGTGCATTAAAAATACATGCAAAGATTGTTTGTATATAAAAACAGATCTTAAATTAATCTGTACTAATAATAAAACTCAAGTGTTTGTTTGTTTGAACGAGCAAATATCTGGAACTTAATTTTTTTAAATTTGATAGCCCAATTCTTTAGGAAGGTTATAGGCTAACATCACCCTACGACCCAAAGGGGCGGAGCAGTAGCTAGTTTATTAATAAAGCAGCATTTATTATCTGTTCTGAGATTACGGCCAATAATAAAATTATCACAATCCACAGTTCGTCGATCCCTTGGTTAAAAGAGGCCTATTAAGGCTAAATATGTCCAATAGGCCCCTTTCAGTGTATCAAACTTGTCAAAAGTCACTGGTTTTGAGTATTTATATTTAAGGACCGTTAGTCAAGGTCATTTCGTATCTGTCAAAAATATACCAAATCTAAAGTTAATCCTGGAAAGTTGAGTTTATTTATACAACATTTCCTTACCACAAAATTGATAGTTATTATTTTAAATTGGATTGAGCCATATTTTTATTATTAAAAGTTCTTTATAGCCATAGTTTCCAAAATGCAAAAGCAAGGCTCGTTTTGAAAACTATGGCTATTTAGAACCCTATATAACAAAAATATGGCTCAATCCATTTTAAAATAATAACTATCAATTGTGTGGTAAGGAAATGTTGTATAAATAAACTCACCTTTCCAGGATTAACTGAGATTTGCCATATTTTTGACAGTGATAAGATGACCTTGACCATGGGCCTCAATTTATCAAAAAACATATCAGACCAAATTGATTTCTAAGTTGTATAGAAATTAAGTCGGCTTTCCATTGCACTTTTGAACTATTAATAAACATGAATTAGAGACGTATTGACTTAAATCTATTTCGTCTCCCTCTATCATGATGAATTACAGATTAGTTAGAGTGTGACAAACAAACGTTATTCCAATTTATGTTTAATAATAAGTACTTCTTCTGTTTTACAAAATACAATTAATTTATTTTATCCAGTTTTGTGAATGATATCTACTTCGTTCTTTAATAAGAAAGGGACAGCTTAAATTAGAAAGTTCGGTCTGTTTTATTTTTTCAAATTCCTGAAAACTAATGGTATTTATCTATCATCACGCCGTTTATCCCAAGAGGGATAAGCAGAGACAATCGAATGCCATTTGCTACGATCCTGGCATACTTCTTTCGCTTCTTTTATATTCATCATACCTTTCATTCATGCTCGGTGTGGTACTTTTAACATTGCTTTCAATCAATATTTTTTTAAATCTTCAATAACAGTACACATAGGTCGTCCTCTGTCAACATTTCCTTTCACTTCTGCCATCCTCCATTCTTTCAACAAGTCCAAAAAACTACTACTTTTCCTCGTGTTAGTCACAACATCGTTTTCACTCCGCATTCTTCTCTAATGACATCGTTCCGGATGCCGTCAATACGCCTTACATCACACATTTTACGTAAAGTAAAGTAAACTGCATTCGTTGTCAGGAATTTAAAAATGTTAGAACAAAAAATAAATCATGCAAATCGTTACATGAATTCCAATCCTAAATCCCGAGTTAAATTTCGTCGCGACAATTTTACTATAATAAAGATATATCCCCTCGACTGGTCATCTCTTCTGGTGACAAGAGGACTGGCTCCTTCCTCGCCCAGCGAATCAGCATCGCGATTCAGCGGGGAAATGCAGCCAGTATTCTTGCCACTATTCCACGCGGACCTGGTTTATTTAGTTATTTTTAATGTTTAGATTAGTTTTAAGGTGTCTCATATTACTACTACTACTACATTTAAATAAAATTATCACGGATTTTAGGATATGAAATGATCTTTCGATATTTAGTCGAATTAGAGAAATCTCTACGGCAAAGAGATGCTGTGATGGATGTCGAGGGACAAATTTGTACCATGTTAGATATTATCTGGCAATAGAGTTATGTCGAAACAACATGGCGGATCTCAAATGGCGTAGCTTTCAACATTTTGCAATAGTTATAGTAGGGTAGTATTTAACTGCAATTAAAAAAAAGCCATTTCCCATCAAAAATACTGATCTCAAAATATTATTATCGTATTGCACAACCCCTACGTGAAAGGGTGGGTTTATGTGAGATTATAAAAAAACCCTAACCTACCTCTACGTTCAACAGGGTCGTACTTTCAATGATTTATTTGATGTGCAATTAAATAACCCCGTTATAATATTAACGTGAGACAAAACGATCTCTATCTCTATCATTACCAAGAATTAACTCTTTTCAAAAGTACGTATTTTGTGATATTTTGCCGTAGAGATTTCTCTAATTCGACTAAATATCGAAAGATATTTCATTCGGCCCCCTGGTCTACAAAGTCCGTTAAATAAAACAGACAATATAGTATAGAAATTATTTGAAAGAGCATTTTTCTTCCTAAATTGTGGTGCATGACGGTTGTCTTTTTCCTACCCTGTCCCTCTTTAATAACTATACTTTTAAGTCAACAGTTTTCTTCTAACTTCTTGTTTTCTTCTAACTAGTATGTAATTTGAACTACAGTTTTGTCTATATCAGCCATACCCTAACAATTGGCACAGTGGTATGTTCCCTATTTATCTCATGAGGACGTGGACGGCATGTCAATTCTTGTTTGTAAAACGTCTTCTGATAGAGAAGCGCCTCCGGGACTTGAGGAACGTGATCTGTAAAAAAAATGCAATAAGTATTTGGTCGACAGAGTTAGTACGCCATCTGTTGGCGAGTAGTGGAACTTCTTTATTATGTGACTACATAGAGTACTAAGCCTATAGAGGGGCCATAGACGGGCTCCCCCTTTCGCCAATTTTTTGCTCTTTGACCAGTTAAACCTAAGATTTTGTAAGACAACTCTCTGGCACGATCTTATAGTGAGCGGAACACATCTAGTAGAGGCGGGCCACGCATCGTCTTATAAAATCTTAGAGTTAAACTGACCAGGTACGCAGTAATAAGTTACCTTAGATTTAATTGGTAAATTAAAATAGTTAATTGTGATGTTTTAAATGGGAAAGGCGATCTAGGACGTCAAACTTGGAACATAGTGTTTCCAATCATTAATTATAATTATTATGTTTGTATTTTAACATAATCATCATATAACGTAATATCCGTTGCGACAATAAAACGACAGAAAAATACAGTGGTACAGGGGCTAGTACTAGACGTTTACCCTCAGGTCCAATAAACGAACTTTCAAACGATGTCCTGTTTTTCTTCGATATGCCCGAAGCCCTAAGTCTTCATTTAACACCCTTTTCACCGTGGTTTTGCTTAAACCCATCTGAAGGGCCAAAAGTTTTTGCTTACGTATGGGATTTCTTTGAATTCGCGCCTTCACAGCTGTTATCACTGCTGGAGTCCTAACAGAGCGAGGGCGACCACTTCTTGACCTGTCAACTACACTAGAGTCTTCATTGTATCGTTTGATGGTACGATAAACGAATCTTTTGGTTATATTCAAATTTTTTAATATGTCAAAAATCTGAATTGGCGCGAAACCGCAACGATGCAACGCAATAACCGCAACACGGTCTTCTTTAAGTGTCCACTCCAGATTTAAAAATGAGTAAAATTCTAAAAAGTACACATTTTTATATTCATGAAAAATACGAAATTCGAATTCAATAACTTTTTTGTGGCCAGCATTTTAAATTCAATAGTTTTTATCGTGTGACAGAACTTATGACTAGACTATGTATGTATATTCCTACACCTGATAGAAAAAAGTGTGAGTTTTGAATTTTCCGGCCAACTTTTCCAATTCTTCTTCCCCTAAAAACTTTATTTAGACTATTACGAACATTTAAAAAAAGAATTAGCCAAATCGGTCCAGCCGTTCTCAAGTGAAATACGCTTTACAACGAACAGCATTTTATTTTTCATTATATAGTACACGCTGGGAGCCGGTAAGAACCGTTATATGGTATTTTTATGTAAATGTTTTGCGTGCAGGTGCGGTGATTGCTTTGGTTTAGGGCTTACTGAGGTAGGTACTAATCCGAATGAGATTATGGCAGTAATTTCTATAGTAAATCTTTTGGTGCGTCGGTGACCGAGTGGTTTATTTAGTACGTCTGATTAACTAGGCTGGCCACAGTTCGATCCTGACCATGTACCAATAGGTTTTAATTAAAAACTTAAGTACATAATCCGACAATCCACACTTAAGTAAAGGAGATCCCTACATATGGGCCATTTTTTTTTATGTTCGCGAACAGAACCGATAATACCCACAGTTGTTAGATACATATAAGATATAGAACTAAAAAATCGTGGTCCAGTATTTTTAGCTTTTGAATTAATAGTTTTCAGATTTTAATTTTGAACACATATTTCAACATTATTTGTTGCTGGCTTTGATTATATACACTCTAGATAGAGCTAAGCGGCGCGATCACGTCGAAAAAAATGTTGTGTAAAAGTTACCTGACTTGAACTTTACCACCGCTCAGTACCGATTGAGTCATCGTGTCTGACAGTTGTGCTAAGTGTAAAATTTTGTGCCTCAAAATGGCGTTTTGTGTTATAAAAGTGTGCCGAAATTATAGAAGACGTTTGAAAACAACTACTTTAATCACCTACCATCGGTAAGTAAGTCATATAATATTATATTTCTCAAAAATAACACGTGTACTAAAAATAATATTTAAGTCTTAAAATCAGCAACTTTGTACGATGTTGCAAGCTTTTGAAATTAAAATTCCCAAATGAACGTCAAATTAATTTAGTAGTGGGTATAGGAGAGAGCTGGACCAGGTATAGACCTTTTTTCCTGGAAATGTCCTTTTTTTTTTTTTGCTCATCAATCGGTAATTTCAGTGTAAGCCAAGAAAAAATTTCTAAAAAAAAAAATTTACACTTTTTAGAATCGCGTTTTTTCAAGCTTTTCAAACATCTAATTAATTTTTTCATAGCTCATCGTTTTACAAAGTTAGAAATTTGAACTCGGTACTATTGGCCGCAATCATCTTTAGAATTAAAATAGGTTATCTCTAACAAATATTCACAATACAAACCTTTATATTTTATCTATAGACTAGGGTCGCTATTGTAGTATGCGGACATCGCCAGAGATATCGGTAACAGTGTCCACTTTTAAAGAAACAAATGTTCGCTTTATGAATCCTTCAAAACAATACACACATGCACACATCTTCATACAATGCCAGATATACTGGTAACAATGTTCACTTTTTGCAATCCCTTATATTTTATCTATAGACTAGGGTCGCTCTTGTAGTATGCGGACATTGCCAGAGATATCGGTAACAATGTCCACTTTTAAAGAAACAAATGTTCGCTTTATGAATCCTTCAAAACAATACACACATGCACACATCTTCATACATTACCAGATATACTGGTAACAATGTCTACTTTAGATAAAATTATAAAAGGCAATGAATAAAGGGATGCCGAAAGCAGTGTCTCACAGTGAATAATCGTTGAGAAATTGTTAAGTAAAACTCAGTAGATAAAGAGATAGATAGATAGTTAGTTCCAACCTCCAGTAGTAAACGTTGCGGACATACAGTAATAATACGTAGGTAGTGTGAAAGTGTAACAAGTCATTAAGTCAATATGAAGTATGTATATTTTGTGTCTCAGATTAGTGTAGATGAAAATTCGCTTCATAGTACAATATTTGATCAAATATTGTTCGAAGAAAGTGTTAGAATTGAGAGGTCGTTACAAATGGACTCTCAATATGATTGGCAAATGTGTGACATTAGTGACTATGTGGAAAAGTGTTTAAAATGTCATGTTGTGCAAAGTGGTAGTGGCATAAATCGGAAGCAAGATCCTGAGGCACTGATATGACAACAATTAATGTTATAAAACTTGAAAGTTACAAACATAAAACACAAACAAATTAACTGGTTGAGTATCACATATTCATAAAGCGAACATTTGTTTCTTTAAAAGTGGACACTGTTACCGATATCTCTCGCAATGTCCGCATACTACAATAGCGAGCCTAGTCTATAGATAAAATATACGGGATTGCAAAAAGTGGACATTGTTACCAGTATATCTGGCAATGTATGAAGATGTGTGCATGTGTGTATTGTTTTGAAGGATTCATAAAGCGAACATTTGTTTCTTTAAAAGTGGACACTGCATACTACAATAGCGACCCTAGAGATTTGAGGGGCTTATAACTTTTGACCTATTACGAATTTTGAAAAAAGGAAAAAATACGTACGTAGTTTTTCATTATGTCAGTAACATATTACAAAATCGTTAAAATTAAATGATATTTAGGGGTAGTAAAACGTTTTCTCCGTTTGTATGGACATGGACGCGGTACACTACACTCTTAAGTAGATACGTTCCGAAGCGTAAACATTTTATATTAGTGTTACTAGTATTTAAAACATTATAAGTAAAAATACGTGTAAAATACGGCCGCTAAAAATATAAGATTAATTTATTTTGGTTCGCCCATTTGTGACCTTTATTAATATATCTCCGATAATAGTGAAAAAGGGGGTAAGTTTAAAAATTTAAAAGTTTAAAATTTTAAAAGGATAAGTTAACATAACCACTTTGAAAATACAAAACGTCAGTTATCCCACAACACACAAACGTTTGTTTAGCAAACCAGCATTATTTGAAGATAACCCCTTTTTCACAAGCTAAACTTCGGTACCGGCAACGTACTTAACTTAACTCTATTTCAGTATTTCAGACTTATCCCCTTTTTCACTAATATCGGAGATATATATTTGATGTCGGCACTCGGTTGGTGCCAGACATTGCCCGCGACACTAGCCCAACTATGTATGGGAATATGTTGATCTCCTTTTCGGTGATGATCGAGATTGAATACAGGCCACACATTAGCAATGTAAATCATACGATCTAGATCACATGCAATTCACTCACCCACACAGACACACAAGATTCGATTAAACAAAGGCGTGTGGATGTGTGTGTGTGACAGATAGTTCCGGTCATCGAAATCAACCACAAATACAACGTTTGAAAACGGATGGTGGGCCGATAAGAATTGGACGAGTATGTGGTCGATTTCGGTGGACCGTACGGCGACCGGCCGGGGATCGCACGAATGTGTGGCAACCTTTAGAGGCTTTTCCATCTAAATATATACCAACAAAACTGTTAGGTATATATAGCCTCGCAAATCGGTTAAAAGAGAAAGACTTGGTCTTCCATTGGGTACCCTGGGACCGATAATACAGTTTCGGGAGCCGCAAGGTACCAGAATAATTTACCTAGAATGTGGTCTGCAACCATTAGAAGGCATCACAAGTTGATCAGGCGAGGACGCTCGACTGCTCCGTTCACTCAATGCCTCTGAATATGAATTGTCACTTGTTAACTGAAAAAAAAATGTAAACACATTACGGCCTTTATACCTTGCAGTGTGGCCAGAGACACAGTAACAGTGTCCACTTTTTGTCAGAGAAGCGTGGGATTAGCATTACTTAAGACCACGACATCTTTCGACGAAAACGACGGGTCCGCACCAAAGTACATGAATTTTCCCGGTAATTCTAGGGTTGGACATTCTCGGGTCGGGCATCCCCTGGGTGGCGATTAGTGCCCCGTCGTTTTTGGCCTTCGAGTGGAAACATAAGATGTCGCGGTCCTAAGTATACTAATCCTACAGGCAGGGGTAATGTGGGTATAGTGGGTAGCTCTACCCACTCGGAATTTGACAAGTTACTGATGTCACTATGGGAATTTCTCGTCGTTCGAAAAATCCATGTATAGACCCATTTTCTTTTAATTAAATACATAATATAATAAGAAAAGTTTAAACAATTTTATTTTGTAATTTTATATCCTTATAAAATTCTCTTGTTAAGGCTTTAACATCTGTCAATACCTTGACGATTTGACCTCTATATTTTGTATAGAAAACCCTCGGGATTATAGGGCGACGGAGCCGGCATGCTCGCGTGGATAATCTTCAATTTAGGTGAAAAAATAAAATGCACGAGTAAAATGCGAACTAAAAACAAAACTCAATTAAGAATATCAATATATTTAAGACCTTTTTTGTCTGTAAAAACTAACTAAGGAGCTTGTGCCGTTTTGGAGAAATTTTGCAAATCAAAAATTTGTCTAAAAAGGGTACAAGTTATGTGAAAAATTTATTTATTTTCAATTAAAATAATCTATTGGATCGTTATGTATCTATAGGTACTTACGTATTTTTTATCACAGATTCATTTATCACATTTATATCAGCCTTAATGAGTCTTTTATATATATATATATATAATATAATTTAGAGAGAGTATTCCCCCTCCCGGCCAACCACAGATATCTAATATACTAGTCAAAGACAGATAGGACACTTCAAAGTTTGCAGTTAGTACCGCTTGTTTCCGCGAAGCGCTAGTGTCGATTCAGTCGATAGTGATGTACGTATCAAGAGTTTATTAGCTTCTTGATCAGCATCAATCGTGGTCAATAGTGATGTACCACATCAATCAATACATGGATTTTATTATTTTTTCTAATATTTAAAGGTTTGTTGTAAATAAAGAGCATGATTTTTTTTAATAACATTATTTATTTTTATTTACAAAATTAAAAATCTGCTTGAAGGATATGCCAAATTACTGTTCTTTAGTTGCCTATATTCTCTGGTTTCTATCCATTTATGAAAGTTTTGTTTATCACTGTTGTGTAGGTACTACGACAGGTTCCACAGTTAAATTTCTTTGATAGTCTTCTGCATAAATATCCCGCAGTATATGCAGACTAATGTACTTTCACTTTACCACTTACACAGCTAACACAGCACTCACGAGAACACGAGAAGACATAGCACTAAACGTTTGCTGTTCAAATTATTATTTATTTCGTTATCAACTCAAGCCCGAAAGCGAGAATATACAAACAAAAATAATACAAAAACTTGTGAAAATACTGAAATAACGACCACAGCAAGTAGTAAACAAAGCGCGGCAAATCACAATGTCTAGGCGACAGGCGACTGATTATTGTGACGTCATTAAAATGAAACATGGCGGCGGTGCGATACTAGCGCTCGGCGCAAACATAGGAACTAAAACTGTCACAGGCCTGCGGCCAACTACCCACTCGGGCTCAACACAACTCGAAAATTACTGGACCGATTTGAAAAATCGTTTACTATTATTATAAAGAAAATAGAGATAAATAATGGGCGACTTATGAATGATATAGAACAGATGTGAGTGGGAGAGGGCATCCTAGAAATTCACTAATAAAATCAGTGACACTAAAAAAATAGGAAAAATAAAGCACTCAAAATCGAAGAGCATACATGAAAAGATGTATGGATTTGAATGGGGCGAAAGAGGTGTGCCAGGATCGTGGTATGTCTATATATATCGTGTATATAAGGTGTGAGTTTATGTATTTATGTATTATGATTAGGATTGCAGTGAAATTGTGTGTTAACTAGCGTTGCTTACTAACCAATGTTAACGGCTGCCTCACCCTGTTTGGACTGAGTGTCCGACTTCTACTGTCTTCTGCGTCAAGCTGCAATATGCTCTCTTGGCTGCCAGTAAACTGCAAAATAATATTTTTTAATATTTATTTAATCGTTCTTTCTCATGTTTCTGGTACTTGAATCTTGGCCTATCTTATCTTTGGTATTTTGTCGATTCTTTTGCAGTGTATCTACAAAATAAGCCGCGTGGTTTACTGGTATAGAATGTCCGCCCCTTTCATCACTTGGCGAACTCTATTGTTCTATTTCAACTCAGATGAAACCGCTGGTAAAATTAAACTTACCACAAATCCATAATATTTGAGTATGTCCATTTTACACATCGGGCACGTTCTGTGATCTAGTAACCAAGGGTCAATGCAGTTCTTGTGGAAGTCGTGTCTGGAAATTAAAAAAAAAGTCAATCACTTGTCGCATAAACCATATAGTGAAGGGAAAGTAGCGATAGGAAATATTCCTTGATTTTATTTAAATAAGTAAAACTGTATAACAGCGATCATGAAATTGGCTCAAGGCCGTTTTCATCAAACTCTTGTCGATTTTTCTTAATATTTTTTTCTTTCTTCGCCGGTTGCCTTACAGCTCCCGAAATCACTCCCAATTATTGCAGAAAAGCGAGAGTAAAGATATTACACATCAAAAACGAGAGGTGTTGTGGGATATCCTGTTGGAACGAAGTTTCTTTCGCTATATGTTAATATTAAATAACAAGCACAATCAAGCACGTAAGCAGGGGGAGGGTTCAGTGGGTCCGGACCCCTCCCCCCCTATATCCGTCACTGACACTTTTTAAAATTGAGAATTTTAAAAAGTAGGTAATTACTATCAGTTAAGCGAGCTAGGATGGCTTGGTTGCAGCGGCGTGCCTAAGTTCTAAGGACAGGGCAAGCCATGATATATTTTTGTAGGGTTAGATGAATTTTATACACAGATCTATATAATTGCCTTTTATGAGATTTACTTGTTTGCAAAATGCACAAATACGGTGTAGGCTTTGGCGATACAAGCTGGAATTTATCCGCAAAATTCAAAGAATTTACCTTTCTCCTGCTTACACACTTAAAATCACTAGGCTCAATAATATTAACGGTATATGCGTTCATTTTTAACTCATAATCCAAAACTTCAGACCACAGCATGCCTGGCTTTTTCGTTCATACAAATCGCTATAGATTCATACATCTGTTATATATAGAGATGTAGCATTTTCCTATACGTTAAAAGAGTGCGGAGATAAGGTTACGCGAAGCCCGATTGCAAGCCCACGGGTGCAAGCGAGACGACTACGTCTCTCTCCGGCCCGTCTCACTCACGCGGTACGCGCGCGAGCATTGAATTTATTGACACAGCTCAGCTGTTTTATGGCGCGCTATTTAAAATGTTTTGGATTTTCGTATCAGTTAATTATTACGTTGAGGTTGTGCTTGGGCACAATGAAAAGCAATTGTAATTTTTTTTTTTTTAAGTTATGAAAATAAACATTTTATTATTAATATCATAAAAATATAAAGGACAACCCGTGAAGAGAGAAGTAGAAGATGAATATGTAAGACTTACCTACAAGGTAGTGACCTCAACGTCTCTGATAGTTTATATGGTTCTATGCAAATAGCACAACATTCACCGTCTCCTTGTAGTTCCTGAAATAAAAAGAAATTATATATATTTACAATTCAAAGTCAAAAATACTAAAACAGCGATTAAAAATGGGGGGTGGGGGTAGGAGGGTAATAAATAGTTTACCACCTATTCTCAGATCTACCGAATATACACAAAAAAAATCATACAAATCGGTCAAGCCGTTTCGTAGGAGTTTGGTTACAAACACTGTGACACGAGAATCTATATATATAAAAGAAAGTCGTGTTAGTTATACCATTTATAACTAAAGAACGGCTGTACCGATTTGGTTGAAAATTTGTGGGGAGGTAGCTTAGAGCCAGGAGACGGACATAGGATAATGGTAGGGGTTGGAGTAGGGGTAGGGGTAGTGGTTGGAGTAGGGGTAGGGGTAGTGGTGGTGGTGGTAGTGGTAGTTGTTTTCCACGGACGAAGGAAAGTAAATAGCAGGCAAGCCAACGTTTGGGCAGGACAACGTCTGCCGGGCCCGCTAGTTTTATATAAATATAGATGAAGTTATGATTATATAGTAGTAATTTAAATGTAAATTCAGTTTACTTAACACTTTGTTTTGAATACAGTAGATCGTTTCCATGTTATGTTTTAACATAATTGTTGCACACGAATACAATATTTACATAATGCGAACTGACTTATGTTTTGAACGAGTGGTTTAATAGAATGTATAGAGGTATTATTTGATATTTTGATTATTTACTACCAATCCGTCCCGGCTTTGCCCGTGGAAATGTTTGAAATGTAACCTAAGAATTTATCTCAAATGATTTCTGGGTTAAAAAGCCGTCCTTTAAAACTATCTCTGTGCAAAAATCTGCAAACGAACGAAAAAGTTCAGTGACTCGTTCCTGTGTCGCACTGTCAAAAAGTGGAAAGAACTTCCGGCGTCGGTCTTTCCTGCTTCATACAACCTGAGGTCCTTCAAGCGAAGCGTGAAAAAGCATCTCTATTGGTCGGCATAGTGGGCGCTACTGGCGGACTGTATTATGCTCTGCCAGTCGCGAGCATTCATGGACCAACCTAATATAAAAAAATACTAACCCGATCTTCATTCTTTAAATTTCTAACAGGTATTTTTGATAATGCTTTCTTAGCGGCACTGCATAGTCGTTTCTGTAAAAATAAATAAATTTGAAATCATTCTCATTGCTTATAATCGACTAATGTGAATTTGTGGAACCCTGAAGTTTTTTTGTATAAAAACTATGCGACTATGACTATTTGAATAAATCTATTAGAAATACATCATTTTGTTATATCTCTGACGGATTAGACAGCATACGCCATGAAAACTCGCTGGGGCTAACTTTTTCCCCGATTTGATTCACTTATGCTCTTAAACCTCCCCGGTGAATCAACCTATTTAATAGTGAAAAGGGCACAGACAAACAGATGCGGCGGGGGATGGTCTACTTAGTTTTGACAAAAAAAACTATAATTTTATTATTATTTCCGGGCTGTCCATATCCATATTACCAAATATAATTTAAATACTTTCAGCTTCAGCCATTTTGTATTTGATATTTAGCGATGAATTGGCGATTATCGTAATTATTTTCAGAAGTAAAAGTTAATAAAAAAATGAAATCGGTGGCCGAGTGGTTGGTATTAACTAGGCAGTCCACGGGCTTGATCCCGGATCCCGGCCATGTAGGTACAATGGGTTTTTTTTTAAATTAAAAACTTATATACGCTTTTCCATCCAAATTTACCTCAACAGAACTGGCCACTTGTTAGGTATAGTTACACAAATATAGTCGGCTAAACCAGTCTTTCTCAAAGTGGGCGAAAACGCCCCCTTGTGGGCGCTGGAGGCCTAGAGGGGGGCGGTATGGGCACAGAAAAACTAATATAGCACACTATAATTAAATTAAAGTAATGAATGTCATTGTGATTTTTAAGATGTGGTAAAGTAAAAAAAAATTGGGGGGCGCTGAAAAATAATTGATTTTCAAAGTGGGCGGTAGACAAAATAAGTTTGAGAACTTCTGGGCTAAACGAAGGAGACTTGGTCTTCCGCTGGGTACCCTAGGACCGTAACACGGTTTCGGGAGCTGTAAGGCAACCCGTGAAGAAAGAAAGAAAAAATTATACTTACGGATAATCTATCCTTAGCGTGTATATATCTGAATCTTTGTATGTAGTAAAATATTAACCAAGCTAACGATATCACCATAAGTACTATGAAGGAAATTGACACGAAGAGCACTGAAGTCCTGAAATAAAAAAACAAAAAAAATATAATCAAATAATTTTCACGCAAAAAGTACTGAACCGATTTTGTTGCAGTTTTCATAATTAGATAGGTTGATTCACCGGGAAGGTTTACGGTTATTAAACATGGACCTATCATGTTTAGGAGCTGAGCATTAACAGTATTAGTGAATCATGTCGGGGAAAAGTTAGCCCCAGCGAGTTTTCATGGCGTATGCTGTCTAATCCGTCAGAGATATAACAAAATGATGTAGGAAAGAATTGTGTAGAATAAAATAATCTACAAAAAAGTCCGCGGTAGCATATATCTATATCTAATAGCTAAAAGCGTATTTATGTTGGTATTCAAATTGTTGTAAACCCATATTGGGAGCGACATCTGTATTTTCTAGAAAGAACACCTTACGCATAACGAATTCTTTTTTCTACCTGCCTAAAGAATTTTTACTTCAAAAATATTTAGTTTATTTTTTTTTAACAAACACTTTAGTATGTTTTGTTAAAATAAACCAGGTTTATTCTTTACGGCTCCCGGAATCGTGTTACCGGTCTCGGAGACAGCTGAAGACAAGTCTTCGTCATTTAGCCAATGGAATTAGTCAGGCTATTGGGCTATACCTACCTAACGAATGTCCAGGGTTAGCATAAATAGCATACTAGAACATCAACGACTCCACACAGTGGGCCGCCAAGGAATATCCAACCCTAGAATCTCCCGGGAAGGAGACAAAGCATTGTATAAATTTATACAGCATTTATTACTTACTTATTAATTCCATTGCTATGAAACGTAATAGTTCTACTTTTACTAATTATAATCATGACCCGCGTGCCGTTGTCCAATAATCTGGTGATTTCTTCTCCCTTCCATTTGTATGTAAACACAGCACTCATATTACCTGAAACATATGAAAATAATTCATGAAAATAACCTTTATTATTATATTGAATCGAGCCGTGGTCCGTCTAGTGAATACCAGACGTCTTAACCACTCGGCCACAGGAGCTGAGCGTTAACAGTATTAGTGAAGCAAGTCGGGGGAAAAATAGCCCCAGCGAATTTTCATGACGTATGCTGTCTAATCCGTCAGAGATATAACATAATGATGTGAGAAATAATTGTGTAAAATAAAATTATCTACAAAAAAGTCCGCGGTAGCATATATCTATCTATAATAGATAAGTAGTTATAAGCGTATTTGTGTAGGTATTCAAATTGTTAACCTATACTGTATTGATGCAAATAAGGAAGAGTAAACAATCTTGATACTGCAGTGCGGTTCTATTTCGGGCTTCAAGCCAAGTCCATCCGCAACGATCGAAATTTATTATGTTAACGACACAGCACAGCTAATATCAGCATTGCCTAGGTATTGGTAAACAAAGGTAATTGTACGAATGAAGGAACGATTGCCTAGTGGTCTGTTATAAAAATCTTGGGTTCGATTCGAGAGAAAAAGACAGCAACTCCCTAGGAAATTTTATGTCAAAATGTATGACGCGGAAAAGTCGTGCTCGGAACTCAGAGCAGAGACAAAATCCCTTGAGACGTTTAGTAGTTCTGGACAAACAAACAAAAAATTTAAATTTTGAAATTGACTTTTCGTCAATAAACAAATAAATCAAAATTAAATTTCTTTTGAAATTAGACTACTTTATTTATTTATTTTGTAAAAGACGCCATACTTAATTATTTATAATACTAATCTATACTAATAATAAAGCTGAAAAATTTGTATGTTTAAACGCGCTAATTACAGGAAATTTATTTATTAAGGCTCCTATATTTTATATAATTTTTCTGGTATAAACTTTACTGATCTCTGTAAAATTGTAAATAATCCACCTGTGTCACTGTAATTTACCATATAGTTACTTATTCAATATATCTGTGAAATAGCTGTTATTTTTTCAATTGGTTTTATTGAGTAGGAAATATGGGTGGATAAACTTTGCCCCCGTTTTCTCGTTCATAATCTATCACAAAGCTCTATTTTTTTAAAGCGCTGTTATATCATTACCCTTCAATTAAACGTGTTGCGCTTTTTTGTTGCTTATTGAAAATTCAAAATAATAATTATTTTATTATTTTTGACCAATTAAAAAATCATAAAATATGGATAATGATATAACAGCGCTTTAAAAAAAATTAAGAGCTTTATTGTGAAAGAGAAAACAGGAGCAAAATAATCCTTTATTTTACTACCTATATTTCCTATTTGAAAAAATAATAGCTATTTCACTAAGGTATATTAAATAAGTAACTATATGCTAAATTACAGTGACACAGGTGGATTATTAACAAGGAAATTGGAAATAGTAATATCCCCGTACAAAGTATGGATATAGGCTTTAAGGAAGGTTATACGCTATAAAACATCACGCTACGACCCAAACTAGCAGTGCAGTAAGCACAAACGTCAACGCCGGTTGATTACCAGCGAGTCTTAAAAATGACGACCTTTAGAAAAAGGGCTCAAGGTTGATGGAAAGATGTGTTACTTACGAACAGTAGAATACGCATAGAGTATACGTTAATTATATTAACATAAATACACTCAACCAAGCTATTTTACGCAATACGTCTAATATTTTAGAGGTATAGCGAGAAATTGCATTACTTGTGAGACATTTGACTCGAAGGCCAAAAATGAAAAAAAAATTGCCCGCACCAATCGTGTCGCTTCAAAAGAGCGGCAATTTAAAACAAATCTTCACCTGTAAACAACCGGCTTAAACGGCATACCTCCACTTGATATTTTTAACTATATTTATGTAAAAAATCGTAATTTTTGGAAAAATTCATAGATATAAAATTGTATTTTTTGTGAGCTATATACAAAAAAAAATGTAATATAAAAATAACACATTGTTCTCGAATTATTCCATAACAAGAATCTAAATTTTATTTAATACAGAAAACATTACAAATTTAAATTTAATTTAAAGAGTGAAAAATTTGCAATGTTGAGTATTTTTTATTCTCAAACCATCCCCGCTTTTTATTTTGATATCAAATCAATGTAAAAAAATCGCGAATATGATCAAAATTTGAAGGCGCGACTAATTTTCAATAACAAACACACGCGCGTTACTTAACTAAATTTCGAGTGCGGCGTAACGGTAAGGCCTCTTAACGAGTATCGAGAGCTCTGTTGAGATATGTAGATAGAAAAGCCTCTTTGAACGCTTTGTCGGATAATGTACATACATTTTTTTATTATAACAACTCGACTACCGATTACCGACTCTCGACTACCGACTACCGACGCCCCCAAATTCAGGATGATTACAAATATTCTACGTAATTGAATCAGCATTTGATTTCGACTTTATGTTAAGGCATCAACTATGTTCTTAATATTGACTCCTCATAGTGTACACTTTTTGAAAGTAACTAACTGAATGCCCAAAATCTACCAAAAACCCAAAGTCAACGAAGTATCAAACCTAAAGTGACAGTATAAATGTTGCCATAACTAAAACTTTTAAAATAACCAAATGACACGATTTTTTTGGTTTGGGGTTGAAACCATGGGTCCGTGGGTCTCGGAGCAAATAAATTATATAAGGAATTATCATCTCGTCTAATCATATTGCAGCAAGAGGGCTGGAGCATACCTAGGGCAACGTATTAGCATGGCCATACAGAGAGGAAACGGTGCTAGCCTTCTTGGCACTTTACCGCAGGACAGTGATTTCGATAAGGCATTGGAATTTATCATTCTCAGTGTCTAAAATTGAACTTTTTATACATGTTTCAACTAATTGTGATTTTATCACATTTTGTAATATTTCAAAATATTAAATGTACTATTACATATCATTTTAGGTATATTTTACAAATAATGATTCAACCGTATCATATCTGGAGGAGCCCAAACTTGGTATGTTTTGAAAATGATTTTTATTTTAATTTAAAACAAGAGACTGAAATATAATGATGTGATATATTTTTAGAATCGGCTTAGTAAGCCCTTTCTTTAAATACCACACACGAATTTATTTTTTCTCATACAAAAAAAAATGTCATAACTCCTCTCCTTTTTTGGTTTTTTTTCGTGCTACGGGTCAAATTGATTCGTATGGCCTAAAGATCAATAGTTCCGATTTTCATGCTTTTAACACCATTTGCAGCTTTTTACTGAATTTCGGGGTGTACCGCTAGCACTAGATGATTCAAAATAGATAGACAGAAAGAATCCTTATAGCCTGAACTATGGATATGACGTCTGTTAACGCTTGATTTATTTTTAACCTTTTAACCCCTATAGGTAGGTAGTATTTCCAATCAGTACCATCACGTGAAAGAATCACATATAACTGGATTAGCGGACCTTGGCAGTGAAACCTAGTAGGCACACCTGTTTTGTTATTGGATTTTTAGTAAGTAGCACGACTTGGTGTGGCTTTTCTGACACCTGGTGCCTGATACATTATATTTAATTATAAAGAGACTATAGCGACTCCGCCCCCGGCTTCGCACCGGTACAATGGCGGTGTACAACAATTTGAATACCCACGTAATGACGTACTTATCTATTAGAGATCGGACTTTATATAGGGTTTCATACATCCGATAAAAACGGAACCCTTATAGGATAATTATTGTGTCCGTCTGTCTGTCTGTCACAGCTTATCGAAAAGGTTGAAAATGTAGAGTTTGATGACTTAATTATAGCGTAAATATTCGAATTAAAAAGTTAATAAAATGCATAAGTAGTTTAATAATATATTAAAGAAAATATACGAAATTGAGTATAATGAGTCTAAAATTTTTAAGAAAAAAATAGGAAGTATAGATATTTAATTGCAGAAAGCCTAGGCACTTTCACCAGATTCCTGGTATGCAAAATACAGAGTAGTTTACAGGAAAACCGAAATGAAAATAAGAAACACTCTCAACGCTCTTGGCCAATTATTTGATGTTTCATGTTCTGTGCTAACTCGTCAGCCTTGTTTTATGATTGTGTTGCCCGCTTACGAGATAAAATCATGAGCCATACTATATATGGAGATATATATTTTAAAGCTATATACAATACAAATACAAAAATATTTATTCAGTAACCAAAAACAACAGATACATTATATGTGCTAATGCCTCCTTTTAAGTAATTAATTTACTTGTGTTAGGAGTCACCCCTCTTCTATTACATAATTATTACAAAAACGTTTGCTGCAATAAAAACGTCTTTTCATCTCTCCAGCACAAAAAGGACGCTTTTGGAGCGTAAAAACTCGCAGCAAAATAAAAGTGATTCAAATTTCGAACACCACCTTTTGATTATCGGCGCTGAAAAAAATAAACTAGACGATGTTTGTTCAGAAACGCATTTTGGTCTAGCAATTTAACTCATATAGGCACAAAATTCTGTATTTATTGAAATTTAAGTTTGTAAATAAATTGTAGGTTAGGTACTATTGCCTTTTTAAGGATGTAATATTTAAAATAAATAGGTACTAGTAAACATTAATATCGCATTTAAAAATATCATGTTTGGTTTTCATAAAAATATCGTGCAGTTTCCGAACGCAACATCTAAATAAAAAATTAACTTATAAAAAAACGATTGCCAGTTGCCCGCAACATACTTAATTGGACTAGAAGTTGTCATGTCCATATCCAATTATTGTTACGTAATCCTAATCCCAGTTATTATTATAAAATAACATATTATAAATGCAAAAAAATTATTGTTTGTCTGTTTATTTGTTTGTTTGTTTCTTTCACGTTAAAACAGAGCAATGGATCAACGTGATTTTTTATAGTTAGAGGGCAAGAAAGTGACACCATGAGGCCACTTTTTATCCTGAAATTCCTTGTTATGACACATTTCAAAAACCACGTGCGAACCGAGGTGGAAAGCTAGTGAAGAATATTTTTAAAAAAGACGATAAAAAGCTTTCGCATCTGTCTCGAAATTATCACTCAGATAAAAATCAAAATTAGAGTTGATAATTGAATCATACATTGAATGACGACATTACCTACAATAACATTCAAGAATTTCTTTGGAAATGTAAATTATTTAAAAAATCTATCAAACATTTATTTTAAACAGTGGCCGGGTTCGATCCCGGCCATGTACCAATGGGTATTTTAAATTAAAAACTCAAGTACATATAATCACAAACCACACTTAAAGGGTTTCCATCTCAATATACCTCAACAAAACTGACCACTCGTTAAATTAGCCTTACAAATACCTTTTTCTGGGTACCCTAGGTAACACGGTTCCGGTAGCCGAATCCGTGAAAAAAAAAACACTAAGTATTATTGAAGTTTCACTAATATTCAATTAGATATTTCGGTCGGACCTTATTCTAGCTAAATCCAAACAGATTTTAAAAACTTGCGATAATACACGAAACGGATATATATAATATACATGCAGCCGAAGTCCGCCTTTTTGTATATACAAAAACAAGTTTTAGATAATGTTTTCTTAAAATACATGAATTGAGACGCAAAGTCAGTTAAATTACGCCAAAAATTTAGGACATTCAGTATCATGTTTATATATTAATTTTTTACATGCTTTATATCAGTTAAATTTTTTACTATAGGTACCTAAGTATGCAAACAACTCTTGGAAGTCGATTTAATCAACTTGTAATTGTCGTATCGATTTGGGTACTTTGCAAGCTTATGTAATTCGGATGACATGATAATTTGGTACCATCGATCTGATCTGATGAGACAGGATGTGAATAGTGGATGTAGAAAATGTGGGTTCATTTGGTTTGCGCAAGTGTGCGTTACTGTCAAAAGCGTGTTTTTTAAAGCTATTAATTATTGAACAGTACAAATAATAATAGGACTTATTGATATATTTTTTAAATATATTTACATCCTCTGTGACATTACAGTAGTTCCACTTTTCGCTACCGGAACAGATAACTTTGTGGCACTGTAAATGTTATTTATTTATATAGACATTTCCCTTTAAACAACTTCCTATCTCACGAGCACAATGTAAGGCACATAAACAAAGCTTGACCATGGATTACCTTATTTGTGCATACTTGTTTATTTGCATATTATCAAGTTTTGATTGAAATTATGTTATGTAGGAAGAGATTTTATGTTTTCAGACTAGTTTTACTACCAAGGGATCAATAGAAGGTATAATTAATTTACTTATTTATTTATTAATCCATCAACAATTGTTACATTGAACATACATATGAACACAACTTGATATTTAAAGTTAAGTCCAAACGATCGAAAAAAAAATTTCAATGTTAAAAAAAATGAAGTTATAGTGCGTGCTAAATAAGTTGAGCCAGATTGAGAGCTAGAGTGGGTAGGACGTGCAGTCTAACCACGTGATACTTTTCGGGTCAACTTATTTGGCACTAGCATTCCGCCCCCGGCTTCGCCCGTGGATATTTGCGAACAAAATAAAATATACCCTACAGCACTCATAGATAATGGCTTGCCTGCACTACCCCTACCCCTACCCCTACCCTGTTTCCCACGACTTCGTAGGTGTCTATTTCAGAATGTTGGCAAACATACACTTCGTACATAGCTTTTGTCATGTTCACCTCTGCCCACCCCGTTCCCGTCGTCATGCCGTGATGGTATATAGCCTATGTCACTCACGAAGAATGTAGCTTTCTAATGGTGAAAGAATTTTTAAAATCGGCCTAGTAGTTTCTGAGCCTATTCATTACAAACAAACTTACAAATGTTTCCTCTTTATAATATTAGTATAGACGAGTTATACCAAGTTGTGTACTTACGTTTATTATCCGTAGAGAGTTTCATTTTCTCAAGAATAGTTGTGTCTCTGTCGTTGTATATGAGGACTGCTGAAGCGTTCGCTTTCCATGCATTTTGGACCTAGAACATTTTTTTTTATATTTTTAGGGTAGTAGGTACCACAGGTATATTTATTTGAAATTGGAATGGAATTAACCAATATGTGTGTAACTTCAATCTCATAGTCGGCAGTGTTTTAGTTTCTGGCATCATATTTTTCCCTTTGAGTGGGCAGTGAAATACTGTAATTAAAATTTCTTTATACTGAAAAGTTTTGGATGCGTATTCAAATATGCGGAAATAAGCTATGGAAAGTCTAATATTCTGTTTATGACAGCATTTATACGTGGTCAAATAAACAGGAAACAATGTCCACAAAATGCAGCTTAATATTAGAAATGTGAAAGTGTGTTGTTTGTCTTTCTTTCAAAACGGAGCAATGGATCGAAGTGATTTTTTGCACAGAGCTATTTTTTGTCCTAGGAAAATATCAAGGCTAGGTGGCAAATCTGTTGCTGCACAACGTGGGACTAGAGTTGTGTTGACTTCTTTTTTTTTCTTTACCAATGCTAAAACAGCTGTAGATACTTGCTCTCCGAAGCATCGTATGCTCATCAATCCCATGATTTTGACATTTAAAAAATTCACAGACGACATGCTAGTAAATATTACATACAAACTAATAAATTGCGTTGTCCATCAAATGTATTAAAAAGATAAAAATACACATTATTAGCAATTTGAAGTGATAACCCAGGCTATCACACGATAAATGTAATAAAATATGTCTATATTGTCTGGTATTATATGAAACACTAGCTTTCCGCCCCCGGCTTCGCCCGTGGATATTTTCGAACAAAATAAAATAAAGCCTATTATATAGCGCTCGGGGATAAAGTAGCATCCTTTTAGTGACAGAATTTTCAAAATCGGTTCAGTAGATCCAGAGATTAACCCCTACAACCTCACAAACTTTACCTCTTTATAATATTAGACATAGGAAAGTGGATGGGGGTATCTAATATAATGAAATATTATGTACCAGCTGTGACATAATAATTTATTCCGGGATAAATAGCATAGTCTATGACAAACAAACTTAAACAAACACACTTTCGTAATTTATTAGTTGGGATAATTAGAAAAAAATGATATTTCAGTCTATCAAATTCGGTAACTATGTAAGGTAAAAATTAAGAAACCGTTTTCTATGCAGTAGTTTTTTTTTTATAATAGATTTACAAAGTTTTGTCGACAGACGACAATGTGACGTCATCACTTAGGTAAAGTAGATTTTCAGACCCGTGGTACTACTCGTTTTGTGATAAAAGTAGGACCACGGACCACTGCCCTAACGTGACCTGTGTACTACCAATATATTTTATAGCAGGCAATAGGTAAAAAGATGTAAGGACCTATAATATGCTTGATAGACAGTGTATACCAAAAAAAATTTTTTGGTGATTTTTATATTAGTAGTTACTTAAATGTTTATGTTTTAGTAATCTACATAAAATAAGCTATCCGATAATTTCTACTTGCGAAATGTATTCATCCTTTATGAGTTATATGGCGTGAAACAAAAAATATATGTCGCAAAAAAATACACATTTGCATTTTTTTAACGAAATACTAGAAAAAATCTATAATATTATGTTATAAATGAATTCTACATTCTTATTTTATCCTAAAATGATACCAAACACGATCTACTAGCTAAATGTGGACAGTTACAAAATTTAGAATAAAGCCGGGCGGATCGCAACTTTTAAACCCCCCTGCGGTGTCAGAGGGGGGCGGGGGGGGGGTCCCTTGGGCTACCGATCTTAATCGGCTTATTTTGACCAGACGAAAAAATGTGGAAAGTGCCAAAAAAGGTGAGGCCATTTTTTGTCTCTAAGGAGTCTGACTACAGTTAGACAAATGGGTTTAGAAAATGGCTCGTTTACCTAAATGATGAAGTCAGTTAGTCGTTTGTCCTTTTACGTCATCATCTAGGTAAAAGAGCTACTCTGTCCTATTTCTTAACTCATTTATCAAAAAAACATACCTTAATTTTTACTTTACATACCAAATTGAAGACAGGCGGATTCGAGAGAGAAAATTATTTACCTTAATCTCGAAATTACAGCTGCCTCTTCTAAGTACAGCAATCCAGGGTTCCTCAGGTAAAGTTTTTTGTGGGTCTGAAGCGTCAATAAATGGCCACGTACAACCGCTGTGATCACGCTCGCCACCAGCGAAGGCAGCTCTTACGTGAACTGCTTTTCCTACTACTGCCCACCCAATATAACCTTCGCCGTACTTGCCGGACTGAAAAAATAAAGAATAAGTCATTTTAAACATTGAAAACAATCTATCAATCTATACTAATGATAAAGCTGAAGAGTTTGTTTGTTTGAACGCGCTAATCTCTGGAACTACCAGTCCAAAGTACTAAGCCTATGGAGGGGCCTTAGACGGACTTCCCCTTTCGCCAATTTTTTGCCCTATGACCAGTTATACTGACCAGGTGCGCAGTAATAAGTTATACTTTAGATTTCGTTGGTATCGGTTTGTGTCGCGAGACAGAGCTCTAGAAAAATAGTTAATTGTGATGTTTTAAATGGGAAAGGCGATCTAGGACGTCAAACTTGCGGGAACATAGTGTTTCCAATCATTAATTATAATTATTATGTTTGTATTTTAACATAATCACCATATAACGTAAAATCCGTTGCGACAATAAAACGACAGAAAAATACAGTGGTACAGGGGCTAGTACTATGCGTTTACCTCCCCCCCCCCCCGCGCCAATAGTGGCAGAAATAATTGTTCGGTGATTTACACGCTACATATCTCCTTTGTTATATACTCAAAGGCCTTTATTCATAAACGTTTATTAGCAACGTTTTTGCTAAAATATGTTTTGTCACTCTCTAACAAACCTGTCTTTACTAATAATAGAAAGAAACAAAACACATTTTAACAAAAACGTTGCTAATAAACGTTTATGAATAAGGCAGAAAGCCTGTGACAGACGGATAGCGGAGCCTTAGTAATAGGGTGTCCGTTGTCACCCTTTGGGTACAAACCCTAAAAACGATATCTTTATCATAACTTGTAGTCGCATGAATGAAACCACTTTAGAGCGGTGACAAAACAATGAGTAGTTTAAAATTTCAAATCATTGACCCTTTTGTGTTTACCCATTGTTCCTGAAGACGTATTACGTTACTGTTTAGATAATTATACGTGAATATTTAATTATGTGACTCATATAAGTTTTACTTTTATTTGCGTACGATATTTCTGCCCCCGGCTTCGCCCGTGGATATTTTAGAACTAAATAAAATATAGCCTATAATAATCAGGGATTTATAAGTGTAAGAATTTTCAGAATCGGTTCAGTAGTTTTAGTTTCAGAGATTACCCCCTACAACCAAACTAACAAACTTTACCTATTATTATAGTTAGAGAGATGGCGACAGAAAGTGGTTGTAAGCACTTGCCGGCAGAAAACCTCTTTTTCGTGTAGTCTGAGCCCCCCTCTACAAATTATTGTAGAAGAGTAGGCGTCCAGCGATTGCGGATACGCCGCTGAGCCGATTTAGAAGAAAAAAATTTTTTTTTAAAAACCTTTGCTACCATCTGGCAGAAAATGAGTGATTTTGAATTTAATCCTTGCAGCGACTTGCAAAATTCTTTAAAAAAACCTTTTGTTTTTTATTGAAAAACTTATGTACATAATCCGACAAATCACACATGGAGGCTTATCCATCTAAATATATCTCAACAGAACTAGCCACTCGTTAGTTACAGCCTCAGAAATACCATCGGCTAAACGAGGGAGACTTGGTCTTCCGCTGGGTACCCTGGAACCGTAATACGGTTTCGGGAGCTGTAAGGCAACTCGTGAAGAAAGAAAAAAAATAAAGATCCTTGCTCGACATTCCAGTGTTGGTCATTATCGGGCCGGGCATGGCAAAGATTATGTCGCCGTCTCAAGTGTGCTAACCCGCAGGTCTCCAAAATCAAAATTTTACACGAACGAACCCGGAACAAAAACCTAGCATAGTATAATCTGACATTATAAAAAAAACAGTACATCCGTTTAACGGATCGCAATAACTTCCTGTTGATAAACCCATCAGCATTCAAGGAAGTATACATGAGCATGGGAATACTCACAAATTATTGTGAAATGTCCATTTGTTATTCTTAAAAAGGATGCCTTAACCTTCACCGAGCTGATGCATCCGGTAAATGTAAGGATATGGATAATATGTTTATTTACTGGCCTTCTGCTCCGGCTTTGCTTGTGTATTTTTTTAAATGCAGCTAAATAATAACAACAATTTTAGTTACAAAATTACAGGATTAAATAAAATAAAAATAAAAGTACAATTTAAAAAAAAGGGGCGTCGGTGGTCGAGTGGGTAAACCATCGGCTCGCAACTGAAAAGTCGCGGGTTCGATTCCTACATCCGACCATGGGTTTTTTATCATAAAAATCTATGTAGAGGTACATTATCCGACAAACCGCACAAAGAGGATTTTCCATCTATATACCTCAACAGAGCTAGCCATTCGTTAATAGCAGCGATCTTAGAAATCTAGATCAATGGTTAATAGCCTCAAAAAATCATTGGGTAAATAAAGAAGACTATCTTCCCCTGGGTACCCTGGGGCCGGCAACGGTTCCCGGGAGCTGTAATTTGGTACTTTTTTTTAATAATGAAAGGTTGACTGACGGCTCTTTTTTGTTCATCGGAAATAATATAGCTTCATAATAGTTAAAAGAAAATGAAAATCGGTGCAGTAGAGCCGTGGGCAATATTATATTTCGGTATAATATCAGGCAAGTGAACCCGTGGGCAACATTATATTTTATTGTACCATACAAACGAAGCCGTGAACAAAATTATATTTTAGTATAATATCAGGCAAGCGAACCCGTGGGCAACATTATATTTTATTGTACCATACAAACGAAGCCGTGAGCAAAATTATATTTCAGTATAATATTATTATCAGGCAAGCGAACCCGTGGGCAACATTATATTTTATTGTACCATACAAACGAAGCCGTGAGCAAAATTATATTTCAGTATAATATTATTATCAGGCAAGCGAACCCGTGGGCAACATTATATTTTATTGTACCATACAAACGAAGCCGTGAACAAAATTATATTTTAGTATAATATCAGGCAAGCGAACCCGTGGGCAACATTATATTTTATTGTACCATACAAACGAAGCCGTGAACAAAATTATATTTTAGTATAATATCAGGCAAGCGAACCCGTGGGCAATATTATATTTTATTGTACCATACAAACGAAGCCGTGAACAAAATTATATTTTAGTATAATATCAGGCAAGCGAACCCGTGGGCAACATTATATTTTATTGTACCATACAAAAGAAGCAAAATTATATTTCAGTATAATATTATTATCAGGCAAGCGAACCCGTGGGCAACATTATATTTTATTGTACCATACAAAAGAAGCAAAATTATATTTCAGTATAATATTATTATCAGGCAAGCGAACCCGTGGGCAACATTATATTTTATTGTACCATACAAACGAAGCCGTGAACAAAATTATATTTTAGTATAATATCAGGCAAGCGAACCCGTGGGCAACATTATATTTTATTGTACCATACAAACGAAGCCGTGAGCAAAATTATATTTCAGTATAATATTATTATCAGGCAAGCGAACTCGTGGGCAACATTATATTTCAGTATGTCATACAAACGAATCCACTAACTGGCAAAAATTATAGTTAAAAATGTTGTATACGTTATTTTCGCAGTTTTCTCTACAGTCTTCAGTAGTATAGTGGTAAGTATCCCCGCCTGTCACGCGGGAGACCGGGGTTCGATTCCCCGCTGGAGAGAAATATTTTTTTCCTTTTTTTTTTCGTTATTTATAGTTTATACAATTTTTTTTTATTACATTGTAAATATAAATTATATTAATCCAGATGAAAACATATACTTATCTGTGCCACTAGATGGCGCCACACATTCAAACATGTGAGAACATTGATAGAGAGAGTATGTATGGTTTATGATATTACTAGCGACCCGTCCCGGCTTCGGCATATTATTTGAACATATTTGAGCATAGAGTACTAAGCCTATGGAGGGGCCATAGACGGGCTCTCCCTTTCGCCTATTTTTTCCCCTTTGACCAGTTATACTGACCAGGTGCGCCTAATGTGCGGTAATAAGTTACCTTAGATTTCGTTGGTATCGTTTTGTGTCGTGAGACAGAGCTCTAGGAACATAGTTAATTGTGATGTTTTATACGGGAAAGGCGATCTAGGACGTCAAACTTAGTGTTTCCAATCATTAATTATAATTATTATGTTTGTATTTTAACACAATCATCATATAACGTAAAATTCGTTGCAACAATAACCTCCCCCCCCCCCCCCTGCTTAATTAAAACAGTGTAAATAGTCTGTGGTATAGGCTTGTATGAGTCTATTTTCGCACATGGAGACAGAGTTTTATACCATTTCTGCTGTTTGCATTTATGAGTGGCCATAAATCGACATGGTAATAAAAACCACCGATCGATACATCAAATACCGTATAGGGTAACCAAGGTAAACAACTGCATCCATTTCTCATCGGTAATGTACAGTGTGTGAGCGAGCTACGTACGAGGATTATATTTTATTTCTTTGTCAGTTTTAGTGGTCTTTATTTGTGTACGCCAGGTCCGTGGGGTTCAAATGACAAAAAGTTTATTAAAGATATTATATACCTTGGACTGATCATCTCTTCTGGTGACAAGAGGGCTGGCTCCTTCCTCCCTCAACGAATCAGCATCGCGATAAGTTATTTTTAATGTTTGGATTAGATTTATAAGGTTTTTCAATAAATTGTCATCTTAATCTGAACTAATATTGTTACGAGCTAGGGTTCGAAGAGATTTAAAATACCGATTAAATAGACAAACTTTACTTTAACACCACAAGAATACAGTTAAATAAATGAAAACACTAAAATAACACTTAGTCGCACTAAATTCCACTTCACTGTTTCGCTTTGATCGCTCTGATTCGCACTGTCTTCGCTTTGATCGCTCTTATTCGCACTGTGTTCTCCCGGCGACGATCCTCTGTTTATATTGCCCACCGAACATTCGAGAAACGCCGAGATTGTTGTACAAAGTTGTAGACGCGGCTCGATGCGACTCGGCGCCAAATACCTACACACAGACCGCGCCCGATTTTGGTACCTATGGCTAGGCACATACGGTCCATTTTCGTTTGTACTTTGATTCTCTCTGGATGTTTCTAGAGACGTCTATCGACCTTGATGTGTTTAGGTATTTATTTGTGCGATTTAAGTACCTATTCGTTACACTGCCCCCCGCTTAGACTTGCTCGTCCCGAGCAATATTCGAGCCTTTGTAAGGAGCCAGTCGATCAATATGGACAACCTTTAACTGTCCACGCGGGCATCGTTGGATCCGATAGGTCACGTCATTGATCCTCGTGATGACCTTATACGGGCCTTCCCAGCGGTTCTGCAGCTTGGAAGATTTGCCTTTTCGGCGTTTCGGGTTGTGCAGCCACACCAACGATCCCTCGTCAAAACCGTTACTATTGAAGTTTCTATCGTACCTGGTCTTCATCTTTGTACTGGCCACAAGACTGCTCTGACGAATCTGGTCATGTATGTCGCACATCTTGTTTTTCAGGTTCGATACGTAGTCACTTACAGGTTGCGGCGCATCCGGAGGTCCGCCGGTCAGGAGATCAACTGGTAGTCGGAGTTCTCTCCCAAAGTTGGCATAAGCAGGAGTCACCTTTATGCTTTCATGCTCTGCGGATCGATATGAGAGCAAGAACAAGGGAATATATCGGTCCCAGTCCCTCTGGTGATCCTCAACCAGTTTCGCTAAATGAGTCTCCAAAGTGCGGTTGAACCTTTCAACCATTCCGTCGGACTGTGGGTGATACGCCGTAGTCCTCGTTTTATTTATTCCCAGGAGACGGCATACTTCCTGGAACAACTGCGACTCAAAGTTACGCCCTTGATCAGAATGTATCTCCAATGGTAGCCCGAACCTGCAGAATACTTCGTTGACCAACTTAGTCGCCACTGTTATCGCTTCCTGGTTAGGAATTGCGAAGACCTCCGGCCACTTCGTGAAGTAGTCCATCACGACCATGAAGTACTTGTTCCCGTCTTCAGTGGCCGGGAACGGTCCAGCAACGTCCACCGCAATTCGTTCCCATGGAGCACCAACATTGTACAGCTGCATACGTCCCCTCGTACGTGTCGTAGGTCCTTTCACGGCCGCACATACTGTGCACTTACGACACCAATCCTCGACATCTTGCCGGCAATGAACCCAATAAAATCGTTTCCTGATTTTCGCCAGGGTTCGATTCATGCCCAGATGTCCTCCCGAGGATCCATCGTGCACGGACTCAAGCACTGCGCGCACCTTTGACCTAGGCACGACCAGCTGCATCAGTGTCTCCTGTCCACTTGGCGACTCCCACTTGCGGTACAGCAACCCGTTGTGCAGCACTAGACTTTCCCACTGAGCCCAGTAGCTTTTCGTGGTGGAACTCATGGCTGATACAACATTCCAGCCGGGTCTTGGAACATTCTGCGTCTTCCATTCCATTATCGGCGCCAAGTTGTTATCTTTGAGTTGCTCGTCTCTCGTCGTCTCGTTCGCCCATTCGTCATTAAGGTTGTTAGTCGTAATCACTTTGATGACAGAATCACTGATTTCACGCCTCCAGCAGTGTTTACAACCTTCAGGGCACGGCCTGCGTGACAGTGCGTCAGCGTTGCCATGCGTCCGTCCTCGTCGATGTTCGTTCGTCATCTCACATGGCGTCCCGTTGACCTTGCCGGCGATTACCAGACTGTTCCCGTCGAAAACTTGTCGGATGGTAACTTTTGGGGCTATGTCACGATCAGCCAGTACCCGCCCCGCGGCTCTGGCTGTTACTCGTTTCCCGGAAGCTCCGTAGTTACGGCACGGACATCAGCTTCGACGTCCCGTTTCGGCACTCGTTGATCCGTGCCTTGTCGTTTAAGCGCCGGGCAGCTTGCTTTAAGGTGCCCCAGCTTGTGGCAGTAGAAGCAGCGGGGTAAGTAGCTACGCCTCTCTGCTACAGGTGTCGTTGTTGGAGTAGCCTCCTCCGCCACTTGTCGCAATCGCTGAGAACGAGGCTCCTGTCTCACGGCTTCCACCTCTAGAGCATGGGCGAGTGCATCTTTCAGGGCGGTGTGGTGGCCCAGTCGAACTGCAGCTCTGACCTCCATGCTGCGGATGCCGTCGATGAATGCTTGAACGAGGTTCGCAGCAATGAACTCTTGTCCGGCAGATGGGTACGCCTTCCTCACGATCTTCTCGATCTCCAGAGCCCATTGTTGCAGATTCTCACCAGCATGTTGCGTCCTGTCCCTCAGCTGCGCTCGGTAGACGTGCTCCAGGTGTTTGTCGCCGTACCTGGAGTCCATTGCCTCGATCAGGTTCCCGTACGTGGTGCAGCTGTCTGGAGAGGCTTCCAAAACAGACAGTGCGCGGCCTCTTAAAGCCACTGTCAAGGCGGTCAGAGATTGCTCGTCTGTCCAGCCGTTGGCAGAGGCGACCGTTTGGAACTGCAATTTGTACGCTGTCCAGTACGTAGTCCCGTCGTACGGCGGCACCTTGACTCGGGGGCCAGAGACGACGGCGCCTCCAGAAACAGGAGCGGTCAGCTTCAGTTTCCTTACTTCATTCTGGAGCCCCTCGCATCGGCTGTCCAACTCTCCGTAGCGGTCGTTAAGTCTTGCATCCAGTTCTCTGCTCATCCTAGTCTGTATTTCCTTGCAATGCTGTTGGAGGTCTTCGTAACGGATGTCGAGGTCTTCGATTCTCTCCTCGTGCATGTCTGTAACCCTCTGTAGCTGCTTCACCTCCATAGTCACCTTTCCCAGTGATTCTGAAAGCAGCTCCTTAAGGCTAGCAGACTGCTCCTTCAACAGCCGGCAAGTCTGCTCCTCCCGAAGTCTGGCCTCCTCCTCTTGTCGTCTGGCCTGCTCCTCCTGACGTCGGGCCTGCTCCTCCAATAGCTGCCGAGTCTGCTCCTCCTGTCGTCGGGCCTGCTCCTCCTGACGTCGGGCCTGCTCCTCCATCAGCCGAACCAGCATCCCCATATCGAATGCCTGGGGAGCACCCGCAGAACCCGCAGCACCCGTATCAACTCCAGCAGCAGCTCCAGCACCAACAGCAGCAGTCCCAGCAGCAGCAGCAGCGGCTCCAGCAGCAGCTCCGGCACCACCAGCAGTATTCCCAGCAGCACCAGCAGCGGCTCCAGCAGCAGCAGCCTCGTCGACCTCCTCGCCGTGATGTCCAGCAGTAGTTTGTCGTGTTTTGGGTCGCCGTGATGACGACGAGTCACGTGGTGTAATCGGCATTTTTGAATCCCACACTCCTGACACCAATTTGTTACGAGCTAGGGTTCAAAGAGATTTAAAATACCGATTAAATAGACAAACTTTACTTTAACACCACAAAAACACAGTTAAATAAATGAAAACACTTGAATATCACTTAGTCGCACTAAATCCCACTTCTGACACCAATTTGTTACGAGCTAGGGTTCGAAGAGATTTAAAATACCGATTAAATAGACAAACTTTACTTTAACACCACAAGAATACAGTTAAATAAATGAAAACACTAAAATAACTCGCACTAAATTCCACTTCACTGTTTCGCTTTGATCGCTCTGATTCGCACTGTCTTCGCTTTGATCGCTCTTATTCGCACTGTGTTCTCCCGGCGACGATCCTCTGTTTATATTGCCCACCGAACATTCGAGAAACGCCGAGATTGTTGTACAAAGTTGTAGACGCGGCTCGATGCGACTCGGCGCCAAATACCTACACACAGACCGCGCCCGATTTTGGTACCTATGGCTAGGCACATACGGTCCATTTTCGTTTGTACTTTGATTCTCTCTGGATGTTTCTAGAGACGTCTATCGACCTTGATGTGTTTAGGTATTTATTTGTGCGATTTAAGTACCTATTCGTTACAATATTATAAATGCAAAAGTGCGTGTTTTTTTGTTTATGTGTGTTGATTACTTGTTTCATGCCTAAACGGAGAAACGAATAGACGTGATTTTTTGCACAGAGATAGCTGGAGGGCAGGAAAGTGACAAGGCTACTTTTTATCCTAGGAAAATTTATTATTCCCCGGAAAATTTTTTTTTTCATAAATAACCTGTACGAAACCAGTGTGGGTGGCTAGATTCATAACAAAAAATATTTTTAAAGCTTCCACACATTTATTGTTGTGTAGTTTGAAACTTTGAACAAGTTTAAAGACCCAAAACGAAAAGGAACCATACAAGTCTTTAGATTTATTTGTTTATTTCAAAGTGATCTGGTGCTAGACCGTCGTCATCAAAGCAGAGTGACGCGGAATTCAGTTTAAAAATTAATAATAATAATAATCAATACTAATTCATATATCACGCTATGACAAACTATTATGTTAATGAAGGAAAGAGAAAGTCTCGCCCGCAAACTGTACCAACAAAGGATGAATAAACTTCATATAAATATGTTGGGTTAGTAAACGGCCGTGGCTGCGGTGATATCGGTTGCATTCATTGCCACGAGATATTTTAAGACCTTTAGTCATATCATACATAAGTCTAGACTCTTACAATTTACAGACAATTAATTAGTCTTAATTTAGGAAGGAATATGTTAGAGAAATAAACATGGCACGCAGTTCGGCCTGAGAGAAAAATAACTAGTCCTCCTGCATATTTTTTCTTACGGTTCCAGGGTACCCAGCTGAAGACCAAGTCTCTCCTCGTTTAGCCGATGGTATGTGAGGCTATACCTAACGAATGGCTAGTTCTGTTGAGGTATAATTAGATGGAAGTTTTTAAGTGTGGTTTGTCGGATTATGTACATAAGTTTTAATTAAAAAACTAAAGTATAAGTCGGTGTAAAAAACCCATTGGTACATGGCCGGGACGTCTTAACCACTCGGCCACCCACGCACCTGCATCGATTCCTGCATCTTAATCCTAACATTATAATTATAAATGCGAAAGTGTTTGTTTGTTTGTCCTTCTTCCTCGGGATTAATTCTTGTCACATTTAAAAAAAAACACGGTTGAAACCGAGGCTGAGATCGAATCGAATCCTGGACCCCAAAACTATCTATTATCACGCCTTTTATCCCAAGAGGGGTAAGCAGAGACAATCGAATGTCATTTGTTACAATCCTGACATAATTCTTTCGCTTCTTTTATGTTCATCATACCTTTCATACATGCTCGGCGATTGTACTTTTAATATTTCCATCGATCAATACATTTTTTATATGTGCAATAAAAGTACACCTAGGTAGTCCTCTGCCAGCATTTCCTTTCACTAAACATTTTTAATCAATCTTTTATCTTTTTCAATCTTTCAAAACTAAATCAAAACCATTCTCAAACTTAAATAATTAAATTTTTTTATTATAACAAGTATGAAATAATGAAACTTCCGGTAACATTATGTACACAGTAACAAACGTAACAAAAATACATATAATTATTACAACACTGTACAACAATACTGGCAACATGCCAAACACAATTTTGGATTGGTTTTTTTTCTTCACGCGTTGCTATATTATTACAGCTCCCGAAACCGTGTTAACGGTCCCAGGGTACCAAGTCTCCCTCTTTTAGCCAATTATTTGTGATTTGTAAGGCCTAACGAGTGGCCAGTTCTGTTGAGGTATATTTAGTTAGATACTGCTCTGAAACGATAACGGAAGAAACTCTGATCTTGGCTTGGCTAGGATATGCATAGTCGAATGCCCAAGCCAGTTCTTCAGGAAGATCAAACCCGGGGATCCCATTATACTATGGACGACATAAATAACTGCATTTTTAACCCCCAAGTGTGTGTCTGTATGCCTCCCAAACAGATAGACCGATTTTAATGTGGTCTTTTTATTTGAAGGTTAATTTAGTACCTACTATTATTTATTGTGTGGTTTAGTCGGGATGTTTTATGAAACTCGGGAAAGATCTTGAAAACTCAAGATCTTCAGGTTTCATCAGAGCCTGTGTTTCGAACCAGTGAATATAAATTATTTGGTCCTTTTTAGAGGGTTTTTTTTCTTTGTTATTCGTAGTTTTTTCTATTATTTATTTATATACAAATATTTTGCTCGACCTAGGTGAGATCACTACTACCAAACTTGTCAAATGTATCAACGTAAGCAATTACGATGGCACACATAATTATGTCACCTTTCCTATTTCAGGGTAGGCAGGTAGACAAAAGGATCCTAACTAATGTTAATTATGTCACCTTTCCTATTTCAGGGTAGGCAGGTAGACAAAAGGATCCTAACTAATGTTATAAATGCGAAAGTAGGTATGTTTGTTTGTTCGTTTGACTTTCATTTTCAGTCAAAACAGAGCAGTGGTTTTTTGCAATTGGGGGGCCGGGGAGGGAGAAGGCCACTTTCTTATTCAGGAAAAATGTCTCATTCCCCTGGAAATAGAGTTTTTCGACCTTTTTTCACGCCAAAAGAGAGCAGTGGTTTTTTGCACAGAGATAATTGGGGGGCCGGGGTGAGACAAGCCATTTTTTCTTATGTAGGAAAAAATTCTCATTCCCCCGGAAAATTTATTTTTTAATAAACTCTTCTAACCTTGCGAAGCCGGGCGGGTGCCTTATCCAAAGAGTGGTAGTGGTATAGGGGTAGTGCAGGCAAGCCAATGTTTGGGCAGGACAACGTCTGCCGGGTTCGCTAGTATTCTTTAAAAAAATGTGTGACATTGGAAACTACTTTTTGTGACTTTTGATTAAAAAAATTACACATAAAAGGAAGGGTAAAGGTCATTGAATGAAAACAACAGCCACTTTTCACCTCTACTTGTTGATAATGCTTTGTTTATTTATAAAATGTATTCCGATAAAAGGTTTATACGCGTAGGGAATTTACGTCGCATATGAGTAATCTATACTAATAATATAAAGCTAATGAGTTTGTTTTGTATGTTTCAATGCGCTATTTTCAGAAATTACCAGCCCCACGAGCATGATCAAGAAGACTGAGAAGACTTTCTTCGGGGACATGCTCGCGGGGCAGTCCGATTTAAAAAAAAATCTACTTCAGAAAGTTTATTGAGAAAGTTATAATAGGTTTATATAGCATCACCAATCAGACATTTACATGGAAAAGCTAAGAGTTTGGTCATTTTCAATACTAATATTATAAAGAGGAAAGATTTGTATTTTTGTATGTTTGTTACGAATAAACGGATTTTGATAATTCTTTCACCATTGGAATGCTACATTATCCCTGAGTAACATAGGCTATATACCATCACGGCATGACGACGGGAACGGGATGGACAGAGGTGAACATGACAAAAGCTATGTATGAAGTGTATGTTTGCCAACATTCTGAAATAGTCACGTACGAAGTCGTGGGAAACAGCTAGTTTTCAATATATGGGCAACTGGTGAAAAGTGGGCAATGTTACTAGTATATCTGGCCATATCGCAAGATATAAATGTCGCGAAGATAAAGAAGATAAAAAAGATAAAGATAAAAATGTTAATAGCCCTATAATTGACACTGCGTCTACTAAGTTACAAAAATGTACAATGCATATGTGTGGACGTAGGTGTTGTTGGGCTATTTTTTTTTTGTTTAAAAAAAGAAAAAAAAAATGTAACTGGATATTTGTATGAAAATAAGGTGGGCGAATTTTTATAAAGACTTTGTCTTGTCCGTAGTACGTCTTTGGGCATTTAGTGCAAAAAAAATAGTGGAAATTTCTATCAATTGTGTCACGTGTGTGCAAAGCATTCAGGAAATACAGAAGGCGAAAGTTTGTTCCACAGTTTTATGAATCTTATTCAATCTGATATATAATTTATTCGAATACTACTTATTTAAAAGCAAACATTACACAAAATGTTCTAGAATAAATTCGCATGTACCAAAGTGGTTATCATATATTTGCTTGTGACGCCATTTATAGTAATAGAACGTGTTATTTCCTATATTATATCTTTTTATATTTAAATTAATCTTTTTTTTGTGTGTAAAATGTATTTACATTATTTAAATATTTTTATTATGATATTACCCTACATTTAGTCACCTGGTTAAATAATTACAAAGCTGAATATAATAGGCCTTCGCGGTCGTACAGAATAGCTGCCTACACATTGGTTCGTGTTTTTTAGGAATTAAAATATCACGATAAAATCCTGAAGTCATTGGATAGTTTCATGAAATTCACTCAGACGTATCATACTACATAATATTATAAAACAAAGCCTTCCGCCGCGTCTGTCTGTCCTCTTTTCACACAAAAACTACTGAACGAATTTTGTTGTAAAAACCAGTAAAAGAACATGGATCTATCATGTTTAGGAGCCGAGTTTTCTTAGTCATAGTGAATCATATCGGGGAAAAGGTTAGCTACAGCGCGTTTTCGTGGCGAATGCTGTCTAATTTGTCAGAGATATATAACAAAATGATGTATGAAAGAATTGTGTAGAATAAAATTATCTTTAAAAAAATCTCTAATAGTTATTAACGAACCGTGCGAAGCCGAGAGCAAGTGGCTAGTTCTCAATAAACAATTATTTATGCGAAAACTTCGCACCGTACTTCAACAGATCTCCAACAGATGGCGTCTTTTACAAAATAAATTATTCTAATTTTAAAAGAAATATTTAATTTTGATGTTTGTTTATTTTTGGTCTTGAGATAGTACCTATAGAGCGAAGTCTAACCACGTGATACTTTTCGGCTCAATTTATTTGGGTATAATTTACGCGGACACCAAAAATATTTTTAAGACTCTAAGCTTAGGCACCAAATAAAATAAACAACTCCAAATAAAATAATTGACACTATTAAAAGTGTCCTAAAGTATATCATATTATGATCCAAAATAATAGAAAAAACATCAGAAAAATCGCACGCCTTGTACTAATATTTTATTTGGTTTCTAAAATGGATAAATGGTCACCAAATAATGGATAAATGGTCACCAAGTAAGGTAGGTAGGTTAGGTTAGTATAAAATGTATTAAGTATAAAGTGTATTTTAAAGGCGTCTATATATTTTTATGGCAGTCAATAATACCAAAAATGGATCTATTTCATAATATTTTAGGAAACGTAATTTGGTGACCATTCATCCATTTTGGTAACCGTTTAGAATTTTTTTGGTACAAAATAGATACATTTTTGGGCGCCGCTTAAACACAAGCCAATTTATTTCGCGCCAGGTACTTTTTTGTTTATTTGTTTGACGACTGAATGCATTTGGATGGGAAATAAGAGGTTTGTCAGGATCGTAGCAAATTATATTCGATTGACTCTGCTTACCTTTGGGATAAAAGGCGCGATGATAGATGAATCATATTTTTTTTAATACGTCACGGGAAGTCAATGAAATATGCTGTATAAAACATAGCTCGAGTGAGGATTGAACCCGATTGCAAGTTCAAAATTCTAACCCTATGAAGCCCTAACCCTATTAACCAAAATCTATCAAATTAGTTTTGATAGCGATCTTTGGTTTTCTAAAAAAACTTTGATAGTCTATCTATCATCACGCCTTTTATCCCAAAGGAGTATTTGAAGACAATCGAATGCCATTTGTTACGATCCTGACATACCTCTTTCGCTTCTTTTATATTCATCATACCTTTCATAATGCTCGGCAATAAAATTGTGTATACTTTTAATATTTCCATCGATTTTTTATATGTTCAATAAAAGTACACCTAGGTCATCCTCTGCCAGCATTTCCTTTCACATCAGCCATATATACATTTTTAGTCAATCTTTCATCCTTCATTCTTTCAACGTGTCCAAAACAAAAACCACTACTTTTCTTCATTTTAGTCACAACACCATCTTTCACTCCGCATTATTCTCTAATGACATCGTTCCGCTTTATATATAACACATTCTAGGTAAAGACCGCATTTCCATTGCATTTATCTTACTTTTTATTCCATACAAAAGTCTTGCTTCCATAAGTGATAAGTTACTTTGATAGTGACAAAGAGAAATTGGGCGTTAGAGAACGCTATCAAAAGTTTTTTTTACTCAAATCAGATATCGCTTTCAAAACTCAGTTGGTAGATATTGCTTATACGCTCTCCTAGGAGGCGTAAGGCGTGATGAAAAATTGGTCGACGATGTCAGGAATCTGTTTTAGTTCTCAGAATATCGAGCACGACGAGTAGTGACAAATCTGTGCAGCAACAGGCTTGCCACCTGTTTTGTTCAATATGGACAACTGGCGTCAAGTGGACACTGTTACAGTACTGGTGTCTCTGGTCACACCGCAAAGTATAAATATCGTGAAGATGTGTTGTTATGTTATTATCGAGCAGGCTATCTCATTATTCTTGGGTCTAGTCAGATTATTCACATATATATACTACGCACGGGTTGACGAAATGATCTATCAAAGATTACAATTTCAAATTTCCCGAAGGAATGAGATAATTAATTGGCACAATAAGTATAGGTACTCTGCAAAAATGACATCAATCTGATGCTTTGTTTTGACGCGAATGAAGTACAAACAAACACAATTTCGCATTAGGATTGTTTCTATACGAGTATAATAAAATTATGACTCAGTTACAGCTAATTCGAATACATATTCATATTGTACAAGCTTTTCACCCGCGTGGAAATAGATCCGAAAAGAAAATAATCCCGTGGCTGTAATTTTCCCCTCCCCCGCCCCTAAACTACCATACTATGCAAAAATCATGTCGATCCCGTGAAAAACAAAAACAAATCTATCCCACGGGAACCATACATTTTCGGGATAAAAAGTATTGTGCTATTCCAGGCTATAATCTATCTCTGTGCCAATTTTCATCTAGATCCGTTCAGCCGTTCTGGCGTGATTGAGTAACAAACATATATCCATATCGTGTTTATAATATTAGTGGGATTTACATAATATTAACCTCATATTAACGCATACAAAACAAGCACATTGCATCATTATAATGTTTGCTGAACTAGTATTCGAACCAGGGACATACTGTTTCGTGCGTGCACATAACCTAACCACTAGACCCACGTTTATTAACCAGGGGGTTCAAATTTGCCCAGAAAATAATTTACAATACTTCGAAAACGATTAAAATGAGGTAAGGGGTTCCAAGGTATTTTTTTGGCTATGGATGGCGCTACACTAAAAAGGTTAAGAAACGATGTACTAGTTTAAAGATGTGGGATTTCAACTTTCTGAGGGGGCATATCAGCGAGAAAAAAATTGAAGATATATGGGGATAATTCAATATTTGGCAGGCAGGGGGTCTAAGGAGAATAAAAAAATCGGCAAACATTTTGGGGACCTCTGCACTAGTCCCTTTTGTGTAGGAGTTACAAAATTTCATATTATGATTTAAGTTTAAAGAGACAGAAATCTGATAACTGTAGTGGCCATATGACCATAGTATGTAGTTATTTAAAACTTACTATTAGTTGGTAACGTTTTGTGTCTACGAGCTCTAGAAAAATGGCGTGATTTAGGACGTCTAATCATTATTTAGCATAATCTTCACATCTTTATTTTATTTTTTAATGTGTAACATCATTCCTCTCGCTTTCCTGCAATCTGTGGAAGTGATTTTGTGAAAAGGGACGGAAATGTGTAACAGGAAGTCGGGGAGGCGCGCGCTATTTGATTTGACTAATGAACGCGCGCGATGGTAGAGATGGCCATCAGATGGTATAGGTACCAGGACGGTTCTTGAGCGCGGTGGTCGTTAGGTGCGCAGAACACCATTTTTGGGTCTTCTTGACGGTATGAGGTATTAATTTTAATTTTACCAGCAGTAAAACGCTATCGTAAAAACAAACACCAATAAATCAATTATAATAAATATACAAGTTATATTGCACTCGAATGTTTCCCCACTTTTTCGTCGAGCGCTCAAGAACCGTCCCGGTACCTATACCAACCCGTTGGTACTGTCAGCCAACAGTGTATGCCACAAGGAGAGATGTCAGATGTTACACATCATATGCGTCTACTGCTAGTTTTTAGGGTTCCGTACCCAAAGGGTAAAAACGGAAACCCCATTACTAAGACTCCGCTGTCCGTCCGTCCGTCTGTCTGTCTGTCTGTCACCAAGCTGTATCTCATGAACCGTGATAGTTAGACAGTTGAAATTTTCACAGATGATGTATTTCTGTTGCCGATATAACAACAAATACTAAAAAACACAATAAAATACGACAAAGTGGTTGATTAAATTTTCGGTAACTTAATTTAATAATAATAGAAAAACACTTACCTCAGAAGTTTCTGTATACATCTCTCCATGTTCATCTTCATATGTAATATTAATATTAGCCATAGTATATGTATCACTGACATATCTTTCTTCTATGGGTGGGGTGGGGAAGGTCCCTTTTTGCTCCACATCCCCACTCGGCGCCGGCGCATGACATTTCACCAAAGTAACCACCCAACCGAATGTCGCAAATCTTGACAGAACACCGTATAAACGCATTTTGAATATTGTTTTAACACTAAACACATTAAAATTTGTTTAAAATACGTCTCAGCTATCTAAAGTAACAGTCTGATATGAAAATATCGACATTGCCTTATCACTCACTATCGGTTATGTACAAAAACATAGGATTATGCAAAACTAAGATAAGTTTAAGAATCACAACACTAGTCTACAAAACGTTCCAATTTTGAAATTTCAGTGTTGCCATTGAATTATTTTTCCCTAGTTATGGGTAAATGGTGGGGTGCTATGTGTTTTTTTCTAAAATCCGCGGTCCATAGTCGACGGCAGCTCCGTAGCCGGCGAGGTATTTGACTGCGTCTGGTAACTGCAACAAAGAAACGTCACAATCAATCAATTGTCCATTTTTGACCTATTGTTTTTTAAGTACATTTGTAATTATGACGCCATTATCGGACTTGTAAGCGAAACACAATGCATCTTGGCGACAATTGTTCCGGGAAATAAAAAGTCGAGATATTTAGGTATTTTATAACACTGAAATTTCTGAAAGATTAATGAAAATGCTGGGAAAAAGATTTCATTGTTTTTTTTAGGAATTCATGCAAATACTATGTTTATTTATATGTATTACTTTAACACTACTGAAATTATTTTAACTGCAGCGAGACTCTCGAATCGACGTGATTTCTAGCTGGTGTCATTAGAGAAGAATGCGGAGTGAAAGATGATATTGTGACTAAACTGAAGAAAAATAGTTTACGCTGGTTTTGACACATTGAAAGAATGGAGGATGAAAGATTGACTAAAAAGGTTTATATGGCTGAAGTGAAAGGAATTGCTGGCGAGGACGACCTACCTAGGTGTACCTACTTTTATTGAAAATATAAAAAACTAGCATTCCGCCCCCGGCTTCGCCCGTGGATATTTACAAACAAAATAAAATATACCCTATACCTACCCCTACCCTTATCCCTACCCTTATCCCTACTCCCACCCCTACCCGTACCCCTACCCCTACTTCTACTCCTACCCCCTACCCCTACCCTCTACCACTACCACTACCTCTATATCATCAATAGTTTTTTACACCTTGGGTTACATTATTGGAGTTTTAGTAAGGATCCCTATTTTTTTTGAAAATAAAATATAGCCTATGTCACTCAGGGTGAATGTAGCTTTCCAATGGTGAAATAATTTTTGAAATCGGCACAGTTGTTTTTGAGTTTATTCAATACAAACATACACAAACAAAAATACAAATTCTTCTTCTTTATAATATTAGTATTGTAGATGTATTGATCGATGGAAATATTAACAGTACACACAATCGCCGAGCATGTTTGAAAGGTATGATGAATAGAAAAGAAACGAAAGAGGTAAAGACGTGTAAATAGATAGATTCTAGCTGCATGACCGGAGAGTGAAGTAACAGGCTACTTTTTCCGGGAAAAATATCTTATTCTCCCGGGAATTTTTTCTACTCGTCTACTAATTTTGACCTGAAATCTTTTACTTATTTGGCTACTTTTTACAGCGATGTTTTCGGTGAAGTATTATTAGATGTTATTGCATAATGTGTAGGAAACCCAAACAAGTTGCGGATACAGTCATGAAAATGTTGTAAAATTTTACGACAGTATTGCGACATAAAACCTGCTGATAAAGTTGAGATAGATAACTAAAATATGCCAGTTACTTTTTTTAGGCTTTGTAATGTGCAACATCTTTCCTTTTACTTTCCTGCAATGTGTAGAAGTGTAGAACCTGACGTGATGACCATGGGACCACCTGGGAAGTACCCTATACCCTTTCCAACAAAAAAATAATTCTAAATCGGTTCAGGCGTCTGTCTTAAAGTAATCGGAGAACATACATAAATCCCTCCTCCTTTTTTGAAGTCGGTTAAAAACACATTTTGACGTTTTTCTGTCAAAGCACTTATTATTATGTTAATCTAAATTAGAAAATGTTTAAAATACATTGCGGCAATATTATGTAACTTAAACCAACCGGTTAGTTGATAGCAAAGATTTCTATTGTTGTGCAATATTCATTCCTTGTATATTTAAAAAAAGTATATTTTGGGGTATATCTATCTATCATCACGCCTTTCATCCTCACGCCTTTCATCCTATGAGAGGTAAGCAGAGACAATTGAATGCCATTTGTTACCTGACATACTCGTACCTCTTTCGCTTCTTTTATATTCATCATACTTTTCATACATATCGGCGATTGTGTGTACCTACTTTTAATATTTCCATCGATCAATATTTTTTTTATATGTTCAATAAAAGTAGGTACACCTAGGTCGTCATCTTCCAGCATTTCCTTTCACTTCAGCCATATAAACCTTTTTAATCAATCTTTCATTCTTCATTCTTTCAACGTGTCCAAAACTACTTTTTTTCATTTTAGTCACAACATCATATTTCACTCCGCATTCTTCTCCAATATATCTTTACAAATATACTCACGCCTGTATCTCAGTGAGATAGGTAGGCATAAGGCTAGTCTCATGGTAAGTCTCTAGGCAATACGATTTCCCTTTGTTATCGAAGATTTTAGAATAAGATAAAATATTGAGTGATAAAAATTATTTATAGAGAAATCTTAATATTTTATACTAGCTATAGACTTCACATGGATTCTCTTTGTAAATATACAATATCATTAAAAGTTTAACCTAAATTTATTCAGGCGTTTCTGAACCTTTTCTGAACAAACATCCAGCCAAAGTCTTTATATTATGTCTTCATATCTTACGGTTTGCGGGGTCGCCAACAAGAAAATTTGTGATTGGATTTTCTGGTTTGAGTTACAAATCGGACCTTCGAATGGAATCTTATCATTTTGTAGATGGAAACTTCGTGTGCCCGATGTTATTCCTATTGACAACATGTTTGTCCATGCAAACCACCCTTTTTCGTCCCTTTAGGGATGGAAATTAAAAAAAAAATCTCTTTAGTGCACCTCTAGGTTCACCGGTTTAGGTTGTGCGTTGTTTCTAGCTTTCCACTCAGGCTTCGCCCGTGAAAATGTTTGACATATTGTGTCATAATTATGAATTTATGCTGAAGGATTTCCGGAATAAAAGGTGCCTGTGCAAAAATCACGTCAATTTTTTAATAATATTATTGATTATTCAAAGAAACTAGTTGGCCCGTGCGTATAATTCCTATGTTTGTCAATAGATGTCGCTTTTTACAATACGGTTTTTATAAGGAGAATTTTAGGACATTAACTTTGATACAGTATTAAGGAAGATATATGATACTGACAAAAATCACCTTGAGAAATAATATAGATACTTAGTAGAGATTATTATTGAACCTGTTTGTCTTTTTCTTCAAAGAACCAAACCGGGGCATCCCTTCCCTATTAATATAAATGTAAGTTTGTTTGTTACGCTTTCACGCAAAAACTACTTAACCGATCATCATGAAATTTTGCACATATATTCTTGGAGGTATTAGAAGTATTTATTAAAAAAAAATTATTTTTTACGAAAGTTAAAAAAATTGTTTGTTAAAAAATCTCGAAATCTAGCTACTTTAAGGGTATATTTTATTTTGTTCGTAAATATCCACGGGCGATGCCGGGGGCGATATGCTAGTATATTATAAAGAGGTTTGGATGTAAGGGACAATCTCTCCAACTACTGAACCGATTTAAAAAAATCACGAATAGAAAGCTACGATATCCCTGAGTGACTTAAGCTATATTTTTATTTGTTCGACTATATCCACGGGCGAAGCCGGGGGCGTAAACTGAATATAACAAACTGGGACTTAGAATACATAGTTATTATAAACTTTACGACGCCCGCATCGTTGTTAAAAACAAACATTAAACAGGTTATCCTTGTCACACATTTAATGATAAAAAGGGAGGGCGAACGAGCAATGAATTGTTCTGTTGTAAAAGTATACTTAGCTAATAGGTAGTTTTGTTTTTATTGGAGCGCGACAAAACGACATGTGGTGCCGTACCGTTTGCCATATGACATGTTTAAAAAAAATAAAAAAAATCACCGGCGTTAATGGTTACTGCTCGGCTCCTTTGGGTCGTAGCGTGATGTAGCATTTAACCTTCCTCAAGAATTGGGCTATCAAAATGCAAAAAATATTTTTTTGAGGTGATTAGTATCCTCAAATCCGCTGGAATGAGCATTTTCGACAAACTACTGCTCGTTTACTGATGGACCAAAATGTTAGAAAAAATTATGTAGTAATTTATTTATTTATTTATTTATTTATTCAAATATAACATCTTGCACTAACATTTCAATACACACATGCAAGATTTAGTCAAGACAAACTATACCTAGCACATTTTCCATCAAACACAACTATTAAAAAGAAAAAAAAAAGAAAATTAAACCATCAGCGCACTACATCGTACCAGAATACAAACAAATTACTTAACAAGGCACTATCAATTAGGTAATATACATGCAGAATAGAAACATATTATTGACACATTCCAGATACAATTAAATTTGGCATAAGTTACTAGCCTCCAATATGCATCCTGCTGTTGCCAAGAGTCTCGGCTCGGGGTCAAAAAATATATCTGCATCAGTCATGCCCACAATCCTGTTAACAATGGACAGGGCCTGATGCAGAGGTGAATGCGACAACGCCCTGGTGCGTGACATTGGCACCGCGAAGAGAGGATGTCGACGCCCGCGCAAGACCCGTCTCCGGATAGGTGGAATAAATAGAGGCATCTGGGAGAGGAGTGGGGGTTATATAGCTGGCCGCGGGACAGCCGAATAAAATATTTTATAATTGCCAGTTTACGTCTCACCTCAAGCGATCTATACCCCACCATACCTAGAATAAAGAACGTGGGGTACAAATTCTAGTGCAACAAATCCTAAAAAAAATTGTTGTAAGAGCTAAACTTCAATATTTAAAATAAATAACATGTTGTGCTTTAAACACAACAAAGTATATCTAAATCAATTAACATTTTCCTTTAAATAATATCGAAATATGTCAATTTCGAAGGTGTTTCGGGGCGCTGCTCGGTGACCGTTTGTATGGTCAAGGTCGTTGGCGACACTAAGCTCCTTAAATCCGACTGGTAGTTCCAGAGATTAGCGCAGGTTCAAACAAACAAACTCTTTATTATTAGTATAGATAGAAGATAGATATAAAATCGTATGCGTGCGTCGGTGGCCGAGTGGTTAAGACGTCTGGTATTAACTAGGCAGACCCCGGGTTCGATTCCCGATCCCGGCCATGTACTAATGTGTTTTTTAATTAAAAACTTATGTACATAATCCGACAAACAACACTTTAGAGGCTTTTTCATCTAAATATACCACCTCAACAGAACTAGCCACTCGTTAGGTATAGCCTCACAAATACCATCGGCTAAACGAGGGAGACTTGGTCTTCCGCTGGGTACCCTGGAACCGTAACACGGTTTCGGGAGCTGTAAGGCAACCCGTGAAGAAAGAAAAAAAAAAAGAAAAAAAAATTTATGAGGTACGGGGTACGGCGCCGCGCGGCGCGACACCACAGCTCAATATGCAATGCAGGAGACTTGGTCTTCCGCTGGGTACCCTGGAACCGTAACACGGTTTCGGGAGCTGTAAGGCAACCCGTGAAGAAAGAAAAAAAAAAAGAAAAAAAAATTTATGAGGTACGGGGTACGGCGCCGCGCGGCGCGACACCACAGCTCAATATGCAATGCAAACGCCTAGTGTTGATAATCCATTCTCTATCTATCAACCATGTTAAGTGGCCCTTCACGATAAATTATATTTAGCATTAGTCCAATCTGTGACCTTGGATTTAACCAAGACCAATTTGGACTTAATTTTAGACGAGTATTTATAAATATGAACAGTATATGAATTTTGGCATATTTGGCGTACACTGATCAGTCTCGCTGCAGATTTCGCGCTGTTTGTCCATTTATCTATTAATGGCTGTTCGTCCGTGAGGCCCATACTAACTTCCATCCCCTATAACAGATATTAAAAAAAAGTGGCCTATGTCCTTCTCTTGGGTTCAAGCTTACTCCGTATCAAATTTTTGTGAAGAAGGGAAGTGTTTTCACGGCATATGCTGTCTAATCCATCAGAGATATAACAAGTAGATGTAGGAAAAAAAATGTATAATAAAAATCACCTAAAAAAACTCCGCGGTAGCATATATTAGACTGGACCATAGTACTAAATGATTTTTTTCATCTGCACTTCTTGGCTATACTTACGATGGGTATCGATGGATTCCTTGTAATTTCTAGAACAAAAAACCGGTGTCGTAGAGTACAAAGTGGTGGAGGGGGGAGTTATGACCAATCAAAGATGGCGGCCGAACAGCTTTGTAAAAACGCTATATCTCGACAAATACTGCACCGATTTCAAAGATGTTTATGTTTTCTGAAAGATAAAATTATCCTGCACGTTTCATTCATAAACATCTAATAGGTATATATAATCGTTAATGAGTTATCTTATGAAATATAGATTTCTTAGCAAATATTCAAAGACATTTCGTCGAATAATTCGGTAACCATTAATGTTTCGTAAATTAAAGTTATTACATAAAATATGCACTAACTATTCAGCTAATCAGAAAGGTAAGTACCATTATGCTAGGACAAAAACTCACTAAGATGCATCAATTAATTTGTGTAAATCGGTCGCGACCCGCGAGTGGCGGGCGCGGGCAGGCGGGTAAAACACCTCCGCCGCCGTATCTACCTCTAACAATAATGAGCGTATTTATAATTTAAATTACATTTTGAAACTTATATTGTACCAGAGGCGAGTCGCTAGTGATAGATAATATGTGTTATTTATTCCCTTTATAACTCCTTAATCGTTAATAAACATTGTTTGACGTGTAGAGAATACTCACCCCGAGTTGAACGACACACATCAGGGTCGTCTTTATAATAAATATAATATATGTCTGTAGGTTAAAGATTTAACCCTGCTTATATAAAAAGTCCACCCACACTTTTATATCTTGCGGCATAGCCAGAGATTAACAATGTCCGTGTTTAGCCCAAGCCTGTCATCAATTAAAGTCGATAACGTAATTGGACATGCTAACTTTTTGAACAGGAACGGAGATCTCGATAAATAAGCTTACAGTACTAAAGTCTGTACTTTTTAGGATATTCAATAAAAAACATGTATGTATGACGTCATCATAAGTGGTATGAATAAAATACCTTTGCCTACAAAAGAGAAGTAAACGTCAATCTTTGAGTGATAGCTTTATAAATATAATTACCTATATTTCTCGTGTGATTATTCTCTTTGTTTCTTTACTTGCCATTTTGAAAAACACGAGTAATTTTTAGGTTAGTTGACGTTAATTTGATTGACTGTCCCTTTTTTATGTGTGTTGGGCAAGATTATAATCCTGTTCCACTTTATGTGACGTCACGTTTCCTTTTCGCGGGTAAAATAGACGCAATTAATAAATAACAAAAATTACGTAGTTTCTTAAAATGAGCCATTTTTTCAAGAAACACTAATTTTATTTATTTCAGATGAAGCGGTGGTGTGTGGACGGCGGATGACGCCGACTAGAAATACCTCTTGTATATTATTTATGTAATAATTATGAATTCTAATACCTACAATTCGTAAAAAAATTTTTTTTGTAAGACCGAAAATTCAATATTAAATATAATAATAATGGAATGATGTTTTTTGGCTTTGCTCTTAAACGGCTAAGACGTTTAAATATTGACATGGCTAAAAATAAATAACAAGGTATATCTAAATCAATTAACATTTTCCGTTTATAATATCGAAATATGTCAATTTCGAAGGTGTTTCGGGGACAGCGCTCGGTGACCGTTTGTATGGCCAAGGTCATTGGTGACATTAGCGCCTTAAGTACAAGTTACAATTATTTAATACTTTTACATGAAACTGAGATGTTTTTTCAATATTGTAATAATTGTGCCTTATGTAATTATACCATGGTAAAGCAGTAGAATTAGTGAATGATTCAAGAACATGCGCATATTACAAATGTTTTAGAAAATTATCAGATCAAATGAAATGGAATGTGAGCTATTAGAATATGTATGTGCAATAGTATAAAAAGCGTCATGTGTCCTTTGATAAAATAAAAGATATAGATACGTTACGTCCTAACATTTCATCAAAAAATCCGGTTTGTCGCAGGTAGACCACACTAATAAATTTGTGTTCTTGAGTGATTTATAGCGAAACATTTTTTTTTATTAAATTAAACGTTTATAAAATGTTTATAAATTAATAATTTAACTCAGTGGCGTAGGTACGTGATGAGACCGTGGACTCGTAAATTAGGTGTCACAAAACTTTTTGTCTTTTTTATTTTATCAAAGCATGTATCCAAAAAATACGACATTTCCGCAACCGTCATACTTCTCGCCACGATTTACTAATTTTGGGATATTTTCATATACCGGCCAAGTGCAAGTCGGACTCTCGCACAAAGGGCTCCGTACCATTATTTATAAAACGACAAAAAATACACGTTTGTTGTATGGGAGACCCCTTAAATATTTATTTAATTCTGTTTTTTTAGTATTTGTTGTTAATAGCGGCAACAGAAATACATCATCTGTGAAAAGTCTAACTATCACAGTTTATGAGATACAGCCTGGTGACAGTTTTACCCTTGGGTACGGAACCCTAAAAATGTATAAAAGAAATGTCCCCACGACTGTTCAACTCCTCTGGTGACAGGAGGGCTGGCTCTTTCCTCGCTCAACGAATCAGCATGACCTCAAGCATGGCGATCCAGCGAGGAAATGCAGCCATGTATTCTTGCCACAATTCCACGCGGACCAGGTTTACTTAGTTTTATTTAATTTTGAGATTTAGTTTTTTACATAGTTGTGTTATTTTTAACCTGAATAAATGTGTTAAGTTATTAAGGTGAAGTGGTCGATGGGAAAATGAGTGATGAAAGAGCAGAAGTGATAATTTTTGTTTAAAACGCAATTTAAAAAAAAGCTTATAAAACATAGAAATAATAAACGCACATTATGACCAGTGTCTCTGGCCACGTCGCAAAGCATAGAGGCCTTGTATGTGCGGCTTTTTCACATATTGACCACTATCTGAGATGAATGTTTGAAAAATAAATTAATTGAGAAGTGAATTGGACAAGTCACAAGACTACAATAAACAAACATTTATTTCGCGCTATACCTACTCGTAGATGAAATTTTATAAAAACACGTCTTCACGCTCTTATACCTAACGGTGTGGCCAGAGACACCACTAAGGCCGTTTTTAAACGACGACGCACGACACGACACGATTTCATGCAGTGACGATTCAGAGCGCCATACATTTAATATAGACGTTTTCTCGCGGAACGACACCGCATAGCACGACACACGGTTTACAAACGACAATTTGGCTATGTCGTCGCTGCCGCTAAATCGTTCCGTTTTTTTGCGGTGACGATATAGCGACAGTACTAAATCTATGGCCGTTTTTCCACTACGCGTCGCACGACACGACAGTGAATTCTCACGTACACTGCGGTGTCGTTGCTGGAATCGTCGGCAGTAGAAAAACGAACGATCGACAGACCGTGTGCCGTTTGTTTTGTTTTGCAACCGTAAATCGTGTGCGTCGTGGGAAAACGCCCTAACAGTGTCCCCTTGTCCATATTAAACAAAACAGAAGGCAAGCCTGTTGCTGAACTTATTGGACCTAGATGTGACGGATTTGGTGCTTAGAATTTTTATTACGACTCACGACGGGACTATACTTGGCTAATCTCGGGATTGTCACAAACAGGTCTATTAGTTTGCATTCCGTAGTCCGTTGCGTCTTGACAATGACCATTTTCATAATATTGACTAGATAGGTAAAGAACATTTTGTGTTTTTTTCCAAACCTATTAAAATCTGGTAGTTCAGTGCACGAGAGAGAGTATGAAATCCCCAGATCCTGAAGTACAAGTACAAAATGAATCGGGGTTTTTTGTTTTGTCTTTTTTCTTTTCTTACTATATTGTGATTTGTGTTGTGTGCAACAATTTTTTAAGAAATTATTCAATATTTTTTTTCATTTGAACTCAATTATAATCCCGTAATCCCGGGATTAAAAAACATGCTCGGGATTGTATTCTCTACTCACGACTGAGATTTGAACCTAAATCCCCCGGTTTGAAACCAATTATCACGCCTTTTAGCCAATGAGGGGTAGGCAGAGCCAATCAAATAAACAATTTCGTCTCCTTATTCCTCATACATGCGTTTTAGGTTCAAAACGAGGTTATTTACTATGTAGGTTTGTAGTTTAGTGAAAATAACTTTTCATTCCGTATACCGTATTGTCACACAGTTATGTTAAACTTATTTTGGTAATATGTTAGCATATTCTTGCCGTGTGTCTAATGGGTCTGGTTTTCTCGTAATTTTTGGTTCGATATTCTCATATCTATTCTATTCTATTTTTTGTGTTACGGCTCCTTCAGGGTTTTGATGATTCCGCCAATGTCAAGTATTATTATAGACGTTATAGTATCAAGATGCCGATTATTAAATTAATAAATATGTCTACAACTATCACAGCGCGGACGGGATTAAACTGGATTCCCCATTATGTCACGACGGAACGCGTGCTTTGACATTACGTAGAATCGATATGAGACTCGTTTACTTCATCAAAAACGGGGTAGAAAGTACGTCATTGCTGTCATACAAATTATATGCGGGCGGTGAAGTTGTATGAAATTTCATTAGTGCTAAGCGGCTGGGAGTAATAAAGTTTGACCTTGTTGGTAATGAACAATTTCTTGCCTAGAACAATCTTCCAAAATGTGAAATGTTTTTTTAATTTCTTGTATTACCTTGTAGGTATAGTATGGATAAAGTATTATGTCCTTATCATTTGGGAGAAAGTGCGATTCCCAACTCTTCGCCTGCCTACGGCATGGGCCTCAATTGCACACTTGGTAATAGGCCACTTTCTTCCCTTAGGTCAAAAAAAATCTATTTTATTTTTGTTATGGGAGCCAGGGTTTTTATGATTCCACCAATGTCAAGTATTATAGACGTTATAGTATCAATAAGATGTTCCCACCGACTTAGTAATCACTGACCAATTGGATTCTCCATCATGTCACCAAGAAACGCGCGCGTTGGTCGCCATGACATGACGTAGATACTGGCATCGAATAGAATCTGGCATCGAACAAATTTCTGAACAAATTCATTTCTAAAATTTTTATTTTATTGTCAACTCTGAACTCGCATGTCTGAAGCAGTCACCAAAACAATTTCACTCTAATGCTTTTAACCTGAATAATAGCAGTGTTTTTTTATCGTTTGTGTGTGAATGTCCGATTAAAAAATATTGTTTATAAAATGAATCATTATTATGTTGACAATAGCATCGTCTGCATAACAAAATTACTGAGAATTAATCACCACACACCATCACGGTTTTTATACTTTGCGGTGTGGCTAGTACCTACACCAAGTAACAGTGTCCACATTTGGCAAGACTGGCGTTACACTTAATGGACCTAGATTTGTCAATTATTTAACAGATGTAAGTATTTGTATTTGTTGTTTGATTAGAAGTACGGCTTTACGTGCTTTCCGAAGCACGATTAATTGAAAAAATTAAATGCTGTTCGTAGGTAAGCCCTTGTAGGAGAACGGTTGGACCGATTTGGCTATTTTTTTAAATGTTCGTAATAGTCTGAACAATTTAAAGTAGAATTGGAAAATTTGGCAAAAACTGAAAGTGCTTCTTTCTATGGGATTTTTATATGAACTCAAGACTATAGATGGGGATGAAATATGGGCTGAGGGCTCCACGGGCGAAGCCGGGGCGGAAAGCAAGTTATTAATAAAAAATATCGTTAACGTGGTTAAGAGGTGCGTCGGTGGCCGAGTGGTTAAGATATGCAGCCACGGGTTCGATCCCGGCCATTTACCAATGGGTTATTTTATAATTAAAAACTTATGTATATAATCCGACAAACCACACTTAGAGGCATTTTCAACAGAACTGGCCACTCGAGGTCTAGCTTCACAAATGCCATCGGCTAAATGAGGGAGACTCTAACGTTGGGTACCCTGGGACCGTAACACGGTTTCGGGAGTTGTAAGGCTACCCGTGAAGAGAGAAAATTAATCGATTTTTCGACTTATGACTAAAAAATACCGGTCTGTTATATATTTTAAGTGGCTGTTAATTTTCGGAACCTCGGTACCCGAATCCGAATCGCACTTGACCAAGTTTTTCCAGAATTCACATACCGACATTTACCGACAAAACAAATGTTAAGGTTCAACGCATTCTGATCAGAAGGTTACGAGTTATTTAGGGGGTGAGTATTGACCTTGCACCGTCATGGCCACGGCGCCCTTATATTATCAAGGCTAAAATGAATGAAGCTTTAGCATGATAAGCTCAATTTTATATTGGTTTCAATGTTTTTTATTTGATACTAACTTTTGCCTACTACTTCACTCGCAAAAGTAAACAACTAAATGAGTCTCATCTGGATTGATGTCATTAGAGAAGAATGCGGAGTTAAAGATGATGGTGTGACTAAAATTAAGAAAAGTAGTTTACACTGGTTTGGACACGTTGAAAGAATGAAGGATGAAAGATTGACTAAAAAGGTTTATATGGCTGAAGTGAAAGGAAATGCTGGCAGAGGACGGCCTAGGTGTAGGTATATTAAACATATTGAAAATATAAAAAATGTATTGATCGATGGAAATATTAAAAGTACACACAATAGCCGAGCATGTATGTGAAAGGTATGATGAATATAAAAGAAGCGAAAGAGGTATGTCAGGATCGTCACAAATGGCATTCAATTGCCTACCCCTCTTGGGATGAAAGGCGTGATGATAGATAGATAGATAGATAAATAAATAAGTGGCTGTGGAGAGAGGCCAGGTCAGAAAAATATAAATGAAACAGATATGTCAGGATCGTAGCAAGTGGAAATCCGTGATCTCTGCCTACCCCTCTGGGAAACAGGGGTGAATTTTATAATATTTTCAGCTGATTTTTACGTTAAAGTACTTTAGATCGAAAGACCTATTGGATCTCAAAAACACAGAGATACTCTTGCCACTTATTGTGTTGTGGAAAAAGCGTAAAAAAAAGGTTTAGGGATCTGCCGACTAGTACTATTCGGTCACTTTTATAGTCGGCGATTTGTTGGCAGTTTTTTTTCTTTTTCACGGGCCTTGCCTTACAGCTCTCGAAACTGTGTTACGGTCCCAGGGTACCCAGCGGAAGACCAAGTCTCCTTCTCTTAGCCGATGGTATTTGTGAAGCTATACCTAACGAGTGGCCAGTTCTGTTGAGGTATATTTAGATGGAAAAGCCTCTAAGTGTGGTTTATCGGATTATGTACATAAGTTTTTAATTATAATACCCATTGGTACGTGGCCGGGATACACGTCTCAACCACTCGGCCACCGACACGGCACCCTATAAATCATTCGCCCCCACAATTCTGTATTTGTGAAATCAATACTCATTCAGACGCGTCAGATTTTGAAACCCACGTAACAATGAAAGCGAATTTTCCGTTATTTTGATTCAAATAGAGCCGCCGACGTCAGAGGCATGCCAAGTCGCGCGGAAACCTTTTTTCACGCGGAAATCATCCCGATGCGCGTGCAGAAGAAAAATCAAGCAAAAAAATCGCTTCAATTAACAGTTGTTGTCGCTCCAATTCCCTCATTGATTGTTCGGCGACAAAAACAAGCGCACAAGGAAGCGCTTAACGCTTAACCGGAAAACAATTTGGAATTTGTCATCGGGGTCAGAATTTGACTGTTAAATAGTTATATTGTGAAATAACTGAACTCAAATAATGCAGTTTTTAAAATATGTGCTGACATTTATTTTAATTTGTGAATCCCATATGAATTGTAGAAGTTACAACGGCTAAACGAATTTGAAAAATGCAAGACCTGCGTGGTCATATTTCTCCAGGTTAGATGCCCACAAGATAATTGTTTTTAAATAAAAAACTATTGTTTTTCGATCTCAAAATACCTCAACATAACAGAGCAGATAACCTCAAAAATGAGGTCAACGTCCAATTGGTACACTGTACATAACGTATCGGTATGATGCATTATGAGATGCACACGCGTCTCATTAAAAAACATGGCCGGTTACTTTAATTGCAGAAAATTAAAAATCAGTCAAGTAAGAAAATAAATTAGTTTAATTACCAGTTCCGTCATTTAATATTTTGTTACCATGTTGGCCTTTCCAGTAAGAACAAAACCTGACCTTTTAGATCACAGATGACACACGCTGGTCATAAACAAAAAAAAGTTCAGTACAAATAAAATTAAAAGTGTAACAGCCGATGTAAGAGTCATTTCGTATCTGGCAATTGATAACTGTTCAAAATTTTGGGTACGGAACCCTAAAAATAACGATCAGAGGTTAGCAAATAGGGGCAGTAACTGTCATAGACCTAACAGATTGTCTGTTTCTGTGCCAACTGTTATTTACATTTATGTACAGTAAAATTACGTATTTAATGAATCCATGGCAAGGTGACAAAATAGCATGATTGCTAAATTGTTTTGTTTATGGAACTGAACCCTCAGATCAGTCAGAATTAACCGAACTTCAAAAGAAGGAGGAGGTTCTCAATTCGTCGGAATCTTTTATGTTTATTTTTATGTGTGTTCCCCGATTAGTTGAAGACGCCTGGATCTAGATGGAATCTTGTTTTTGTTTGAAAGGGTATACTTCCCAGGTGGTCCCATGGTCATCAGGGCAAGATCTGATGATGAGATCCTGGAGAAATCGAGAACTCTTCGAATTTTATAGGCACACTTGAAGCGATTTGGGTATTTTTTTATAGTGACTTGTGCATTTGCTTTTGGAAAGCACACTTTTCAGTGCATAATTTTGGAAGTCGGTACACCGTTTTTTTAAAGGCAATTATATTATGTATGTAAAAAAAGATAAGTACAGTAGGTACTTACAAATGAAAATCTTATGATGTTTTTAATAAAAATCACACACAATGTTGCCGCCAACTAACCAACACAAAGAAAGTCACAACTCACATCGCATTAAAATCCCATCACACTGCAGAAAATCAAACGACACTGAATAAACAATACATGTTCATGCATTTATGAAGTTAATATTTCAACATGAAAGACAATGGCGATGCATTTGATGTTATTATATACACGCGAGATGGGGAAAAATATACGCAATCTCTTATGCAATATATACGGACGACTTTGAATTGTGAGAAACTTACTACTTGGGTCAAAAACCGATAACTGTTCACAACTTACTGATTTAGGGTTGGCAGAGATAATAATACTTTTTGCCACATTCTTATATTGCTACATATTATAAAATACTGTATCACTGTAATTTAGCATATAATTACTTCACTACATAGTATAAAACAAAGTCGCTTTCTCTGTCCCTATATCCCTATGTATGCTTAAATCTTTAAAACTACGCAACGGATTTTAATAGATAGAGTGATTCAAGAGGAAGGTTTATATGTATATAACATACATAATATAGTAGAGAAACACTGATAATTTTAGAGGTTTCTAATGTGATGTCGTAAATAAACACATTTTTTGCGCTTACATTGCAAACGCTGGCTGAACCCTGCAAGATAGATCAAAATAATATACTACAGTATTGTACACCTTAAAAAGGTCTACAAAAAAGTCAGCAATGGTATATGTCTATCTCTTAGGGATAACCCACAATAACCATTTTTTATCCTTTACTTTTTACGAGAAATAATATAGCCAAAGTTAGTGGTAGGGGTAGGGGTAGTGCAGGCAAGCCAACGTTTGGGCAGGACAACGTCTGCCGGGTCCGCTAGTATTCAATATATCAAGTGAAATAGCTGTTATTTTTTCAATGGGTTTTATTGAATAGGAAATATGGGTGATAAAGCTTTGCCCCCGTTTTCTCTTTCATAATTTATCACAAAGTTCAAATTTTTTTTTGAAGCGCTGTTTAATTTACACCCATATTTCCTATTCAATAAAACCAATTGAAAAAATAACGACTATAATAAGTAACTATATGCTATGCTAAATTATAGTGACACAGGTGGTATATTTACAGAGAAATTGGGAATAGTTTATCCCAGAAAAATTATGGTTATAGGATAGATAGAGAGATAAAATATCTACCAGTATTGCTAAATACATGAGGATGACTTTTATTTTTCACTGAGAACCCTGGAGGCAGATGAAAACCAGTTACACCTCAGTTTTTCGAAGCCCTGAGAGTCGATCAATTTCACGCGTATTTTCAACCGATTTTGCGACTCGATGTACTTAACTTATACAATTTTCTCGTATTTATTCACATACTTTATGAACACATTAACTACAACTTGCTATTTCCAATAGTTTTTGTATAATACTGAAAGAGCATTATGTCCGTTTTGTGTATTTTAGCAATACCGATTTTTTTGTAAAATCGTTCTTTCTCATGTTTCTGGTACATGAATCTTGGCTTATCTTATTCTTGGTTATTTTATCGTAACTGTATCTCTCTAACAACTTTTTAAAGAGATATCGACAAAATAAGCCGCGCGGTTTACTGAGTTCATTGCGCTAACAGAAAAAGGGTCACATTGAGAACTTCTCTTTAAGGTCAAAAACCGATAAGAAATTGTATTCCAATAAACATGAACGGTTAAAATCTATATTTTTCTATATTACATTATTTATTATTTTTTAAGGGTCCTATATTGGGAATTTTTCTGGGATAAACTATTCCCAATTTCTCTGTAAATAATCCACCTGTGTCACTGTAATTTACCATATAGTTACTTATTGAATATATCTAAGTGAAATAGCTCTTATTTTTTCAATGGGTTTTATTGAATAGGAAATATGGGTAGTTTAACTTTGCCCCTGCTGTCTCTTTCATAATCTATCACAAAACTCTAAATTTTTTTAAAAGCGCTGTTATACCATTACCCTTCAATTATATATGTCGAATTTTTTGGTAGCTTATTGAAAATTTAAAATAATTATTATTTTATTATTTTTGCCAAATTAAAAAATCATAAAATATTTTTTTTTTGAATTTTCAATAAGCTACAAAAAAAAGCGATATATATAATTAAAGAATAATGGTATAAGAGCGCTTTAAAAAAAATTTAGAGTTTTGTGATAGATTATGAAAGAGACAGAAGGGGCAGAATAATCCTTTATTCTACCACCCATATTTCCTATTAAACAAAATCAATTGAAAAAATAACGACTATTTCACTTAGATATATTGAATAAGTAACTATATGCTAAATTACATTGACACAGGTGGAGTATTTACAGAGAAATTGGGAATAGTAATGTCTCCATACAAATTCCCAGTATAGGACCCTTAAATAATATTCTATTCGTATATCTCCGTAAATCATGTACCGATTTGGATGGTTCCTTTTATGTTACAGTTGTCGAATTGACTCCTTTTTTTAATGAATCCATAATTTCGCAAGACCGATCTAATTAAAACTGTAATTATGTGTTTTATTTTATGAGTCATTCATTAGTGTTCCAAATAAGAAAATAAATTCTATTGTTTTATGTATGAGCTACTCAAAAATGGATACAAAATCACTTCCGCTCAGATTTGTTTTGAGTCATAAATAAATATATAGGTGAATCAACTTTCCATGAAAACTGATAAATAACGGGGGTTTGTCGTCACCCGCTCCTTTTTAAACACCTTAGAAAACTTTACATTTGTGTGTAATATTTATCATGACAAATGTATGGCAATCTTGAGAGGCTTACGCATTTATAAATGGGTTTTTATTATAAAAAATCTATGTACATTATAAGACAAACCGTACAGAGGCTTTTCCATATACATACCTTAACAAAGCTGACCACTCATTAGGTATAGCCTCAAAAAATAATCGGCTTATTCTTCCGCTGGGTACCTTGAAACCGGCAACGGTTCCCGTAAGCAGTAATACGGGAAGATTATTTTAAATCGTCACCCGCTCCTTTTAAACACCTTCTGAGGTCTAGAAAATTGCATTTTTTTTTGTATGATTTATCATGAAAAATGTGTGGCAATTTTGAAAGACTTATCTTATGCATTTATAAAATTTCAAGCTTTTGATATTCTAGAACAAAATAAAATATAGCCTATCACTCACTGGACCACGGTCTGATCCCGGTTGATGGGTTTTTATAATTAAAAACTTATGTACTGTGATGATACGACCTTATTTTCCTGGCCGCTTACAAGCTGGCCATCATTAATAGCATTTATTTTAATTTTAGAACACGATATTGTTCATTTTAATTCAATAGAACATTGTATGTTATTTTCAAATATTCGATGTGTGGAACCTAAATTAAAATGTTACTCATTCCTTCACAAACTGTTGACTTAGGCAGTTACTCTGCCAATTGTAAAATTTATTATATTTCTATTTTATCAACTAAGTAAACAACTAAATAAAATGTATTGAATCAATATTCAAGAACTAATATCTATGTTAATATAAAAGGAGCGCAAATAAGTATTGTAAGTATTTTTATCATACTTTGTATTGTGTTACTTCAATAGCTTAACGCCCTGTAGTAATGTGTAGTTCATTTTTATTACAGTGCGCTCCTTTGCCGGCTTCCTTCTCCTTACGGATCCTTTTACTGGTTGTTCTTTTGCTGCTCCTGCTTATTACTACCATGTTAATTCGAACAATAAACGAATGGTGAAAGTTTACTACGAGTTTTCCTGCTATACCTACCCGGCCTGGCTACCCCACCACCCGACAGTACATAATCCGACATACCACACTTAAGTAGGCCACCATAAGATCTAGGCGGGCCATTTGTTATAGGAATTGGACGAATCTGTGGTCAATTTCGGTGGACCGTACGGTGGCGCGCCGGTGATTGGACCAATAGGACCAATTAGAGGCTTTCTATCTAAATATACCTCAACAGAACTGGCCACTCGTTAGGTATAGCCTCACAAATACCATTGGCTAAAAGACCAAAACTTTGTCTTCCACTGGGCTGGGTACCCTGAAACCGATAACACGGTTTCGAGAGCCATAAGGCGGCAACCGGTAAAAAAAAACGTACAAACTTTACCTCTTTATAATATTAGTACCTATATGAATCAGTCTATCCACAACAGTAACAAAATAGTTCCAGTAGTTTTGAGTCTCCGTGTCTACAATTTAAAATATCAACTTTTATGCCAGAGGTAGAGACAATCGAATGCCATTTGCTACGATCCCGACATATTATTATTTATTTTAGTTCCTTTATATTCATCACACGTCTCATACATACCCGGCGATTGTGAGTGCATCGAGTAATACAAAGTGCATGGATGAATGTATCATTATTTACATATTATAAAAAACAAAGTCTCCCGCCGCGCCTGTATCTCGCAAAAACTAGATTTTGTTTCTGCTTTCACTATTAGATATGGTTGATTCACTGGCATTCGATTGTCTCTGCCCTTCTTGGGATAAAAGGCGTGATGATAGATAGATAGATCAAATTGTTGTAAACCCATATTTGGGGCAGGGTCGCTACTGTCGCTAGTAATTAAATATCGTATCAAAACATAGTAACTGATCGACATGATTTACTTTTTGTCCCGGAAATAGTTCAAAATAAATTATTTTCACATCAAAATTTTTCACGGGTGAATCCGTTTCGAAAAACTAGTATTCCATAAAGTAGCTAATTGTTTGTTCGTGTTTCAGGAAAAACCTTCAAGCAACACAAGGAAGCGAGAGTTTATTCACATGGCAACGTAAATGTATGAATATTATGCAGTATTAAATGGATATCTAATTTCAGACATGTAAATAACTATATAATTTATTATTTACCCACTAATCATATTCGAGTTGGTATCATTTTTCTATGCTTCATTCTATCTCAAACGATGAAAAATGGTTTTGGTCGGTGGCATTTTTGCAAATTATTTGATGTTGTGAACTATTTATGGGGAAAAATTTTTTTTAGGATTTCGTATCTCCGATGAAAAAACGGATTTTGTCCCTGTCTGTCTATCCGTCTGTCACAGCTTATTTTCTCCGAATCTACTGGATTGTTTGATTGGAAAGTTGAAATTTGGTACATTTGTAGAGTTTGATGATCCAATCACGGACGTTTAGTGTAAATAATGGAATTTCGATTTTAGGGGTTCATTTTGAAGGAAAATTTAAAAAGTTTAAAAAATGTTTTTCAAGTGCATTCATGAAAGGATTCGATAGAAGAAATACAAATTTTCATAATTTTAAAATGCATAATTTAAATTATATTTAAGATAATGTACGATTATGTGTTATCTTACTCCAAAATTACTGAGTCTAAAATTCCAAAAAAAAATTGAATAATAGGGCCTCTCTTATTAAAGGAAACCCTAACCGAAAATGAAACGAAATGGTACGGAAATCTCAATTGGCAAATTATTTTTCATTCATTTTCTTGCCCTCTGTCAACCTAACCTTTTCAATTACGTTTGTGAATATAATTATGAAACGATTATGACATACATTACATGTTTAAATAGTAAATTGTATTTATTACATGTTACATGCAAGAACTTTATAATTTCTGGTAATTATCTATCGGTACTATCTCTGCGTAATATAACAAAAACCAGTGAAGCGTGAGTCGGGCTCGCTCGCCGAAGTTTAAGTATATTAAAATTTGTAAAGTAAAATAAAAATAAGAAAAAAAATCTTATGTTTTTTCACTCAATTAATAGTAGGTATCTCTAATAAGCGACAGTTTTGAATCAAATGTTACAAATATCAAAGTGACCCCTCTTTAGAATAGTGCGATTTTACCACCGTAAAAAAATATTTGATATGATTTTTATTTTTTTTTTCAATACAAAGTTTATTAATATAAAAACCTTAAATCAAATCTAAAGATTCAAAATAACTAAATAAACCAGGTCCGCGTGGAATAGTGGCAAGAATACTGGCTGCATTTGCCCGCTGAATCGCCATGCTGATTCGTTGAGCGAGGAAGGAGCCAGCCCTCTTGTCACCAGAAGAGATGATCAGTCGAGGGGATACATCTTTAATAAAATTTTTGGCATTTGAACCCCACAGACCTAGAGTTTCTACACCAAACGGCACAAATTTGTAGTTTTCAATAATTGAACTATATTTGCGCCGTTTGTTAGACTCTGCGATTTCCGCCGCAGCTCCCGCTTTGATTGCTGTTTCCCTGAGATGATACGGGGCTAATGTGTCCACGCACGTAGCACATCCCATACAAGGGCCCGACCTCGCTCCCAGGGAATCAGAGTCATTCCATCGGGTCTCTTGCCGTCTTCCCGGATTATTCCCGTTGGCTCTAGGAGAGCAGGAACGTCTATTGACGCAAGAGCCCTTTTGATGGTATCATTAAGGGAGCTGTGGCGAGAAAGCCTGCCTGCACTTTTTATGCAGGAAAGTCCGTGAGTTCCAAATTGATCTACATCTTTTCCACACATTTTTTAATTGTAATTTTATAATTATTTTACCTTGCAATAGGTCCTGTGTTAATTCGTCCAAAATAAGGCCTAATAAGGTAGGTTCTGTCATATTCTTCCTAATATGATGGTTAGAGGTATTTGTAATCATTCAGCATTGATTCAGCAATCATTAGCTTTTTGCCCAACGGATTTTTTTATGGTAGAGAAACCACGTCGATCCGTTGCTCCGTTTGACGTAAAAGAAGCACAAACAAATATAAATATATAAAAACATTTTGATAGATGCATAAGAAAATATAAATAGCATATTATATTAATCAGTCGGCCTCTTTCGTGGCCTCGCGTGTATTCACTACCTTGAAAACCTCCATGATATTGACATTAAGGTAGGGTGAAAGGAGGGTTGAAACTGCGTAAATTGGTCAAGGTGTTTTAGAATCACTTCCGTAAAGTATTGAGCTTGTTTTTCAATGTTTTATTGATTTTGGTATGCACTTGGTTTGTAATTTAAATAACGATTTGAGAAGTGGCCTATGTCAGGGTTCAGGCAAAATTGCTGCGATGTGGACAGATAATCTGGTAACAATGTCGACATTTTAGTTTCTTCACGGGTTGCCTTATGGCAGTATGTGTTATCGGTACTTACCAGGGTATCCATCGGAAGACCAAGTATTTGTGAGGCTATATCTAACGAGTAGCCAGTTCTGTTGAGGTATATTTAGATGGAACAGCCTCTAAGTGTGGTTTATCGGATTATATAGGTACTTACATAAGTTTTTAATTATAAAACAATCGCATAGATAGTTGACGATTAAAATAATTGGTATCTGAAAATACAGATCCGAACCTTTCATTCTGCTATATAGATATTTATTTGGACAACGATTGAATTTTAGACACAACATCATCATTTATGCCACATCTTTCTGGTAAGTAACTATTACGTCTATTACGAGCCACGGATTTACTTCTCATGCCTACTTTTAAGCTCAATTTATTTGGCGCGAATGAACTTATCAACCTCTGTCACTTTCATTGTGAGTACTTACAACTTGTCTGTTATCAAAAATCTCTTTAAAAAAGTAAAGCACTTTTTTTGAAGTCGGTCAACAAATAAACAACTTCGCCCTGCATTTCTAGCTCTATCATTATAAGATCAATATCGACTAGGCCATGAGTAAGGTTAAGTTCAAATCAACTACTAAACTATTACGTAACACAGAAAGTATACGTAAAATTCTATATATGAAAAAATATATACAAAAGATGGTAATTATATTGAAAGTTTTTGATGTGTAAGTATTTTCCTCTCCACTTCCTGCAATCTGTGGGAGCGATTTCGTGAAAAGGGACGAAAGTGTGTAACATATGATTCGATAATTAGCGCGCGCAGTGGTAGTGTTGGCCGTCAGATGGTACCAACCAATTTTCCCGAGCCGTTGGTACTGTCAGCCTACCTACAGTGTGTGCGTGTACCAACATGAGATTTCAGATGTTACCCATCATAATATGCGACTACTGTAAGGCTCGCTCGTTTTTTTTATTTCAATATTGATTTATCACAACTGTATCTAACTACTTAGTTAGATCGGATTTGCAATAATAGGCATTTTTCATTTATGCATCAGATATACCATCATATAACTTTTTGAAGTGAAAACTTTTTTAGACGTGTTTAGCGATTTTTGATAGGGGAAAATCTTATAGATTGGCGACCGTTCGTGACATATTTTCGGCACAGACCATGGATTGCCCGGTCTGAGAATGTCCGGGTAGGATTAGGGAAAAATCTTATGGATTCGCGACCTGTGTTCGAGACATATTTTCGGCACAGACCATGGATTGCCCGGTCCGAGAATGTCCGGACAGGAATTCGTGTACAGATTAATTTTTTAATTGAAAACTTCTAAAGGCGCACTAGATACTTACAAATTCGCCCTGAATTTCTAGCTCTATCATTATAAGATCGATATCAACTAGGCCATGAGTAAGGTTAAGTTCAAACTTCAAATCAACTACCTCACTATTACGTAACACAGGAAATAATATTAAGAGAAAATTAAATCACGTTTAGTATGCGGGACGCATTCGTGATCTATCGAAGGCATAGTGACGAAGGCCATGTTCCACGTGGGCAGATTGCTAAAATGATTCTTAAGTAAACAAAGAACTTATTTAGTACTGAAACTGAGGCGTCATACGTGCATACCATTTAGAAGGATTTTTAGGATTTCTTAGGCAAAAGGCAAAAAGGGAATCCTTATAATGTACAACAAAGAGTGTGAGTGAGTGTTTGTAAGAGACCGATTTGAAATATTCTTTCACTGTTATAAATCTAATATTTCCAGATGAACGACCAATAATAATTTACATTCCATATTAGGAGTAGCTTTTGGAATATGGAATATAGTTTCATGAAAATCGGTTCAGTGGTATAGCCGTGAAGCGTAACACAGACAGACAGAGTTACTTCCGAATTTATAATATTAGGATATTGAATGATTTATTTTTAAAAGTTAACTGCCCGATAAGAAAACTTGCCATATTTCCATTTGATTTATACCTAATAATTGCCCAATTCTTGAGGAAGATTGCAGTTGCCAGCGACTTCGTACGCGTTGTATTAGGAATACAACGCCCCATTTAAACCCCTCAGGGTAGGGCGCGATGTTAAATAGCCTATAAACCTCCCTTAAGGGTCCTATATTGGGATTTTTTCTGGGATAAACTATTCCCAATTTCTCTGTAAATAATCGACCTGTGTCACTGTAATTTAGCATATAGTTACTTATTGAATATATCTAAGTGAAATAGCTCTTATTTTTTCAATGGGTTTTATTGAATAGGAAATATGGGTAGTTTAACTTTGCCCCTGCTGTCTCTTTCATAATCTATCACAAAACTCAAATTTTTTTTAAAAGCGCTGTTATACCATTGCCCTTCAATTATATATGTCGAATTTTTTGGTAGCTTATTGAAAATTTAAAATAATAATTATTTTAATATTTTTGCCAAATTAAAAAATCATAATTTTTTTTTTTGAATTTTCAATAAGCTACATAAAAAGCGATATATATATAATTGAAGAATAATGGTAGGTATAATAGCGCTTTAAAAAAATTTATAGTTTTGTGATAGATTATGAAAGAGACAGAAGGGGCAGAATAATCCTTTATTCTACCACCCATATTTCATATTAAATAAAACCAATTGAAAAAATAACGACTATTTCACTTAGATATATTGAATAAGTAACTATATGCTAAATTACAGTGACACAGGTGGAGTATTTACAGAGAAATTGGGAATAGTAATATCTCCATACAAATTCCCAGTATAGGACCCTTAAGAATTTTCAATTCCGACCGGTAGTTCCAGAGATAAACGCGTTCAAACAAACAAACTCTTTAGTTTTATTATTAGTATAGATAGAAGATACAACATCACGCTACGACCCAAAGGAGCGGAGCAAGCCTTTAAGAGTAAATCGTACTTTTGGATCAAAAACTGTACTTTCCATGAAGCACTTGAAGAAATTACCTGTTATTTAGCCACATTAGGTATAGAGGATATTGTTACCAAAAAAGTTAATTAAGAAAACTTTTAAATTAATAATTATTTTTTTAATTATAACAAGATAATTGAGACGGCTTTTCTCAATTTCGCTTTCATCATCAAGTTTCAAACTTCTGATATCAGAAATCACTTGCCGATCTCACAATTAAAAAATATTATTAGACTATAAATAGGAAAATAGTTATCAATAAAAATATTTTGGTTCTTTTCTTCAGAAATTAAAATCACAATCATATTTAAAAAAGTAAAAACACGTGTGGCACTCGGGGACTGCCGCGGTAAAGCTATTGCATAGCATTTTGTATCAACTTATGCAATTATAATTTTATTTATTTATTTTATTCATGCAGTATTGCTTTTTCTTTGATATTAATTCAAGTTACACTTTTTGAGCGTGGTGACCGATAAGAAAACAAATTTTTCTATTATTAAATAAATAAAAAAAGTTAATATTCTTTAAAATATTTTTATTATTTTACAATACATGTGGGTTTTATTATTTTACAGTAGCTGTTGGTTATTCAGGAATATTTATCATTGAAACTATAGGTTTATGATAACTGAAATAAGAAACATAAGTTTGCGACTTAATATCCTCTAAATACCTAGAAAATACCGCGTCAATGGTGCTCCCATATGTTGTTGTGGACTCTTGTGGATCATTATTCATTTTCAAATTCAATGTTTTTGATAGAAAAGTCGTACAATACGTCTAATCGCACGCACACAACGCCGTGTCGAAGACTGCCGAACTGAAACGACGTTAGACGATGCACGGCCTTCAAGCCACACCTCCTTGTCCGTCGGAGTGGGGAGCGTGAGGTTTTTTCGTTACGGAATTTCTGGATTCGGTCCCCGCGCTCAAGGCCCGCGATAGAAGCTATGCAATAGCTTAAAAATAATAGACCATAATTTAAATAAATAAATCTTTAAAACTTAAGCGTTAAATTACAATATTTTTAAAAAGTGCTATTAAAATTAGCGCGCCGCGCCGTCTCATTTCAGGGAAACAGCAATCAAAGCGGGAGCTGCAGCGGAAATCGCTGAGTCTAACAAACGGCGCAAATATAGTTCAATTATTGAAAACTACGTGCCGTTTGTGTAGAAACTCTAGGTCCGTGGGGTTCCAATGCCAAAAAGTTTATTAAAGATGTATCGCTCAACGAATCAGCATCGCGGTTCAGCGGGGAAATGCAGCCAGTATTCTTGCCACTATTCCACGCAGACCTGATTTATTTAGTTATTTTTTAATGTTTAGATTAGATTTAAGGTTTTTATATTGTTATGTGTATATTTAAAATTATAAAATAAATTAAAAACATAGCACCAAACTATAAAAAGTCGTCAATATTTAGGTCGCATGTGGCCTCAATCCTTATCCAAACTAAGGGGGGTCCAATACAAATAAATATAACTGGGACGAGCGAGGTATAAATAAGATGGTGCGCAATCGATTGCAGATGTGCACGGATTATTTGTAAAATTGGCGGGAGTTACAAATCATGGGAATACCGGGACCAATGTCTTGAATAAAGCTTCTTTACCCTAAAACTAAAATTATTCCTAAACTTGGCGATACCAACTGACACTAATCTATACTAATAATAAAGCTGAAGTGTTTGTTTGAACGCGCTAATCTCTGGAACTAACAAAAAATTTGCATGTGATTCTTTACTTGAGGAAAGTTGGCTATTTAGTATAAAACGTAGTCGCATGTAACTGCTAATATTTTTATAAATATAGGTAGGTATAATTCTTCTGTACTTGTGTATGTCACTGAACTACTCCTAAACGGCCGGACCGATTTTGATGAATTTTTTTGTGTGTTTGAGTAGGTCTTTGGATGGTTAAGATTCACAATTGGACCCGGTAGGGTGGTGACGTTCTAGGAACTGTTTTTTCATACGGGCGAAGCCGGGGGAGGAAAACTAGTTATAATATAAATCTTTGTTTGTCCATCCTTAACGGGGCAGAAAGCTATTATAGTAATAATAAGCGCCAATCAGTGATGTGTCGAGCCACACACCAAGAAAAGCCATCATCAATTGCGTCTGTCTACTCCTTTGGGATAAGTACGTGTGAATTACAGAGGTATATTGTCAACCGGTGAGCACAGTCATAATTACTGAAGTTTGGCAAACATTCGCTGTTGGAATACTTGGCTATGCGCCTGCGATGATTTGATGTCAACAAAGCTATTTTATTGCTAGATCTGCCACGGTAATGTGTATTACCCTACGGCCAGACTATCGTGAAGGGACTTGGCGAAGCAAGGTTTAAAGATTTTTTATTACTCATAAAAGAAAATTATTGTACATTCACAAAATCTAAGCAACCAAGTATTCTAGATGTGGGTATTTTAAGGAAAAATAAATGATTCTTCGTATATTAAGGGGAATATAGGAGATATTCTTCGTAATGCTCCAGTTAGACGGTCTAATTTTAATCTTATGCCACATATGCTTGCCATGTTAAGTTTTTGTCCAAATGTTTTTTTCTTTACGTATAACTCTCGCCAAATAAATTGAGCCGCAAAGTAGGTGGTATATGCAGTCAGCCTGCGCTCCATACGATTTGTTAGCCCCAGCTTTTTCATTTCATGGCGTTTGCTGTCTAATCCGTCAGAGATATAACATAATGATGTAGGAAACAATTGTGTAGAATTTTCTACAAAAAATCCAGGGTAGCATATATCTATGTCTAATATATAAGCGTATTTACGTATGTATTCAAATTATCGTAAACTCATATTTTACTCGTGCGAAATCGGGGGCGGGGTCGCTAGTAATTCATAATTTTCACAAAACTTCTTGGCGCGCATTAAGTAGGCCACACCATTGGTCCGGCATCGCACCGAAAATTTCCCATTCCGGCCGCCATACGATCTAGGCTGGCCATTTGTTATAAGAATTGGACGAATCTGTGGTAAGTTTCGGTGGACCGTACGGCGGCGCGTCGGTGATTGGACGTATGGGTGGGCACCTTTATACCAAATTTATATTTTATCACAAAGGCACTCCATTTGTATAATGCACTCTGTAAGGGGTGACATCCAAATCCTTTGGAGGACTTATCCGTCGGGGAAAAGGGGTCGTCCATTAATCCCATATCTGTAAAATTCCCGTTACGTCTGAGAAATATGTACCTAATTTACTACATTTTCCGAGATAGAAGTGATCTTTATCTTCCAGTTTCATCAAAATCTGTTCAGCACTTCAGCTGTTCAACTTTTGTAGAATAGTATCTTAACAAAGGTATAATTATTCCACCATCCCCACATGGGGAAATCCTAGCTCAAACAAATAAGTCAGGGAAAGCCGGACGTAAACCAGATAGTTTACAATCTCTTTGTTTGTACGCAGGTTGAGCAAGATCACGCGTTAATTACAGGTAAGATACTTGTTCTCCGCCGCTTAATTAATTACTTCGTACGTGTTGTATTAGGAATATGTTTACACCCCCACTTCATCCCCTAAGGGTAGATTAACGTTCTTTAAGAATTGGGCTATAAAATGCAAAAGATTTTTTCAAATCCGACGGGTAGTTCCAGAGATTAGAGCGTTCAAACAAACAAATTCTTCAGCTTTATTATTAGCTATATAATCTCGTTAGCAGCAATGTGTCAGCCGTTTTAGAACCAAACGGTTTGGCACGTGATGATGACAAGAGACCAGATGGCATGACACTTGCACCATGGAAGATGGGGCGGTCACTAGTATGGGATGCTACATGTGTAGATACTCTCGTACCGTCCCATCTTCCATATACAGCGTTAAAAGCTGGCAATGCGGCCTACAATGCTGAAATGGCCAAACGTCGCAAATATGCGTCTCTTCCGAAAGAATACATATTTGAGGCGTTTGGAGTGGAAACGATGGGACCGTGGGGACCTAGTGCACACAGACTGTTTAAGATATTAGTAAACGACTAATAAAACGTTCACATGACCAACGGGCTGGCTCTTATTTCGGTCAAAGAATAAGCATTGCCATCCAACGAGGTAATGCAGCCAGTCTGTTGGGTACTCTCCCAGTAGATAGCGATTTACACGAAATTTTTTATTTGTAATTTTATTTTATTTTTGTAATATAGTACCACCTATTTAAGATAACTTGAATACCTATGTAAATACTTCATTAGTAACCTGAATAAAAAGTTTATTATTTACTAGCTGTAAATCCCATATTAACTTTCACCCCCTATTATGGTTTTGATTTCAGTTTTCCTGAATTTTCATAATTTATTATTTTTAAATCGGTCCAGTAGTTTTCAAGTATATTTTTTAACAAACAAACTCCCATAGATATTACTAATTTAGCTATAACTACATTAGTACCTATGGACGACATGAAACAAAGCCACAGATTTTAAATGTAAATTTTAATAGGCGATACGATTGCTGAAGATTCATAATAATTAATTCAGCCGTTTCAGAGCTTATTCTAAACAAACACACTTGAAATATTAATTTTCAAATCACATATTTATTTAAAGTATTATAGAAAATCGAACCAAAGTCTATCCCGAAAACTACTGAACCGATTACTCGCAAAGTACATATCTAACAAGTTATTTACACAGCCTTGAATGGCACACAATGATTATGATGCAATACATCTTGCCTGTACCATGTACTACAACATTCTCTATACGTAGGAACTCAAACCGGTGTTGAAGGAAAATTCATTATTCAATCAATAGAGAGTTCTGATAATAACAAATTATTAATGACTCGTTCACAGTTGGTTCCGTACTTAGTTTTATTAGGTATTTAACAACGGTAAAATCCCTAAATTATTCGTTATCCAAAGAATTATTAAATCAATCTGTGATAAAAAAAATACATATAGATATATAACGATCCAATAGATAATTTTAATTGAAAATAAATTAATTTTTGACATACCCTTTTTAGACAAAATATCCCCGATGTACCTATTGTCGTCATGATTTGCAAAATTTCTCCAAAACGCCACAAGCTCTTTAGTTACTTTTTACAGACAAAAAAGGTCTTAAAAATATTGATATTCTTATTTAAGGTGGTTCGTTTTCCATACAAAAATGTAATTAAGATAAACTAATTAACTAAACAGTAAAAATGTCTAAATATGTGCTTTCTTAACTATTTTCGGCTTTTATGTTGCGCGAAATCAATAAAAAATAACTTTTATATAATAAAAATATTAAACATATTTTTTTTAGAAAAAATACGCATGTTGTGTAAACTTTTTCTATTATATAAAAGTTATTTTTTATTGATTTCGCGCAATATAAAATACGAAAATAGTTAAAAAAGTAAGCACATATTTAGACATTTTTACTGTTTAGTTAATTAGTTTATCTTAATTAGGTACATTTTTGTATGGAAAACGAACCACCTTAAGTTTTGTTTTTAGTCCGCATTTTACTCGTGAATTTTATAATTTTAAGTTTAGTTATTATTCAAAATTGCATCCTCTTGCTTAAAGTAAAGACCAGCGGTTAATTTGCAATTTTATTTTTGGAATTCATTCATGGAATTGCGTTTTTGGTCCATATTATGCTAAGTATATAAATCCTCTATTTTATTGTGTATTAAATGCAAAAACAATGGTATAGCATTGTCGATCAAACGTTTATTATCGACCCTTAATTAACAAAATGTCCATCCCCTTGATCTCCTAGGTTTCGCAGGATATAATTCTCAATGTGCCGTCTATTACATCTAAAATCATTTCACTAAGGGATATGACTATTGCCTTTTAAAACGATACTGATCGTACGTGACATACAGACACGTCAAGTCTCACAAGAGTGTTGGACGGTACCCTAAAATTCAACATAACAACAAATAATTATATTTTTACACCGTAATATTTTATAGGTTCTTACAAAAAATTCTAGTTCGTGCACCTTTTTCTTACTTACTAAAGACTGGTTATATTTTATGATATATTATAACGGACAAAGCGGATAAATGGTGTCCTACGAGTATGTATGAAATGTTGTATGGATTTGGACGTGACGCGAGCGGTGTAGGTATTTTATATATTGTAACGAATAGGTACTTAAATCGCACAAATAAATACCTAAACACATCAAGGTCGATAGACGTCTCTAGAAACATCCAGAGAGAATCAAGTACAAACGAAAATGGACCGTATGTGCCTAGCCATAGGTACCAAAATCGGGCGCGGTCTGTGTGTAGGTATTTGGCGCCGAGTCGCATCGAGCCGCGTCTACAACTTTGTACAACAATCTCGGCGTTTCTCGAATGTTCGGTGGGCAATATAAACAGAGGATCATTGCCGCAAGGAACACAGTGCGAATCAGAGCGATCAAAGCGAAACAGTGAAGTGGAATTTAGTGCGACTAAGTGTTATTTTAGTGTTTTCATTTATTTAACTGTATTCTTGTGGTGTTAAAGTAAAGTTTGTTTATTTAATCGGTATTTTAAATCTCTTCGAACCCCAGCTCGTAACAATATGAAAGACCCATCTAGGTATACTAATATTATAAATTCAAAAGTAACTCTGTCTGTCTGTTACGCTTTCACGGTTAAACTACTGAACCGATTTTAATCTCTGTCTGATGTTACAAAATGTATACCTATGTGTGTCGTTGAAATTGTGTCCAATGGGGTTAGCATACCGATATCTTTTTTTGTCCGGACATTCTAGGGCTGGACATTTTCGGGCCGGGAATTACTTGGGTTTCGAGTTGAAACGTAAGATATTGCGGTCCTAAGTAAGCTACTAACGCCACTGTTGACAATGTGTCCTGTTGAACTTGTGTCCATAAAATTTAAAATTCATAATCATCAATAAAATGTTTATCGGTAAATTTTTGTTTTCTTATAATAACTATAATAAATATGGTAGGGTATATATCAATGATATAAGTAGGTAATTTTTTTTCCTAGTGTCAATGGTATATATAGATAGGTATATATCCTGTTTGAAATGAGTTAATAATTAAAATAATATTGCAATAAAAAACAAGTAGGCATGGGAGAATACGTAGGGTAAAAATAACTACATATTTTTAACAACATAACTTCATATTTAAAAATAGACTACATTTTCATTTTATAAGATACAATTTCAACTTCGGGATTCCCCAACAACATGATACTGAACACACTAAGATAGATTTGCCGCCTCCAGAATAACTTAGAATTTTATTGTCGGTAGCTTTTTAGCCTTTTCCCATAATTTTCACATTCGCAAATCCTTCAGAAAGAATAATTTAAGTACATTATTATTGCATCAAATTACAACACAACGAATATAAAAATATTATTAGTAAAATTTGAATTCAATATAAAATTTACTATGTGATTTGACAGTTTATTTGGGCCATCGCCAAAATCTAGTGGCAAAAAGAAGCAATTTTCTTCCCCGTTACATTGAAGCTGAATCACCTACAAATTACGCCCCGTCAAATCTGTGACCTTTTCACACAAAAACTACTGAACCGATTTTGTTACAGTTTTCACTATTAGATAGGTTGGTTCACCAAGAAGGTTTACGCCTATTAAACATGGACCTATCACGTTTAGGAGCTGAGCATTAACAGTATAAATGAATCAAGTCGGGGAAAAAGTTAGTCCTAACGAGTTTTCATGGCGTATGCTGTCTAATCCGACAGAGATTAACAAAATGACGTAGAAAAGAATTGTGTAGAATAAAATGATATGCAAAAAAACTCCGCGGTAGCATATATCTATCTCGAATAGATAAGTAGTTATAAGCGTACATATTTGTGTAGGTATTATTGTAGATTTGGATGAAATTGGGGGGGCAGGGGAGGAGCTTTAAACTTTTAAGTGACAGTTGATATAGAAACAGCTCAGAGTCACAGATTAACTATACCTTTTGTCAGAAGGCATACCTTCCTTTGATCACGTAGGCAGGTAGACTATGAGTGGTCGGGAAAGTACCATGAAGTAGATACTGAACAGGTTTTCATCGTAATTATTGATCATTCATGAGAGACAAACAAACAAACATACACCCGTGGTGTAACTACGTAGTTCACCTAGGACAGGTGTTCCACGGTTATTTTTTTGGACCCGTACTATTTACTGTGGGTGTGGTGCACCTACGACCTACGACCCGTCCTAGGATCGCATGGATAGAAAGTTTCCAGGGCTCGTTTATGCAAAAAAATCAAGAAGACCCGTTGCTCCGTTTTCATTTTAACGTGAAAGGAGTGACAAACAAGCCCACTTTTATAATACCTAATTAGTTTTAGGATTTTCCCTTTGTTGATGAACTCAACACTTTTTCAATTCGAGAACCTGTTTAGTTTAATTAGTACATAATAATATGTAAATATTTTTAAGCAATAATAAAAACCGGTGTTAAAAAATCATCACAGATTTTCATTTCGGATAGACAGATGACGACGCATGCGTGTTGTGCGCTACACGCATTCCGCAATTAGCAAATGATCATGAGAAAACGGAAGGAGATTTTGTAGTTAACCTCGCTAAGTATGTTATATGAGAAATTCTATATACTTCCTTGATTCTTATAGTTCATATTTATTATGAGGAACTGATGTCTAATTAGGTAAAACTGGTCGGTTTATTTATATATATTTAACCTCTGTGAGAAAATAATACATACCTACATGTTCCTATTGTGATGCATCTTTCGGCCACAAAATTTTCAGGGATAGGGATAGCTGACAACATCATCGGATTTGGCGATAAGAAAAACAGGTCTAGCAACGAAGAAATTCTGCATGGAAAAGCTATCCCTGATGCTGGATGGGACATTTTGCAATTCCCCTAATTTGTGATATGTAGCTCAAGGAAAAAAAGTTTAGGACCAAATGATGTTTTTTTCTGTCCGAAAAATTCGACCAAATAATAAAAATCGGCTTGTGTTTAAGCGGCGCCCAAAAATGTATCTATTTTAGTACCAAAAAAACTAAACGGTCACCAAATTACGTTTCCTAAAATATTATGAAATAGATCCATTTTTGGTATTATTGACTGCCATAAAAAATATATAGACGCCTTTAAAATACACTTTATACTTAATAAATTTTATACTAACCTAACCTAACCTACCTACCTTACTTGGTGACCATTTATCCATTACTTGGTGACCATTTATCCATTTTAGAAACCAAATAAAATATTAGTACAAGGCGTGCGATTTTTCTGATGTTTTTTCTATTATTTTGGATCATAATATGATATACTTTAGGACACTTTTAATAGTGTCAATTATTTTATTTGGAGTTGTTTATTTTATTTGGTGCCTAAGCTTAGAGTCTTAAAAATATTTTTGGTGTCCGCGTAAATTATACCCATAAAAATCAGCAATATTTTGCCATTAAAACTTTGAAGTTATTCTAGAAAAGCTAGTCTTTTATATAAAACACTTCAGTCGTGAATATATTCTCAATGCGTTAATCCAGTGAGCCGATGAAAGTCTCTGGTGCGAACGAGTTTATCAACATACGGGTCACCGATCCCAACAGGGTAACGACACTCAACTATTTTTAGTAACTAAAAGAAATTCGTTATTTTTTATTTCGCAAACACTTTAGTGAAAACGAAAATATTTTTATTGGAGCAACCAATTCTATAATCACAAACATCACGCCTGTAATTCAATGTGGTAGGCAGCGACTATTAATAAACTTGAATCCTCACTTTCTAATCCTAACGAAAGTGTATTTTTTTGACTTGGTCTTATTTGGTAAACAAACTCTGCTTGTCTTTTTATTGTATTTTTTTTAAATAAGAGTTTAAAAATACATATATTATAATTAGTTCTGCAAATGTAAAATAGGTTGACGATGTTAAAAAAAATAAGAGCTTTGTAATAGATTATGAAAAAGAAAACGGGGACAAAGTTTATATTTCCTATTAAGAAAAACCCATTGAAAAATAACAGCTATTTCACTTAGATATATTCAATAAGTATCTATATGCTAAATTACAGTGACAGTGGATTATTTACATAGAGATTGGGAATAGTTTATCCCAGAAAAAAATATGGATATAAGAGCCTTAAACAATAATGTATATTAATAATTTGTCTAATCAGCTAGGTACTTTATTTCAACAAAATTGTCACTGTTGTCGCCATCGCAACAAAATAAATTATGCTGAATTTTAGTATTTCAATTGATGTAGGTATACAATTAGGGTAGGCGGAGACTTGAGAGTTGAGATGAGGCAAAGAATTTCGAAGTCATGATCCCGCCTAATTTGGTATGGATATATGGAAAGAAAGCGTTAGTCGAAGAAACCCCCAAAAAAATCGAGAACGTAGGTATCCTATCCTAATGGGAAGCAGGCGTGATTATATTAATTTTGGTTCGGATGTGAACGTTTGATCTGAGTTAATTATAGCATCAATATTATTAACAAGATTATATTGCAACGACGCATTTTCTATGCATTTCTGTGGTTTCAAAGGTTATCTTTTTTTTTATTAAATTAGCTTTCCTATTTTTATACGGCAAAGTGCAAACTGCAGTCTTTACCCGTGGCTACGCATATACTTGCAAATAGAATCAATTCAGAAATAACACTTTATATATTTCAACATATTCAATTTTGTTTGTCCTTCTTTCGCGCTACAATAGACCAACGGATCGGATTTTTTGCACAGGGATAGCTGGAGGCAGTGGCGGCGCTAGGAGTCGGCGACGTCGGAGAAAAGTTTAACAATATTATTAAAAGTTTAGTTATCGTATATATTTCTGTACGTATGAGTAGTATTTATACCAGAGTTGTTTATGTTTATTCATGGTTTACAAACTTCGCTCTCTCGTGCTTTCTTTCACAGACAATAAGGTAATAATTATCTTACTGTAAGAGAGACGCCTTAGTGGTAAAATAGTTATTGACGATTTTGACTTGGAAATCATAAGAAGAAAAGTTCTGGAATTTTCTGCTATAAAAAAGGACGATTCGCAAACTTTTATCTATTTTAAGAGATGAAATAGATTTTAAGGGTGCAGAGAGATCCTTCGCAAAGCTCTGCATAAAATTGGATTTCAATTAAAAAAACAAAAACCTATTTGTCACACTTTAAAATTCATATTGATATAAATAAACACACCCTCAGAAAATACCTCATCAGTCTCAATCTAGGTACTTACAGCTCCCGGGAACCGATGGCGCCGGCCCCAGGGAACCCAGAAAAAGACAAAGTCTTCTTTATTTATCTGAAGATTTTTTAAGGCTATACCTCAACAGAACTGGCTATTCGTTAGGCATGTGTACCTTGGGACTGATAACACCGTTACGGGAGCTGAATGGCAACCCGTGAAAAAAATACCGACAAGAAAGAATAATCGAAAGGTACAGCGTCAAAACAGGTGTAGTACTATAATAGGTTTATTTAGTTTTTTTTGTACTCTCTCAGAACATTAAATATAAAAAAATTAAAAATAGCAGTTATATAATCTTAGACACACAGGCACTGCAGATAGCCCTCCTCTTCCCTCTTTAGATAACAATTCTCATAATCTATTGACAAATAACGATTAGATATGGCACTTGGAGATAGGGGCCTTTACAACTGGCACAATGTGTTTAATTATGGCTTTATTATGTAGGTAACCATACGTTTGTCGTCATAATACAGGAGATTTTGGTAATTCGTATCTTTTACGGGGTGACCAGACACACTGAAGATTCTTATCAGATAACCATGTAGACAAAAATCATCGGCTAATAATAGGCTGGACCTGGGGCCGGCAGCACCTTGGATCATCGGTTCTCAGGATGGTAGACATTTAAAAAATAAAAGTGGTAAATTCCGAACTTATCACAAACATGATCAAAGCTTGCTAAACAATGATGACCAGAAAATTGGAATCATGCGTGATACTAAAAGTAGATAATAATAACAACTTAAATAAAACGTCATTAATTTTAATTAGTATAATTAAATTAACTATATTATTTGATAACGAAAATAATACGAATAATTTATTATACAAAATTTTGTAGGTCAACAGAATGTTCGAATTCGAATAAGATAAATAAAAATAAACCAGATGTTGTGGTTGTGAGCTGGGCTGGGACTGGGCAAGTACCTACGTATTGAATAGAAAATGTGATGGCGATAAAACAATGGCAACTGCTTGGTTATTATGAACAAACGTGAATAGAAATAACAAAAACAAACTAAAACACTCACCCTATGTAGCATACTATGCAGCAGATAGGATTTTCAACACCTCTCTCGCACGAAAATGACGACGATTTAATTAATCAAAAACAAACACTAAAACACCCTTCTTCTCTCAAATTTTGTTCATGTTACGTCTATATATTGCGCTTTTAATTATTTATAAACACACAAATGGACTAACACATTATTATACCGATTTTATTGGAGAGTGGCGAACGCACGTAGCCGCTAATATGCGACACACGTCTCGCCTTAACCGCTTTTCCAAAAACACTAATCAATTTCATTCAATCAATTCAAAACAAACAAAGAATGATTGAACGAATGTTTGAACGATTGAACTTTTCAGAGGCACTTTTAAAATGTTGCAATATGTAAATTTATTTCCCACGTAATCGGGTAATTATTAATTTATTTAAAAATCTCACCTTATAAAACAATTTTATAAATGGATATTTAGCTTCCGGAATAGCGTTATCGGCCTCAGAGCACCCAGCGGAAGACGAACTCTTCTTTTTTTAGCCGATGGCATTTATGAATGGCCCAGTTCTGTTAAGGTATAATACATTCGAGTCTGTGGTGTGTGTAATATTGTACCTACTTGGAATTATTTAAGCCGAGTAAGCCATTGTCATAAGCTAGTGCCATTATTGGTTACTGTACATATACATACACATAAACTTTGCTCGTGAATGAATCTACCTAATCGCGTAGTTTTTGAGTCTATGAGGCACAAACAGATTTAACAGATATACCAACATTCACTTTTAGATTACCTAGTAATTACAACAATGTCTATCTTTACGGAAACCGATTGCTCCGTTTTGGCTTGAAAATGAAAGAAGGACAAACAAACATACTTTAGCATATGATATAGGTACATATTTATTATTTATTAATATAGTATTTACGTATTTTGCACGTAGAATACACTTTCTGCATATTGCGATTTCCAGTGTTTTATTATTTTTTGTTCCATATTAAGGTGGTAAAAAAGTTATCGTCTAGCAACACCATTCCGTCCATTTTCGTTTGCAAAACTCAAAAAAACGACGACGGAATATCTGGAGAGAAGATTTTCAACAGCTTTTTAAGATTTTTACGTTGGGATTATGTGAGGGGAAGATTATTTTCTCCATTGATTTTACGTTTTAATTGTTTAGTTTAGAAAACGTAGGCAACAAGCAGTTTTTCAACGGTGAGTTAGTGACATTTGATTTGTTTGTACCGAGAAAGTAGCCGTTGTCTGGGCGTTTATGCTCTAAATTCATTACAATTCCCATTCCAATCGGATAGTCGTCGTTTGAGACAGCTATAAATGAAACCTTAACTAATTTAACAATGTTCCGCATTCCGTGACCTGCATCCATTTTATTAACTTTGGGGACTATTTTATTGCACTTTGATTGTAATTTTGAATATATGCGTTTCTAAACGATAGTTTCTTTATATTTAGACCTATTTGTTAACCTAATATACTACGTTGTAAAGTGGACTGTGTGTATGAATCATCAGTGATACATGGCAAAAGGTAAAATAATAAATTCCAATTAATACATATCCTTTCTTGTAAATTGACCTTGTTTTATAACCTTTGATGCAGTACAATGTAAATAACCTTAAATGGTAAGTTGTCTTCGTTGTTTCTTTTGGGTTACAGTGAGGGACATGTTTTTTAGCACTTACCCTATTTATATTGATGGCATTATTTTTTCTTTCTTCATGGGTTGTCTTACAGCTCCCGAAACCATGTTACGGTCCCAGGGTACCCAGCGGAAGACCAAGTCTCTTCAATTATGCTTTGGTAGTTACCTTTTTTTCAGCCATTACCTAATTAACTAATAGTCCCTAAGTGCAAACCAGGACAGACTACTTTTAACATTGTTAAGGGAAGGAAACTAATTCAATTTAATTAATGTATCTATTATTTTCATGAGAAATTAACATTTATTCTCTGATTACCTTCATTATTTATGCATGTTAGCATTCTGTGATTAAATCTAGCTAGACCTTATCTGCTTTAAATAATAATAGGTAATGAAACTCTAGACAGACAGCAATTTCTTTTCATGAATATTTAAGTCCTTGAGAATCACTGCTGTGAGAAAATAATCCACAAAATTTACGTAATAATTTTATTTTTAATAAGAGCCCTGGTAAATGTTAAATAAGAGTATTTTCTTTAATTTCAGAAAATCAATACACTTGAATGATCATTTAACAACAACAATCAAAATGGAAGACGAGAATGAATTCAAAAAGTTGCCTACAGAGGACAAATGTGTTCATAAGTTGTGGAAGGCACGAGTTGCGGGCTATGAAGAGGCTGTTAAGTTGTTTAACCAAATAGATGATGAGAAATCACCAGAGTGGAACAAGTATTTGGGACTGATAAAAAAATTTGTTACTGATAGCAATGCTCTGGCTCAGGAGAAAGGCAAGTGCTTTTTTATTGGTATATGTAATGTTTTTTAATGTGATGCAAGAACTTATCCAGAAAAAGTAACACGCGATTTTGTCTACCAGGTATAGAAAGACAATTGTTAGAAAGAGAAAGGGGTAATGTCCCATAGAGATAAGCAGGACAAAAAGTCTCTATGGGACATTACCTCTTTCTCTTTCTAACAATTGTCTTTCTATACCTGGTAGACAAAATCGCTTCTTCTTTTTCTTTTATTGTGGATCCAGCAATGTTAATCGAAGATTTGTCAATGTCAATAGCCTTAGTACTTCTGAAAACAAAGACAGGTGTCATCTATCTATACTAAGTAATATTATAAAGAGGAAAAATTTATAAGTTTGTTTGTAATGAATAGGCTTAGAAACTACTGGGCCGATTTAAAAAATTCTTTCACCATTAGAAAGCTACATTCTTCGTAAGTGACATAGGCTATATAGCCATCACGGCATGACGACGGGAATGGGGTGGGCAGAGGTGAACATGACAAAAGCTATGTACGAAGTGTATGTTTGCCAACATTCTGAAATAGACACATACGAAGTCGTGGGAAACAGGGTAGGGGTAGGGGCAGGGACAGGGGTGGGGGTAGGGGTAGTGCAGGCAAGCCATTATCTATGAGTGCTGTAGGGTATATTTTATTTTGTTCTAGTTTAAGATATTGAAGGTTTTTTTGATCTTTTTATATACATGATATTATTAAAAATCGCTAATTCTATTAAAAAATCCCAACAATTAAACTTTTGATAGATATTGAAAAAAAAAGGATCTTTTTAGGGTTCCACGGAATCCCTATTACTAAGACTCTGCTGTCCGTCCGTCTGTCTGTCACCAGGCTGTATCTCATGAACCGTGATAGTTAGACAGTTGAAATTTTCACAGATTATGTCTTTCTGTTGCCGCTATAACAACAAATACAAAAAATAAAAAACAGAATAAAATAAATATTTAAGGAGGGAGCCCCATACAACAAACGTGATTTTTTGCCCTTTTTATAGATAATGGTACAGAACCCTTCATGCGCGAGTCCGACTCGCACTTGGCCGGTTTTTTTATACATATTTACAAATTACAACTTTCTATTGCAACCTGTATATCAAAACTATACTATAGAAACTAAAAAATAAAACTATACTAAGATTAGGCATCATAATATAAGTAATTTGATACAATAGATTGTTCTGGTCAATTGAACTTCCTGCTTCACTAACAAACAACCATTGTTATTATCTAAATTAAAAGATTATATACATAAACTTCTGTAACAGACTTTGTCTATTATTTATTTAAGACTAGTGATAGGTCCTGGCTTTGCACTGGTTATTAACAAGTTGAAAGATTGATTAAAAAGGTTCATATGGCTGAAGTGAAATGCTGGCAGAGGACAACCTAGGTGTACGTTTATTGAACATATAAAAAATGTATTGATCAATGGCAATACTAAAAGTACACACAATCGCCGAGCATGTATGTCAGGATCGTCACAAATGGCATTCGATTGTCTCTGCCTACCCCTCTTGGGATAAAAGGCGTGATGATAGATTGATAGATAAAATTGTAAAAGAACTTCAATAGTGGCTGAACCAATTTCAGTGATGTATTGTGATTGAGTAACATCACATATTTTATAGTAATAAGACTTTAGAGAGTCATCTGTCTCTGCCATTGTATAGTATGATGTTGCAACTAAAAGAACGCTCTGCAGAAGTCTTCTTTAATTTTGGTATCAAGTGATAATTAGTAACCAATAATCCCACTAATATTATAAACGCGAAAGTTTGTTTGGATGTATGTTTGGTACTCAATCACGCCAGAACGGCTGATCTGATAAAATTTGGCACAGAGATACATAGGCTACTTTTTATCATGAAAAAATTTATGGTTCCCGTGGGATAGATTTGTTTTTGTTTTTTGCATAGTGGTAGTTTAGGGGTCAGAGAATGACATTTATTACTTTTTATACCTCGAAAGTGGGGACGGGGGAGGGGAAAATTACAGCTACGGGATTATTTCTTTTTAAATCTATTTCCATGCGGATGAAACCGCAGACAGAAGCTTGTTATATCATCATTTTGTGATCAGGTTTGGAAGCTGCCTTGGTGTTTGTCGAGAATTGCGGCCTCGCGGGCAAAACCACCGGCGAAGTGATGTCCGGCATAGTCGCTAAATGTATTGCCGCGCCAAAGACCAAAACGAAAGATCTGGCCCATCAGGTAAAGTGCTTTAATTTTTTTCCCTAAATTTACCGAATTAAGCTTTTTTGGTTTAGATGCGTCGGTGGCCGAGTGGTTAAGACGTCTGTTAAGACCAAAGATTGGGTACCAGATACCAATAACAATACTTACCTAAAAATTTTTTTTCAGCTGACATTAATGTATGTCGAAATAGAGAAACAGGAAATAGTTCAAGAGGAGCTCATGAAGGGGATGGAACAGAAGAACCCCAAGGTAGTGTCGGCGTGCGTCGCCGCATTGACGAGCGCCTTGAAGCAGTTCGGGAATAAAGTTATAACTATCAAACCTATGGTGAAGAAGATATCAGTGCTGCTAGCGGACAGGGATAAAGGGATCAGGGATGAGATGAAGGCCCTGGTCGTTGAGATGCATAGGTATTTTTTCATCCATACTAATATTATAAATGCGAAAGCTGTCTGTCTGAGCCCTACGGGCGAAGCTGGGGCGAACAGCTAGTTTCTTTATATTAGAGACCCGTCCGCCGGGCACGAGTACAATGTTGGTTTATAATCTATCTATCTGTCATCACGCCTTTTATCCCAAGAGGAGTAGGCAGAGACAATCGAATGCTATTTGCTATGATCCTGACATACCTCTTTCTCTTCTTTTATATTCATCATACCTTTCATACATGCTCGGCGATTGTGTGTACTTTTAATATTTCCATCGATCAATACATTTTTTATATGTTCAATAAAAGTGCACCTAGGTCATCCTCTGCCAGCATTTCCTTTCACTTCAGCCATATAAACCTTTTTAGTTAATCTTTCATCCTACATTCTTTCAACGTGTCCAAACCAGCGTAAATTACTTTTTCCTCATTTTAGTCACAACATCATCTTTCACTCCGTATTCTTCTATAATGACAACATTCCGGATGCGGTCAATACGCTTAATTATCACACATTCTACGTAAATACCGCATTTCCACTGCATTTATCTTACTTTCATGCTTCTTATTCCATATACCCAAGTCTCGCTTCCGTAAGTAAGTTATGGTTTATAACAATTTAATTAATAACACAGTATATATTTTAAATTGCACATTGTTAAATAAAAAGGAACCAGTCCTAAAATTACCAAACATTTGTTAGTGACGCAGACTCCTACGAAAATGAATCTCCTCTCAGCCGATTCTTTTGCCATTATTGAATGTTTCTTTCCTTTAAATATGTATATTTTCGAACAAAATAAAATATAGCCACTCGGGGATATCGTAGCTTTCTATTCGTGAAAGAATTTTTAGAATCGAGTCAGTAGTTTTTATAGTATATGGAAAACGAACAAACAAAAATGTTTATATATTAGATAGTGATGCCACACATGAACGAGTCATCATATGTCTTCGTTCGTATGTAGGATGTGTCCACGCTGTGTGGATGCAACCTATATCCCGTGCGAGCACTGCGGGTGCGAAAAGGGCAAGGGACGATGGAATACAGTCTATAGAAGACTCTAAGAGATTCTTGTGTATTGCAGATGGATCGGCGGCGCTATTGAGCCCCACATAGCGTCCCTCCAGCCGGTCGTTCAACAGGAACTGCGCGAGGCGTTCGGCACAGCACCGCAGGCGCAGGCGACGCGGTTCTTGCGGTCGCAGCAACAGCGAATGGAGCATGTGGCAAGATCTCATGATGCAGCCGATGGTAAATATCACTCGGTATCCTACCTACAGGCTACACCTAGTTCAAGTTGACTAACGGCCGTTCCCAATGCATATAAACCTTCCTCGAAAATGCACATCGTTATAGTGACTCAGTTGTTTAACTCAGTTTGGTTTGCTTTGCTCAGTGTGACTCAATTATGTAAAATGCGCTACGTCCAGCAATTGCAATCCCTATATACTACGGCTTCTATTACTTAAATTAAATAAAACATAAAAATTCCAGGCGCAGCAGAAGACGATGATCTCGAAGCGGCCGGCGGTGACACGGTCGACGCTGATCCCTACGACCTGATGGACCCTGTGGAGATCCTGTCCAAGCTGCCAAAAGACTTTTATGAAAAGTTGGAAGCTCAGAAGTGGCAGGAACGCAAGGAAGCCCTCGATTCTGTGGAAAATCTGCTGAAGACTGCATATAGATTGGAGCCCGGGGATTATGCCGATTTGGTCAGGGCTTTGAAGAAGGTAAATTATATTAGAAAAGTAATTTAGTAATTTATATATATTAGTAAATAAGATATTGTCCCTATGTCACTAGTCCGGCCCTCCAGCTAATATCTGTGCAAAAAAATCACGTCGATCCGTTGCTCCAAAGAAGCCCTCGATTCTAATGGGAATCTGTTTTGGAGGCCGGGATTATGTCGATTTGGTCTTTGTGGGCTTTGAAAAATATAGAAATAAATATATTTGATTTAATAATAAACAAGAATTATCTCAAAGCATTTCCGGGATAAAATGTAGCCTGTGTCACTCCGGCTCTATAACTATCTCTGTGCAGAAAATCACGTCGATCCGTTGCTCTGTTTTGACACGAAATAAGGACAAACAAAAAAACACATTCTCATATTTATTATCCCGAAAATCCCATGTAATCAATTCTTGTCGCATTTAAAAAAATCCAAGAAAAGCCCTCTGCCAGCATTTCCTTTCGCTTCTGTCATATAAAACGTCGGTGGCCGAGTGGTTAAGACGTCTGGTATTATCTAGGCCAGACCACGGGTTCGATCCCGGATCCCGGCCATGTACATAATCCGCCAAACCACACTTAGAGGCTTTTCCATTTAAATATACCTCAACAAAACTGGCCACTCGTTAGGTATGGCCTCACAAATACCATCGGCTAGACGAGGGAGACTTGGTCTTCCGCTGGGTACCCTGGAACCGTAACAGTGCAGGAAAAAAGAAAAAGGATTTAACCTAACATTGATTATCCAATTTCAGGTGATAACAAAGGACAAGAATGTGATGCTGGTCGCCCTGGCCGGGAAGTTGATAGGGCAGATCGCCGGCGGTCTCCGCGGCAAGTTCCAGCCGTATGCGGTCGCGTGCGTCCAAGCTATACTAGAGAAGTTTAAGGAGAGGAAGACTAACGTGGTGGCGTCCATGCGCGAGGCTATTGATGCTGTATATAATTGTGTAAGTTTGAAAGACCGTGTTTCCTGGGTTCGAATTCCAGGCCGATTAAAAATATCTTATTACACGATTGCCCAAAAAATTAAACATGAAATCACGCCTATTCTAAATCCAAAGTGTTACTGACCAAGGAATATACTGTGTTCTAAATCCATACCCTTCAGCCTTCATACTCCGTTCCGATGGCGACTTTACAATGCTTTCAACTTTTCGTAGTTCTTAACTTTTTGTGTTTCCCACATTCCTCTAACTGTTTTTTTATTACTTTACAGACAAACTTGGAAGCCATAATGGAGGACATGTTGGCCGCCTTCAACAACAAGAATCCGTCGGTAAAGAGCGAGGCGGCGCTGTTCCTCGCGCGCGCTCTCTGTCACACTCAGCCGGCGGCGTTCAACAAGAAGCTGATCAAGGTCTACGTGCCAGCGTTGCTTAAACTGCTGGATTGTGCTGGTACTAATTTTTTACCGTGCTATCGGCTAACGAGTGACCAGTTCTGTTGAGGTATTAGATGGAAAAGCCTCTAATTTGCCGGTTTATGTACATAAGTTTATAATTATAAACTGCAACTCGAACACCGACGCACTTGATATTCACTACAAACTTATACTATATACTTATAAAACAAAGTCCTTGGTGGCGTCTGTCTGTCTGTACCAGACTATTTCTGCGTTTCACTATTATTTAGACCAGCAACGAATCACTCTCTAATTGTTGTCACATTTAAATATAATCCACGGTTTAAGCCGACCAATTTTCTTTAGGAATATGTGCTTTAATCGACTCCTCGTGCTTCGGAGAGCTAGCAAAGCCAGCACTTCTTCTAAAAGTAAACAGATATTTACGTCTGTTAGAAAGAAGTGACACATCAGTGCTTAGGTTTTTTTTGGACCGAGTGGTTATTGAACCCGGGACCTCCCGGTTTCAAGACAACGCTCTACCGATTAGGCTATCGGCTCCTTTCTTTTATACTTTGTCTAGAAGCACAAATATGCATATGCACCTATATTATTATTTCAGAGCCTGCAGTGAGAGATGCGGCAGCCGAAGCTCTAGGCACCGCCACCAAGTTGGTTGGCGAAAAGAGTATCGCTCCTCACATAGATAAACTGGATAATCTTAAAGAGCAGAAGATTAAGGAGTACGCTGATAAGGTAAAATGGTCGTATAGTATATGACCGAACTTCGAACATTAATATGATACTATCGGATGGTATAGGCGTGCTTTTTATATAAGCCAAATTTGCCCAATCGTATTTCACCTCCACTTCATTCAGAAAGAATCTCATTGAGAAGAGTGAATCTCAGTTAGAAAGAGAAAGATATAAAGTTCCATAGAAATAAACTTAGGTGTACTTTTATTGAACATATTAAAAAATGTATTGATCGGTGGAAATATAAAAAGTACACACAATCGCCGAGCATGTATGAAAGGTATGATGAATATAAAAGAAGCGAAAGAGGTATGTCAGGATCGTAACAAATGGCATTCGATTATCTCTGCCTAAGAGGGGTCTCTTGTGATAAAAGACGTGATAATAGATAGAATTGCTGCTATATGGACATTAAAAAAATATATTTTTCAGGCTGTGATACAAGTCATAGTGGCTGCCCCGAAGAAGGAGGCTAAATCAAAACTTACAGGTCCCTCCGCCAAAGGTGACAGTGGTAAACCGGCCGCTGGCTCGTCACAACCAAAGCCTGTTAAGCGACCTGGAACAGGTTCGTTTATTTATTCTGTTAATCGATGATTTGCCAATGTCAAGTATTATATTATATAGCCTTCATAGTTATATGCCGATTAATCGGTATCTAAGATGTTCCCGCCGACTGTGATATGCCCTATTAATCACTGACTAATTAATCACAACTATCACGGACGGGATTAAACTGGTTTCCCCATCATGTACCGGCGGGACGCAGACGTTGGTCGGCATGACATATGGCTATTTTTGAAGTGAAAATTTCAAACGCTCGGGTCGGTGACGCTGGATGGCGTATACTCGGCTTAAAATAGTTTTTACTTTTATCGTATAGTAAAAAGCACAAAGTTTGGTGCCAAATTCAATGGCTTATCTATTTAAATCTAGCTTTAACTGTACTGAGTGCAGTACTTTAACTACTTGCTTACCATATAAATTTAGTACTAAATCTTGATTGAAATTGTTTGAACTTGGTAAATTTATGGATTTAGTGAACAACTGGAGATAAAAAATTAAATTTTAATTTTGGATACGTTTGTTCATGCTAGCTTTTATTAATCGACTTACACGTTACTGTTTTCCAGTTGTGAAGAAAGCCGCCCCCAGGAAGACTGCTGGTGGTGCCAAATCTACACCGAGCCCGCCGCGCGAACATGAACTGTCGTCAGAAGAGGTGGACGCTAGAGCAGAAGTAGTGTTCCCCGCCGATGTTATTAGTGGTAATTAAGTAACTTTCACTTAAAACTTTGCATTATATTATGGATACGCGCCGAATAGAGAACCTCATTTTTTTATTCTTTAAAAAGTACTACAATAGTAAGTCTTAAGGTAATCTAAATCATTATTTATGAAAGAAACTTTGTGTGTGAAAGTGCATATTAGGAATAAAAAGTACTAACAGGTACAGGTACCGGGACGGTTCTTGAGCGGTGACCGTTATCTGCGCAGAACACAATTTTTGGGTCTGCTTGACGGTATGAGGTAGGCGCGACGGGCGGGGGGATCGCGCTATCGAATCACAACGCGGCGCGTGGGCGTGCCAGTCGTTATACGTATGTCACACTGTCACTACGCTTTCTGTACCAAATAAATACAGTCGAGCGCACAATCCTTTCTTTACGATATATTTTTTTGTTGGTATATTTTTAATTTTTAATTTATTTATTTTATTAAAATTTTAATTTTATATGTTTAAAAAATGCCGCGTAGATTTAAAACTGTTCTAAATAGATACGAGACAAAAATTATTTATCAAGTACCTATATTGTTATATGAAAAAAAATCTTTGTAATTTTATTTCTGTTTATTGTTAGTTTTTTATTAATTTGAGTATTGTTGTTTAAGAGTCCAGGGTTTATTTACAATTTGTTTTGTATAATTATTGAATAATTTTAATAAATCCCAAAAACATGAGAAAACAAGATTACTTATATATTGTTTTCTTTAATTTTAATTTTACCAGCAGTAAAAAGCAATCGTAAAAACAAACACCAATAAATCAATTATAATAAATATACAAGTTATATTGCACTCGAATGTACATATGCGCAAACATTCCCCCACTTTTTCGTCGAGCGCTCAAGATCCGTCCCGGTACCTGTACTAATATATATTTCTGATAATATATCATTTATAAAGATTTCATAAATTAACAATCATACAACTTTTACAGTTCAGAATGAGAGTTCATGGCACCGGAAATTATTCCCAAAATAAATTACAAACACGACCTTTATATATTGCGGTGTCGCCAGAGATACCAGTAACAGTGTCCATTTTTTGCCAGTTGTCCATATTTTAAAAGAACACGTGGCAAGCTTGTTGATGCTTGTTACTTCTTTAACAGATGTAAGTATCTGTCATTGTTAGAAGAAGTGCGGACGCCGGATTTACATGCCCTCGGAAGTACGAGTACTCGATTAAAGCACATATTCTTAAAGAAAATTCATGCTTAGCATTTTTGAGACGAGTGAGTTATAATGTTTGATCAAACACCATTGTTTCACCCGCAGGCCTATCCGACGGCAACTGGAAGACCCGCCTGTCCGCTGTGCAGAGTTTCTATTCGACCGTGCAAGGTCTCACGTCCGAGGACGTCAACAGTCAGGTACTCTTCAGGACGCTGAACAAGAAGCCCGGCCTGAAGGACACCAATGTGCAAGTTCTGAAGGCGAGGTTGGAGGCGGTGAAGCATGTCGCGGAGAACTTCCCGGTCTCTACGTAAGTTTGGCATTTTTTATAACTAGCTTTCCGCCCCGGCCTAACCCGTGGATATATTTGAAATCTTGTAGCCCAATCGATTGCTTTTCTCTGGTTTTTGGGATCGGGAAAAACGGGACCTATCATGTTGAAGAGCATTGAGCTGAGAATCAATTAGAATAAAATTATCTTCAAAAAAGTCCCCAGTAGCATTATATCTATTTTAGTACATAAGTAGAAATAAGCGCATTTGTAATTTTAATTGCGTATTTTTGTAAACCTTTATTATATGAAGCCGGTGGCGGGTTGTTAGTTTTAGCTAAAACCTGTTCCGCTTGGAAGTTACGCGAAAAGCTTTAACTTTTCTAACATTTTATTCACAATCCGCAATATTCTGGACATGGAATATTTTCCTTTCAGCACCGCGGCAGACTTCGTGATCCAGGACGTGGTCAATAAGCTGGGCGAGTCGTCGTGCAGCGCCCTCTCCAGCGACAGTCTCACGTCGCTTGCGGACGCCTCCACTCTGGAGCACGTGGTCAACGAGGGACTCAACTACGCTATGGACGTGCAGAAGAACCCTAAAGTGCAGTCGGAGCTGTTCAATTGGATGGCGAACGCTGTTAAGGAGTTTGGGTTCTCGTACGTTTTCTGTGACATAATATATAACTCTTGCCAAAAAAGTTGACCCGAAAAGTAACACGCGCTCCATGTATGGGTGCGCTCAATCTGGGTCAACTTAGTTGGCGCACACTATACTATACACCTAATGGATTGACAAACATTCTCTGTCAAGAATACAGCGTGACCTTATCTAGATTAATCAATGTGAATTTCTCCTACCAACACCTAACGCAGTTCGTTTAGTAGTTAACAGACATTGTCAGAATTTTTGCATGTAAAACTATGAATAAGAGGTACCTCCCACCCTTAAGACACTTCACACTGGTCTTAGCCTAATTGTATCGTACCCGGTTATTATTTTCATTCGAGTTTTCAGAGTGATAACAACAATAGCGACTCGTTTGCGAAAGCTTATTTCACGTCCTGTTTCCAGAATGAACATAAAACCGCTGATAGCGCACGCGAAGAAGGCCATATCTGCGACCAACCCCAACGTTCGTACTGCGGCCGTCAACTTCCTCGGTGTGCTGTCGCTATACGTGGGCCCTTCCCTTATCAACTATTTTGACAGTGAAAAGCCAGCCACCAAGCAACTGATCAGCCTGGAGCTGGATAAATACGCTAATAATACCCCACCAACGCCGACGAGACAGGTTTCCAAGGTTAGATCTGATTTTCAAAATGGCGGACGGCAGCCATTTTGCTTTTTTATATTTGTTTTGTTTTGTCACTTTACCATTTATAAATATCAGTAAATAAATTAATAAAGATGCTAGGGAACGTTTAAGACGCAGTGCTCATCTAAATGACGTGATAGGTGTAACAAGTTGCATGACTCTGACGTGACACAGAGTGGCCCAATTTATGTGACGTGGCACAGACGTGACTTTATTTTAATTTTCTTCACGAGTTGCACTACAGCTTCCTGAAACCCTGTCATTGGTCCCAGGGTACCCAGCCGATTTAGCTTTGTGAAAATACAACAAATAATGACTAGTTCTGTTCAGGTATTAATTTATGTATTGTATTCTGGTTGCTACAAGTGACGCAGCGTTGTATACTCAATTAAGTGTCTGTAAGTTTTTAAATAAGTTACTTTAATTGCAGTCCGCGAGCAAAGCGTCCGTGCCCGACGAGATTGAAGATCACTACGACGAGGTGGAGGAGGAAGCGCCCGTCGTAGAAGATAACCGACCCAAGACTGACATCGCGCCGCTCATCACGGAGACTCTGATCGGGGAGATTAACGACAAGAATTGGAAGGTAAGATACCAATCAATTAAAAAAAAATTAAAGTAAAATGAAGAATATGCTGTTTTGAACACATTTATAAAAAAATGTCAAAAAGGCGAAAGTAAAAGCAATTTCCGAGGGCACCGACCTAGTACTCTCACTTTTAAAACTTACTGATTGATGACAGAGTCAAGAAGTGCGTTAGGACGCGAAAGAGTAGTCACGATTGTAGAAAATGGTAATTAATTCTCATAGAATACATGGAAATTTTTGAAATGTGACAAGAATTTATCATGAAGGATTTTTGGGAGCCTACGTCACCTTCATCAAACTATCTCTGCGCAAAAAATCACGTCGTTCCGTTGCTCTGTATTGATATGAAAGAAGGTCATGTTGGGTCCATTATATTAGTGTAAAATAATTTTTTTGGTTCTTTATCTCAACACCATGACATTTATATTTGGAGTAAGGTATGTTTGTGAATTCGACCCCCCAATCACCTGTATAGTACTGTTAACACGAGAATTAAATTATCTACCAGGTGCGAAACGAAGCGCTGGACAAGCTGAAAGCCATCATAGCGACGTCGGCTCCCATTAAGGCCTCCCTGGGCGAACTGCCGCCGGCGTTGTTAGCGCGCCTGGTCGATTCTAACTCTAAATTGGCTCAAACAGCACTTCAGATTTGTGAGAGCTTAGCTCCCGCTATGGGCACCAAATGCAAGCAGCATGTGAGGATATTCTTTCCGGCTTTCTTTCAAGGTAACATTTTGATAATATGGTTTATTCTAGTTTAGGATCGACGAACTTTATATTCGAATCAAATATCGTTTCACCCTTTGTTTTTTAGTATAACAAGTTATCTTTAATTTAGGTATTTCAACGGCCCCTGATTTTTTTTTTGTGATGAAACATTGTATAAGCCGCGCCAACAGAGAAACTATTTATAAATGGCGCCTTGGTACTTATGGTACGGTCAGCAAAGAATGCTGTTAAAAATAATTTTATTTGTAATTTATTTTATGTTTATTTTATTTAGACTGCGCGCAAGTTTACTTAGAAGGAAAAATAATAAATAATATATATTCTGGTATTTCGGGTTAAAACCAAGTTTTCATTAGTTTTGTAAATTAAATGTTTTAAATCTTTTCTAATTTAAAATTTTATACTTTTACAATTCACGGCGCGTGTATTTATTAAAAATACATGTTTGCGTGCACGCGATAGCATATCAAATTATACTGAACGTTTTTTGTCAACCTTCCCGTGGTTTGTGAGTATAGACGGAGATAACGAGATAGCACGTGAGTGGACTCCATTTAATTTTATAAATCGTTTCTTTATTAGCACGACTTATTTACTGTGTTTTCTTATTCAATATCTTTGTAATCATAAATTAATAATTTATTTGCAATTTAGTCAGTGTGGAGTAGTCAAGTACGGTCGAATTTATGTGCAAACGAATTCAGACTTGCTACATACAATATATTTGTGTGTGCTATTGCACATGATCGTATTTTAATGTCTACATCCAAATCCATAGTCCGATAATCGTATTGTACCTACGCTGCATAACTGGTGTTATCTGTTTCACATGTCCAGTACTAATTAAAGTAATCGACATTAGTATAAAATTTTATATAATTCGAAAAAGAAGATAACCTAATTTTTTTTCCTATTTTAAGCAATTTACGTAATTTTTAAATAACTCTAATATTAATTAATAAAAAAAATTACATAAGTTTTGTATCATATAATCTTCAAACGATTTTCGAACTGCTTACCAAAATTGAAATGATGTACATTTTATTTAAATTTCGATTTTAAAACCAATTAAAACTTGCAGCATTCGGCGACAACAAACAATATATCCGCCAAGCGGCCACGTCTTGCGTGGTGGCGTGGTGTACCGCGGCCGGTGGTATGCAGGTAGCGCTCGAGAGTGAGATGGTGTTCGACGCTCTCAAGTCGGGGTCACCGGTGTTGAGGGCCGAGCTGTTTCAGTGGCTGGCCGACCATTTATCTGACGGTAAGTGCAGTATGGAAAAGGTAGACTATTATCAAATACCGTCTCAGGCCACGCATAGATAAAATAGGGTTCCTAGCATAGATAACGCAGGATGTTGCAATACTGTAAATTTTGTATTTCAGGAAGTTTACTTTTCTTGGTGACTGTTATAATTTTCATTGGTAGTATTTACTAAGGAGGAATACTGCATTCCTGTTTTTATTTTTGTAGTATAGTTATGTATATATTATAGATATAGGTACTAATAGGTAGTAAGTTATATAATTGTTAGTTGTAGGTAGTATTATATTTTATAGTGTGCATCAGTGCATAATAAATACTTGTGCCATATGGACGTATGTCTTTCATTGCTCCTACAAACATCACAGTGGCGACGAGACGGATACGTATAATAATTAAATGATCAAAGTAACTTACCTGTAAGTGTCCTTCGATCATAATTATATGAAGTTAACGGCTCGTCTGTGTTTTACTATGTAGTCGTGTCTTCGACGTACCAATTCACGATATTTTGAAGCTCTGCTCCTTTTTTTTTTTTTTTTTTACACACCTGTTGGCAACACTGCGTTGACGCTGTCATTGATAGTTGAAAGATAAATAATTAAAATTATAGCCATAGAGGGTAGGGAGGAATTTATTCAAATTCAATGCAAAGGGTTGGGTTGTACACAGACGAGCCGTTAACTTCATATAATTATGATCGAAGGACACTTACAGGTAAGTTACTTTGATCATTTAATTATATTTGTTAACGGCTCGTCTGTGTTTTACTATGTAGATGTTTAAAGAATGTATCATGGTGTTCATTTTAATTATTTATTTACCAGAAAAAACAATAAAAATTATTAAGTACTTATTCATAAAATTATAAAAGAGACAAATAAAAACTAAAAACTTTTCAATATTGAATATCATAATTTATAATTAAAATTATTTCCAATACAATAGGTACAATTGAAAATATAAATGAGAAAGGAAAAAACAAATGAAAATTATAATTATTACAAAATATTAGTTATCATAAGGTTATTTTGTAAAGATATATTATATTACAAGCTATTCATTAAATTATTTCCAAAAGTATTTTGTGTAACTAAGGGTCTATTGTAGAAGTTGGCAAAAGTATTTGACCTTTCTGACCATCCTGCTGTTTTCCTGATGACATCAACATTAACGCCACATCTATTTGCATGTGATGTTGACGCGTGTCTAGTGCTATGTGGCGTGAATATTGATGTGTCTATACCAGAATCTGAGAGCATGTTTTTAATCCATCTGGATATTGTATGTGTAGATGCTGCTCCGTAAGGTTTTCTACATGTTATAAATAAATTGAGGTGATCTTTACGTAGTGATTTTGTAACATCTAGATAATCTAATAAAGTTGTTGCAGGGCATATGGATAAATTTTCTTTGAAAAAAGGTATGGTCAGTAAAGGTTGATTTTTATTTATTTTGGAAGTTTTAATAGTGTCCGGGATTTTAATTTTTATATCAGAATCTGAAACATGGATATTATTTATTTTTATTAGGGACATAGTTTGGATTCTCTGTGCAGTAACTAAAACTAGAAGAATAATTAATTTTTTGGATAAAACTTCTATCTTTAAGGTTAAATTTGGATAAAGGTTTTGAACATAATTCAGCACCTGACTTGGATCCCATGTAACATCATATTTAGGTTTATTTGGTCTTAACCTGTAAACACCTTTAAAAAGCGTTTTATATCTCTATGTGATCCTAGATCATAATCTAAAATGAGTGACAATGAAGACCGTATTGAGTTAAGTGTACCATATTTTGAGCCCTTATTAAATTTTTCTGTTAAAAAAGATACGATGTTTGGAACTGATAATTGAAGTGGTTCTATTCTTTTAGTATTACAATAAGCCCACCACTGTTTTATACAAGTTTCATATTGTTTCAAAGTGTTCTTTGAAATTGAATTTATAATAATGGATACACTTTCTTCTGAGTATCCCTTCTTCAGGTAGACTTGTTGGATACAATTGCTGCAGCCAGGATAAGGCTGCGGTATAATGGATGATGGTCCCTGGAAGGGGATGATAATAGATTTTTATTAGGACCTAAAAAGAGTATATCTGATTTTACTAGAGAATAAAATAGGGGAAACCAGGCCTGAGATGGCCAATAAGGAACAACTATTATTCCTTCAGCATTTTCATTCACTATTTTCCTCAAACATTTTAAAATCATTGAAAAAGGTGGGAATGCATAAAATTTTATACCAGTCCATGAAACAGTAAAGGCATCTACAGCTGAACAATTTGGCTCTGGGTACCATGAAACAAATTTTTTACATTTTTTATTTTTACTGGAAGCAAATAAGTCTATGTCAGGCTGGTAAAAATTGTGAACAATCTTATAATAAGTATGTAAACTTAGTTGCCACTCTGTTTCTTCATTTAATTTTAATCGTCTAGACTCTTTGTCTGCAATATAATTGTCTTTACTAGATATGTATGAAGCAAATATAAACAAGTCTTTTTCTTCACAATACTGCCATATTTTCCGAGCTAGTTTATTTAAATGGGGATATTGTGTACCACCCATTCTATTTATATAACAAATCGCTGTTGTGTTATCACAACGTAATAATATTTCACAGTTACTAATACTTGATGTAAAAAACTTTAAACCAAAATAGATAGCCTTTAGTTCTAAATAATTTATGTGATGTATTTTATCCTCATTTCTCCAAAACCCATGCATCTTTTTATCACCACATACAATTCCCCATCCAGATCTTGATGCATCCGAAAAAATTTCTAATTTATAATCACCCCTTTTTATGGAATTAGAAGATGTTAAAATTTTACTTTTCCACCAGATGATATCTTTAATAACATTATTATTTAAAATTACTTTTGCATCAAAATTCTCATTATTATCCTTTAATGCTAAACATTTTTGTCTTTCTAAACATTTTGTGTAAAGTAATCCATAGGGAATGGCAGGACAAACAGAAACTAATGTTCCTATCAAAGATGCAAAAGTTCTGATTTTACAAGACTTGATTTTACAGAATACTTTTAGCATTTTGTAAATTTTAATTCTTTTATCTTGTGGCAATCCTATTGTATAATTTTTACAATCTAGGAAAAAACCCAAAAATTTTGCTTTTTTATTTGGTTGAAGATTGCTTTTGTCCATATTAATAATAAACCCAAGAGATTCTAGCATTTTATATGTGGCAACTACATTCTCATTACATGATTCAAAAGAGTTTCCCATACAAAGGAAATCATCTAAATAACTGACTGAACAATAGCCGTGTCTTCTAAGATGGGTCACAATTGGTCTTATTAGCTTAGTAAATACATAAGGAGCTGATGAGAGCCCAAATGGTAAAACTAAAAATTCATACATCTTGTTATTAAAAATGAATCTTAAATATTTACGACTATTTACATGTATGGGCAAAAGGAAGTAAGCATCTTTTAAATCTATATTAGCTAAATAGGATTCTTTTGTAATTAGTTTAAGTGCAGTTCTTATGTCATCCATTTTAAAATGTTTTGTGTCTACATAATTGTTAAACTTTTTTAAATTCAATATGAATCTGGATGAACCATCTGGTTTTTCACACAGAAAAATTTTGGACAGAAATTGGCCTTTTACTGGTGAACATGTTCTTATTGCACCTTTATTTAGAAGTTCCTGAATGCAGGATTTAATTTCTAATGAGTCAGATGTCTTAAAAGAATTATTTGTAGAATAAAATCTTTGTCTTACTTTCTTTATTAGTGGAATTTTGTAACCTGTTCTAACCCAATTTAAAATAGATTTATTATTTGTTATTTTTAACCAATTATTATAAAAATTTTGCAGTCTACCTGCTATAAATACCTCTATTGTCTTTTCTTGTTGTGTCTTGGCTGATATGGGCGGCCCTTGTATTGTGTTGGGTGAAATGTTGATGGTTGAGGTCTCTCTAGCTGAGGTCTCATTATCTGAGGTCTCGCTAGCTGCCGCAACCGATGGTATTGGCTCTGCCCGCCTAGTGGTTGCTGCTGCCCCTTTGAGGTAGACGGGCCCCAGTAGTTTAAAGTATTGGTGGGGGCAGTTCTCGGGGTCTTTTTTATTTCTTTCTTTGACCTTTCAAGATCCTTGCAGGTCCTTATCACTTCGGATAAATTTGCACCGAACAAATTCTCTGATATGTCAGTTTTTTCCAAGGCTTCTTTGACAGTTTTATTAAGGCTTGGAAAAATAACTTTTCGCCGGGTTTGTGATTCAGCATAGTGCAAATCACATAAAAGTCTGATGTTATTACTCACTCTGTCTATATTTTCTTCATCTTGTTTAATTATTAAAGATTGAAGAGTTTCATTGAGGGAGGCAATTATGAAGCCAATTTGATTTTGCTTCTTAACTAGTCTGTCATCCCGTGTTTGTGCTCCTATAGACAGTATATTTTTTATTTCTGTATTTAGTACTGGTGCATTTGTCGGACAATTTGTCAAAATTGGGATTTTTCCTATAATTTTTTCTTTTGCCTCTTGCTGGAGACCCTTTGTAATGATACCTTGCCAGATATTAGCTACATCCGGATGGAGTGTTAATTTGTTAGAAATTTTTGGAGTTTCTCCCAATAGTTGGAGGATATTAATTTCATTTAGACTGTTTTCTTTTCCAACCTCACTATCACTGTCACTGTCACTTTCAATTATTCTTTTTCTTTTTGGCCTTTTATGTTGGCTTTCTGAAATTGTTTAAATTGTGTCAGGATTTAGAATATGTGAACCTATCTTGTAAAAGGTATGGTTCGGCAGCACAAAAAGAAAAGAGGCAAATACTTAATGGTATATACAGGTGATAATATTTTCACCATACACCCACTCATAATTTGTGAGTTATATCTGTGTAGGCAAAAAATAGTATAGGTATATACATACAGGTGATAATTTTGTCAGCATATATCCACTCATAGTTTGTGAGTTATATATATATATATAGCCTGTGTAGGCAATATAGTATAAGTATATACATACAGGTGATAATTTTGTCACCATATACCCACTCATAGTTTGTGAGTTATATAGCCTTTGTAGGCAAAAATAAGGAAATTATATATTTAAATATATCTACAGGTGATAATTTTGTCACCAGATACCCACTAATAATTATTTTATGTAGGTATATACATACAGGTGATAGTTTTTGTCACCGCATGGGCACTCATAGTTTTTGGTGAGCACCACAAAAAAATAAAATTATACCTATACTTAGGTATTATGCTGGTGATAGTTTTGTCACCATTTGTAGTTCTAGATAATAGTTACCTAGTTACATAAAGCCTATAATAAAACTATAAAACCAACGCATAACCTGTACTTAAGTATACAATAATTAACTTACTTACCATCATCCGAATCGTCTAAAAGGCGCATCAGTTTTCCGATAAGTTTTTGTTTATTATCCATTTTTGTCTAAATATAGATATAGCACAAAATTTATAAAATTGAGAAAAAACCACGAAAAACGTTTTTGTGAAGCGGCACGAAAAAACACAATGACAGCGTCAACGCAGTGTTGCCAACAGGTGTGTAAAAAAAAAAAAAAAAAAGGAGCAGAGCTTCAAAATATCGTGAATTGGTACGTCGAAGACACGACTACATAGTAAAACACAGACGAGCCGTTAACAAATATAATTAAAAATGTCGATCGGGAAGATTCTAGAATTTAAAATGGAAGAGGGAGTGTGGTCGTCATATACAGACAGACTTGAAATGTACTTCAAAGTAAACGACACAATAGAAGATTTGAAAGTACCCATTTTAATTTCGGTTATGGGAGATGAAGCTTACGAACTCTTAGCAACCTTATCAAGCCCGAAGAAGCCTTCAGAACTCAAGTATAGTGAAGCCATCACCACCTTGAGTAACCACCTACAACCGACTCCTTCAGTACTGGCGGAAAGGTACCGGTTCCGGCAACGTCGACAAACGGCTGAGGAAAATGTGGCTACCTGCATTGAAGTTGAAGAGTTGAAGAGGCTGGGAAGGCACTGCAGCTTCAAGGATAACCTGGACGAAAACCTACGTGACCAATTCGTGTGTGGCGTGAAAAGTGACGTCATAAGGCAGCGGTTATTCACGGAGGAGAACTCAGTGACATACTCGGCGGCGGTGAAGATCGCCACGTCCATGGAGGCAGCTGAACGGGACGCGGCCGCGGTGGAGGCGGTGCGCGGGCAGGACAGCGGGCCAGCGGTGAGTGCGGGAGTACACGCACTAGCGACCGCGGAGGGCGCCCGGGGAGGCTGGAGCGCGGGGCGGCAGGCATCCCGCGGGAGACGGCCGGCGAGGGGAGCGAACGGCCGTGACCACCGGGTCTAGAGCGGCCTCTCCGGCTTCACCGGAGTGGCAATTCTCATCACCTAGAGACATAGAATCGCCTGTCTTATCACCGCCCCAAGCCCGACCCGTCCGTCAGTGTAAATATAAAAGTGTACCTAGATATAAGTGATAGTATAAGTCTTTTATTTTCTATATTGTGTTTTGTTAATTTTAAGAATAATTTAGTAAGTAATTTAGTGTGGAGGATTGTAGTATAGTTATGTATATATTATAGATATAGGTACTAATAGGTAGTAAGTTATATAATTGTTAGTTGTAGGTAGTATTATATTTTATAGTGTGCATCAGTGCATAATAAATACTTGTGCTATATGGACGTATGTCTTTCATTGCTCCTACAAACATCACAATTTTCAGAATTATATTTTGTGCCCGCCAGCACAAACGTATAATACACAATATATAACCGCGCTACAAGGCGGCGTCAAGTCAGTCACATTCGCTATAATTAACAGTTACTTTGTCCCAAAACAGACGGTCCGCGTACGTTAAATGTTCTAAGGATCGGAATCATCCCGTCGCTATCCCAAGTATCGTAGTTCGTAGCTGCATCCTTTTGTCTGACTCTAGAACAAACATGGAACTCGCAAATACATCTGCAAACCAGCAGGCAAGGAAACATCCTTCAGGCGGAAAAATATGTTTTATTTAAAAAGTTACAGGAGGGAAGATCATGGAACAGAAAAATGGTAATGAAATCTCATAATGTTCAAAAGGCCTTTTTAATGACAATCCACTTAATGGTGTGGTGTTTAAAAACAATTCGTAGACTTTCCATAAAGGTAAAAATATAAAATAAAAAACGAAGAAAAATTAAAATATATAATGTTTTGTTGATTGGGATCTCTTACAGGAGTATAAATTCGGTTCAGAACTGTACTAGAATTGTAAGACAGACTGGGAGGGACGGAAAGTCTGAACGATCTTATAAAAGTTTCTTGTTTTACTAGGGAACCCTTATATTATATAAAAACTGCTAAAATGTGCTGAGTCGTGAATCTTGGTTTCTTGTGTCAAATTGCGTTTCATGAAAGAGTTGCCTTTGAGGTTATAGAGATAAAAGATTATATTAGTATCACTAGAATAATTAACCTTAAAAACCAAATTTATTGTATAAGGCGTTATTGTAGTACATTTAAAAAACCGTTACCGTTTACCATTTTATAAAGATTTCTGTGCCATCTGAAAACGACATTTAAAAAGGAAATCTATATTTACAACTACCCGCAATGCTTATCTTTTTTGACATTTTCAGTTTGATTTTTTTTTGTGTAAATAGTGTAAATGTTTTGTTATTTTGTGCTATTCAATTATAAAATGTGTGAAAATGTGCTTACATAATCTATTTCAGTGTTCTCTTTGAAATGAAATTCTAGTTTTTGTAAATATAGAATGTTAAATAAAATTATAATGTTAATATTTGGAGAAGAAGAGATTTAGGTTATTGGCTGTGATATAATAATATCACACTAACTAATTAAATAGCATACAAATTCTAACTTAATATTATTAATGCGAAGGTTTGTTTGTCCACATTCTTTCACGTTTGAGGGTCCGAGAGTGAGTGCGCTATTTTTTGTCCCAGAAATCCTTGTCATATTTAAAAAAAAAATACACCGGCCCATTGAGTTGTACCCTTTGGTACAGTAAGACACCCACTGACTATACTTATTCCCCCAGTGCAACCAAAGACGTTCTCCCGCGACGAGTTGTCCATGTGTGTGCCGCTCCTGTTTGCGTGCTTGGAAGACCGCGCGGCCGACGTCCGCAAGCGGGCCGGCGACTGCGTGCTGCCGTTCATGCTGCATCTGGGCTACGAGAGTATGCACAAGCAGATGGACAAGCTTAAGGTATTTACTATAGTTATTTTGTAGATTAAGGGCGGGTTGCATCATCTCTTGTTGCTTTGAATACTTGATTTGTTAACTAATATCAAATAGATTTCACTTTGTTTCTTAACAAAAAGCAAAGTACTGAGTATGATCCCTTTTTAACCGAACTTCAAAAGAAGGAGGAGGTTCTTAATTCGTCGGAATCTTTTATGTTTTTTTTAATGTATGTTTCCGGATTACTTGAAGACGCCTTTCACACCTGTCTTTCATATGGGTAGGCAGAAAGGATAGGATGGTGCACCGTCCATACAAACTTCTTGACCTAATACCCCATAATCTTAAGAATGCATCATCAAACTACTGTGCCTGGACCGATATGGATTTTTTTTTGTTTGAAAGGGTATACTTCCCAGGTGGTTCCATGGTCATCAGGTCAGGATCTGATGATGGGATCCTGGAGAAATCGAGAACTCTTAAAATTGTATAGGCACACTTGAAGTGATTTGAGTATTTTTTTTATAGTGACTTGACTTGTGCATTTGCTTTCGGAAAGCATGCATAATTTAATAAAGTGCATAATTTTTGAAGTCTGTACACTTTTCTTAAAAAGGCAATTATTCATAACTTTCATCAAAATATATTGAAGTTCCGATTTATACCTAAATTCGATTTAACTGCTTGTACTGTGTTGTACCACATCAAATCAAAGGGTTTACCTCCAATTTCTGTAAGGATAATAAAAAAAAAATCTATGCTTATACTGTTCAACATAATAATATGATGGTAATTTTTTATTTAAATATTGGTTATTCTTATATCCATACTTAATTAGTTAAATTGGTTAAAATATTTCAATGTATTTGAAGTGAAAACTTCATTAGCGCCATTGTTATTTGAAACTCGATGAAATAAAAAAGCGACACTAAAAAGAGACAAATATATACATCTATAGGATTTAAGCCTGCGAGAGAATGAGATAGAATGAAGATTTGCGAGTAAACTGCACACATGTTTTATTTTTTTGTTATTTATACTTTATCAATCAACCTATTATATATTGAACAGTGTAGTAAACATAACATTGACAACTGTTACGTGGAAATCTGGCAATCTCTGATTAACTTAAACAATTCGTTCAGAAACTGAGCGTTAGCAGTGAGTGGGTTAGAGAATATTCATGTCGCAATTAAAAGAAAATGTAAATCAACGCTTTGGTGGTGAATGAAGCGTCTTTTAACTATTTTAGATAAATGTGCGATCAAAAATTACAAGAAACTTACCTAATGTTTCAAGTACAATATTGTACGAGCAATGAATAGTTTGTTTTCTACGCCCGGTGTCTTCTCTTCGTCTATTGTTTCATATACACCGGCTCGCGATTGGCGCGATGACAACTTGATGCCCAAACAAGATTTATTTATTAAGAGGCTACCTTCATATTAAATCATATTTTTCAAATCATTTTGAGTGAAACCTAAAGCTCTTACAAATACAGAAAAAATTACATGTTATAATTAATCATATTTCATATTAATCTGTTAATCGTATAACATGATTTAAGAAACTTTGCTCGATAGAAAAAAATTGCAAAGTAGCCTCTGAAAATAGTCTCCTTTCCAAATTTCTCATTAGTACATGAAGTATTGTTTATTAAATTAAGTAAAAATTTGTATTATCTATTACTAAAGTAAGATGTTAATTTAGATTTTCAATAAAGCTACTTCTTTAATTATATAAATTATTTTTGATTTGTCACTTAGGACGTTTGTTCCAAGCACCTTCCGTGCGCCTCTTCTCTTTTCTTTCTATTCAATGCGACAGAGAGATTCAGCGGAGAGACCAATCGATCACGTAGCGCTAGAGTATCGTATGCAGTTAGGCCACGCCCCTCAAACTATGATTTTATTTGAATGTATTGTCTTAACAAGCATATTCTGTCCGCAGCCCGGTTCCAAATCGGTGATTCAGGCGGCGCTGGACAAGGCGCGTCCCAACCTGCCTGTCCAGCCGCTGCCCACCACTAAGGGCAAAAAAGACGAACCTCGGGGAGTCAAGTCTGCTGGGGCTCTCAAAAAGGATGCGGATAAGAAAACTGCCGCGCCGGGCAAGGGGAAGGTGAGTTGAGATCTAAGAGTACATCACTACATATTTAATAAACGGCTTTTTGTTGTTTTCTCTATTTGATCTATTCTGTTGTAGTACAGAAAATTCTAGCGACTGACTACATATTTGTTTGTTGCCAGGTCGTGAAACCTTCGTCGGCTTCTAACAGGGGAAAGAAGGATGACGAAGACACATCTCCGCTGTTGCCCAATAACAACGCCAAGAATCAGCGCATTATTGATGATCAGAAACTGAAAGGTACCTTTAACATATTTTAAATTATTTCACATACAAACTTGCGGTGTGGCCAGAGATACCAGTAGCAGTGTCTAATTGTTTGCCAGTTTTCCATGAACAGAACAGGTGGCAGACCTGTTGCTCGAGTTAATGTACCAAGATGTGTCACTTCTTTTACATACATACACGCCTATATTTCCTTATATTCACTCGCACCTCTTTCGCTTCATTCAAATGCATACATCCATGCATGCTCTTCGATTATTTTACTAAAGCAATATATTTATTTAAGAACACAAAAAAAAATTACAACTCGCAGGCCAAGTCTTAATCTGTCTAATACTATATCACATATAACAATTTAAAAAAATACAATAAAAAATGTCAGAAGTAAGAAAAATTAATAAATCACAGCACTAGCTAAATACCTTTTGACCTTTTTGAGGAAAGAAAGCTGGCTGTCAGCGAAAACGTCGGCATCCGGAACCTCGGTACACAAGTTATTGGAGTGCTCTAGTTGTAAGCGCGTTACTGCCCTGCCGTGTCCTGACCCAGGTCGGCAGCGAGATCGTGGGGTCTCTGTGTAACCCAGTCTTTCTCAAAGTGGGCGATAACGCCCCCTTATAGGCGCTGGAGGCCTAGAGGGGGGCGGTAAGGGGCCCAGAAATAATGAAAGTAAAAAAAAATTGGAGGCGCTGAAAAATAATTTATTTTAAAAGTGGGCGGTAGACAAAATAAGCTTGAGAACCTCTGGTGTAACCTATTGTACTCGCTTCATACATTTTATTCCAATTTTAAAATAAATGTACCAGGAGAGTCTTCTGTACGTTAGTACTATTGTATATTCTGTGTCCATAGGCTAACATATAATAATTATGAGGATAACTAAGGACTCTGACTGCATAAGAAACTTATTTAATTTGATTTTGTTTACATCCTTACAGTATTGAAATGGAACTTCACCACTCCGCGCGAGGAGTTCTTCGACCTACTCAAAGAGCAGATGGCGACCGCTGGGCTGAACAAGCAGCTGGTCGCCAACATGTTTCACAATGATTTTAGGTAAATGAAACTAAATTCCAATATTACAAAGTGCGAACCTGTGCTCTGTTTAACTTTGACTAGACTTTCTGACATCCCCTTACCAAAACTACACCTATAAAACGCTGTACTTGACAACATAATGTTCTAAATCCAAAGTGTACTGATACAATTATATTCTAAAACAGCATTTTCCGCCAAAACCTAATCTTCGGCCTCCCGTCTTAGTTTCGGCCGAAACCAATCTTATTTAGACAATTTTCTATTGTATATTGAAGTCTAGTGTATTTTTAGTCAACTCGTGTTAAATGAAATAAAAAACAATAATTGAAGTAGTTCATTATTTATCTATACTAATATTATAAAGAGGAAAGATTTGTATTTTTGTATGTTTGTTCCGAATAAACTCAAAAACTACTGGACGGATTTTGATAATTCTTTCATCATTGGAATGCTACATTATCCCTGAGTAACATAGGCTATATACCATCACGGCATGACGACGGGAACGGGGTGGGCAGAGGTGAACATGACAAAAGCTATGTATGAAGTGTATGTTTGCCAACATTCTGAAATAGTCACGTACGAAGTCGTGGGAAACAGCTAGTGTTATATAATATAACTTAGCTGGCGACCACACACGAGCCACGAACTCACCCGAAGTTGGCAGAACGACGCGCGATAACTCACGAACATTGACGAACACTTTTTGGCGGAAACCGAAACTGTAGGGGAAACTAGATTTCGGACACAGTAATACCCGGATACTAATATAGGATTTATTGTCATTGCACTTGACTTGTTTTTCTTTATGTCTAATATTCAACAGATACCATCTAAAGGCGATAGAGTCGCTCTCCGAAGACCTGCAAGATAACGGCTCGGCACTAATGTCGAACTTGGACTTGGTTTTAAAATGGCTGACGCTCAGGTTTTTTGATACCAACCCGTCGGTCATACTCAAGGGTTTGGAGTACCTGTCGCAAGTGTTTGGCTACTTGATGGATAGCGACTATACTATGGCCGAGTATGAGGCTAATTGCTTCATACCGTACTTGGTTTTGAAGGTTAGTGGTAAATTATTATTTGAGACTAATGGTAGGCAAAGAGGACGGAACTATCTTCGCCGATAACACCTCTCAACTCATTGGCTTCATATTTTATCTTCATGTGTTTTTTTGAGGGTACTGAGGGTTTTAAAGGGTCATTTATTTATTTAGTTAGTCATTATCCTAGATAGACATTACAAGTTCTTATATTTGTGAAAGGAAATGCTGATCAATGAATTGATCAATGGCAATATTAAAAGTACACACAATAGCCGAGCATGTATGAAAGGTATGATGAATATAAAAGAAGAGAAAGAGGTTGTCAGGACCGTAGCAAATTGCATTCGATTGTCTCTGCCTACCCCTCTTGGGTTAAAAGGCGTGATGATGAATAGATATATTTGTGAAATTTTCTAAATTGTATTGTGTTTTGACAGGTGGGTGATCCCAAGGACACTGTGCGGAACGGTGTGAAGGCTCTGTTCCGACAGATATGTGTGGTGTACTCCGTTACCAAGCTGTTTGGGTACCTTATGGAGGGGCTCAAGTCTAAGAATGCGCGCCAAAGAGCAGGTATGTTGTATGACCACGGATTTAATATTTTAGTATGAATATACAATGTTACTCGTACAATTTACTCGGTCTGCGGGTAAAATGCAAGAAATGCAATATTCAAATTATTTATTTGTCTGTTACAATTATAATAACGGATTAGTTGGCGCACATCCAGATGACCGAAAACCGTGTGGTTATATATATTTACAGGATTAGCTTCATTTATTAAAAGGAATTCAAGAAAAACCAACTATTTTCTATGCCATCTTCACAAAAAAGGTGACTTTTTATTCTAGCCCAACTAGTGGCAAAATTAACTGTATTCAGACCCTAATAAATATATATAAATTTTCAACATCTTCCAGGCATTTTTTTGATTTGATTTATTTATAGACTAGCTTTCCGCCACAGCTTCGCTCATATTTCTTTCATACAAAAATCCTATAGAAAAAATCCCAATTTTTCTTTCTCTAGAAACCTTATTCAGACTATTAAGTACATTATTAAAAAATTGCCAATTCGGTCCAGCCGTTCTTAAGTGATGCAACAAAAAGCCGGAGCATGATGGGGCTCTCAAGGTCTTTGGCTCCATTCAGCTTCTTAATGAGCGTAGATGTGTTACCAACTAACAGCATTTAAATTTTTTTTTGTATAGTGTCAGTCAGGAAATGCCGATAAACATCTTTGATGTATTTTCATTAAACATATAGTGTGTCACGAACACAAGTAACAGTGTCCACTTTTAGACAATTATTAAAGGAATGACAATCCTGTTGCAGCACTTAATGGACATGGATTTTTTTAAATATTGCTTTATTTTCCCCCAGAATGCCTCGAATGCATCGGCCATCTGTTAGAGACCTACGGGTCGACAGTAATGTCCCCGTCCCCGGCCACCGCACTCAAGGAGTTAGCGCGACACATAGGCGACCGCGATAACGCTGTGCGCTCCGCCGCGCTCAACTGTGTCGCCAACGCTTACTTCCTTGAGGGGGAGAAGGTGTACAAAATGATTGGACAGGTAAGGTTTAGGTTATAGAGACAATTTCGTATATTATGTCAGCTTTTCGCCGGTGGAATTTTTTTAAATGTGACAAGAATTTATCTCGGAAGGATTTTCCCGATTCTTCAACTATCTCTGTGCAAAAAATCACCTCGATTCGTTGCTATGTTTTAACTTGAAAGAAGGCAAACAAGTTTTTGTACAGTATATTTTTGTAATTTTCATGATCTGGGATAGGTGACTGTTTATGTACTTCAACTATACAATGGTAGATAAATCAGATCAGCTCCCGGAACCGTGGTACCAGCCCCAAATCATATTCATTTAGCCGATGATATTTTTAATGCTACTTAACGAAGTCGAACGGTCGATCGGTTTTTGGTATGGAAAAGTATTTAAAAAAAAATTTAAGATAGACAAAATTATTTTATTTTTATTTATTAAGCCACCTATAGATAATTACTTCTGCATAAAAATTACGTATTAATGTACACAATATTTAAGATAGTCAAAATAAACATAACTTCCATTTATTGACGTACATAGGATTAAAATTAAGTCAAATCAAATTATCAACATAAGTCATCCCATTTAAAATATGCACTTTATATTTACTTCCCTTAGATATCGGACAAGGACCTGTCGTTGCTAGAAGAGCGGATCAAACGCGCGGGTAAGACGCGTAGTGCGGAGAACAGGAGGTCGATGGTCGTGCCACTGACGGCCAGCGGTAAACCTATCATACAACAGGAGCCTTCTATGCAGGTAATTATTTTTGACATGTGTTCCTGAACCCAGAATACCTCTATTACCCTATTATATTGTATGAAATGCTCTGTGAATGTATGAAGAGCTAGCTTTCTATGTGGAAGTTTTAGAAATGTGAAAACTAGCTCTATTTCAACCCGTGAGGTAATTTTCTTCAGTTTAATTTGTCCAATGTTTCCTACATTATTTTATTCTAACTTTGCCCCCGACTTGATTCACTTATACTGTTAATGCTCATCTTTTAAATGTGATAGGTCCATGTTTAATACTCGTGAATTAATCTATTTAATCGTAAACACCGCAGCAAAATCCGTTCCGAAGTTTCGGAGTGAATCGGGACTCTATTTTATAATAGTGATATCGAATCCGAAACTTAAATGTTATCAAATTGCCGCAGGAGATCGAATCTCGTCGGGTGATTTCTGTGGAGGCGGCTCCCGGCGAAGACTACGAAGAAGAGGAGCCGGAGGATATACCTGAACCTGTACAACCGTAAGTCTATGAAGATAAGGTCTAACTTTGTATGACGAAGGACGACACGTTTGAAGTTAAAGGGACAGAAGACTAATTATTATTCGGTGCTAGCATTCCATCACGGCTTCGCCCGTCGAAATTTTGAAATGATCGACATGAAATTTTAGAAAATGTCACTCGCCGGTCCTCCAAACTATATCTGTGATAAATAAATCACACAGATAAATCATTGAATTTTTTAAAAATGTCAATTTTTTTAATGGATGCCACCGTAGATTTTAGAACGACGTCAAAAACTCGTGTAGGTTTTCCACGGCTATCACACTAGCATATGCCACGTTTGATTCCAGTCTACCCCAAGAACCCAAGGTCATCCCGGGCCCGTACGGTCTCGACCCAGAGTTGATAGCTCGCCTCGACGCTCAGGTGCCCAACATGAGACAGCCCCAGTTGCCGGAACCTGATCTCAAGTTCCTGGACGAGCCGATCACCCTGCCGAAAGTTAGGGCGAATATGCCACCGGCTCCTTCGCGATCCAAGTGAGTATAATACGCGGAGCTAAGAACTTTTGTAAGAACTGGCCACTGTAAGGTGTACGCTAAAAATACGGTCGGCTAAAAAAGGAAAAACTTCTGGAAAACCGTGGGGCTACCCGTGAAAAAAAGCACGCGAAATCGAAGAGCATTCATGAAAAGATGTATGAATTTGAATGAAGCGAACAAGATGTGCCAGGATCATGGCGAGTGGATATCTTCCCTAAAGAAATTAAAGCGTGAGCATATATGTATGTAGAATTAAAATTAATTCCGTACTTTGAAGACGGTTGCCCTGAAAACGGTCGTTAAGCACTATAATATGATATGTGTTGCAGTTTGATGCCGCTGTCTCCGCCGCGTCACATCAGCGCACCACATTCGCTGATCACCCAACAGCAGCAATCTTCTATTGACGATTCTCAATTGGTCGACACCATACACTCTATTGCCAGTCCCGACATACACGTGAGTTTTATTCATAGTTTAGTATTTAGTAGAATACCTTTTGCCCGCGATTTTCAACTTGGGACTGTTATAATATGTTCCAATCAAAACCTCTGCCGTCTCATTTTACGGTTTCTTATGGTATCCTATATCATACTTTAATCTATATCCCAATCCTCTGTTTCGGCGTGCTTCTGTGACAAAATATACCTCAACAGAACAGCCACTCGTTAGGTAGGTAGGTATAGCCTCACAAATACCATCGGCTAAACGAGGGAGACTTGGTCTGCCGCTGGGTACCCTGGAACCGTAACACGGTTACGGGAGCTGTAAGGCCAACCCGTGATAGGTGCTCTAGATCTTTTGTTAGCTTCACTGATCTGATCATTGAGCTAGAAGGTGGATAATGAAACTCTTTAATAGCTGCTATACTATCCGCAATACGAACTGGCGACTCGGGCCATAAATCACGGAATCTTGCTATCTCTTTCGCACCTGCACGGTCTTATGGAGTAGGACGCGCACCCGTAGTGCCGTGCAAGTAGTGACTTTTATGGCCCAACTCGCCAGTTTGTATTGCGGATAGTATAGTAAACCCCTACACCCTTATTAATAAACTCGTAGTAGCGACGTAGTAACTAAACTGTATTTCGTCTCCGTCTAACAAATCTGCAATTCATTATGATAGACGGAGACGAAACAGTTTAGTTTCTACGTCGCTACTTCGAGTTTATTAATAAGAGTGCTAGAGTTTGGGCTCATTTGGTTTGTGCAAGTGTGCGTTAAGCGTGTTTTTTTAGTTTTTTTAAATCTATAACTATTACTAGATATCTATCCTAATCCTAATGTATATTATAAATGCTAAAGTATATTTGTTTTCCCTTCTTTCACGCCAAAGCAGAGCAACGGATGTACGTGACTTTTGCCGGAGAGTGATTTAAGCTATTTTTATCCCGGAAATTCTTCAGGATAAATTCTTGCCACAAAAATCCACGAGCGAAGCCGAAACGGAAGCCCAGTAATCTATAGTTCTATATAATCTCCTTTTAGGCCGCGATCCGAGCCCTGTCGCTGATATCGGGCGCGCTGATGTCCGGCCGAGGCGCCGCGCTCTCCCGCTACGAGGACCGTCTGCTGGGCGCGATGGCCGAGCAAGTCCGCCGTCTGCGCACATGCCCGCCGCACCCGCAGGACGCGCTCGCCGCCTACAAGTGTATTGTTAATGTGCTGTCTACGGTGAGTTGATTTGTAAAATGGGAGCATTATGATAATCGTGTCGGCGTAGGTAAAAAAATAATTTAAAAAGTAACACCGCACTTACTTCTCTGAGACTAATAGCTAGGTAAGGGTACTTGAAAGGAGAATGGCAAGAACCCATGCAAATTCAGTATCGTACTTAGACTTCGCGTGCCTCGGTACAAATAGTCTTAAAATATCGAGCTTATACTACTAATATAAAATGTAATTGCAGCATATTGTTTTCAAATGGGATTTAGCTGTAAAACATATTTGAAGATAAAGCCAAATAAACGGCATTCTGAACGCACTGCTATATATTCGGTAACTCTTACTCTGTTGCTCATTTTGATCGCACGGCCGTGTCCTTTGCCGTGTCAGAAGAACTGACTGACCGAAGTATAAAAAAAGTCTGAAGTGGGTTTGCCATTCTCCTTTCTGTTCTGGTAAGCGGTATGTTTCGGTGTGATTTTAAATAAGTTTCTTGTCAGAATCGATGGAATTATTTTATATTAGTAGGTATGGTATTTTATAATATAGTCGTATGTTTCCCGCTAGTTCTACGAGAGCGACGGCCACGGCTGGAACGTGGGCCAGACGGCGTTGTCCTCCTTACTGAGCGAGCTGCTACGCGTGCTGGGCAGCGCGGCACTGGACGGTGAGCTGCCGGTGCGCGTGCTGAACACGGTGTGCGTCCGGGTGCTCGACCACTCGGATAGGAATGCGTTGCTGTGGTATGTTCCAAACATATTTTGTCGTCGATTTGTTATAATTAGATGTTTAGAGCTAATAGAACAAAAAAAAGTAGGGTTAAAGTAGCCTGTTTCAATCCAGGACTAACGCGTCAGTCACTACCGCACAAAGTACCTAATAAGTAAAGGAATACCTCTATACTCATTTGTGCTGCCAGTAGAACCACGACCCATCTATAGAAAATATTTTTTTCGGCTAGCGTTAATAAAACGCAAGACCGATTGCGTCGTATGGCCCCGCCCCAACGACTAAGTCAGTAAAAAAATAAAAACAACAAAAAAAAAATATTTGCTCGTCATGCCCGTTTTATAACTCACTTGACTCTAATATTTAAATAGGTCGTCATTCAAAAGTTGCAATTATTATAGGACCACATTACATTTGAAAGGTGCCTTCAATCGATCTATCAACTTGGTTTAGGTCGTGTGTTTAGGGGAGACGCAATATTAATACTATTTTATTTTACAATGTGTGTATGTGTGTGTGTGTGATAGTTGTCAAATAAATAAAAAACAATTTTTATGTGGAAAAAAATTGTTCCAGTTCCCTAGTCTCGCTGCTGAACGAATCCATCGGCGTGTCAGACCCCACCTGCCCCCGCTACCAAGACTTGCTGCTCAAGTGTATATGGAAAACTCTCAAGATGATGTCGTCCTGGGAGGTGGACAGTGTCAACTACGACGCGGTGCTCTACAAGATACACCTGTTCTATGTGGCGTACCCGTGCTCCTATTGGAAGAAGAATGCCGATACTAGCGACACGCCTAACAAGTGAGTTTTTGTACTTCGGGGGCCCTAATTTAGAGCTGTTTACAATGGGGTACGGCATTGTAGTCAGCGAGCTCTCGTTGAGTGGAATATCCCGCCAAATCGAATCAAAATCATGTGGAATGCCTGTTTACAATTAAAATTACGGTTAAAATACGTAAAATATATTTTTCACTACAAACTATTTTTACACAGTTTTTTTTCATCTATCATACAATACCTAATGGTGTAGAAACTCTAGGTCCGTGAGGTTCAAATGCCAAAAAGTTTATTAAAGATAATATCCCCTCGATTGATCATCTCTTCTGGTGACAAGAGGGCTGGCTTATTCCTCGCTCAACGAATCAGCATCGCGATTCAGCGGGGAAATGCAGCCAGTATTCTTGCCACCATTCCACGCGGACCTGGTTTATTTAGTTATTTTTAATGTTTAGATTAGATTTAAGGTTTTTATATTAATACATTTCATATCTTATGTTATACTCTAAAGTCTAATAGATAATGAATTTGTTCCAGAACTATAAAAACTGTGGTCCACTCACTAGTCAAAATGAAGGGTGCCGCCATCATGAATCATCTCACTCAAATACCGAATGCGACCGAAACTGCTTTGTATCACTACCTGCTTAAAGTGTTAAAGGTAAGCACGCATGTGGCACGAGTTACTATTCATTTACGTCTCTAAATTACCTTTTCACTACAAATAATAAAATAAAGTCTCAAAGCCGCGTCTGTCTGTGGCCGATTCACTCCGAAACTAGTGAACGGTTTTTTTATTAATGTTCATATTCCTTATTAAAATATCCTACCAATAAACAAATTAAAATATATTAAGTAAGTACCTTTGTTTTAAGTAAATCATGGTTAGTTACTTACATTTATTATAATTATAAATTGTTCATACAAAAATTGTTTATATAAAAATATACAAAATGTTCAAATTATCTTTTCACAATTAGATAGATTGAATCACGAGGAAGGCGAGAAGTAGCAGTATTTGTGAATCAGATCGGGGGGAAACGTATAACAAAATCTGGGAAGGAACTGTATAGAATAAAATGATCTACAAAAAAGGTCGCGGTATCATCTATATATCTTTAAGCGTATTTATATTTTAAATTACATATTGTGTTAGGTCGAGGTCGGATCGCTAGTTACTAGTTTAGTCCATGCGCGCCGATTTCAGAAACAAAACTTCACCACCTTTCGCCTGTGGATATTTTTGAACAAAATAAAATATAGCCTATAGCGCTCAGGTATAATGTAGCTTCCTATTAGTGAAATAATTTTGAGAACCGGTTCATAAGTCCCCCTACATCCAAACTTACATTATGTACTTTATAATATTAGTATAGATAAACAATATCGTGCGACCACGAATTTTTTTCTTTCTTCACGGGTTGCCTTATAGCTTTCGAAACCGTGTTACGGTTCCAGGGTACCCAGCGGAAGACCAAGTCTCCCTCGTTTAGTCGATGGTATTTGTGACGCTGTACCTAACGAGTGGCCAGTTCTGTTGAGGTATTTAGATGGAAAAGCCTCTGTGGTTTGTCGGATATTTATCGTTGCTTATTCCAGGCGCTGGAAAACGACAAGAAGAAAGACGCACCTGATGTCCAGACGAATGTCCTCACCTCGGTCGGGTCCCACAACGCGACTCTGAACGCGGGCCGGCTGCCGCGCTCTGTGCACGAGGAGCTCGCGCTCATACTGAAGAGGATCGGCAACAAGCAGCACAATCAGGAGGCGCTCGAGCAGTTGTACGAGTTGAGGGTAAGATTGTCACAGACGCTGGTAACAATGTTCATATTTAACGAGTTGACGTATTAACGATTCATACTTTTTGTAGAAAATACTGGCTGTATGTTTTAATACTGGCAAGTAATGTTTTGGACAGAGTTTCAATTATTTATAAACTATATTTGAAGCTCTGTAGAATTCGAGACTGAAGATCAGCAACGCTGGAGTGATGTAGCATTTAAAACAATAAATAAAGAATATAATATGAAAACCTACTCTTATCATTGAAATCACCTTAAAACCCGTTATACAACGCTACTGCCGCGCTATGAAATTGTGTTTATCTTTTTATTCTATAATTAGCTTTCTGTGCCGGCTTCGCCCGTGGATTATTTTGAAATGTGTCAATAATTTATCCTAGCAAACCGTATAACGTAGCCCTCTCGTCAATTGAGTAAATCAGTAACAACTCAAGGTTTGATCCAATCTAATCTAACCTTATCCGTCACAGGAGCGCCACCCGGACGTGAACCTGTGGACGTTCATGCAGGGCTCGTCGTTTTACTTCCGCAACTACGTCGAGCAGGGACTGCGCACGGTGGCTGAGCAGAGGCGGGTTGCGCCCGCGCACGCTCTCTACAAACCTATCACTATTAACGATAATATTGGTCAGTATAAGATAAAGTGCTCGCCAGGAGAAGATAGATATACAAACATTCAGGTTGTTGCAACAATTTTCATCGATTTTAGTGGAAATAGGGAATTTTTATTTTTTTCAATATAGAACGAAAATGATATTTAAATGTTGACAACTTCTGTCATAGTTACAATTAATGGCCATAATTATAAACCTAAGTATAAGTATAAACCGGCCAAATTGAATAGTTCGCAAGTTCTGAATAACTTGCTTTAGATTGTTTACTAAGACAATCTACTCGGCCGGGCGGGCGAGGCGTACTATTGGTAATTTTTTTTTATCAACTTGGCGTACAGAGTAATATATCTCTAAAAATCACGTCGATCCGTTGATTCGTTTTGGTGTGAAAGGACAAACAAAGGAAAACACACTTCCGCATTTATAATATTAGTTAGGATTCAATTTTTTTAAATTCAATTTTGTATTCGACTAGACTCCGCCCCCGGTCCGCCCGTGGATATATTTGAACAATATAAAATATAGACTAAGTCACTCTGGGATATCGTAGCTTTCTATTAGTGAATTAATTTTTTGAATCGGTTCAGTACATCCTTTTTAAGTTTATTCATTACAAACAAACATACAAAAAAATCAAATTATTAGTTTAGTATAGAAAAATAACTGTCAATAAATAATCTACAAGTCAATCAAAATCACTTTTTAACTAGCTTCCATGAAAGTGAACTTTTGATGTAACATACAGAACAAATAGTGTATAATATATGCATCTAGAACATATATGTTTGTATGTTACAGAGGTTAATAACGAAAACGAAGACAAGTCCCACGTTGTATTCTTGGAGAGACTTCGAGCGTTGCAGGTATGTTTTTTCTTAATTTATTATGCTAAGTTCAATAAATATTGATAGACATATATGGATCTCGGTTCATCTTAATTTAATGGTTTCTTAACTCTACCCAAAGGCGGGTTACCCTAAAGACCGAAAGAAATTGAAATAAAATATATACCTTTGAATTCTTATTCTTCTTATAATTATTCTGGGTAATCTAGGACCGATAATGTAACCCGTGAAGAATTATTATGAAGCTATGGTAATGGTACTATCGCCATGTTTCTTAGTGCATAAATGCGGTACTTACAAGTTCTGTTGTAATTTAGGATTTAGATTTTACGTCTGAAACTAAAATATAACTAAATCAATATAATTTTTTGATGTTTCAGGCAAAAGCCGGCCTGAAGTCTGAAAGTCCGCAAGTTCGCACCCCGATAGACAACAGGGTGCTCACAGACTCTATCAACGATAACACATTGCCGCGACACAGTATCGACCCGCAGTTACAGGTGACTACATTCTAAATCTCACATTTTATAATTATCATCATCATCCATGTAGTTATAGTCTTCCGTATCGGCCGGCCTCGCCCGTGGCTTTTAAAACGCGAATAAATAACTATTTTCCCGTTTTAGTTACAAATATTGCTATTACTTACGGAACCCTAACTGTAATAAATAAAATATAGCCTATAGTACTCCTGGATCGGTTCAGTAATTCCATATATTACCCCCAAACAAACAAACAAATATCTCTTTATAACATTACTAGTTTCCGTCCGTAGCTCGAATAAAATAAAATTTATAGCCTTTAGCCACTCGGGGATATAGTAGCTTTCTATTCGTGTAAGAATTTTTAGAATCGGTTCACTAGTTTGAGAGATTAATTACATTAATCTTGTCTTTTTTGCGCTCACCTATCTACCTTTTTAGAAATGAACATGACAAGATGGCGTAAGGTTTCGCATATTCTTATTTGAAACTAGCGACCGCCTGCGGCTCCGCCCGCGTAGAATCTATTGTGCACAGGTTTGGGATAAGTTCGTATTGTGTAATGAAACCAACCAAAGAAATGTCACGACTTTTATACTAACTACCGTTTATACTAAGTAGTAACGTGATATTGTTTGCTTCCAGCTGCACACAACACCGATGGTACCACACCGTAGCGAGGCGGGCGTTGATGCCCTCCGTCTAAAACTGCAACAGATCAAAAGCTCCTCGAAGAGATAAAATCGACACGTGATAATCTACTTATGTCTCTCGCAAACATTACCGTCTAGCGATTTGTATAAGATACTATCGTGACTTCTTAATTTAGCCGTGCAATAACTGTCACCATATTAGTTGCCCTGGTGGCAGAATTTGGAACTATCGCCGCCATTTTAAAATGTCATGACATGTACGATAGCTTCAGCAGTACCAAACTGAAGTTATAGCTATCGTAGCGAAAGTTGAGGCAATCAACACACGAAATGGATTGCTCTGTACACTCTTGCCGCGTACACATTGATCAATTGTTTACTTATACAAATGGTAAAATGCGTCTGCGTGAGTGCTGTGTTCGACTCATCTCTTACCTTGGTCGGCAATACAATAACCTAAGTTTTTTTGGATTAAGGCGTTTATACCTTGGTAAATTTCAAAGTATAACACAGCTAAATTAGGAAAGCGGTGGGCCTTATGGAGCCTAAGGAATTGTTATTTTAAGGCCTTGGTTTGCAGTATTGTCTTAATTTTTATTGCCTTTGTGAACTATTAAGTTCTAAACAATTCGATGAAAGTCATTAGCACACACCATGTACAAATTATTTTTGTTTACAAAAATAATCCTTTATTTAAATAGTGTTTTGTTGTGTCTTTATTGTGTATAATTTAGATTTTTTGACAAGTGCATCCAAGGTTTGGCCTTTTATAAATAAGGTGTGTAATTTTTTTTCTCAATGATTGACAGGGGCATAATGTCGATTATTGATGAAAATAATGGATGACATAATATTTTGAGAAACCTCAACTGTACTGACAATATATGCCCCAAAATGTTTCACTTACATTTAAAGGTATCATGTAGGGGACCTTGGGTACTCGTTCCAAAGAGTGTCATAGAAACGAGTTTTTGTCTTTGTATATAGAAGTCAAATTCGAAGGTATAACATGCGCAAATGGCACTTTCGATATCACGTGACAAACTGTATTTGCGCGTTTTATACTATTTGAAAGTCGTTTTATATATTTATTGTGTATTTTCAGTTATTGTTGTAAAATATCTTGCCTGTATTTTAAACTTTATATGCTTTCTTTTCTTTGAAATTTTCTTAACTTAACACTCTTATTATGATTATGAATATAATATTTCTTTAAACCTAATGAACCGGGCTGGTCCCATTTGTGAAGTAATTTTCTTTTTTTTTCAAACGCCTCTAAATCCTCTAAAATATTTTAAAATCAATGATTTAATGTTGTGTTATATCATTTTATTCTACTTTTGTTGTGAAAGTAGAAATTAATGTGATTGTAAAATTTAATAATTAAGTCAATTTAACTAATTGGTAATTCTTGTTTTAAATGTTTTCTTAACGTAACATGACAATATTTGTATTTTTCTAAATTTTAAAACACTAGAATTTTGGCAAGAAATTAAATATCACTAATTGAATGAACGATATTATTTGAAGTCTTTGGTTAGGTGATCATGGTAAAAGTTAATTGTAATTAGAAAGTAGAATTATAAAAAAATCGACGTTCTTAGAATAATTTGTATAGTGCGCCCCAAATAAGTGCCAGATTAAGCGCTAGAGTAGAAAGGCCGACCACAAAAATCGAATGAAGTCTAACCACGTGATGCTTTTCGGGTCAACTTATTTGGCGCGAGTTATGTCTTGTTCATGAAGTCGTAAATTTCAAAATCAAAAATATTTGAATCTCGTTTGAAATTTAGTTTATTTTCGACAATTCACATTTCAACAAGCCGCAATTATATTTTAATTTGTGTTGTGTTATAATGGTTACATATTATAAATTAATTTAAATTGTTTTTAACACTCTTGGTTGCTGCTCTGTCTTATGTTAGAATAAAATGTAGCAGTAGCCAAACAACTTTGCCTGTGTAAAATTGGGTGTAGTTAGTGCGATTTTCCACTACGCACGACACGATACGTTTTACGGTTGCAAAACAAAACAGTAGTGGAAAAACTGTCATAGATTTAACACTGTCTCTATATCGTCACCGCAAAAAAACCTGACGATTTGGCGGCAGCGACGATATAGCCAAATTACGGTTTGTAAAACGGAGTCGTGCGTTGTGGTTGCGTGGAGAAGTCGCGCTGAATAGTAATTAATCGTGTCGAGCCTAGTGGAAAAACGGCCTAACTGTTAACTATAACAGATTATAAAAAATATTCGTTTGTTAAATATTTAGTATTGGGAGGATTAGCTTTGGTTTTGAAGACTGGTTTACGTTGACGTTGTGTTTGAAGCATTAGCTTGTTGTGTTTGGTTTGCTAGAAATGTTAGTACGGAATGGTGCACCACTTGAAAAGTAAAATAGGTTTAGATACTGAATACAATTCTTTAAATGTCCTCATACAAATTTGATTGACCAATCATGTTTGAGGAATTTACATTGCGTCAAAATGGCGTCTGTGACATGTTTTTTTATTAAAATCTGAAGTTATTAGGTCACTTACATTGTTAAAGCTTATAAATAATGCTTCTATAGATACTTACCCCTTACCACAAAACAATGTCTACGAAACTGAATAGAAATGTTTTAGGTGTTTACAATTTCTAGGCGAACGCCGTGCTTGAATAGTAGCGCATTCCAGGCGACACGTGGTAACACACTGTATGGTCACGTTCAGATTCGTACCTAATGTTCACTTTAAACATAATTCTGTCTTAGTCTTTCAATGACAGATTTGTAAGAGTTATAAAACATAGTTCAGCTAAACACTTGTTAAACACCATTTTGTGGTAAGGCCCAGTATTTTTATAATATTATCTATACTTGGTTTATTTCCAAATACCAGTGAAATTGTTGATTAAAATGGTGCATGTTTTGTGTGTATGAGTTAACTATTAATTGTATTTATTATTACTATGAACGTGTAGACAGCAATAATGTCGTTTTAGTTTGAGCACCGCATTGACTTAACTTTAATTAAATTTTAGGAATGATGTGTTTTTGTGGAAATTAGAACATTTTAGACAATTTTATATTAGTTATCATGACATTTCATAGACACACATTTTAGCCATATGAGACTGTGGTGTAGATATCCAATGTATACATTCCTCTCATTTATTCACCCTTTATTTGTACCTCATTGACTATTTTTTTGTTTTGAACTTTTTTTTGGACCTCATTTTATAAATCATATTATGTCATCAATTTAAAGGACATTTTAAGCTACTTTTCATGTATACCACTTTTAGACTGACATTAATAATATATTATTCCATTGTGTGATTTGTCTAGGTACTTTTTTTTTTGTGTCAAAGATATTTGTTCGTATTGCAAATTGACTCAGTCGCGTATTAATGTTATTGTTTAAGATGTGTATAAATAAATTAGATGCATAGTCTCACGTTTTAAATTTTGACATAACCTGTTAGTTACTGTATGCATTTATTTATTGTATGTATTGTAAAGTTAATCACGAATAATCGTAATAAACTACATGGAATATTTATTTTATTTTATTTATCAAAGCCAAAGGGGGATTTGGGGTGGATGAATTTAGAAAAAACTTAACTCAATGGACAACATTTCATTTTTTTAATCACCCATTTTTATTACTTTAATTAAAAATATATTAAAAAATAAGATACGCGTATTTTTATATTTTATTTTTGGTTAAGTTTTTATATTTTTAATTTAATTTTGAATTTTTATAAATTCTGAGGACTTATAAACTAAAAACCTTAGCTTTTACTTGCTCTGTGACCTTAGCTAGGACTAAAAAAGATCACCAAACTTGGACCCGGCGAAATATTTATTTTTTTATTTTTGAATTTTTATTATTGCATATCGTTAGTTCATGGTTTGTACTTAATTGTTCGCTATGAATAATCGTTTGTTTGTTAGTTGTTTATTTAATAAAAAATAATTTAAAAAATACTGTTTGGCTACCCCCTCAATCAAAATTATTAATATTTTCTCTCATTATCAGTCTATAAATACATATTGACGTTTGTTCTTCATTAAATTACGTTTGTTCGAACATTTAATTGCCTTTTTATTGTTTAAATTACAACTTTTAATTACGTGAATATTTATTTCGAAAATGTTGCATGCGCCATCTTTTCTTTTCGATCGCTCTCATATATTAATGAACAAATCTTTTTACTTAGACCAAATAAATTTACCCCTAACCACTAATAAACTACGTCAACAATTAGTTATCGCATTTTCAATAGATAGATACATCTCAAAATTGATTGTTCTTTACAACTGTTATTTATCATTAATCATTATGCTTGTAGCCAACTTTAAAGTCTTTTATATGAGTTTGCAAAAAAATAATAGTAAAAGAGGAGAATAACAAATGTATGTCAATTAACAAATATAATTTTACTAAAATGTGACAAGTAATTTTAATTAAAAAATTGAAATCATTTGTTTACAAATCCACAACTTCTCTCTCACGCCGTTACGAGACTGATGTAGAGAGAACTTATATTCCTTGCTGATGTATATGAGAGCGATCGAAAAGAAAAGATGGCGCATGCGCAATGCAACATTTTCGAAATAAATATTCACGTAGGTAATTAAAAATTGTAATTTAAACAATAAAAAGGCAATTAAATTATCGAACAAACGTAATTTATTGAAGAACAAACGTCAATATGTATTTATAGACTGATAATGAGAGAAAATATTAATAATTTTGATTGAGGGGGCTAACCAAATAGTATTTTTGAAATATTTTTTTATTAAATAAACAACTAACGAACAAACGATTATTCATAGCGAACAATTAAGTACAAACACAAACCACGAACTAACGATATGCAATAATAAAAATTCAAAAATAAAAAATATAAATTTTCGCGGGGGCCAAGTTTGGTGATCTGACTAAAAATAAGAAATATAAACTGCCACCACCCAAAGATAGTGACATATCAAGCCACAGAGTATGTATACGTTATAGAAATGCAAAGAGTATAATATACTGTAGAAATGTCCCATGTTCCGAATAGGTGTTGCCGTAGCCGGAACTCAAATCGCCTACAACATTATTTATAATGTATAACAATACTAACTTTTGTCCGCGGTTTCACTCGTAAATATATTTCCTTTGATAGCCCATTCGATATATAAAATAAAAAAAATATTAAAAATAAGCTTTCTAGCATGTAATCTCCAAACGGTTTTCGAATTTTGGTACCTTACGAAAAATGAAATGTTGTCCATTGCAATAATGTCAGTGATATTCAAGCCAAGAAGAAATATTTGCGTCGGGTTTTTTTAAAATTTTTGGTTACCTACCTCGCACTTCCGCCCAGCCTTTCGTCGGCCATGGTGTTTGGGGTATGGTGAGTACATATAATGGAAATAAATTGTAACTTAAAAATATTATTTCCCATACCTATTCGCCCACCATAACAAACATTTATAGGTTCTTCTTATTTTATCACGGCTCCATCAGTGCTTATTTGTATTTTCTGACTACTGGCAACATTTCACTGTTGAAATTGCACGCTATTTCCCCAGCTATCTATGTAAACTTGAGCATAGATTAAATAATAATTACATTGGGCCGCTGGCGGTACACCAACCGATAGCGATTCTTTAGACGTCTTCCCTTTTTCTCTGAGACGGATTTTTGTGTACCTATTGCCATTTCTGTCAGAGGGGAGACACGGGTCCAAGAAAATATCTCCACAAAGCAAGGTTTACTCCATCGATTTTGAGGAAAATTTTAATGGCACATCAGAAAATACTTATTGCACCGGTGTCACATCAAATAAATCATTGAAAGTACGAATTTTGTTGGCACATAGAGGTAGGTTAGGTGTTTTTTTATAATCTCACATAAACTCGCCCTGTGCCCTGAGCAGAGCCCGTATATATATATATAATATACGTCCTTTCACCTAGGGGTAGTGCAATACGATAATAATTATTTAGTGTGCAATCCATTACTTATTTTTGGTGCTAAAAAAAGGGATTTACAGTTTTAGGAATAAATAGTACCCATTTTAAAAGAGTTCCGTCGCTCCCCTAGGGGAGTCTGTCTTGAGGAGACTCAGGTCCGTTGAGTAGAACGTACATATCTATGGATTATTATTATATTCCTTACTTTAGTAGGTATCTATTAATAATAATTATGTAGGTAACTCTAAATTCACGGGCACAATGCCCGGTCCTTTATAAGGCTTGCATGTGGACATAGGTCCAACACGTAGAGGTCCTTCAGAGTTTTTAATCTAAAGTGTTGTGACCAAAGAATATACTACTCTCTACCGAGAGGTTGTGGCTAGCACCCGTCGCGGGACATATCTCTGAATGCATCAAAGAGCATGGGCACAGACAGGCCCTGTCAGGTGCCTCAGGTGCCTGTTTGCTGAGATAAAATTAAATTAAAATTTTATGTAGTTTATTGGTTGAGACTACGGTCACCTGCCGGTATCATTCATCTCATGAAACGTAAAATGGACAACATTTCATTTTTTTTTCACCCATTTTTATTACTTTAATTAAAAATATATTAAAAAATAAGATACATGTATTTTTATATTTTATTTTTGGTTGAGTTTTTATATTTTTAATTTAATTTTGATTTATTATAAATCCTGAGGAATTATAAACTAAAAACCTTAGCTAGGACTAAAAATAAGAAATATAAACTGCCACCCAAAGACAGTGACAGATAGTGTCAGTCAAGCCACAGAGTATACATTATAGAAATGCAAAGAGTATAATATACTGTAGAAATGTCCCGTGTTCCGAATAGGTGTTGCCGTAGCCGGAACTCAAATCGCCTACAACATTATTCATAATGTATAACAATACTAGCTTTTGTCAGCGGTTTCACTCGTAAATATATTTCCTGTGATAGCCCATTCGAAACTATCAAAACTTCCAAAAAAATGTTATATAAAAGAAGTATTTTTATAATTATATTTAAAGAATAATTATTAATTTAGCTTCAAATGGAATAAAAATGGGTAAAATTAATAGAAGGCAACACCTGAGTTCAAGCCAACAGACATTAGTATTTTTAAATTAGAGGGTTTTCAATATTTCAGTATTTTTAAAATAACTCGAAAATTAAAGGATATATAAAATAAAAAAAATTAATAATAAGCTTTCTAGCATGTAATCTCCAAACGGTTTTCGAATTTTGGTACCTTACAAAAAATGAAATGTTGTCCATTGGCAGGTGGTGACTCGGCGTTTACTTAATGGGCCTCCTAAAAACAACCACCGGCCGGCAGTAAAAATAATAATTATTATTACAAGAGGCGCTGTACAAGTATACATGTGTACCTTGGTGTACCTTTACCAATAATTAGATTACATTTTGGTAGTCTATGGCAGCATTGCGACATTCAGTGTTTCCAGATTAAGAGTTTTCCCTTTTAGCGGGGGGAAATAAAAATTTACTTGAAATTATTGGAAATGCTAACTTGATGCAGATAACGCGGATAATAAGGTAATTTACACGAAATTGTCTATTTTGTGAATCAGATTTCAGATATGGTTTCGATATAACAATATGTATAATATCGTTATTGTTATTTTGAATTAAGCTTTTTTTTATAATAATTATTTTAAATAATACAATAAACCTTATTATTATTTCTATATACAAGTAAAATTTATTTGGGAAAAAGTTATGAAATAGTAGTTTTCTGGGAGGAAAATGGCATCCAATTTAGGGAAAGTTTAGAATTCACATCTGAATACACTGTACACTATGGTGGACGGGACGTGGTAATAATTCGCCGCCATAATTTCTGAATTCTCATTTCACATCGGTCGTCTCAAACATTATTTTGTGTTAGTTTAGCTTTGTTGTGTTATTTGTTAGTTTCATTTTATTTTTATTTTTCAAGTGCACGAAGCAAAGAATGAACGTAAGTAAATTTACTGTACCATTTAGTGATGTTTCCGTGCCCTGCTGTCAGATTTTAATTTGGAACTTCTCGTGGTAAATGATGGGCTTTCGAAAGTCTGAAATATAATATTTTGTGTTATTTGTGATACTGCCAGTCTTTATAATAGGTGTTTCATGTTATAATTATAGTGAATTGTAAAAATACAACGCCGCTTCTTATCTTTTGTAAAGCGGCATTGCCCTAAGCGCATGCTGTGTTTACTTGGTAAAAATCGGGTTAGGAATCTCATTTGTGACTATTTGCAGGCGGCCGGAGGCGCCATGGAGTCCCCAAGGAAATTCAACGATTGTTATTTCTATTATTACTCTACTTGCACTAAGGTAAGTTTCTAGTCGTTTAGATATTTCACAATCTAAAATTCTAGATAAATTAAAGCTATTCTTTGCTTGTTCATTGCAGACTGTATTATTATTTCAATATATTAAATCTGCCTAAAAGTAACTTAGCAATTATTATGGACATAAATGTGTAAAATTGTTATAAGGCCATGTGTAAATTTCACAATTAATATAGAAAAACTTGTCCATTATTAAGAAATTACACCACATTTATGTAATTCTTAAGTTAATTATTAAGTAATTTTGCTAAAACTCAACTTAAAATTAATAAGTAAATTGAGCCACATGCTATACCAGATTCTTTACAATATAACCCCGCAAATTGGTAATGTCCTTGATTGTCAAATTAGTTCTGAATGACACACAGAAAAGCTATTTTTAACTAAAATAAAATATTGCAAACAATAATAAGTAAGAATAACAACAATCTAACTAAAAGACTTAAAGAAACAAATCAATTATAATACATAATTACACACTAAAAAATAATAACTTATTGTTTTGCCAAGTGCTATAGCAAATTGCTGGGGTTATATCAAAAAAACTATTATTATGTGCTAGTGTTTATACTCCACTTCCTATTTTATATTTAAGTAGCTGTCCATCCCCGGCTTCAGCACTCAGGGATAATGCAGATTTCTATTAGTGAAAAAATTTTCAGAATCAATCAGTACTTTATGAAATTACCCCCTACATCCAAACTTCTTTATAATATTAGTATAGATGGATGACTCCTAAAACTAGCTCTATTAGAATATAAAACAGATATATATGAGAATGTTGACAGCTATAAAAGAGAACAGGGAACAAAAATTCATTATATTTCACATAAATTGCACTAGAATCAAACCTGGGTTGCAGAGACAATATATTGTTTATTTCTTTGAAATCACTACATTTTCACACAAAAACTACTGAACGTATTACCAGTATTAAACATGGACCTATCATTCACTATATCTAGGAGCTGAGCTATAACAGTAAGTGAATCAAGTCGGGGGAAAAAGTTTTCATGGCGTTTGCTGTCTAATCCATCAGAGATATAACAAAATGATGTAGGAAAGAATTGTGTAGAATAAAATGATCTACAAAAAAGTCTGTAGTAGCATATATTATATCTATCTCTAATAGATAAGCTATAAGCGTATTTGTGTTTGACATCGTTATAGGGAGACAGCTGTGTGTTCCGTCATGAGCCTGCAGCGCTCGGATGCGAGACTATGTGTGCGGCCTGGCAGCAAGGGAAATGCATTGAGAAGAGATGTAAACTACGTCACATGGAGCTACGGGTATGTAACAGATCTGACTTTAGTTTTACTAATATAATTATGTTCTTTCTATGATTTTTTTTTGCACAGAGATAGAGGGCTGGAGCCTGCTGGAGGGTTACATAGGCTACCTTTTTATCCTGAAAATCCTTCAGAATATTTTGTATATATATATATGTTTATTTTCCAGGATCCAGAACTGTAGTGTAATAGTTTTACTTGAAACTGAAAGGTGTCTGGTTCAGTTGTCATGTGACCAAAAATGAGAAACGCCAATTTTCTTGATCAAAATTACTGTTTGATACGCCGTTTTGAAGATTATTATCCCCTCTAATGACGAAAAATAATCAAACAAATCAAAATTAAATGTTTCTTTTAAAATTAGATTAATTTATGTATTTTGTAAAAGACGCCATCTGAGGCCCTAGTGCGAGTTTGCATCGAGTACAAACGCCTCGATCGTGAGCGCGTATTTTATTACATTGTTGCAACTTTGTATGGAAAATTGCAACAATGTAACAATATACACGCTCACTGTCGAGGCGTTTGTACTCGTCTGTTGGAGACCACTTGAACTAACGGCGCGAAGTTTTCGCACGTGTAATCTAGTCTTCTTATAATGTTTGGGATGCACTTAAAGTTTACAGCAGTAGTCCTATTAAGTACAGCTACCTTTTTGGCTAATCGTGGCCCTTGTCACCAGGGTCTCCGATGTAACATTCTCCATTAAAATATTTCCAGAAAAACCGTAAGCAGATCCCATGCTATTGGGAGAACCAGCCGGGCGGTTGCCGTAAGAAACACTGCCCGTTCATGCACAAGAATCCTGATGCGCGCACTGATGGCATCGCGCCCAGCCAGCCCGCACCTGCCATGCCTCATCAGGTATGTGGCTAAACCGACCGATTTAAGATAATATTTTGGACATTTTTGTGTTCTGATAATGACAAATAATTAAAAACTTGTGTGATTTTAAAAAGTCAATATATTGCAGATAGGTTGTTACCACTTTAAACCTTAAGATAGAAAAAAAATCCAAAAAATGCTATTTTATTCTCATCATATCGATTAGTAGAATAAAATAGTGAGGTTTATTTTTTTAATTTTTAACTGGTTCGATTCCCGGGTGAAATTTTTCTTTTTAAAAATAAAGGAATGTTACCTTTAAGTAAAATAATCTAAGTTAAGGATTTAAAGTGGTTTCCCTTAAGGGCCCATTGATTTCTTTCACCCTGTATATCTTTAGAAAGTTTAATTTCGAACCTAAGACATACAGTAAGCCTGCAGCGTGTAATTAGTATGGGATATACTTTATTAAGGGTCCTATATTGGGAATTTTTCTGGGATAAACTATTCCCAATTTCTCTGTAAATAATCCACCTGTGTCACTGTAATTTAGCATATAGTTACTTATTGAATATATCTAAGTGAAATAGCTCTAATTTTTTCAATGGGTTTTATTGAATAGGAAATATGGGTAGTTTAACTTTGCCCCTGCTGTCTCTTTCATAATCTATCACAAAACTCTAATTTTTTTTAAAAGTGCTGTTATACCATTACCCTTCAGTTATATATGTCGATTTTTTTGGTAGCTTATTGAAAATTTAAAATAATAATTATTTTATTATTTTTGCCAAATTAAAAATTTTTTTTTTGAATTTTCAATAAGCTACAAAAAAAAGCGATATATATAATTGAAGAATAATGGTATAAGAGCGCTTTAAAAAAAATTTTGAGTTTTGTGATAGATTATGAAAGAGACAGAAGGGGCAGAATAATCCTTTATTATACCACCCATATTTCCTATTAAATAAAACCAATTGAAAAAATAACGACTATTTCACTTAGATATATTGAATAAGTAACTATATGCTAAATTACAGTGACACAGGTGGAGTATTTACAGAGAAATTGGGAATAGTAATATCTCCATACAAATTCCCAGTATAGGACCCTTAACTGTTTTATTCAAATTGTTTTAAACCCATATTGTACCCGTGCGAACCCGGATCAGGTCGCTAGTATAATTTATTTATTTTATTATATTAAGAAACAAACAGTCACATACAATTAATATTACAGTAAAAAAATAATATATCTAAAGACCTATAGTTTCCATAATTGTTTAAATAAAAAGTTGAGAAGACAATAAAATATAAAACAAAAGAAAATCAAAGTGAAATTGCTTATTGCTTAATCACATATTACCTACTTATCAATGCTACCACAATGTTCACCTAATTACTTTATGTTGCAAAAAAAACGAGCACTTAAGATATATTGTAGTATCTATTTAAATAATGTATATATATGTATTCTATGTTCTGAATGTTGTTCCATGTTCAATTACGCGTGCTGGCCACTAATAATGAACATTCCAAATTTAAATTTCAACGTTTTATGACAAATATTCTCTAATTTTGTATTTAAAACGCCAACTAAACGCGGGATTTTTTCTCAATATTACCGTCAATTGTGTTATTATTAACAAAATATTCCTTAGTTTCACGACTTTGTTGATGAATAGAAGTAGTGCACAAGTGCACTAGTTTCATTACGATATGGACAACACAATATTAGCTAGTAAAGTCGTCACTCTTCTCGATGAAGGTTTAGACCAATATTATGGCACGGCGGCTTGGAATTACACGTTCTAAAGTTCAAAGGATTTGGAAGAGGTTCCAAGAGACTGATTCTCTCTGTAGAAGGCCTGGTTCTGGCAGAAAAAGATGTACGGAGCAGAGGGATGATCGATTCCTTGTCAGTCAAGCTCTTAGAAATCGACGAAAATCTTACAATTATCTAAAAACCACCTACAAGAAGTGAGATTGGTGAGAGTTAGTAAATGGACTGTACGGAGGACACTTATAGAAGCAGACATACATTCTCACAGACCCGCTAGAGGACCAAAATTACTCCGTGGGCATCGCGTAGCAAGACTAAGATTTGGGCAAAATATGTTACTATGGACAATTGAGGATTGGGGTAGGGTTCTGTTTTCCGATGAGGCCCGTATATGTCTACATGGTGAAGACAGACGTCGGAGAGTACTGAGAAGACAAGGTGAACGTTATGCCGACGTGTGCTTTGAAGAGGTAACACCATACGGTGGGGGATCCTTAATGTTCTAGGCAGGAATAACTTCTGAAGCTCGTACGGAGTTAGTTTTTTGCCGAATGGGGCACTTAATGTACATCGCTATATCTCAGAAATTCTCGTTCCACATGTGCAACCTGCATTGGTTGTTATGGGAGACAGGTCCATTTTTATGGATGATAATGCTCGTCCTCATCGTGCCGTCGCAGTATCCGCATATATGGAGGAGGTTGGGATTCCTCGATTGGATTGGCCAGCGAGGAGTCCCGACCTCAACCTTATAGAGCATCTATGGGACGTCCTAAAACGCCGGGTACGCGCTGTAACTCCAGCTCCACAAAATCTCACAGAGTTAAAAATTGTGATTCAAGCTGAATGGGAACTGATACCACAATAAACCATAAGAAACCTGATGAGAGTATGAGAAAAAGAATGGCAGCTGTCATAACTGCGAGAGGTGGTCATACTCGATTATGATTTTTGGGTAGGTTCATTTAAAAAAGATTAATTAAAAAAATAATTTTAGTTTAATTTGTCACTTCATACTCATTAAAATTACTTAATAAATTGGTTTTTCATTTTTTTATTCAATTTACCTCAGATTTCTACTTGTGATAATTAAAAAATGTAGAAATTCGATTATAATATGTTGAAACATCATAATTAATAATTATTGAAACATTATTAACTTCAAAATATATTGATAACCAATTAAGTTTTAAGTGCTCGTTTTTTTTGCAACATAGTGTATATCAATATCGGAGTCATTATATAACTTACAGGCGCGACATATGAAACTATTACTACCATAATTTGTTTTCCTTTGAGGTATTGAGAATACCCTTTTTTACACATCCTCTCTCGCGTCGACGTGGTACATGATAACAAATATTTTGTAATAGTGCGGGGGCATCCACGAGATTGTTCACCAATTTATACAAAAATATAGTATCATTGACCTCGCGACGATTACTCAAAGACGACATTCCATAATGCGATAGGGCCTTTTCGTAGCTGTCAAGCATCCTGCCCATCCTAAAATCTAGTGTTTTTACAAACTTCCTTTGCAGTCGCTCTATTCTGTCACTGTGAATAATAATATACTAGATTCACCCGCGGAGATTTTATATTGGTTGACGTTTACAGTTACTGCTCTGCTCCTTTGGGTCATGGCGTCATGTTACATAGCCTATAACCTTCCTCTATAAGCCGGCTATTTAACTTAATTTTATCTTTTAAATTAGACTCAGCTAGACCTGAGTTCCTGTGTTTAGCGTGTTCTAACATACATATACAAACTTGCAAATTTCAGGTGAACGCAGCGACGCCGGCCGTCCCTGAAGTAGTGGAGGCGCCTCAAATACCTGCGCCCGCCCCCGCCCCCGTTCCTCTCTTGTGGCAGCAGCAGCGACAAGGTATGTTCAGAACTGTTTATTGTACGGAGGGGTAGACAGTCGGTTTGTGTAGCGGTTTTCTTAATGTTACAAGATTTATCCTGAAGGATTTCCGCACATATAATACTAATATTATAGATAGGATTAGAATTAGGATAGAAGTCTAAAAATAAACCACATTGTCTACCTACAGGCCCCATGGTATCCAGTGCATAGGCGTAGCAAAAGGGATCTGGGGTCTAGCTCACCATACAATTAAACTGAATCACTTATTTAAAACAATATACACAAAAAAAATCCTCTTCATCCAGGATAACACATAGGTACAACCAATAACATTTAACTAGCTTTCAGCCCCCGGCTTCGCCCGATGAAATAAAATTTAGCCTTTGTCACTCAGGGATATCGCAGCTTTCTATTCGTTAATTTTTTTTTTATAATCGATTCAGTAGTTTGATTGAAAGATCTAAACTTACAAACGTTACTTTATAATATTAGTACATATCTAACCTAACAAGATCTGTTGTAATATTTGGGTTATATGAACTGCATTATTTTACCTCTGGGACATGAATTTAGCTTCCTAACATTAAAATAAAATTACAAATCAGCCCAGTAGTTTTCGAATTTACTTCTTATAAACTATCAGTATAATAATCAGTGCCTTTTTCCTTCAGTAGTGCTGGACTCGACCATCCTGGGCGTTCTGCCGGGCCCCGACATGATGCGCGGGCGCCGCGTGCTGGGCCCGCACGACGCACCGCCTACCTACGCCGCGCTGCCGGTCGATCCCCTCGTGGTGAACTTCGAGGAAGGTATGCGTCTCTACTGAACCGAGCCTTACCCGTGCATGCCGCTCTGTCCATGCCCCTATTGTCGGAACGTCTGATTGTGCGATTTGGGCGGCTTGCGGGATTCAACGCGGGCTGTGGGTGGCTGAGTTTTTTTCCCGGGTGTTTCGTCACTTGTCTGTGCTAGGTTTTTGGTGATGAAAGTAAGTGGTAATTGAATGGGTAATTTTGTTAAATGCAGTCGCTGGTTTGGTTGGTTCAAGTCTTATAAAAAATCGGGCCAATCGCATGCGACTATTTTTCTCAGTGCTCTATCGCTAATGTACGGAGTTTACTGTACATACATACACTTTCACGCCTGTTTCCCAAAGGGGTAGGCAGAGAGTGCAGCGCCACTTCTCTCGATCTTTGCAAACTTCTTTTGCTTCATCCACATCCATACATCGTTTTATACATGCATACTGCCTCATGAAATGTAAGCATCGGTATAGTAGGAATTTTCAGGTAGAACGTTAAGACTCCATCACCACGTATCATAATTTACATCATAACCCAGTAGTAAATATCTATAGTAAATACCTGCTTAAAGAGATGCGGCAATACAATCGCTGTTTAAAAATTCAGTATCCCTTTTTTATTTCATGGAATATGAATAGTGCATGCAATATGGACCCCACATTTTCAAAATTACCTATTCAATTATGTAAAGTCAATGGCTACCACTTGAATCTAGATTTAAATTGATCTAGAAGTAAACAAGTGATAAGTACAACTTGATTTTTTTATGTTACAAAAAAAAACTCAGCTCCTATTAAGCCGTTAATATAATTTACACCAAATATTGGTTGATATGTCTGTTGTAATGTCAACACTCAGTTCATAGTGTGAAGGGTTGTAGCTTTTTATACATTTTATGGCTATGACTTCGATTTAATGCGCTACGGAATTCTGACTATAAAACAGATCAAGAACTGCCATGTTTTATAGTTAGGCCAATTAGGTCCCCTTAATATTTTTTTGTAGTAATTATATTATTATAATAATAAATATTCTGATAATACAATGATTACTAAAAAATAAGTATCCGAGGGGTTAGCATATATTTTGACAGCGACACTTTCGTTTCGGTCGAATGGCCTTGAACAGGCCAAAACGTTCATGTCCAACAAGGACCGGCCAGAGATAGCCCGGGGCCGAGAGGTCCGGCCCAACAATGTGCGGGAAAATTCCGTGTACTTGTCTTTGTCCGGGCAAGCAAATTGCTCGGCATTCTTGTGCAGGACATGCCCGGTCCGAGAATGTCCGGCCCAACAATGTGCGGGCAAATTCTGTGTACTTGTCTTTGCCCGGCATAGCAAATTTGCACGCACATTGTTGGGCCGGACCTCTCGGCCCCGGGCTATCTCTGGCCGGTCCTTGTTGGACATGAACGTTTTGGCCTGTTCAAGGCCATTCGACCGAAACGAAAGTGTCGCTGTCAAAATATATGCTAACCCAGCTGGGGCTTATTCCGTTGCAAAAGAAGTCGAGATTCGCTTCTATTTATGACAAATTTCACATATGGACTGAGTGCCAGTTGTAAAATGACCTATTTAGTATAGAATAAATAATAATCGAAGTCATTTTACAAGACTCGAATGTTATATTATCATCATTTATTATTTTGTTATATAAAAAAACGCCTAAAGCAATCTAGTGCCAATTTATATGTTTAAATAGTAAAGGCTTTACTAAGAAACACGTGAGGCGGTAATTATATAAGTCATTGCTTCAAATAACATTTTTGTACCTAATTCCTTTGGGATGGACAGAGACCAAAGATATTCAAACGATGCTGGCGTATCTCTTTTTCGCATCCATTCATTCTTTCTTTGAATTTTTTTAGCTGGAAAAAAAAATTGGTATCGAAAAGTTTAAAAACAACATAAATGATGATAATATACAGAATTACAGACATAGTGCGTTAATTTATTATATTATATATAGATTATTCTTAGTACGATAAAATGAGATATGCAAGAATGAATTCACGGAACGCGATAAGCTCGGTGGCATTTCTGTTTGTTAATGCATCATTCATTGAGCTTAGGAAATTATTTTCAAAGGATATGTCGATCATATTTTCTTATATATTACACAATATGATCCCTCATAGCTTTTGTATAATTATTGATTACGATTCCCGTGTTTTTTTTTAAACCGTTTAATATATCTAATGGATAGTTATTTGTTAGCGAATGAGATTATAATATGTACTCATAGATAGTGGAATTTTTTATCTTTTAAGTTGTTAATTGTGGGCAGAGTTTCGTGCCAACTGTTCTTCGACGGTAATAAAACGAATAATTAATATTATAGGTTTTATGTATGTTAGAATTGGGGCGAAAATCGTAATGGGTTGAGCCATTTTTTTAATTTCCAATATTTGACCGTTTGCTTTATGGGTAGGATTAATAACCTAACTAACCCAGACCGAAATAGTGAAAAATCAATTCAGTTTTTACGGCTGTTTAATTCAGAACTTTTGGTATTATTGATAAGTTACTCGTGCAAGAAAAAAAGCAAAACGTGTTTTTTAAGTGGCGAGTACCGGCCTCTATGTTCTTCGCCCCGATTTCCGACGACATTATTTTACGAATAAAAAATATGGGATAGTAATTCAACATTCTTGCATACCTCAAAATATAGAGGAAAGAAAATTTATTTTGGAGTTTATTATTATATATATCTATGTTTTTATTTGTTTAAAGCGCAAGGGAAGTGTTTGCCATGTTTAGGGATTTTTTTCTCTTTGTGAGGTTATAATAGGCTTTGGGTTGAGGTGTTTCAAGTTCTGATAGGGTGTCGTTGTATGTGAATTCGGCAATTATTTAACAGAGGTTTTTTTGTGATTTATTTTTGGTTCTCTGTGCCAATTCATGTACCCGTTAGTACGAGGAGACCTATCGAGTGCTGCATTAATAAAAAAAAACAAAAAAAAATGTTTAAAGGATTATTTATTTTAATACATTTTATGAAGGTAGATAGGGTGCAATTGATTTGCAACTATATATTTACGTTTTTTGTTTACTTTAAAATGTTTTTTTAGATGAAAAAAAAAAGTTTATTTCTTTATTAGTCACATATAGTATTATTACGTAGGTTAATTCTTGGATTCAGTTTGAATTGGTATCATTTCTTTTCCTCGAACCTGAAACTTCCAGATTTACCTATAAGCGTCGTTGAACGAGTATTTAGTTATACTATGTTTGTCTCTCTGTATCATATTCAATGACAGATTTGTTAGAGAGAGACAAAATAATTATAAAAACTACATTGTTTGGTTCAAACGCGTTGTATGTTGCGTTGTGAAAAAGCAATATTAAAATTAATAAGTAGATAGTAATAACCAAATTCAAATTGAATCCAACTCTTAGTTAATAAAGAAGCGTGGGTATTTGTATTAAGTTTTATATTTATTGGCCTAGGGAGAGGCGTCTTTAGTTGTCGTTGAATATTTACTCTTGGTTTGCTCATTGGATCTATCGCTCGCTGAAATATTTCCAAAAGTGGTCGGTGCTCGACTTGGGTACTAAAAATATAACAGTAAAGTAAGGTTCTCTTATTTATTTTACTGATATACTTTTATTATGATAATGCTGAATTCAGTAACATAATACTAACGCGTTCTTAGGCTTTGTTCGAGCTTTTTCACTGAGTTTAGCAAGCCTACAATTAACGAGGCATGAGACAAGTCTTGCGCATATCTTAGTTAAATAATGAAAGCTTAGAATTTTAGTAGGCTATGTTTCTTCAAGCTATTCTCTAAAGGAAACTAGTATATAACTTCTAATTATTTTGTGGAAACATAATTATTGTAACTAATATTACAAAACTAGGTGTGTCGAGGTTGTAGTCCTTGTTTGTTATAGTACTAATATAGGAAAAACATTAAAAATAAAAATATATATACAACCAATTTAATATTACTCTTTAAATATAGGAAACAAAAAAAAAAGAAAATATTGCTTTACGCCTTGTCTTACATATACTTACATATAGTCCTTAGTATATTGAGAGGAGAGTAGATGCGGTTATTATTCAACTGCCCACCGCATGTTCCCATTATATTATCTTATATTAAACTTGCACCATAAAATTTTAGATAGAGCTAACAAAATTAATCAAATAAAGATGTAGCTTAAACGGCCGCCATCTTTGTTAAAATGGCGTCTTCTGCATATTACGCCTAAGGAACGTATTAAAAGAAAAAAATAATCGCTTAGCGGTTTGGGGGAATCATAAATATAAGTAACAAACACTTCTGTATCTATTTTAAAAATTAATTGTATTTTAATTGACGGCATTGAGTGAAAAGAGTTCCTATATTTATTACAATATGTACGAGGATTATACAGTTTTATTATTTATTTGATCGTCGCGTTTTGGTTCACAGTTGCTAGTCATTTATTTATGGGGAGAAAAAAATAAAAAATATAAAAAATTAAATTGTCCCGTTGAACTACATTGATAAAAAGTGTCTGTTGACGCGATTTTAACATACAACCCGGCTATTTAAAATGGCGGCGTTTATTTTAACCTCACGCTTACACAATATACTGTGCGATCGAGAGGCAAACAGAAGTGCCGCCATTTTTAATGACATTCTTGAATTAATCGGGTAATATTTTTAGTTGGACAACGTTTCGTAACTGAGCTGCCGTCTTCCGTTTTTCACTTTGTAATATTATACAAGTCCATTATTAAATACGAGACACCTAAATTGACTGATATTTTTTTAAATCCGTTTGTCCGTTACGCTCGAGGTGTGTCTCTAGTCACGCGCAGGCAATGCAGTATATTGAGCCGCCTCTTTTTATTTTTAATAGAAAAATAATAGGTACCTTAGTTTGTAACGGTTTCGTGTAAAAATAATGAATTTTAAAGCAAACTTAAAACTAGATAGATGGAAAATGTGTCGCACTTTACGTCGGCAGTGCTACATGCATTATTACGTATCGCCAAGAATTTTTTGACATTTTGCTTCTCGCATACAGAATTTAATGTTTGACCGAGAGTGTAATAGAAAAAGAAATAGTACTTTGGTTCTAATAAATATTTGAGTTTTGTTTATTTGAGATATTGTAGCACTGTTCAGTACTGTGGGCATAATAATAATAAAAAAAAAAGTAAAATCGGCATGTTTTTTGTGTAAATTTCTATCGTCTTAATTTAACTACTAGGTAGATATATAAAATATGAGCTACTTTTTATCAGGTAGTTTGACGTAAGCAACATTAGTGCCTAAAACTAGACAGACAAACCGCGGGGTTTTTACATGACAAAATGTATATTGGAGATTTAATGTAGATTCTAGTTAAAATGTCTTTAACAATAGAAATGGGAAGTTTAAATTTTAGTACAAAATTAAATCGAACTTATTTTTCTTATTTTTTTTATTATTTAATTAAATTACTGTTTGAAATTAGTAATTTATTAAAAGAAATACAATATCCAATTAGCGTACTAAATTTTTATAGCAGCTTACATATTTATTAGTCTTTATTAAAAATTTTCACTCTAGCCTAAGGTTAAAAAAGTAAACTGAAATTTATGTTAATATTTAAAGAACACCATATATTATTTACATGGAGAAATAAATTCTATACATTATTGTTGCAGTTTTGATGTATTTTGTTTCCAATTTTGTTTAGAATTATGCAGTTTTGTTGTGTAATTTAATGAATTGTATGATGGACTGGATTGTAAGATATCATCTAGGGAGATTAAACCTCGAACTCATATCTAATGTGTCAAGTTGACGTATTTATTGGGAAGTAGATGATATAGAAGGTTAGGATGGTATACGGATGGCGTTTATACTTATCACTTTGTTTTACTTTAAATTGTGACATTGGGACTTTTGATAGGAAAGTGGAAGTCAAAGTGTCCCACACAATGTTGTTTATATTGTATTTATTGGTTTTCCTTAATGCGTATATTAGGTTTGTTTGTTGTTTGATAATTAACTCGGGGTTGTTACGTTAGTGTTATTATTGTTGTCTTGTCACGCGGGCTACGGACCGCCTCACGTCCCCGTTTTGGCTTGTTAACGAAAATTTGTTTTCTCGACGAAATAAACATGTTTCATAATATGATTTTTGTAATTATTTTTGACACCCGCCAGCCCGCGTTCGTCGTCTTGCTGGGCGAGCATGACCCGCGACATTTAGTCTACCGCCAGAAGAATAATAGAAAGATCAGGAGATAATGTCCCATAGAGACTAAGTGTCGCATCGCGGTCACACATACTGTGGGACATTATCTCTTTCTAACAGTTGTCTTTCTTATGACGGTATGCACGTCATGCTCGCGCAGCTGGTTCTCAAGAACACACTTACCACCGATCGCATGCACCAAAATTAATTACGAAAATCATTATATGATTTCAATTTGCCAGTTCAATTTAATGAGCGATCGTTTGTGTGTTCTTGCAGAATCAGATAACGAAAGTGCGCCGTCCTCGACTCCCACTAAACATACGTCGCCGGACGCGACTAAGAAGTCTCACGAGTTACTTCTCTTGGAGAAGATACAAGCTGAGGCTGCGGCGTATTACCACTATGAAGATCTCCCGCCCGCAGACACGCATCGCAGGATCGTGCGGACAAGTCTCAACAACAAGTACGATAAGATGTCCCTCGACGAGATTGCAGGCAGGAAACAGAGCATAGAACTACGCACCAGTCTAGACTTCAAAATACTCTCCCTCGATGAAATCAGGGCTAGGAAAAAAGTTAATAACGACGCGATAGTTCAAAGCAAACCTATTACTTTAAATTTAAATAGGAAGAGGAAGTTGTCCACTCACGAATCCATCACGGATTCTGGTAAAGTTATAAAAGTAGTTCGAAGCAATTCCGTTGTATATAAAAAAGTAGATAATAGCGTGGTTCCCGTACTTAATCTGAGTAAAGACGATTCTATGGAATCTGAACCAGTCAATAGAAAGAGAACTTATTCCGAACAAAGCGATGTTTTAGAAATTAACGATAATGAACTGGACGATAGTATACAGTTCAAACGTGTTCACGTAGCTGAGAGAACACGTAAACCTACTCTCGTTAGGACAAAGTCTAAAGTTAGTGATGATGATATCAAAGAAGTGACAGATTCAAATAAAAGTGATGAATCAGATTCTGAAGTGCAAATAGTAGATGACCCAAGTGATATTACTAAAATTAATGATATTAATAGTGATATTATAGACTTAGATGCCCCCAATACATCAACTATAGATATTGTTGATTTAAGTTTAGATATAGATGAAAGTGGGGTTGTGTCAGATTTAAATAGTTCTAATGTCCCAGATATAGTTGCTAGTTGTGTTGGGATAAATAATACTATTAATGTAGATTCAGCTGATGAAGAGGCTATTCTAAATGATGATGAAATTTTATGATTAAGTACAGGAATTGTTAGGATGTTATTGCTTTAGAATTATTTTGGTTGTTTGTCAGAGTAGGAAATATAATTGTTAAGAACTTAAGTACAAAATATTTACACCAAAATGTCTTAATAGGCTATGTATGTATACCTACTATAAGTTAGTGTAGGGATTTTGTGCTTTTTTAAATACTTAATAACTTCCCTGTCCATATGAATTTAAAGAAAAATAATCCATTATTAAAAGAACTATAACGCTAGTATTTTTCCCAGTAATTATTTTAATAAATAAATTTATCTATTATTAGGAAAAAAATGAACGAAAAATCACAATAATTCGTAATTTAGTCAAATATATTTTTGCACATGTATTTTTTTGTCAATAATTTGGACAGAGAAGTCGTTAATGTAACATTTTTGTATGTAGGTAGTTAACAATATTCTGGACCAACTTTTTTTTATATTCTTAACAATTTTTAAAGCAATTTTACAAAGACTTATTTAGTATTTTTAGTCATTGTCCCTTTTGTAATAAATAGGTAAGTCTTCAAGGAGAGATGAAAATTGTCTTTTTTGTATATATTGGTCCATATTTTATCTTGTTTTCCACTTTTGTAAGTAAAATTTACAGTGGTTTAGTAGGTTTAGTAAAATAAAAGCAATGTTAATTAGTTTAGTAATGAATGAGACTAGAGATTAAAAATGAAAAGCAATTCTGGAATCATATTTTAACTGGAGTATAAAAACAGCAATAAAAAGTTCTTCCTTTGTCGGGCCATTGTCATATATTTTTGGCTCCTATGAATCGTGGTGAGGTCTACAAATATAAATGATTTTTGTGGATTATTTGTACTTAATTAAAAGTTCGAATATTATTGTAAAAGTAAAATTCCGAACTTTAAATTTTTTAATCTAATATGAAAGTGGAGACTGGAAAATGCGGCCGTTGGTAGTTGTTTATGTCATTGTTTAATTGTCCCAGTATACATAATTTGCCATTTTGTTGACACATCTTTGATTGGATTGGTTTGTCGATCTTCGATCATTCCTTTTTTGTTGAAGAGTTTAAAATTGGTTTGTTAATTCCTTAATAGAAATGTTTATTTTAAGCAAAATAGTAGTACAAAGTAGTGTACAAATTAATTAGAATTTGCTGCGTTTTTCCAGTATCATCTTTCATTAGCATCACATACAAAAAATATCAAAAAAGCACGATAAATAAAAAAATAATAATGAATTGAAATCTTTATTTTGTTTCTAACATCATATGTCTTATTAAATATCCGTTTGGTAACTTTGCTCCTACCTGGGGTATGTACTGAATTGGATACCTAGCTAGATAGGATAATAAAAGTGGTTTCTTTTATAGCGCTCGAGGATAATTTAACTTCCTATTAGTGAAAGAATTTTCAAAATCGGTTCAGTAGATCCAGAGATTACCCCCTACAACCTCACAAACTTTACCTCTTTATAATAGTACTAGCTGTTTCCCACGACGTACGTGACTATTTCAGAATGTTGGCAAACATACACTTCATACATAGCTTTTGTCATGTTCACCTCTGCTCACCCCGTTCCCGTCGTCATGCCGTGATGGTATATAGCCTATGTTACTCAGGGATAATGTGAGTTTATTCGTAACAAACATACAAAAATACAAATCTTTCCTCTTTATAATATTAGTATAGATTTAAGACATGGGTTTTTTAACAAGTGGGATCGATGAGGACTTTTAATTATAACCTTTGTAACGATGCAATACAACCTTTTTTGAGATATATAATTATGCGAAAGCGTATTTGTTACGAGTACTTTAACCTTGAATATTTATTTTTGCACAGTGTAATAGATTTGACATTCCATATTACGTCTATTTAAAGAAGTGACACATCTAGGCCCATTAAGTGCAGCAACAGGCTTGCCACCTGTTATGTTCAACATGGACAACTGACGTCAAGTGGACACTGTTACAGTGTTTCTGGCCACACCACAAGGTATAAAAAGGCCGTAAAGGTGTGTAAAGTTCAGCTCTAATTTTTCGAAGTTAAAATGACCGGATTCAACCCAGTATAGTTTTTCTGAAGCTAACTTTGCCGGTGTGAATGTAGGGTATTGAGGGTATTGTCTAAGGTGTAAAGAATGTATACCATGCAGATCAAAATTTTCATTATTTATTACAGGCAAAATTACATAAAAAATAAATGGAAAAACTTACACAGTGGTGACATATTTTTATATTTGCGTTCCCTCACTCACTGGACGCCGACTGCACGCGGACTGCGCAGTTTCAATGCAGTTATAACAACTGCACATAAACTGCATTCAAATTGCAATTTTGCAGCTAGATTGCAGTTCAAATGCAGATCGTATGACATAATAATTAAAATATTCATAGAATAAATCACGACTGTGTAGGCCTGTTGGTCTGAAAATATTGCATAGATAAGTACATATTTGTATTTTCTAATGGTATCGTTCAAACTTATTAAACAATATTAAAATTATCTAAATAAAAAAAATGAGATCGATTTGAATTACTTAAATAACACGAACAGTTAAATAATGCTTACAATAAAAGAAATTCACAATATTTACATTATTTTTAGAGCAGTTGATCAGACTGAGTGTGCAACTCTTTTCTGCAATATAATAATTTTCACATTGATCATACATTTCCTATTACAATCCCTTTTGTTCTAATGTTTGAACAAGTACCATTTAAAGAGAAATATGTATTTATTTACAAAAGCTTTTTTTAAATATTATTTTCACAGTTTGCAATTTTAACGTAAGTTTTCACAATAACCTTAGTCGATTATGTAGATGGCAGCTTTATAAACAGAAACTTTTTTCGCAAATTAAAAATAAAACTTTTTGACAATAGATTATATTCAGTTTGTCCACCTAAGATTTTATAAGACTATGCGTGGCCCATCTGAGCGTGGCCCATCTGAGCGTGGCCCATCGTCTTACAAATTCTTAGGTTGCCAGTTGCCACCATCCACATAATTTTAATAAAAAATACACTAACATTTTACAACAATTTATACAGTGAATATCTATCTAAATATTATTTTTAATAAAATAAATTCGACATAGTTGAATGTTCAAAATAATTTTTTAAATTTTTATTTCATTTATTTACTAAATTTGTCGTAGAAAATGATATTTTAGGGATCTTGAATTCCATTATTTTTTCTAATATTACAAGAGCTTTTTCGACTTTATTTAAAAAATATGTTAAAATGTATACGTAACTCATGAACCTATAAATCTTAAAAAAGTAATAAATACTTAGTTGACATTTGAGCCTATCTTTGTGGTATATTCAGTTGTGGACACTACAAGATATGTATTTTTGTTAATATTACTTAAATGATTTGTACAAAATACTTAACTACTGTACTGATGTGTCACGTAGAAATAATAGAAAATACTATAGTCACAAATATAAAATAGTAGGGGGTAGTATTGAATGAAGTCCATGGATGGTTTTTTAAAGCTGGGATCCCACGACCCGTTTTTTGGGAACCGTAGCATCCCTGATCCGTCGGGAGTTCAAAGGTCGCTCAGCATATCAGTTGCATTATTTGCTATATAAAGGCGCAGACGTGGCAACTTCAGTCGTGGGACCCCAGCTTAAAAGAGCTTGGCGGTGAGCGGGGAAATATTGATTTGTTTTGTTTTCCTATTGCCTCGCAATTCGATTGGTTGATTTTTCCTTGCTTCCTCGCACAACTCTGGTGGAAAACCAGCCTAAAAGTAGATACTTACCTATCAAATACAAATTGTGTTACTTTTCAAACTATAAGGTTCTCTAATCAATTCAATTCACCTCTAAGTTTAGATCAAGTTTATGGGGAGATATAAGCGTTATATACAGGACCCGGCAAAAAATAATACCCATCGGCATTTAGAAAGAGACTTCGGTTTTGTAAAGACCGATGAGTATCATCTCTGGCCTAATACTGTAAATAATTGTGCGAATAATTAGGAAACTGTGCAAAATTGACAATATTTTGGCTCAACGTTTCCACACCATCATAGAAAACAACAGCTAGAGTCTACAATTTTGATCTGTACATTTAGATATCTATTCTGTTTTGCCACTACAATTTCACTGATCAGTCACTAAATGTTCACTGACGTCACTGAATAGGTCACACAAGCAACATTTAGTGCCACCAGGGTCACTGTAGTCGCGACCAGTATTGTTGCGTGGAGTCTTGGCCTGGAACTGCTAATGGTACAGAAACTCCGGCGCCCAGGAGACCTCCTAATTCTGGAAATATATATTATGATGTTATCAGCTTGCTTTGGCCTGTTTAAGATAACGCGTGCTAACTAGATTGCCACACAAGAACGCATCACTTGTCACTAACCATTTGTTCGGTATTAAGCAATGACGTACTATAAGTAGACACGTTATACCCATACTAAATGCAGATAATAAACAGCTTGAACAATACTATAGCTACCTATTAATTACTTACGTTTATATATTCAAGCGATGAAAGGGATAGAGAAACAGCTCAATACCGAAATCCATTAGTTAAAAAGAGATAAATATATGTTTTAAGTTGCGACACGTCATCGACGCGTGACCTTCTCCGGAGGAACTAGGGGAAGATTGTCTAGTCTAAATGGAACACTCAATATTTTACTTAGAAATATTTTCGGAATAATAAAATATACAATATGTAATTTAAAAACTTTTATTTTACTAATAAATATAATGTAATAATCAATGACTTTACAACAAATAGACCATTTGTCTTTCAATCACGCTCAAACGGCTGAACAGTTCTAAATGAAATTTAGCATAGAGGTAGATTATGGCTTGGTATAGGATATTAGTATGCTCCTTATTTATGTATTATGTAGTATAATTTAAAATTAAGTCTTTAAATTTTTTTTTATTTTTTTTTATTCTGGACAACAAACAACTATACCTACAACTAAAAAAATAACTGTCATATAGTCAGTGACGTTTGTTTATACAAACGTATTGTTTATACATACATTCGAAACAGGATATTTTTATGCAAATTCCAAAAAATATAGAAATAACAAATAATCCAAAAAAAAGTTTACTACAATTAACTACTATTTAGAATGTTACAGATATTTTTCCTAAATATATACAAAGAATGTGAAAATATGTCCACTTCGCAAAACTGCTGGTTGTATCGTTGCACCATACGTCTAAATCTTAGAGTAAAAACTTGGCAAACAATCATATTCTCGTCTTTGGGTTCTGATTATCTCTATCCATTTTTCTCTTATTAATCCGCTTCTAGGGAGACTAAAAGATAAATAAATACAATAAGATCATAATACTATACATACAACAATAATATAATATATAAATTTATAATATTGTAAATATAATTATGTATATACATTTTCCGTACATTTAATAAAATATATATTTTTTTAAATAGGTTCATGTAATTTATTGACAGGTCCGATATTACCAACCATCCCCATAATCAGTCGCTGAGTCTGTCGCGGCCATTTCGTTTTGTCTTCTCTATCACTCTCATACAAAATGCATCGTTCGTCTCGCTCAGGCAAGCGGCGAACTGGCAACAGCGCATTATTATTAATAAAATATTGTTATGTCCATAATTATAAAATTTCTGTACTTACCAATGAAATGAGATATCATTTCTATCCTTTACAGTTGCAGTATAATTTCTGCAAAAGCGGAACACACAAGATGTCATTTTTCTTGATGTTTTTGCGGATTATTCTACTCAAGAGAGACATGTACACTAGTCGTAGGATTGTGCGTGACTGTGCGCGACCAAATTTATAGTGGGACACTTACCTCTCATTTGCCTTGCTATAGCTTGAGCGTTAATCACGCATCTACCTCAGTTTATATAGTATATCATTGGTATTAAGAGTGTAGTGTACCGCGTCCGTGTCCATACAAACGGAGAAAACGTTTTACTACCCCTAAATATCATTTAATTTTAACGATTTTGTAATATGTTACTGACATAATGAAAAACTACGTATGTATTTTTTCCTTTTTTCAAAATTCGTAATAGGTCAAAAGTTATAAGCCCCTCAAATCTCGTTTTTTTTTGTTCATAACTTGCTCGTAATAAACCGTCTGTATTTGAGAAACAAAGCAAAATTTCAAAAAAAGCAAAACGTACGTACGTAGATTATAAACTGCTAAAACGTTTAACACCAAAATTATAAGGTTTCGTTATAGTTTAGTAGGTGTAAATCGTTTTCCCCCAAAACGCAATTTTCAACGAAGAACATACCTACGAACACTCACGAGCTGCAGTGTTCTCTGTCGCACTGATGCCCGTGGGAAGAATATGATTTTCTAAATACCTATTTCGCTGCGTACGCAGAGCTACACGATCCTCTTAAAAGTTTGTTTGCCATTTCGCGCCAAAACGGAGCAACCGAATGACGGGATTTTTTGCACAGACATAGTTGGAGGGCTGAAGAGTGACATGCATAGGCTCTTTTTAATTGCACATTAGAAATAAAAATAAAATGCACATCAAATAATTTATTGAAAGTACATACGACGCCCTGTACGACCTTTCACGTAGGGGTAGTGCAATACGATAATAATATAACCTACCTACGTATTTTGCTGTGCAATCAGTGATTTTGATGGGAAATGGATATTTCTTTTTATTTGCAGTTAAATACTACCCTTTTTATCCCAGGGAAATAATCTCACTATCAGTAAGAGGAAACCAAGATATTCTAGAATTCCCATGGGAGTCAAGAGGCAAAAACATATTCTAGTCTGTGCTAAGTGGCCGGAGTGAGGCTTTCAAGGAAAATTAGAGTTTGTAGGTATGTTTAGTCCGATATGAAAAAATATTTATTGAGGTTAGGTATAGCATCACTCTACGACCCAAAGGATCATAAAAGTCAACCAATCAAATGTTTGGCTACCCGCTAGTTAGAAAAATATTCCTCACCAGTTGCAGGAGAAGCAGGTTCATGATAATGATGGTAATGATGAGGTCTGTAATGATCGTATCTAGCACCGTAGCCTGCCGCCTCGCCCGCCTCACACAAGGTTGTGGTATCCACACCCATACTGCCGTAACCCATTGGAGTCAGGGGGCTGAAATGTTTAAAGTGAGAGTGTTTAAAATAGTAAACAAGTGCGTGGAAATAGGGTTCCGTAAATAAAACGCGAAATAATTTTCATTGAGAGTATTATACCTGATTATTTTCATATTTTTATAACTTTTAGGGGGTAAAATGGGGTGTAAATATTGTATTCTTAATAAAATGCGTACGAAGTCGCGGGCAAATGTTAGTTTAATTATATAATGGCAAAAGACAAAAAGTTTTATATTCAAGTTTGCATAATGATACTGGACACTTGCGTTTCCTGTAAGTACCTACATTATTTAAAAAAAAGAAAAGAAAAATAAATTGAAAAACAAAAATCGCGCATAGTTGCTGTCTTTAAAAAGGAAGGAGGAGGTATGTATGTTCCCCAATTACTTGAAGACACCTGGACCTATTTGAAAATATTTTTTTTGCTTGAAAGGGTGGTCATCAGGTCAGGATCTGATGATGGGATCCTGGAGAAATCGAGAACTCTTCAAATTTAATAGGCACACTTTTTTTGAAGTCGGTAGATACACTTTTATTTTAAGGCATATTTTATCTGAAGTTTCAATTTATGGGACTACGGCAAATGACTAGCTACTCAAAATGTCGTCTAGTTAGTGATAGTGAATATTTGATGACGCCACCGGAATTAATTTAGGTATTTTTTATTTCCTTCGTAGGTGTATTATAAAACACTATGCATCACTCGGGAGAAAATGAGATTCCCAACTCGTCTGTATAATTAACTACCTACATACTCGTAAAGGTCCCCAGCGCGTCGCCGTAAGGTCCACCGAAACCGACCACAGACTTGTCCAATTCTTGTAACGAACGGTGCGCCTAGAATGGGAAATTTTCGGTGCGATGCCGGACCAATGTGTACTTTAGTAATCGGCGGTTTTCATGTGGAACAATCTACTATTGTTGGAATCATCGCTATACAGAATCTTTTTGATTTGTCATAAAAAAAGCAAAATACTTAAGTCCGTTTGCCTGCTCTTGTCTTATTAACCAACCCCCGACGCAAATAGCAAAAAGTGTGTCTGTCTGTGGCATCGTAGCTCCTAAACGGAAATGTGACTTCAAGAAAATCTGTTCAGCCGTTTGAAGATCATCAGCTCTTTTCTAGTTGTTGAAGGGATGTGAACAACTTCTGGTTTGATCGATTCAAAGTTTAGTATCCTGTGATTTCAATGATATTACAATAAAATGGTAACATTGACCTGATACTGCAGCATCATCTGGAATCAGCAGGATACCCAACTCCTCACGAACTTCGAAGTTTTTATTATTTTATTTGGTAAACACACTTTGCATGTCTTTTATTGTTAATTTTTTAAATAACTGTTTAAAAAATATGAATCTTAGTTCTGCAAGTGTAATTATTGAGACTTAAAGGACAACTCATTTAAACATAAATTGTTTACTAAAAAAAATACAAGAAAAAGGGATCTTACCTGTAAGCATCCACATTTATCGGTGGCTGGTACGGCGTGTGCGGCTGTGGCTGTGTCGGGGCGGGGGCGGGGTACGTCGGCACACACTCCGGACTGCGTCGCTGCTGACTCCGGACCTTCTCCTCTCTCCGCCACTTTGCGCGACGATTCGAGAACCACACCTTAAGTTCGCGTTGGGTTAAAAATATCTAGCGCTTAGTGCGCTTCCTAACAGAACTTCTGAATTCATTATTCATGAAAGCCAGGGTTACTCCCAAAACCGTGATACGGTCCCAGGGTACCCAGCGGAAGACTAATTCTTCCTTTATCCTATGTAGATATTTTTTGCATCTATCTATTTGCCTTTCCAACTTCCTATAGTGACTATAAGGCCTAATTCCAATGTGTAGATAACTAATTGCAACTAATCTAATGAAGAAAATCCCATTGACAAAATTCGCTATACCTATTTAGATTTTAATTATCTAAAAAGTCTTGCCAAGAGAAATTGGTAATATTAAAATTAAAATTAAAATTTCTATTGCACTAAAAATGTTTTTTTTTCAAGACACCTTTTTAGAGTCTGAAGCAATAATCTCGAAAGTTACTTTATTTTATTATTATTTTTTTCTAAAAATAGGTGATTTGTGTGATTTAATTACGGTACCTCTGTCTAAAGTTTTTGTACTTTTTAAGTCTGTTTTTATCCCAAGGTATAGGTAACAACTGCGCCTTTGTGAAATCTATATCAGTTTTCAACAGGATAAAGTCATGTTATACAAAAAAACATACGTGTGAGAAAAGGGGAGCCCGGAGCATACCTAATAATTTTTATTTTCGAGTCGACTAATATTGCATTACAGCCAGATGGAAGGCGTGAATATAAGGTGTCTAGTTACGTTCCTTAGGTACACGACAGGACGCGACAAATTTATTAATAAAAAAATTGACTAGCTCATGTGTTCCCTTCATTTCGACAAGTAAAATTCTAACTAAAAAACAAATAATGCTATACAAAAGTGTGCTTGATTGTTTGTTTGTTTGTATAATGCTACGTCTTTATTAATAATTTTTGTTAATAAAAAAAATCCACGGTCGAATCCGGTGTGGAAATCTAGTATTTTTTTAGTATACCTACAATACCATAGATTAAATAATTATATTATTATCAATCAAAAGCTTTTCTTTGCAGTAGGGTAAAAAATGTGGATATACTAATAGATGGATTTTAATTAAATATTATTATTTTCTTTTATTCGGTTCGGCCGACCGTATGATATGGGATTGAACACAGACCACACATTAGCGAAGTAAATCATACGATTTACATCACTTTCAATTCACTCACACACATAGACACACAAGATTCGATCAGTGGTGGATGTGTGTGTGTGTGACAGATCATTCTGGCAATCGAAATCAACCACAAATACGACTATTTGAAAACGGATGGCGGACCGTGCGTACAAGAATTGGCCGAGTCTGTGGTCGATTTCGGTGTACCGTATGGCGGCGCGCCGGCGATTGGACGAATGAGTGGGCATCTTAAGACAAAAATTAAATAATTACCTGTATTCTAGCTTCAGGCAGACCTATTTTGGCAGCAAGTCTTTCTCGAGCAAACACGTCGGGATAATGTGTACGTTCAAATTCTGAAATTAATATCAATATATTTATCTATGTTTCATCACGCCTTTTATCCCGAGAAGGGTAATCAGAGACAATCGAATGCCATTTGCTACGATCCTGACATACTTCTTTTGCTTCTTTTATATTCATCATACCTTTCATACATACATACAACTAATATTATAAATTGTATTTACTTTCGGTTACCCATTTCACAAAATTACTCCGTACATATTTACCACATAAGGTAAGATGTTACATATAAAAAAAATTACCCACCTCTTTCCAAACTATCAATTTGATCGTTAGTAAAAGAAGTCCTATTTCTCTGCAGTTTTCTCTTCAGTCTAAGTCTTGCAGCATCATCGTCCGCTCCGCTAGAACCTGCGTTAGAGTTGTCACCAGATCCGGTCTCATCAGAATGGAGACCTTCAAGACCTTCTAGACCTTCGTCTCCTAAAAAAAATAGAATGAAGAAGGTTAAAGAAACAATGGGTTATTTTTAATTAAAAAAATATGTAGGTGGCAAGACTGAGATGCGAGAATATGGAAGAGAGAAGTAAGTTTTAGGAGAGAGAAAAAGAGAGGAGATGGAAGATTTGTGGAGTAGAGGGAGAGTTAGAACATCTGATGGTATATGTAGGACGGGAAAGGAAGATGGAAACAGCAGAGTTATTGGATGAAGAAGAAGACTAAAATGAAGAAAAGTAGATTACGCTGGTTTGGACACGTTGAATTGGAAAGATTGACTAAAAAGGTTTATATGGCTGAAGTGAAAGGAAATGCTGGCAAAGGACGACATAGATGTACTATTATTGAACATATAAAAAAATGGAAATATAAAAAGTATACACAATCGCCGAGCTTGTATGAAAGGTACGATTAATATAGAAGAAGCGAAAGAGGTATGTCAGGATCGTAACAAATGGCATTCGATTGCCCCCTCCCTGCTACCCCTCTTGGGATGAAAGGCGTGATGATAGATAGATAGGTAAATAAGGTAGAATAGTGAGCATCAATTCACATGGGCCCTCTGATCTAAGGTCTCAACAGAATTTTATCAGCTAAATGGCAAACTATCTATATTTTTGAACAATGTTTTTTGAATATGGTTGTACAACGCCGCCCGTTGGGCAACCAAAGATTTGCCTTTCAATATACCTTGGTTGTCCAACCGTGTAGAAAGGCGCTTTACTCACCAAACTTCAAAGTTCGAATTCTTGAAAAGTGAGATGCTATGAACCCTTTATAAGGTTACAGCCGTGATATTTCCTACCAGAGACAATTATATTTGATACAAATCTAGTTTTATTTACGTCGTCTCATGAAAGTTTAATGTTATTTTGTATGACAGATGTTTGATTTCAACCCTCCTTATCGCGATGACATGTTATTACTGAGACTTAATTCTATACAGGAGCGATGGTATTTTTGTATCTGTTACTGGTTGGTAATGGGGATCTTTTTTATGGTACCACAAATAATGGTACCAATGGTATCTATCATAAATAAAAAAAACCGGGCGAATTGAGTAGCACGCAGAGCATTCCGTACCATTGGAATAGTAAATAAAAGTTTTGATATTGCCTGCTTCCAAAAAATAGAAATTCTAACAATCTATTTTGATACTGTTTACTCGGTCCTAAATATTTTTTAAGAGGATGTATAGAGCTAACAGATCTGGATTTAAAACCATTTAACATGGCAATCAGTACTCATATCATTACGAAAAAAATTGGTATTACAGTTAATCGTATTTCAGACACTTGGTCTGTTCTCAAAATGTATTTTCAGAAACTTTGCCCGATAGAAAGAAATTGCAAAGTGGCCTCTAAAAAAACGTAAAATCTCAAATATCTTAGCTATTCATTAAATAATGTTGATGATATTAAGTATGAATATCTGTTGTAAGCCTGGCCTGATTTAAATTTTCTATTAATTTAATGATTTTCCATTTACGCCCTTTTATTACAAGCAGCGTAATGTCACTGCTTCTCTATCACTCCTACTAGAGAGTAGTATTTCTTACTCAATTCATCAGTGATCGCCAGTGAGTTATCGCCGAGGCGCCTTGCTAGACGGTTGAGTGTTGCGTGCAGTCCCGAAAAATATGATGGGGCCGGTGCCATCTCTTAAGGTCTTTGGCTCTATTCAGTTTCTTAAGGGGTCGTAGCCAAATGTTTATAGATAGACAAACATTTGGAAAATATGTCACTCAGCCCTGATAAACAGGTAAGTATTTTCAGAAGTGCAAATTTCATAATCCTCTGGCTTTGCAATTTGACCACTTATCAAGGCTTGAGCAAAATAGTTACAGCTTCATATCTATACTAATATTATAAAGAGGTAAAATATGTTTTTTTTGTATTTTTGTTTGTAGGTTATGAATAAACTCAAAAACTACTGAACCGATTCTAAAAATTCTTTCACTAGTAGAAAGCTACGATATCCCCGAGTGACATAGGCTATATTTTAGAGCCGGGGACGTAAAGTCTAGCTATTTATTCATTCTGCATCAAGGCTTATATATATATATTTTTAAGACACATAAACCTTTCTCACGAAATTAATTATGAAAACCTGAAAGAAAATCCATTTAGAACTTACAGCAAAAATCGCGCTTAACCAGACGTCTGTCTGTAGGTACCTACCCTTACTGCTGAACGGATTTTGTTGCTATTTTGTTGCATTTCGGGTAAAAAGTTTGCCCCAGCATGTTTTCATAGCATATGCTGTCTAATCCGTCAGAGATATAACAAAATGATTTAGTAAAGAATTGTTTAGAATAAAATGATCTACAAAAAAGTCCGCGGTAGCATATACCTATCTCTAATAGATAAGTAGTTATAAGCGTATTTATGTAGGTATTCATCTATCTATCTATCATCACGCCTTTTATCCCAAGAGGGATAGGCAGACACAATCGAATGCCATTTTCTACCTGACATACATTATTACGCTTCTTTTATATTCATCATACCTTGTGTACTTTTATTATTGCCTTCGATCAATACATTTTTTATATGTTCAATTCCTTTGACAGCATTTCCTTTCACTTCAGCCATATAAACCTTCAAATTGTTGTAAACCTAGTTAGAAAAATTACTTCCTCGCACGGTAAGCATTCAGGCGAATGAAATTCAGCCAAAAATAGTATAGGCCCCCTTTTTTAAAAAGGCCGTTTATTAGCGTTCACAAAATTGTTGCTATATGATAATACATAGAGTTCCACCGTACACAGACCGCCGCGAGCTACGTTCCGTTATCGTCACTTTCCACATGAGCGACTACGTTAACCACCCCTCATCCCCCTTTTTCCATTCCCATGTTCTCATCCCCCCATTCAACCCCTCGAGGATATAATGTTTGAACCTAATTTATACATTATTTCTTGACCGTTTTGTTTTGTGGTGATAGGTATAAATGCAATTTTTGGAAAGGATGAGTGTTTCGTTGTTTGTGTTGTTGAGTAAATTTGGTTAAGGCGCTACGAACTTATTTTGTCCATATCTCTTTAGAAAGATGTAAGCGAGGTGGAATGCTATTAAAATCGATAGGATAACCAAGGATATGATAAGATAGACCAAAATTCACGTACAAGAGACATGAGAAAAAACGATTTCTCAACAAAACCTGTCTTGCGATAATACACGAAATGGACTTCTACTTATTTTATTATGATTTGCCAATGTCAAGTATTATAGCGTTTATAGCCGATTAATCGGTATTTAAGATAGTCCCGCCGACCGTAATATGTCTTATTAGTCGTCGACTAATCACAACCATCACAGCACGGCCAGGATTAAACTGGATTCCCAATCACGTCTCAGCGGGCGCGTGCGTTATACGGCGTGACGTGGAATCCATACAAAAACCAAGTCATAGTTGTGATTAGTCTGTGATTAATAAGACGATTCGTCATATATCGGTTATAATACTTGACATTGGCAAATAATCGATTAGGTAACATTGGTAACAAGGTAACAATAAAAGAAGAAGAAACATCATCATTCACACTTCACTTTTCTCACTTTAGAGTATTATCATTTGTTAGCTGAACTATAGGTCGGTAGGTGTACTTTTCCATTCCTCGCGATATCGCCAAAGTTTATTTTCAGACAATAAATTTGAAACGCGGCTTGATAAAGCGGTTAATTTATTTGAGTTCTGATCACAATCTCTACTGAACTTAGAAACCGCTGACATCAAATAGCAATGTATCATTTTACTTAGAGAAGATTATTGTTTTTTATATAGATTAGGTACCCAGCCCGGTCTTTCTTATTTTAGCCGATTGTAGGTATTTGCCGAGTGATCAGATTTTTTTGAAATAATGTAAAAATAAAAAAATCTATGTACATTATCCGACAAACCGTACAAACAGGCTTTGTCTTCCGCTGTGTACCCTGGGGCCAGCAACGGTTCCCGGGAGCTGTAAGGTAACCCATGAAGATAAAAAACCTATGGGGTAAGCGTATCTAGAACTGCGACATCTTTCGTTTGGACTCGAAGGCCAAAAAAGACGGGTCCGCAAGGAATGTCCGGGCAAATCCTTGCACTATCTTTTGCCCGACCCAGCAATTTCCTCGGCATTCTAGTGTTGGGTATTCTCGGGCCGGGCATCCTTGGCTGGACAAGTCGTTTTTGGCCTTTTTGGTCCAGCCGTTCTGAAGTGACGCGCTTACCAACGAACACTATATATCATTTCGTTTCGGGAGCTGAACCCGTGAAGAAAAAAAACAAAAAAAAAAAAAAAAAGAAAAAAAAAAAAAAAAAACTTACGACTTAACCGGATTGACATAAAAGACTTGGCTACGCCTTTTATACTCGTAAAGAAGATAAAATTTTATTATTAACCAATGACTAGGCTATGCCTTAACTAATATTATAATGAAGTAAAAAATATACTCGATAGAGTTCTTCCTGGATTGACAAACAAAAGACTTGGCCTCGCCTTATTTACACGAATCTATGAATAAACAAATAACCAATGACTAGGCTATGCCTTATTATTATAATACATAAAAATTAATAACAAGAAGACTTGGCTGTATGGGTAAACCCCTTTGCCTTCCATGAAAATGGAGAATGAGAAACAAAAAAAAAAAAAAAAAAACTATATATCACTATATATTATTTCTCAATACATATTTTGTCGGTATCAAATATCTTAAATTTTTCACTCTAATGGCGAATAATAAACAAAGAAATCAAAATTAAATATTTCTTTTAAAATTAGATTAATTTATTTATTTTGTAAAAGAAGCCATCTATTGGTAATCAGTTGTACTATGACAACAATATTGAAGGATTCCACATCCGGTCATGGCGACATACGCACGCGTTTTCGTCGTGGCGTGATGTGGAATGCAGTTTAATCCTGTTCGCGCTGTGATGGTTGTGATTAATCAGTGATTAATAAGACATATCACGGTCGGCGGGATTATCTTAAATACCGATTTATCGGCTATAAACACTATAAAGGCTATAATACTTGACATTGGCAAATCACCGATGAACATTGGTGGAGCCATAATAAAAAAGAAGAAGAAGAACAATATTGACACCACTAACGGTGCGAAGTATTTGCACGGGTCATCTTCCTTACATTGTACATATTGTAAGGATTTTGTAAACTTAAGTAAATACAAAAAAAAAACTAAATATTACAAATTATTAGAACAGAGAACGAAGCAAAGATTTGTAAAATTATTCATTTCACGTACAAACGCTTCGACTATCTACCTGTAAAATTGTAAAATATTTATGGACCTCAACGCAGACACGTCTCTTCGATAGGCAAAACGTGACGGGAATATGTAGGAAATATCTTTCAAAATATGTCTCTTGTACCTAAATTAAATTGTAAAAACGGAACCCTTATATTTCGTTATTACACCTCTCCGTTCATATTTCATACAAAGATTTTATTGTACACAATTCTTTCTTACATTATTTTGTTATATCTCTGACGGATTAGATACGCCATGAAAAGTCGCTGGGGCTAACTTTTCCCCCCGACTTGATTCACTTATACCGTTAATACTCAGCTCATAAACATGATAGGTCCATGTTTAATACTCGAAATTTTTCCTCCTGAACCAGCCTATCTAATAGTGAAAACCGCATCAAAATCCGTTCAGTAGTTTTTGCGTGAAAAGGTCACAGACAGACAGACAGATGCAGCGGAGGACTTTTTTTTCTTCATGGCTTGCATTACGTTTCCCGAAACCGTGTTATCGTAGGTTACCCAGTGGAAGACCAAGTCTCCTTCTTTTAGCCGATGGTATTTGTGAGGCTATACCTAACGAGTGGCCAGTTCTGTTGAGGTATTTAGATGGAAAAGTCTCTAAGTGTGGTTTGTCGGATTATGTATGTACTTCCCAATGAGGTTCCCAAGTTACTTTTGTTAATGTCTCCGCCATCCAACTTGCAACCTTTAAAAAAAAATTAGGATAAGGTTCAGAAGGTTGATCAAGGTACATCCGTACCATCCTTTATAGGATCTTGCAGTAATTTTGACCCATCCATATCTTTGTAGTGAATATGTTTATTAGCTACACGGAGAGGTGAATATTGGAGTGTTTTATAAACTACAACTTGAATCGACACAAGATCTCACAACTTTTTACTGGCAGAGTCGCGAGGCTTGGCTCAATTTTAATATTAATAAATATCCTCAATTTTCCAATCCGCATAAAAAAAGCTCTATGAAAATTTTGTCAACGAATTTTGTATATACGTATTTTGTATAGTAGATGGGAGGAGCATTGGGGCGGAACTAATATGAGAGGGCGGGGGATATTTTTTCATTTAGACACCTAGTTATTGTTTGTTGTTTAGTGTTTGGAGTGGTACTAGGTGACCATCTACGTACCAATGGGGAGTACCACTGGGGACCCACCACAACTAACATTTATATAAATAAAAAAACGGCCAATTCCGTATTCTTAATAGTAGGTCAGACTAAGTTTGACGCCCCTGCATGGCACAGGAACAAATTTCATTATACTTACGTAACTAGTTAGATGCTTGCATGATCGAGCAAAAAACGCCGAATAAAACACGTTTCTTGTGTTTTAAACTTTATTTTATTTTTATTATTTGATTTAGTAATTACACACTCTGTGAAAATTTCAAGTGTCTACCTATTACGGTTCAAAAGACGCCCTGTGACAGACGGACGGACGGACAGCGGAGCCTTAGTAATAGGGTTTCCGTTTGCACCCTTTGGGTACGGAATCCTAAAAATCGTGCCACAGAAGACTCTCGTGCCATAAATAAACGCACAATTTTGTTCTGTTATCACCTTCTCGTGCTTCGGAGTGTAAGCAAAGACGGCATCCGCACTTCTTTCTACAAATATCAGATAGGTACTTGTCTATTAAAGAAGTGACACATCTAGGTCCATTAATTGCAGCAACAGACTTGCCACTAGCTTAATATGGAGAACTGGCAAGAAGTGGACACAGTTACTGGTGTCGCTGCCACACCACAAGGTGTTAGGGGCGTGAATGTGGATTTGTTTGTTTGTTTTTTTTTACACTGAGGGGCGGAAAGCTATTTCTGATCCTCGCCCATGAATATTTTTAATAGGTAGATACCTATGTGAAAACTGAAAATAACATACCTACTCTTTGTCTATGTTATCTAATTAATGTTCTTTAGATGTTTTGAGCGATTTTGGTATTGAAAAACTTATGGATTCGCGACCTATGTTCGCGACATGCTCTCGGCACAACTGCCGACCATCATTGCCCGACTCGAGATTCGTGTACTGGCTTTCACGTAATATGCCTGGGTCGCGCATTTTTGGCTGCGCTTTTCTGGTCTGCAATTTTTTTTATTGAAACGCAGTCGCTAAATGGCGTTATTTTTGAATTCAAAACGTCTTGAATAGCATTTAGCGATGGCTCTTTTTTTTTTTAATATTGTAACGAGTTGGTACTTAAATCGCACAAATAAATACCTAAACACATCAAGGTCGATAGACGTCTCTAGAAACATCCAGAGAGAATACGAACGAAAATAGACCGTATGTGCCTAGCCATAGGTACCAAAATCGGCTGCGATCGGTGTGTAGGTATTTGGCGCCGAGCCCGCATCGAGACGCGTCTACAACTTTGTACAACAATGTCGGCGTTTCTCGAATGTTCGGTGGGCAATATAAACAGAGGATCATTGGCGGAAATAACACAGTGCGAATCAGAGCGATCAAAGCGAAACAGTGAAGTGGAATTTAGTGCGACTAAGTGATATTCAAGTGTTTTCATTTATTTAACTGTGTTTTTGTGGTGTTAAAGTAAAGTTTGTCTTTTAATCAGTATTTTGAATCTATTCGAACCCCAGCTCGTAACAATATAATCACACATTTGGTTTTGTATAGTAAATACACGTACCTACAACTATTTAGCTCGAGCTTGCATTTGAACTTTAGACAATTTCCTTGTTGAAAAAAAAAATCACTATAACCACTTTATCCTTTACCAATATTAGGTAAATGCGAAAGTTTGGATGTTTAAATGTTTGTGTATTTTGCTCAATCACGCCTTAACGGCTGAACAGATTTGCCTGAAACTTGGAGGATAAATAGATTGAGTCCTAGCCTAGAAGAATTTAGACATAGGTATAATAAGTAAATGATGCCGTTATGGCTAATTGATACTTTTTTTTCACTTCTTGATTGTTAGGTATATATATCTAGGCTAATTTTTATCCCGGAAAAGCGGGTTGGGAAGGGCATATTAGAGACACCGGATTATTTCTTTTGGTTCTAATTATATGCGAGTGAAACCGCAGGCAAAATACATAGATATATTCTGTTATATGTGCCGAGTTCAGTAGGTATATATAGATAACAGACACCACCAAAGGGGCCTCAAAACAGCCCTTTAACAACCATTTTCATGTTTTATAATCGTGTTTCATGCGTTATTGGCAACAACCGCTCGGTGTAGCACGCATGGCTGAATAGGGTGCGACGTTCAAAGACTCTTGTTGTTCTCTTAATGAGTGAGTGAAGCGCCTGGGTGTAATTTGTGTGAATTTTCTGTTTGAATATGAACGTTTAAGTCGTTTGTAAAGTGTGTTTTCGATAATTATGCATATGAAGACATTTAGAAGGCTGTTCGATAGGGTTGTCGTCTAAAAATAATGATTGTTTGAATTTAAAAAAGCGTTTCTGCGAAATTACTGATATTTATTGAAGAGGTGTAGGAAATAATAAGAATTATTTTAGGGAGTTCGACTTAGGCTTTCACATGTTTAAAATGGGGAATTAACTTTATGTGGTCATCGTTACAATATACCCGGTCGTAACCAACTAAGTGGCACATAATAATAATAATGCCTTGCCTGGTCATTTGTAAGGCTTGCATGGGGATGATGGGGACATAGGTCCAACACTTAAATGCCCTTTACGTGTTTAATCTAAAGTGTTATGGCTATATCACTCATCGGCGGGACCTATCTCTCAATGCATCAGAGACAATGCGCTCACAGACGGCCTCAGGTGATTGGACTATTGCAGAGATAAAATTAAAATAAAATAAATTATTGTTTTGAGGTGTTAATTGGATCGGTTCATCAAGTCTATTGGTCGAGACTACGGTCACCTGCCGGTATCATTCATCTCATGAAACGTAAAATTGGCAGGTGGTGACTCGCCGTTTACTAAATGGGCCTCCTAAAACAACCACTGTTTTAAAGAATTTCTGCGCCGGCAGTAAGACAGACAACCTTGGTGTAAGCGGCTGGGGGTGTCGAGAATTGTGACAGCGGTTTTATATATAGCTTGTCCGTTATTACGACTCCACCCTGGACAGCCAACTAACTGAACGGTTTTTATGATACTCTAAATTCACAGGCACAATGCCCGGTCTTTTGTAAAGCTTGCATGGGGACATAGGTCCAACACGAGGTCCTTTAGAGTTTTTAATCTAAAGTGTTGTGATTAGCACCCGTCGGGATCTATCTCTGAATGCCTCAAAGAGAATGCGTTCACAGACAGGCCCCGTCAGGTGCCTGTACTATTGCTGAATTTATTAGGACACGCGTATGCAACTATACATTCATATTTCTTTCTTGCAATAATTTGGTCATGTACATTCGCTAGTAGTCAAAAGATACCCTTTTTAATAAATAGTCATTAAATTATGACAAATTGCACAAGATTATTGTCATAAAAATGCATCCAAAATAAAAGCGCTCACTCTAATTTATAAAACAGCCTGTACCCGAACCGCCAGTAATAAACGTATACATTTAATTGGTATTTTGCGCGCTTGTATGACTACGAATCCCCACAGAGGTTTTATTGAGGTGCGTCACGGATATCCGGGGGATTCCGCTTTAATCCCGGTATTATATACATATACATAAGCTATCTATAGGTAATCTATATTTGATATGGGGCCCTCTTCTATATAACAAGGGGTTTGGAGTTTATGATTAAATTAATTAAATGAATTTCTATGACTATTTAATGTACTATTCATAGGAAGTATAAGTAGTTTGACTAAAGATTGTGAAGATTAAGGCTCCTATATCCATAATTTTGGGATAAACTGTTCTCAATTTATCTGTAAATAATTCACCTGTGTTACTGCAATTTAGCAAGTACTTAGTTACTTATTCAATATATCTAAGTGAAATAGTTGTTATTTTTTCAATTGGTTTTATTGAATAGGAAATATGAGTGGTAAAACAAAGGATTATTTTATCTTTTATATTTCCTATTCAATAAAACCCATTGAAAACTAACAACTATTTCACTTAGATATATTGAATAAGTAACTATATGCTAAATTACAGTGACACAGGTGGATTAATTACGTATCCCCATACAAGTTATGGATATAGGGCTCTTAAAGAAGTAAAAATAATACATAAGTAGGTACATTAGGTACTCTGTCAAGCACCTATTACATTGTTACATGAAATCTAGCCTTATCGTGTCATACTTATTTTATTAAAACTGGACCTGCGAATTCGGTTCTAATACCTACATGTCAAAATCAAATTAATGTTTAACTAATTATGATTTATGCCAAACTTTTTTTTTACTTTCGCCTCAAGATTACCGTGAAATTGTGGAAGTGTTGCAATACTTAAGTGTACGAAATATTGATAAGAAACGAATCGTGTGTGAAAATATACTAACGAAAAATAAATAAACAAATGAATATAAAAGAAGCGAAGAGTATGTCAAGATAGTAGCAAATGGCATTAGATTGTCTCTGCCTTTCCCTCTCGCTTGGTATAAATGGCGTGATGATAGATAGCTGGATAGGTATTAGTAGGTATGTAAGTTTGAAGGAACTTTAATATTCATTTATTAAAATCTCAATTATTTCATAAACGAAGCGAAATCCACTTTTTCCTTTATCAAACTATCAAATGTAAAATTCCATTTCCACACGGGTGGAGCCGGGAGGCGCAGTAAAAGGCTACTAAATACATATTTAGATAATGTAAGTAACAAAGGTTGTATTAGATATATATAATGTTGCACACTGGGCGGCACTCTGTGTCGGTATGCATCAAAGGGCGTGCGCGAGGCCCTTTGATCTAGATACGACCCGCCCTATACAGCGTTCGGTCTGGGCTAGTATTCTCTATATCTACAACTATTTAACAATGTTTTAATGCAGGAGGAATGGAAAAGCTTGTGGTGATGGGCAGGGTGGAGAACGAAGCCCCAACTATGGTCCGATCAAGTGTCCGAAAACCTGGACACCACAGCCCTTCATCAGGCAGAAGACCGCATCCTGAGTAATGAGGGACTTCACATTTCATTGCCCGACTACAAAAATAATTGAAAAGTGAAAAACAAGCTCTGGAATCTAGAATTATGTATGAAGCACCATGAAACGTTTTCTTGTTTGATACATAATAATATATATAGAATGGTATGTAAAAACTACTGTATAAAACGTTACTGTATCACGCTACGTTTTTTAGGAGCGGAGCAGTTACCAATAATATTAATGTTCCTTATTCGATGAATTGTGTTAGTGGCATCGGATGAAAATTTCACGGGCATAGATAGCTAATTTCTAGGCTACTTAATAATACAATATTCTATGTATTTAAAATGTATCTAATTATAGATTTTGTTAATGTTAACGGATGTTAATAATATGGTAATGGAAATTTTAATAATATAATTTAACAATAATAATATAACTTAATAATTAAAAAATCTCAAAACTACAAATTAAAAATTTCTTCCAGAGAGTCCGAATCCGCTGCCATAGTGCCTAAAACACATAGCGCGTTACCCTTTTGAATTTCTAGCGCTATGCGTTGTATGAAAAAGGCTTTGGAGCGTGGATCGCCGGTCTCCGTTAGAAGTATTTTCCCGATTTTATTTGCAAAACCTATAGCGTCCGGTGACCACGCACCCAGGGTCTCCACCGCAAACGCCAGAAATTCAAAATGGTCCGCTGAGAGGCATGAGTATTTGCTCTTTTTTGTGTTCTCGGCATGTAGGGCTGCGGCTCTGGAAGTTGCGGATATGTGGCAGGCGGCGAAGGTGTCATGGAATATAACTCATTAGCGTGTAGAATAGGATTATTTGATATAGATTATATCTACGTTTGGTATACCTAATGGTAGCCATTTTACTGACATTCCTGATTTAGATTTTTTAGTTTTTTTAGAAAGATAATGGCTTAGTAGAATTTTTTTCTCACGGGTTGCCTTACGGCTCCCGGAATCGTGTTATCGGCCCCAGAATGCCCAGCGGATGACGAAGTCTTCCTCTTTTAGCTGATGGTATTTTTGAGGTTATACCTAATGAGTGGCCAGTTCTGTTGGGGTGTTTAGAGTGTAGGTTTATTTAGATGGAAAGCCTCAAATGTGGTTTGCCGGATTACGTACACATAGGTTTTTATTTACAAAAATTGGCTGGGATCGAATCTTGGTCTACGTTTTACAAGTAAGTTAAGGTGATTAGTATCCTCAAATGCGCTGGAATGAGCATTTTCGACAGACTACTCCTCGTTTACTGATGAACTAAAATTCTTGAAAAAAAAAATGTAATAATTATCAATTCTTCCACAACAATTTGTAAAAAAAAATTGTTTGTAAGAGCAAAACTTTAATATTTAAAATAATAATTATATAATGGTGTTTTTTGGCTTTAATTGTCTACTGCTCTTAAACGGCTAAGACGTTTGGAAATATTTAAATGCCTAAAAATAAATAACACGTTGTACTTTAAACACAACAAAGTATATCTAAATCGATTAACATTTTTCTTTATATAATATCGAAAAATATCAATTTCGAAGGTGTTTTGGGGACAGCTCTCGGTGACTGTTTGTATGGTCAAGGTCATTGGCGACACTAGCCCCTTAAGAAGTAAAAATGTTCAACGTTGAGCTCGACATAAGATTCAAAATGTAGAGAATGTATGACTATACTGATCAAGTAGCTATTTAAGGGGACGTCTTTAAAAGCTTCAGACCACTTTGGTGTTTAAATTATGAAAATCTCTCCCACTCGTCTCATTAATTAAAGATTTACTCTCGATATTTTATCTCATAAAATATTTGTTGTCGTGAAATATTATGTAGAAAGATGACGTAGAAAATTTTCCTAATTTCCATAAATCCTTAACGGCTAAACGGGTTTGTATGGGATTTGGTATATATTATCACATAGAGAGTCTACTTTTTAACCGAACTTCAAAGGAGGTGTTCCCCGATTACCTACTTGAAGACGCCTGGACCGATTTGAAATTTTCTTTATTTGAAAAGGTATACTTTCCAGGTGGTCCCATGGTCATCAGGTCAGGATCTGATGATAGAATCCTGGAGAAATCAAGAACTCTTCAAATTTTATAGGCGATTTGGGGTTTTTTTATAGTGACTTGTGCTTAGTCCTTTCGGAAAGCACACTCTTCAGTTCATAATTTTTGAAGTCGGCACACATTTTTTTAAAAGGCAAATTATATCTTAAACAAGCCGGACTGGATAGGACAGTGTCTATTACACATTACATTTAGGACCGAGACATCAAAGGTCAAAAAGGACGGATCCGCTAACCAATGGCCGCCCAAGGAATGCCCGGCCCGAGAATATATAACCCTACAATGTCTAGGCAAATCCGTGTACTGCAATTTGCTCGGCATTATAGTATTGAATATACTCGGGCCGGGCGGGCATTCCGTGCAAAGAAATTGTAGTCGAGAGCGCACTCATTTATCGCAAAATATTTTTTCTCTCTTCAGCTTTATATACCTATTAGTATATTTAGTATAGATTATTTTAGTCCACATGTCACAAGTAAATAAATGGAGTAATAGAACAAAGAGAATCATAAATATTCAATGGCAACGGACATACATCTCACTAATTCACAGACCACGGTACCCTAAACTGGTCCTTCGAGCTGTATTACGGGACCCGCAAATAAAATATCACGCAGACATTTTTCTTTTCCCTTATCTCGAGAGAGCAGAACCTTTCGCTTCTCCTTCTAGCGTTAGTATTTCGTATTTGCGTCTCTTTCTAATGGTGACATTTATCACCTCCTTTTGCAAAGGTTTTATTTAGTTTTCCGCTCTTAATGGATTTCGTGCAGGGCGACGGGTAAGAACTTTGGCCTATGCTAGATTTTTCTAAGAATTTCTTTATAGATTAAATTTCTTTTCATTTGGATTAGCCATTGATAAGTCTTGTTCATTTCACACCTTAAAATATGGATCCTTATTACTCAATCCTGCCGTAAACTGTTTAAGGAGACGCATCATATATAACTGTCCTATACAAATTACATGCTATACGACTTCTTAAATTACGCGATAACTATATTTAAATTTTTTTTCTTTCTTCACGGGTTTGCGTTACAGCTTCCGAAACCGTGTTACGTTTCCAGGGTACCCAGCGGAAAACCAAGTCTCCCTCTTTTAGTTTAGCCGATGGTATTTGTGAGGCTATACCTAACGAGTGGCCAGTTCTGTTGAGGTATGTTTAGATGGAAAGCCTCTAAGTGTGGTTTGTCGGATTATGTACATAAGTATACTTAAATTTAAATTACTATTGTTAAATACTTATACTAAATTATCTAATAAATAATTTTCTTTACCCCGCCTACTTTGGCTATGCATTTCCACTTTTCCTCTGTTAGATATATTAGATCAGACGTAGTTTGTGAAAATAATGCTGGTATAACAAAACCTTGCAAAATTCAGCGTCTTGCATTCAGCGACATAACCTTTTTCAAAACGGTACCTATCTATTCGTAGTGAAGTTACCGGTCCCAGTGGGCCATTGACTTGAAGGCAAAAAACAACAATGGCCAGCCAAGGAATGCCCGGCCCGAGAATGTCCAACACTAAAAAGCCGAGCAAACTGGGTCGGGCAAAGACAGTAAACGGATTTCTAGGGTCGGCATTGGTTCGTTCGAGTTAAAACGAAAGATGCCGCGGTCCTAAGTAGGTATGTTAACCCCACAGGCCACAACTCTGGGTATTTTGAAATGGCAATGCCTCTCAGTATATTTTCCTTTCAATTCGGGAATCAAATCCGGGACCTCCAAGTTAGCTTTACCGGAGGCAGTAAATTTAAATGGTTTAAAAATTTCATGCAGTTATCGCGGGAGTTGTCAATGTCGTCGTTAGGGCGGCTGCACACTGAAGCGACGAGCGTATCAACCGAGCGTATTTGATAAACTGGTGTTGAGGTAACTAAATATGGAGGCAGTTTTTAAAATTTTCTATAAGTTACGGGTCTTGAATTAACTTAAATTAATAATTAGGATTAGGATTATCAAATATATTTGAGAAGTAAATATTAATTAAAATAACCGACAGATCTACCGACTAGCCGCCTAACACTAATCGGTCCCAAAATGACCGATTAGTCGTCGACTATTCCGTCGATAGATTCCTTTAACAAGTACCTACTGAATAACTGATTTATTTCTTTCTTTAATTGAGAAGGTTGACTTGCTACTTGAATAAACTTCCTGTACAATCATAAGAACTAATTAGTCGGCATTTAGTCTGTTAGTCCTCCAGTATCTACCTATAATAAGAAATACTGAATAAGAAAAAAATAAAATAAGAGTAGGTACGGCAGCCATGAATTTTAAGGTTATTTTGATTAGGAAACTTACAAAAACTCTACTATATCCAGTATAATCTGTACTCTGGCCTTATCTTAGAGTTGATCACAAAATATCCTCTCATTTAGTCCCTACCAAAGCCAGCGAAATAAAATCCAGATCTCCAGTAAATGGCCGAATTTTTTATTAGAAATATTTTGCTCGACAAAGGATTGTCTGAATGATCATTATGAGCAGGATTACTAACCACTAAATCTGTCATTAATATTTAACCATGTAAATTATAATTTCTTAGTTAAATAAGTGCTTCGGAAGGTGCGTAAAGGTTCGCACTTCTTTTAAAAATAATAGAAGACGTCTGTTAAATAAATGACACATCTAGATCCATTACGTGAAGCAATTGGTTTTCCACCTATTTCTGTTTAATATGGACTACTGGCAAAAGTGGACACTGTTACTGATGTCTGGCTACACTGTAAGATTTTGAAAAGGTTGTTGTGTGTGTGATTAAAATGGCTTTAAAAATAGAAGTATTGAACAAGAATAACTACGATACATAGGCAATCCAAACAAAAGCCGTCCTCGTCAAAAATTAATTATGGAAGTATGTTATGTCACCTATTAATATCTCAAAAGCTGATGAAATCACAAAATAACGATTTACTTGCACAAGCATTTTGCCCACTAAAAACTTAATAAAGAAAAAGCTGTATCCATACCAGCCTATCCCTTTTAAAGCACCCCAAAATACGCGAATCGCGTGGGGGAAGTGAAAATAAAATTAGTTCCACAGCTTATCTTCGTGTAGACGGGCCTTAACTACTGTTAAATACAATATTACGGACCCTTGCTACGTTTGGAGCACCCCTTTACTTCCAAAACAACTTCATTATAACTGCATAAATTAGTTTTAATACTACGTCCGAGTATTTAGATATTAGATTAGATATGTTCATACCTATTGTGATGAGAGGGGTGAGCAGGTTGTAGTTATTTATCTTAAAATTAACATTTTGGAGCAATAGATCCAAAAAGAAATAATTCAGTGGCTGTAATTTGCCCCTCCTCCGCCCGCTTTCGCGGTATAAAAAGTAGTCTCTGACCCCTAAACTACCACTATGCAAAAAATCATGTCGATCCCGTGAAAAACAAAAACAAAAATTTATGAACTATCCCACAAGAACCATACATTTTTTCGGGATAAAAAATAGCCTATGTGCTATTCCAGACTATAATCTATCTCTGTGCCAATTTCATCCAGATCTGTTAAGCCGTTCTGGCGTGATTGTGTACCATACATAGGTACATCCATACAAACTTTCGCGTTTATAATATTAGTGGGATTAGTAAATTGACAGTCTGTGGACATTGTTACTATTCTGGAAAATAAAAGATCCATACAGGGGGAAACTTCGAACATCATGGAACGTGAGGGAAAGATTGCAAATTTTCTTTAAATTAATTTTATTTACAAAACTAGCTTTGCGCCCCCAGCTCACCCGTTGATATTTTCGAAGAAAATAAAACATAGCCTAGCCCAATTATTACTCAGGAATATCGTAGCTATCTATTTAGTGAAAGAATTTTTAGAATTGGTTCAGTAGTTTGAGAGATTATACATCCAAATGCATTCAAATTTTTTTTCGATTGCCTCAGCCAGGAATCGAGCCTGATAAAATATCCCCTGTATTTTTATTAACCGGTTGATTAGGTCAATGATAAGGAACAAAATGTTCGTACTTTCCTTTCCAGCCCGTTACTGGGTCAAACTCTTTGAAAACCTACGGTGCAAACGATAGTGTCAACATTTGGTCGTTTCTAGACCGCCAAAAAAGGCGTAATTTATCTTTTTTCCTGTGAAAGTTGTACAAAACATTTTGATAGTCGAATCCCCTCTTGTCCGTACCACCCTTATACCACCCTTATACCACCGTAGTACCGTCAAAAACATTACTGTGTCCATCCGGGTGGAAGATTTAATTTTCATTTTTATCAGAAACATTCTGGCTTTGCGGCGGTCTCCTGTTATCCAATTAGGGTGAAGCAACATTTTTCTGCCTCTAAGGTACAGATTCTTTGTCCGTTGGAGTTATGGAATTTTTAATTCTCTTCTCCATCTAAACGCTTTTAAATAAAAGGATCTGAAGCTCAATATTTCCTCCAAGAACTTGGAAGACGAGAGTTCCTAGAATGTGGAGACTCCAGATGCCATAGTTATTTAAAACAAAAAATCAGCATTGCCATTCAACGAGAAAAGCAGGTAGGTACACTGTCAAATGGTGTCCCACTTATGCACTCTTTCTATCTAGTTTAGTTTATAAAACTTGGTTTTTAGTTTTAGTTATAATTTGATTTTAATTTTTGTTAAATTTAAATATTCTATATTTTTAATTTATAATATTTAAAAAAAAGGTATAACTTACCTACATCTTGATTCATTCTACTTCGTACAGCTGAAGCGGAAAGCTCAACACAAACTTTATCTTGTGGTGTAGCCAGAGACATTGGTAGGTACAAAATTAATGGTGGTTTAGGTACAGTGAAATAAGATGAAACAAAAATCGACAGTTGAAGTTGCCGAGAGTGAAGTTTTACGTATGTTAAATAGGTCATTTAGTAACTATATTTAATTCTCAATTATAATAAGCTATTTTTAACATTTAATTGTTTAATTGAATTCAGATTTTAGCAACTGTATTTATGATCACGCAATTTTATTTCCATTAATAATTTGCGTTATTTTTGTATTATGCCAAAAAAGTATAACTTCTAACGTGCGTACCTAAGCACACACATACTTTATTTTTTAAATAATATACTATGATCATGCAAATTGAAAAAAATCTGATGCAGCTAAGAAAATACTGCAATGTTATTTGTTACGATCCTGACATACCTCTTTCGCTTCTTTTATATTCATACTCGGCGATTGTGTGTACTTTTAATTTTTCCATCGATGAATTCATTTTTTATATTGTGATGATACGACCTTATTTTCCTGGCCGCTTACAAGCTGGCCATCATAAATAGCATTTATTTTAATTTTAGAACACGATATTGTTCATTTTAATTCAATAGAACATTGTATGTTATTTTCAAATATTCGATGTATGGAACCTAAATTAAAATTTTACTCATTCCTTCACAAACTGTTGACTTAGGCAGTACTCTGCCAATTGTAAAATTTATTATATTTCTATTTTATCAACTAAGTAAATAACTATATAAAATGTATTGAATCAGTATTCAAGAACTAATATCTATGTTTATATAAAAGGAGCGCAAATAAGTATTGTAAGTATTTATCATACTTTGTATTGTGTTACTTCAATAGCTTAACGCCCTGTAGTAATGTGTAGTTCATTTTTATTACAGTGCGCTCCTTGCTCCTTGCTCCTTGCTCCTTGCTCCTTCTCCTTGGCTCCTTACGGATCCTTTTACTGGTTGTTCTTTTGCTGCTTGTTCTTCCTTGTTAATTCGACCAATAAACGAATGGTGAAAGTTTACTACGAGTTTTCCTGCAATACCCATCGACCCATCCTGGCTACCCCACAACCCGACAATATGTTTAATAAAAGTACACCTAAGGCGTCTTCTGCCAGCAATTCCTTTCACTTCAGGTTTATATCCTTTTTAGTCAACCTTTCATCCTTCATTCTTTCTTATCTTATCTTAATATTAACTAGCTGTGACATAAAATGTATCCTGAAGGATTTGCGGCATAAAAAGTTAGCCCATGTCACAATCCGGTCCTCAAACAATATCCGCGCAAAAATTACGTCATAATATAATGGCTAAATGTGGAACAGTAGGGTATGGTGTCAGTATCCGCTGTAAGCCTCCCGTGATTAAAAAGAGAAAAGAGTAGCAGTTACAAATAATAAGGTAAGTATAACTTTTTGTCCATAAAAGTTATTGATGCTTGACATACGAATGGACATTGTCTCAATCTACTAGGCGGTTATGCGTAAACGGACTTAACGCTTGGTGGATACAAAATGGAAGTTTTTTTTAACACATAGATCGACAAAGTTTCAGAACCATTAAAAAGTGGAACGATCTTCGGTTCTTCCTAAATTCTGCAATCTACTGTCCTTTAATCTATATAATATGTAAAAAAACCGGTCAAGTGCGAGACAATCAATAGTTTGATGACCCTGTATGGCGCAGGAACAAATTAGCGCGAGTCCGACTTACAGTTGGCCGGTTTTTAGTATTTGTTGTTTTACCTATGAGCTATGCATTATAATAGTTATTTAGATTATGAAGATCGAGCAAAAAACGCAGAATAAAACACGTTTCTTGTATGGGGACCCCCTTTAATTTTTAACTTTATTTAATTTTTATTATTTGTTCTTATAGCGGCCATAGTAATACATACTTTGTGAAATTTTCAAGTGTCTACCTATTACGGTTCTAAAGATACAGCCCTGTGAAGGGCGGACAGACGGACGGACGGGGTCTTAGTAACCCTAAAAATAAATGTTTCGTTACTTGTCCTGTATTGACTTAAAAACTACTGGACCAAATTACTCCAGAATCGAATCTGTACTCCTAATTTCCCAACGAACGCGTAACAGAAGGATTTGTTTGTGTCATTTTGTGTAGCCACAAACCGAGCGCCGGGGGCGTTTAGCTTTGTGATACAAAATGTTTCACTGTAAATATAGCTTCAGGCGACCGGTGTATAAATGAACTAATATTTATCAGAATTCAGAGTATATTGTATTATTAAGGCTTATATACCTTGTGGTGTGGCTAGAGATACCTTCTAGGTAACAGTGACCGGTGGCCGAGTGGTAAAGACGTCTGGTATTAACTAGGCAGACCTCGGATTCGATTCCGGATCCCAGCCATGTACCAATGGGTTTTTTAATTAAAAACTTTATACATAATCCGACAAACTGCACTCAGAGGCTTTTCCATGTAAATATACCTCAACAGAACTAGCCACTCGTTAGGTATAGCCTCACAAATACCATCGGCTAAACGAGGGAGACTTGGTCTTCCTCTGGGTACCCTGGAACCGTAACACGGTTTCGGGAGCTGTAAGGGATCCCGTGAAGAGGCCAAGGTCTCCCTCGTTTAGCCGATTCGATGATCCTACAATCTTTTTTGTGTTTTTCTTTTGCTATTGAAAAGGCCTTTATACCTTGCGGTGTGACCAGAGAGACCGGTAACAGTGTCCACTTGACGTCAGTTGTCCATATTGAACAGAACAGGTGGCAAGCTTATAGCTGCACTTAATGGACCTAGATATTGCACAGACGTAAATATCTGCTATTTTTAGAAGAAGTGCAGACGCAACTTTAAACACAAATAATTTGTATGTACATATTAACTAAGTGCGTCGGTGGCCTACGGTTCGACATGGCCATATACCAATGAGATTTTTAAAATTAATAACCTTTGTAATAACAAACCACACTTAGAGGCTTTTCCATCTAAATATCCCTCAACAGAACTAGCCACTCGCCATACCATACCACAAGAGAAAGAAGAGCGTCCGAAACCAATACACGGTTTCGGGATTTTTGGGAGCTGTAAGGCAACCGTGAAGATAAAACCAACTATTTGAATTATAAGATATATATTTGTTGTAATGTTTGTTTTAGAAAGAAATATATTGTCTTAATTGTAAAAAAAAAACCACTATTGTCAAAATACAGTGTCAACTCTATATAGAGACACTTTAGTGACTGCGCATTTTATGGCGTTATTGAGAGTTGTCGTTAAATGGAGTGAAGAAAAATCTATATTATTTAATATTCTTGGGATATCACAAGATCAACTTGGTCATACAAAAAGCTAAAGCTAAAAGCTAGAGGTTTACCTTGTTTTATGTGTTGGACAATAAAGCAACAAAACAAAAGAACGTACACAGCTGCAGTTCTTATTAATTTAAATTTAACTTATTAACTTAGAGTACTTAAGTATTGTTTATTGCTAAATAATGACATATTGTTGTCGTAATTTAGAGTGGGTGTGATGTTACATAGAGTGTATCATTGCATGGTTAATAAGGTAAACCAACCAAAGTCAAGTAATTTCGACGTTTTAGGGAGTTTGTCGTTAAATCGAGTGACGTTAAATGGAGTTTACACTGTATATAAAATTAAATACTATTTGAACAATATTTGAGGATTATTTACCGCGCTTATTTCCATACAAACGGAGAAAAATGAGGTGTCGTACTTTTGAGTTATTACGAATTTTGAAAAAAGGTAAACGAACGCGCATTAAAATGACATGACAATAACACTGCCAAACTATTTCAGGTAAACAAAACCATTCCTTAGGTAGTCTGTCTAATTTGACATGCGAAGGAGAAAAATAAGCACTAACCTTTTTTCATTGGAGGTAAATCATTGCCACCATTGCATCCAATGACCTGGGGGCCTGGGCTAAGGCTATGCAATTGATAAGGTGGTGTTCTGGTGTCCAATTGGGTAGGCCAAGGGGGCCTGGGCCATGTAGGTGTAGCCGGTGAGCCCAGTAGCCTTAGCCTCTCGTATACGCCTGGTGCCCCGCAATCTTGAGGTGTAGGTTGACTACTGCTTTTCTCTTTTTGAGCGGCTAGGTTGCGTAGAACTCGGTTTATTGATGATACCTGCAAATGTATTTTTTATAAGTTTGCGTTTTTTTATATTTTTCACAACTGAAACTTTTCCATCTAAATATACCTCAACAGAACTGGCCACTCGTTAGGTATAGCCACACAAATATCATCAGCTAAAAGAGGAAGAGTTGGTCTTCCGCTGGGTACCCTGTGACTGACATGACAACACGGTTCCGGGAACCGTAAGGCAACCCGATATATGCAAATAAAATAAAATTAAATCCTTATTTTATCCACAAAATATTTATTTTACAAGTAGTACCGTAGGAGCTCCCTTTATTTTCAGAAACTAGTCCATCTGTATTTTTGCATAGTAATTACATAATGTATGCATTATTTTTTTTAATTATAGTGTAGTGGTTAAAATTCTATTGCAAGACATTTCTTTTCTGTCAATATAAAAAATTACACGATAGCTTCAAAACAAGTGCGAGTCGGATTCGCATAGGGTTCCGTCCGTGCCATCGTACAATATTAAACACTACATTTAAAAAAAAAATATTGAGTAAAAAATTAGCGCGAGTCGACTCGCACTTGGTCGGTTTTTATTATTTGTTGCTTTACATTATAGTTATAGGTACTAGTTAGACGTTTGTTGTTGTATTGCCATTATTAAGATCGAGCAAAAATCGTCGAGGAAAACACGTTTTTTGTATGGGAACCCCCTTATTTTTATTATAGCGGCCATAGTAATACACCCTCTGTAAAAATTTCAAGTGTCTACAGTTCAAAAGATACAGCGGAGCCTTAGTAATAAAGTTTCCGTTGGCACCCTTTGGGTATTTAACCCTAGAAATCTAAAAATATGGCAGTTTATCATAGTAAACAGCATATCCCAAAATATAATCATGAATAATTTATTTTTAAATTTTTAGGGTTCCGTGCAAAAAAAGGAACAAAAATAGGATCACTTTTTTCAGAATACTAAGGTATCTGTTGTAAAAAGATACGGAATTTCAAATTTTTTTCAAAAACTACTAAGTTTACTAAAAAGTCACTGACAAGTAGATAAGTAGAAACTTCCCGGTGACCTATAATCTTGAAATGTGTCATGAAGGGTGGGTTCCAGCTGTCCTAGATGAAATAGGCGCCTTGGTAGCCAGGGGGCGACGTTGAACTACAATCGTTCTTTGATTACTTGAATCTTTTCATTGTTTTAAACCTGAGAATTAATTAGTAGATACTCGCGAAATAAAAAAAAATATTTTTCACATTGTGGGGCCGATATTTAAATTAGCCTAAGTATATGACTGTAAATGGTAAATTAGGCACTGGGTACAATATTTAAAACATCTACGGAACCCTCTGAGGGCGCGAGACTCGCACTTGACTGTATTTTTTTCAAAGAAACCGAAGCGAGATACCCAACCCAAGGTCGTAGCACGATGGTAACTGATAGATATTTTGTAAGTCGATACGACGAGAGTTGGTGGTCTGCCATACTTACTGAGTGGCAGTTGACGCGAAGCTTACTCGACCAAGAAACAGTATTAAAAAACTATTACACATTTAACATTTGGTCTTTTTTTTTTGCTAGAGCCGATATAACTTTTACTTTATGTTTTAAAATGTTATAACAGGATCATAGATATTTTATTTGTCGTTTTACGTTTGGCTTAATAGAGGTACTGGGTTCGAATCCCAGAACAAGTTTTTTTTATTAAGAACTCCCCTTAACGTTTGTCCCATACTAATACATGCTGCAGCTATAATGTAAATTACGCGAAAACTATATTTCTTGGGTTCGAAATTAAAATTGTTTTCTAAAGATTAATATACTAAAAAAATATAAAAAAAATACTAAAAAAAAGGTGCATCGGTGGCCTAGTGGATAAGACGTCTGGTATTAACTAGACAGACCCCGGGTTCGATCCCAGATCCGGGCATGTACCAATGGGTTTTTTTATTAAAAACTTATGTACATAATCCGACAAACCACACTTAGAGGCTTTTCCATCTAAATATATATCTCAACAGTTATAGCCTCACAAATACCATCGGCTAAACGAGGGAGACTTGGTCTTCCGCTGAGTACCCTGGAACCGTAACACGGTTTCGGAAGCTGAACCAGTGAAGAAAGAAAAAAAAAATTTTAAAAATTCAAAAATCAGTTACCTACAGATAAGTTTTATGCAGCCCTGAAAGTCCTCAATTTTCGCATATTTTTAACCGACTATGTTGTTCTCGGATTTTTATATTATTTAGGGTTGTTTTGAATAGCAAACTTTAAAGATAATAATAGTGTTTTATATAGACTCGAGCGGGGTTTAGGTTCGATCCCGGATCCTGGCCATGTACCAATTGCGTTTTTAATTATATATATCCATAATTCAACAAACCACGCATTTCCATCTAAATATATCTCAACAGAACTAGCCACTCGTTAGGTATACAACTCACAAATACCATCGGCTAAACGAGAAAGACTTGGTCTTCCGCTGGGTACCCTGGAACCGTAACACGGTTTCGGGAGCTGTAAGGCAACCCGAGAAGAAAGAAAAAAATAGACTTGAGCGGCGCACTCAAATATTTTTTTGTGCATATTGGGTACCTAGCGGAAGATACGTCTTCCTTTATAATTAGCTGATGATATTTTTAAGGCTAGGAGTAGCAATGCTTCAACAGAACGAGAGGCCTCTCATACTTGCATGCTGATCGTTGGTGAGCGTATCACTTGAGACCGTCTGAACCGAATTGGCTATCTATTTAAAGTGTTGGTAATAGTCTGAATAAGGTTTTAGGGAAAGAAAAACTCATAGTCCTTTTTAATAAATCCTTCATTTATTAAAAACAAACAGCCTTTTGTAACTAAATTGACTGCGGAATACCCAATTAAGTAATTTGTTATGGAAATCAAAAATACTTATTGGATTCAATAGATCGTGAAACGAGTCTTTCCACTCATAAACTTGTAACAAGTTGTACAATTAATAAGAGAAAATGTTTTCAATAGAAATTTTAAAAAAGAGTTGCTTAGTTTGATTTAAATGAGTGAAATGGAAAATTTTAACAAGCTTCCAAGAAAACTGGAAGAGCAATGATTTGTGATATTCTTTACTAAATAGACTTAGTGCCAATTTGTGAACTTACTCAGAGAACTTTATTTTATAAAGGAAAATGTATTTCTTGAAATGATTAAATATATCTTTTTATGACAAAAAGTTTAAAATATTTTATTTTTTTTCGTCCGGGAATAAAATCAGTCCACATATAAATTTTTGATGTGTAACATATTTGTGTCCGTGGCTGTCGTCCATCTTATAATATCTCAACTAGATTACTAGATTACTTACTAGGATTACTAGAAAAATGAGTTTATTTATACAACATTTTCATATGAAATTGTTGATAGTTATTATTTTAAATTGGATTAAGTCATATCTTCATTATTAAGACTAAGTTTTTAAAACGCAATAGCGATCTTTGTTTTAAAAACTACGCCTATATAACTAACTATAATAATAAATAGGTAATAACTATATAAATAATATTAAAACCTAAATAATAAAAATATGGCTTAATCCTATTTAAAATAATAACTATCAGCAATTTGAGTTAAAAATGTTGTATAAATATACCCATTTTTCTAGGATTAATTGAGATTTGCTATATTTTTGACAGGAGTAAGATGGCCGACTGCTAAGGACCCTTAATACCATATTGCGGTAAACAGCAGCTTTAAAGTCTTTTAATTCGAATCACACACGTCAATTGATTTCTTTCATTGTTGTTGACCAAATGATGAAATTAGTAGAACATAACCCTTTTTTATTTATATTTTTTGTTTATATTCAGTTTATGGGAATGAACAAGTATAATTTAGAATGCGGTTACACGCGATTGATTTTCAAAGTGTTTTTTGTGGTTAATCGGTGCAGTTTTTTTGAGTGCATTTTTTAATTGGTTACCCATAAAGAAATTAAATAATATATACAGGTTACTACGAGTCGGGTTTGTGCAGTTTTTTCTATTAATCCTTTTAAATCGTAATTTGCTACTGGGTTAGGTATTTTTTTGGGATTTACTTTGCAGATGCACCTGTAATTTTTGTTTTTTTGCAGGTAAAAATGCAATTTCTTAATGTGACTTTGTCCGTATATAATTTCTAATTTACGACATGAATGTTTCTAGACAGATTTTTTTTTCAGATTTTCAGATTTTTCAGTTGCGTGTTCATTTATATGAAATGCCTACTTACTGACGATATTTTAGCTTCAACCTACAAAATCTTAACTATTAGTATAAATCTGAAAGGGGTTTGACCTTCTTTCAAAGCCAGAACAGATCAACGAACCGACGTGATTTTTTGAACAGGGATAGCTTGAGAGTGAAGTGACACACGAGGGGACGTCCGAAAGTCCGCGGAAAGAGAGGCTTTAAATAAAATATATTTTTATTTTCCAATATTGGGATAAATTCTTTTGACACATTTAAAAAAAAATCACGGATAATTCGAGGGTCGCATAGTGACATAGGCTAACTTTTATCCCGGGAAACGGGCTAAGCCAGGACGAAAATCTAGTATCTTATAAAGCATAGAAAATGTGAATCTATCATCACGCCATTCATCCCAAGAGGGGTAGGCAGAGACAATCTAATGCCATTTGTTAAGATCCTGACATACCTCTTTCGTTTCTTCCACTTTGCTTCCATCATAATCTAAAATCTCATTCATTTTGCCATTCATTCCGCCTATTTAAGGTAGCGAAATGGCATTCGCCAGTCCTCGTGTAGCCCCTGTTGTGCATCAGGCGTGTTAGTTGTATACGTATGTATATATTGTAACACCTACCAAAGATAACTAAAACACAAACATTAACCACAGTTACTGTTAACATTATTCACAATATTACCTACCCCTATCAGTGGCGGCGCTAGACCAAATGTAGACGTCGGCGACTTCAGCTTTCAGAGGCCTCTTTTATTTCCCATTCAGAACAAAAACGATAAATAGATCTATTTCATCTCTTAAAATACGCAAAAGTTTGTGAATCGTCCTTTTTTTATAGCAGAAAATTCCTTCTTTTCTTCTTATGACTCCCAAGTAAAAATCGTCAATGACTTTTTACCACTAAGAGGAGTCTTCTCTTACTGTAAGATAATTATTATGTTGTTGTCTGTGAAAGAAAGCAGGAAAGTGCGATTTTTTTAAACTTTTTTTGCGAGGCCCCCACAGGCGCGAGGCCGTCGGCGTCCGACGACGTCGCTGACGCCTAGCGCCGCCACTGACCCCTATTTATTATTTGTAGAAGTGCGGACACCGGCTTTAAATGCCCTCTGAAACACTAGGTTCTTAGCTTTTCTGGCTCGAGTGAGAATTGAACCCACAGCCACAGTTTTAAGTCCATTGTGCTATCATCCCTCGACTAACTTTTTCATATTTTTTTCAGATTTTTTTTAAAACTCTACAGTTTCATAAGAACCTAATATTTAAAATCTCTCATCGACTACCATTCGTGAATATAGAGTATATATTTTCATTTAAAGAGCCAGGAAGCGTTTTATAAAAATAAATTACATCAAAAAATACTGGCGCGAATGTTGTAAAGCGGGCCCCTGTATTCAAGTAGACCCTCTAAATACCGAGTGAGGTGAAGTGAAAAAATTATCTTATATTTGCTCAGAGACTGTGAACGTAGGGCGAAACACTTTTCAATAAGCTTATGGAGAATTTTTTTTCCCAACACCCCCTTTTTTCACTAACAGTCGAATACTAAATATTTTTCGCGAATGGTTTTTGTGTTTTATTTAATTTTTATTTCTCGGATTCTATTCTTTTTGTTCTGAATTTCGTAAACAATCTTGAGTATTACTTCCAAAAGTAATTCAGTTAATTATATTAAACAAAGTCTGTATGTCTGTGCGCGATTTTCTTTGTGACTACTTAATTTCTTAATTTTTGCACGGGTTGCCTTAAAGCTTTCGAAACCGTGTTACGGTCCTAGGGTACCCAGTGGAAGTACTAAGTCTCCCTCTTTTATCCGATGGTATTTGTGAGGCTATACCTACCTAGTGGCCAGTTCTGTTGAGGTATATGCCTGTAAAGCCTCTAAGTGTGGTTCGTACATAAGTTTTTAATTAAAAAAAAACCCTTGTATTTATTCTTTGTTCTGTGTTTCATAGACAATCTTGAGTACTACTTTTATAAGTCTGGTTGTCTGTCTGTCTGTCTATCTTTGAGCTATTTATTTTAACTACTCAACGGATTTTCCCATAAACAGTCGACTGCAAAATATTTTATGCAAGTAGTGCAATGGTATTATTGTGTTTTATTTAATATTTAATTCTTGGGTTTTGTTTCCTAGACTAAATTTGCGATAGGCTCGATACCTATCTTGGTCTAAGAATTTCTGTCTGTATGTGGATATTTTAATAATTATTGAATGAATTTTGTTTCTTAAGGTGCGATGTCACTTGGCGTATTCGTGTTCTAATTTCAAATTTTTGACATCAACGTATGGAAGTTACTGTTAAAATATGCACCATTAGATATTTATATGACCATTTTGTATTGAATACTTGGCTCCGGTCTTAAAAAGAAAAATAACATAAGACTTTGCTGAATGGAATAAAAGAAACAAAAATTAAGTGTTTTTTAAACATCTGAAAAGGCGAGTAAAGATCGTTTAAAAATGACATTCAATTGTCCCTGTTTATCCCTTCTGGGATAAAAGCTGTGATGAAAGATATAAATTGGTGACATAATAGGCTGGAACAAATGGACTCTATAAGAATATGTGCACGTGCAGAAATACTTACGACGATGTCGGCTCTATATACAGTGACAGACTTGGTACCTGTCATGATTAATATGGACAACATGCTAAATGTGGAAATTGTTACCAGTGTCACAAGTTATTGAGAGGTAAAGTTTGTAAGTTTGGATGTAGGGGGCTAGGGGGTAAACTCTGAAACTACTGATCCGATTCTAAAAATTTTTTCACTAATAGGAATCTACATTATCCCTAATTTTATTTTGTTTAAAAATATCCACGAACGAAGCCGGGAGCGGAAGTCGTTCATTGGTAAGCGTATCACTTGAGACCGGCTGGGACTGATTTGGTTATTTTTTTTAAAAGTTCGTAATTGAAAAACTTGCCTGGAAAATTTGGGAAAAATTAAAAGTGCTTTTGAAAGTGTTAATACGGGCTCCACGGGAAAAGCCGGGTGGAAAGCTATGCTATATATCATCACATTGAGTAATTAATCCATTAAAACAAAAGCTCACAATAAAATGCGCAAACTTCAACAAAAAAGTTCCCCTCACCCTTCTAGACGCCTGATGTCAAGTCAAAATATTGACTCGCTAAGTGCCGAGTGGCGATACAATGAAGACCAGCAGGAGGCATTACTCTATAGAAATCGGAGCAGTATTCTATTGAACTTTGCATTTTTTTCTTCCCATTCATACAATACTTCAATTGACATCGAGAACTTAAGTGGAAATTGAAATCTTAATAAAAGATGTGGCATTTACAGGGCATGTAGTTAATGACATTTTTAATTGTCGCTGAAAATCTATACTTACTATTATTAAAATTAGGTGGTTCTGTTTAATATGAACTGGCAATAAGTGGACACTGTTACTAGTGTCTCTGACCATACCTACCAAAAAACGCGTCCATGGATAAAAATTGGTGCTGAAATTCGACATACCTATTCAGAATGTTTGTGTGAAATTTAATTTAAAAAATTTGTTATCTTCGTTGAGGCATTTGAGTTTGAACTTTCGAAGAGCCCTTAAGTACCTACTTACAATTTTACAAACAATATTTGCACGTACCGAAAGAAGTATATTGAAAAAAAAAAACTAAATTAATAGAAAAAAAATTCTCCGTAACTTTGAAGGACTTTAGGTCAATAAATACCTACTTATTTTATAAAAAAAGACTCTTAAAATCTATATAAATAAAAATTAAAGTAAGCGCATTAGTTGAGAACGGCTGGATCGATTTGGCTTTAGAGAAATAAAAATTGGAAAACTCGAGAAAAATTTTAAGTCCGTTTTTCTATGGGATTTTTCTAAGAAATCTAGACCTTAATAGGTGAAAGTTAATATGCGCTCCACGGTCAAAGCCGGGTAAATAAGTGTTACCCCTAAAGTTGTCCGACTTCTTAATAAAATTCTCCCCAAAAGCGATTATTCATCTTATCACAATTGTACAAAATCAAAACGCATTCACACAAAACACAAATAAACCCACTTTCTCCAATGTCCATTCGTAAATATAAATATAATTTAATTTATAAAGGGACTCTATACAAAAGATTTATTATTTAAATTCCCATTAACGCGTCAATGAATAAAGTAAGTCAGTACTGTCATAAAAACACACGCCTTCCATCCAAAGTCTTAACAATCAATATAAATTCCTATATTTCCCACGAAATAAGAAATTAATAAGATTTAAACTGTGGGGTGCTTTTGCCAACCATTTTTATAGATTTTTCGTCAATGCTTTTAAGTCAATCGCTTCGCGGGGGGTGTGTTGGTATGAGGCGTTTGAGGGGACTTAGAGTCACGACGGTATCATTCGAGCGTATAATTATATGCACCGATATTATTGATTATGTCAACAAAAGTTCGTATTTAAAGTTAACTAAGGTCAAAGCAAAGTTGCTGATATTTCACTTTTTTAAATTTATTTATTTAAGGTGTAAGAAAAACAAGATAAGCATAAAGTGAGAAAGTGCCCTACCCTTAAAATTATTCTCACAAATAACGAAGAAAAGAGTAACCAATAATTAAACACACGCAAGATAGTCGATAGCCTAATTGGTAGGACGGTGGACTTGAAACCGGAGGTCCCGGGTTCGAATCCTACATACGCTCCCAAAATGCTAAGCACCAATTTTCTTTATATGTGCTTTAATCGACTCCTTGTGCTTCGGAGGGCACGTAAAGCCGGCGTCCGGTCACCAACCACCTGCCAAGCGTGGTGACTATGGCAATTCCTCTCTATGATCGCTACTAAAATGGTGCGTTAGAGGGAGACCAATGATCCAGCAGTGGATCTTAAAAAAGGTTGTTGATGATGATTTCGATCTAGTTATTGTGTAGAGGTCAAGTGCACGAGTTCTTCTCAAGTTTGCCCTGAAATTGGCCTGTGCCAGAAGATCGGGAGACTCTTTCTAATTGATTTTTAAGATTTACAATTAAATAATATACTATACATCATAATACTATTTGTATGGTAGGTACTTATATTTCGTGTCGCGTCGAGAAGTTGTACGCGACGTTAAAAACAAATAAATTAACTAAATATATAATTGTACAAAGTGTAATCTAGCGTGCAAAAAGGCTCCACGGCAGATACTATACACTAGGGTTGCCATCTCCAAACTTTGAAATCCAGGATTTGAAGGTAGTAATACCAGGACATTTCGGTTTAAAGCCAGGACTATATATAAGAGCAGTACCTATTTGTTATATGCACTGAAAACAAAGTCAATAAAACAACATATTTTTTCATTAGTGAAACGATTGGAGATAGTTTTCCGTAGTGGCGCGCTAATTTTAAAACATAGGTCCTTAACAGGACTCTTTAAAAACTCAGGACAATGCTTAGAAACTATCCAGGACACCCCAAAAAGCAGGACATGTCCTGGGAAAACAGGACGGTTGGCAACCCTAGTATACACAGATAGATAGCCAGCTAGCTGAAGCGAGAAGAACAAGCGTGCATGGTACGTACACCTTCCATTTCTATATTCCATCAATAATTATTCACCAGTACAGTGCTATACAGATGATATAAGGTTATTTATATAAGGAATTCGGTAGGTAAAGTAAAAGTTAAGGTATGCTGAATCCAAAACCGTTTCGAGACATTGGTTTAATAATCCGTATTTTTCAATTTATAACTCTTAAAATCGTGAGATTGGCTTTATTTTTTCAAAAACAAATAATTTACTTAACCTACATTTCACCTATGAATGACGTCATTATATCGGCTAAATAAAAGCAAAATATTTACTTGTCAACTTGTCAACCAATGTTACCCTGTTACTAGGTATACCTACTACTGTTTCAGTAGTTTTTATAACTAATCTAGTTTATTATTTAGGAAGAATGTTTAAGCATTTTTTTATGGTAGGATATTCTTTGACCTTTGTATATATTTTGTATCACAACAACTATGCAGCTACGGTATAAAAGCCGTAAAGATGTGTTTCCTTGTTGTTGTTTTAATATGTTTTATGTAGAAGTGGTAGGTTTTGGTAGATTTTGTAGGATTTAGAGATGGCAACACTATTGTTTGTTAAATGTCAAAGTCAAAGAACACAGATGTTCTTTTTTCTGTACCAACATATCAAAGGTATTGAAGTATTCAGCCGACAAAATGACGTCATCAGTGCCAAAACTTTGATAATTTATTATAAAAAAACTACTGTATAGAAATCAAAAATATTCAAATTAGTTTCTTAAAATAGCTTAATCTTTAAAATAAAAATATAAAAATCGTACCTTAGCTTTTACTTTACATAGGTACCGAATTGTAGGTCTATTGTATGTTCCCAATTGACTCGCCCATGGATTAGTACGTCCCGAATTCATAATTCGGACGGAACCCTAACACTATTCATTAGTATGTAGGTAAATAGATAAAAGCATGATTGCTAAGTCAGCCCGGTATCTAGTCCAAGCGTCTCTAAACTTCTGAAAACGATTTTGCTAACAATGGACTCTGCGTATAACACTTTCCGTAACGGTCTGAAACGAAGGAAAATACAAAGAAAAAACCGACCAAGCGCGAGTTCTATTTTTTAGTATTTGTTGTTATAGCGGCAACAGAAATACATCATCTGTGAAAATTTCAACTGTCTAACTATCACGGTTCATGAGATACAGCCTGGTGACAGACGGACAGACAGACAGACGGACGGACAGCGGAGTCTTAGTAATAGGGTTTCCGTTTGTACCCTTTGGGAACGTAACCGTAAAAAGAGCATAGTATTTTTTCATAGTACGTTACTTAGCAACAAGTAGATATTGACACCTTTTACGAACTCCGTATATAATATAAATCAATAATCAATTTTACGCGTCAGTCCGTCCGTCTAGCTAGGCCGTAGAGGGTATTTTTGTTGAAGTTTTATGATCGCGCCAAGCACATCTAGCGGAAAATCTCTACTCGCTTCAATGAGCGAGCCGAGTCCGATATTTTGGACATTTAACGTGTCATTTTTACGACTCGTGAATACAAATCGTATTGAGGCTCTTTGTAACTCAATTACGCCGTATGAACGGATTTGGATTAAATATACTATATAGCAGAGGACGACCTAGGTGTGCTTTTATTTAACATTTAAAAAATGTATTGATCGATGGAAATATTAAAAGTACACACAATCGCCGAGTATGTATGATAAGGTATGATGAATATAAAAGAAGCGAAAGAGGTATCTCAGGATCGTAACAAATGACATTCGATTGTTTCTGCCTACCCCTCTTAGGATGAAGGCGTGATGATAGATGTTATCAGCTCATACTAATTTTTACTGGATGTAAAAAAGGATTTCTGAAGTAAAACTTCTTTAGGCAGGGTAGAGAAAATTTTATACGCGTAAGGTGTAACTCTTTCTTTCTAAGAAATTCAGATGGCGCTAGTGTACATACTTAAACATTATATTAAATTTGCATTCATTTCCTAGGGTCACATAGAGTATTGCATGGGTTTGGGCCCCATCATTAGTATCTATGTGCCAAACTATGCGTGAACAAATACACGAACCGATATTTTTAGAGTGATCAGTATATATGGAAAGAACACGTAGTCATATGAAAACAATTAACAAATCATGATTATTTTTGAAATTGAAAATATTATATCGTGTATTACAAAATTAAAGGGAGTGTGAAACTTTTATATTTCATTTATTTTTACCTAAACATTAAAAATATCTAAATAAAAAAGAATACTGGCTGTATTTCCTTGCTGAATCGCGATGGTGATGCGTTGAGCGAGGAAGGAGCCAGGAACCAGCCCTCTTATCACGAAGAGATGATCAGTCGTGGGGATATGTCTTTAATAAACTTTTTGGCATTTGAACCCCATGAGTTTTTACACCAAACAGCACAAAGTAGTTTTCTATAATTAAACCATAACTAGTTTCAAGAGTCGTTATTTAACAGTTAACATTGTAATTTCTGTAATAGAACAAAATAAACCGAAATCCTTTGAAAGTCGTCAATAAATTTAGTCAAGCGTTTATAGCCTGCGTCGCTTAACAATAATATGAACGAAAAAAATTTCAATAATAATAATTGTGGACATAATTATTGAAAGTTAAGTGTCTGGTTCACAAAATAAATACAATTGATGTTTGACGATTGGATGAACACGTTTGTTTGACCCTTGCGTAAGCGCCGCATTGCAGATTTCAATGGAAAAAAAGTGAATTTATAAATATAAAAGAAGAATATATTGTATGCTTTTTTACTAGATGCTGTTCGAGCTCACGGCATGGCTCAATTCGTCGGATTACTTGAAGACGCCTGGACCGATTTGGAAAATGAATTTTTTGTTTGAAAGGGTGGTCCCATGGTCATCAGGTCAGGATCTGACTATGGGATCCTGGAGAAATCGAAAACTCTTAAAATTTTATAGGCACACTTGAAGCGATTTGGGTATTTTTTTTATAGTGACTTAAATTGTGCATTTGCTTTCGGAAAGCAGATTTTCGTTTTGAAGGCGGTTATTTTTCTTTATCAGAAGTGGTTATCTTATAAAAAGTTCAGTCTTCTGTATGTATAGATAGGAAGAGAACTTAATTTAAAAATAAGACTTTTAAAAAAATCTTGAAAAATTGTGCACTGAAAAGTTAGAAATAATTTTATGTCGTTTTGAAGACAAATAATGACCTGAGCAATGACTTTGACCTGAGCCAATTTTTAGACAGACAAGTTGAAATCTATCTATCATCACGCCTTTTATCCCAAGAGGGGTAGGCAAAGACAATCAAATGCCACTTGCTACGGTCCTGACATACCTCTTTCTTTGTTTGTAAGAAGGACAAAAGAAATCTACTGGAACGATGTGTAAAGGCCAACGTTGTTAATTTTTCTTTCTTCATGGGTTGGCTTACAGCTCCTTTTTTTAAATTTATTTATTCTCTTAGAAAATTAACCTAATGTACAATTCAAAATTCCGCCAAACTGCTATACAGTTTGTTGGCGGATATGCTCTCTTATATTGAACAATTTACATTGTCAAATCTACTGCTTAGGTACATAAAAAATACTAAGGTACTTAACATAGTTTACGAAAACATATTAGGTACTGAAAACCAAAACACTTAACCTAGCAACCTAGAAATTTACTTACAGTGAAACAAAATATGTAGGTACACAACTACCTACCTAACTACATACTTTTTTTAATGAAATGCTACTTAAGGCGCTGTTTATATATTCTGTAAGTTAGTATTTCACATTGTAAGCTTGGAGGTAACTCATTAATATACCTGGCCGTTACATACCTCCTGGTATGTTGCCCAAAGTAATTATTTATATTCAGTTCTTGGTATTTTTTAACCTTCTTACAATTTCTATGAATCAATACTAGAAATAAAGATAAACTTGTGGGTTGTGTGAGTCGACTTCACAAAATCAAAAATTATGTTAAAAAGGGGTTATGTATCCAATTTTATAATAAGGTCCCCTCTGACATACAAAATCTACCATTTAATGCATTCAAAGTTACAATAAAACTTAAATTAATTAACAAAAGTTATTATAAGATATCTGAGTACTTGGATGATAAGCATCCGTGGGCATAGCTTGTGATCGTTCTGGCAGGCTGTCTCGTTTCAATAATTAGATAGGCATATAAATTAATTTTTAACTATCGATTTCATGTTTCAATTTTGTTTTTTTTAATTGTAATTGTATTTTAGTGACATATTATTTAGACATTTTATTATATAAATTGTATTTTACTGTTAATCTGCTAATTCAAAAGTGTATTGTATTTCTAATTGACTGTTTCAAGTGTGCTTTGTGTACCTACGAAATAAATATATTTTGAATTGAATTGAATTGAATATGGGGCAGGCAGCTTTGTACCGATGGCTGTTTATTTTCCATGTAATTATATTGTTCTAAAATAATTTTATATTTAATTTTATTATTAATCGACATAATGTTGCATATTTTAAATAATTTATTATATTCTTTATTATTTTTATCGTTTAATAGGTATTTTAAGAAACCGTATTGCGGTTTTAGGGTACCCAGCGGAAGACCAAGTCTCTCTCGTTTAGCTGATGGTATTTGTGAGGCTATACCTAACGAGTGGCCAGTTCCGTTGAGGAATATTTAGATGGAAAAGCCTCTGTGTGGTTTGTCGGATTATCCGGGATCAAACCCGTGATCTGCCTAGTTAATACCAGACCTCTTAACCACTCGGCCACCGACGCACTTTGTTATTTTTCCCAAAATTTCCACGGGAAAACCGGGGCGGAAAGAAAATGTATACCCATATACAAATAGGGGTGGTATTTATAGACTTACAAAATATAGCGATAGGGAAAAACGACTAAGGAAGTATAATTGGATACACACCTACACATATAACTTAGAAGACGAATTTATTCCCCTCTGACCAGTGAGATTTCGGGATCTTATACCAAATTTATCTCGACGCGTAACGTGTCACAAATCACGGGACACGCTCACTCGAGGGAACTTAATACTGTTAAGGGGATGACCTGTGCGAATATAGTTCACATTTATAACAACCTTGATAATTTTTTTTGGACACGTTGAAAGAATGAAGGATGAAAGATTGATTAAAAAGGTTTATATGGCTGAAGTGAAAGGAATAGCGGGCAGAAGACGATTTATGTGTACTTTTATTGAACATATAAAAATGTATTGATCGATGGAAATATTAAAAGTACACACAATCGCCGAGCTTGTAGGGTTTCCGTTCGCACCCTAAAAGAGCAATGTAATAATCTTACAACAAAAGAAAGAACTTTAAATATCAGGCTGCGCCTTAACTATTGGTCAATAAAGTAGCTGGAATAAAGTGCTTACAGACGAATGGTAACATTAACCGCAATACATTGAGTGTCCCCTACGACACCGGCTTTTGGGACTCGCTTTTTGTCAATTAATAAACCTACCCGCGGCTTCGCATGTATGTAATACATATGTACCTAATACATATGTAGAAGTGGCCCAACGCTTGTCGCTGGAAAATATATGCCAATCAATTAAATATTTTCATTACCGCGATACAGATCTATCTATCATCACGCCCTTTATCCCAAGAGGGGTAGGCAGAGACAATCGAATGCAATTTTTTACGATCCTGACATACCTCTTTCGCTTCTTTTCTATTCATCATACATTTCATACAGCATGCTCGGCGATTGTGTGTACTTTTAATGTTTCCATCGATCAATACATTTTTTATATGTCAATAAAAGTAGATCTAGGTCGTCCTTTGCTAGCATTTCCTTTAAATTCAGCCATATAAAGCTTTTTAGTCAGTCTTTCATCCTTCATTATTTCAATGTGTCCAAACCAGCGTAAACTACTTTCTTCTTTTTTCATTTTAGTCACAACATCATCTTTCACTCCGCATTCTTCTCTATATGACATCGTTCCGGCTGCCGTCAATACGCTTTATATCACAGACCGCATTTATCTTACTTTCATGTTTCTTATTCCATACCCAAGTCTCGCTGCCATAAATAAGTGATGTAACTAAAACAGCATTATATAGGTACTTATATTCATTTTACTTTTAGTTGTAAGTTGTGTATTTCTGCATACATTGTTTAGTTCACCAAATACCTTGCTTCCCACTTTCACTTTCCTTTCAATTTCCTTGTCTATCTTTCCACTTCTTGTATGTACACAGTTTTTTTCCTACATTATTTTATACTGACTGAATAGACAGCATACGCCATGAAAACTCGCTGGGGCTTACTTTTTCCCCAACTTGATTCACATATACTGTTAATGCTTAGCTCCTAAACATGATAGGTCCACGTTTAATAATCGTAAACCTTCCCGGTGAATTAACCTATCTAATAGTGAAAACAGCAACAAAATCCATAGACAGTTTTTACATAGACAATAATTTAGTCATCAACACAGTTCATGAACATACATAATTTTTACTTGACTCCATCAACACCGAGCTTTGAAAAGTTTCCTTTGATATCACGCATAAGATAGGCCAATATTCACGTACCAGAAACATGAAAAAGAACGAATTTCACATAAAAATTGTAACTAGAGTCGCAAAGTCGCTTGAAAATACGCGTGAAATTGGGGACTTTCAGGACTTCATAAAAGTAAAGACTGAATGATTTTCATACATATTGTTTCCACTATAACATTTATCTTTCGAAAGCTATTTTAACTTTGAAAATCGATAATAGACAAGTGTGTTAACTAGGCGGACGTCAGTTTCATCCCGGCCATGTACCAATTGGTTTTTATAATTAAAAACTTATGTACTGTACAATCCGACAAATAAAGAGGCTTTTCCATCTAAATATACTTCTACAGAACTGAGCTCGTTAGGTATAGCCTCACAAATACCATCGGCTAAAAGAGGGAGACTTGGTCTTCCGCTGAGTACCCTGGGACCAATAACACGGTTTCGGGAGCTGCAAGGCAACCCGTGAAGAAAGAAGAGAGTGTAATTTAGGAATGAAATGACTGCAGCATATGGCAAATGCAGCCAGTATTCTTGCCACTATTCCACGCGGACCTGGTTTATTTAGTTATTTTTAATCTTTAGATTTGATTTAAGGCTTTTATATTAATAAAAAAAAGTTAAGAACTTGTTAAAAATACTGTTTGCACTTAGGTATGTAAGACGAAATAAAGTTCAATATTGTTGGCTTATTTTATGTGGTCATGCAGCTACACAAAAGTTTATTTATTTTGACGGTTTTTCTTAAATTTTGTAAAAAGTAATAGGTTAAAGTTTAAATAGAATTTTCAACCTATTTTATTCTAAAAATAAAGTTGTAGTGTAGTGTAGCTGTTGCGGATTTTTTGAAAAAAATATTCGGTTAAAATTTCTATAGTATTGTTGGCTAACCACTGCATTTGAATTTGATTCCTGACTCTTCAAACTTTTAGTTCATATCGTGTTTATATCCTGCCCTACCTTGTGGAATTATGCTTTCAAGATGGCTAATTTGGGAATAGAGACCGAATTCTTAAATAGATTATTTTAACAACTAGGTACAAATCGTCTCCATTAACAATAATTATACAGATGTAACCAAAGTTAAACACTCAACAAAGCAACCCCAATATTGTGAACCCTATTTGGCTCCAAATCAAAATTCATAGTCATTATTAAGTACCCCATGCAAGCGTTAACATCATGAAATATGACTTATTATATTCCCCGCATGTATGAATGACATGTCAATTTATTGTCACCTTTAGAATTTACGGACTGGCAACATTATGTTGACTAGGGGTTGACCAATGTCATCCCCTGTGTGGGGCACTATTCTTTGAGCTATAGTTAGTTTACGCACGTGCATTTATGATACGCTCGTTTTTCTTATACCTCTATAGGAAACGGGCGTGAAGGTATCTTCACACTATATATGAAAGGTTAATAAACTTAAATTCAAACTTAAAAGCGTGCAAATGAGAAAATAATCATTGAGTGTTTAAAATAAACAAACAATTCGATGTGTGTGAGTTAATTACGATTTTCACTATTACAATATCACCAGCGCGGCGGTCAATACGACCTATATTTTCATGTGTAACACTTTTGCGGATTACAAACTTTAATCCATTTATAGAGCACAAAAAAATACGTGTAGACGGTAAAATATATTTTTTTACTTTCTCTGTTTATTTTTACAAAAAAATCCTGGATTTTGCAATTAAGGCTCCTATATCCATATTTTTTCTAGGATAAACTATTCCCAATTTCTCTGCAAATAATTGAACTATATGCTAAATTATAGTGACACAGGTTGATTATATTAACATTTATAAAACATTGTATTTTTTCTAATTTGCTAATTCATAAGTGTATTTGTGTTTCTAATTGACTATTTCAAGTGTACCTTGTGTACCTACGAAATAAATATATTTTGAAATGAATTTTGAATTGAATATACAGTTACAGAATATACCATACAATTACAGGATAGCGTCCTTAAACGAAAATCTAAGAAATTTTCCAAGTAGGTGCGTAAATTGTACTTAACGTCCTCGAATTAAGGACCATCAGTGCCCGTGCGATATTTATTATAATTTTATGCGGCCAAGTGTCGCTTTTGTGTATTAAATGGTGTAACTTCTAGTTACACTGAGGGTGGGCGTCAATATAATGTGTTATCTTTCACCATCTATGTTCTATGAATATTTATAGTATTTTTTTGGTTTCTTTTGTTGAGTGTATCGGATTTAATTTGACGATTGCAATCGAGATTCGGATAATTATGGATTTGTGTTTTATTTGATGTGGGGCGGTGTTTTTTTGTAACGCGTGGGCGCTTCCTTTTGAAAGTACCTATAATGATGTCGCGGCTTCGATCCCAACATCCGACCATGTACCAATGAATTTTTATAATAAAAAAATCTATGTACAGTTATCCGACAAACGGTACAAAGAGGCTTTTCCATATACTCGTACATACATTAACAGAGCTGGCCTCAAAAAAAAAATCTTCGGCTACAGACTTTGGCAGCCCGTGAAGATTTTTTATTATTATTTTTTTTCTTTTTACTTACTGGATTAGCCAATCGTCAATAACTGATAATTGCGGTGGCCGAGTGGTTAAGACGTCTGGTATTAACTAGGCAGACCATGGATTTGATCCCGGTACCAATTGCTTTTTTATTATTAAAAACTTATGTGCATAATCCGACAAACCACACTTAGAGGCTTTTCTATCTAAATATACCTCAACAACTGACCATTCGTTAGGTATAGCCTCTCAAATACCATCGGCTAAAAGAGGGGGAGACTTGGTCTGCCTCTGGGTACCCTGGGACCGTAACACGGCTTCGGGAGCTGTGAAATTGAAAATTTCTACAATTCGAAATCCTAACCAATATAATAAATCTGTCTGTTTGTCCTTCTTTCAAGAAAAAAACAGAGAAATATATCGTCGTGTTTTTGCATAGACACGGGCCGGAGATTATTTTTTATCCCAAAAATCCTTCAGGATAAATAAATGTATAGTCACATTTAAAAGAATTCCACGGACGAAGCCGATATTTATTTCAGGAATGATTTTTCAAAAGTTTCAGTTTCTTTTACTTACCCAAAAGAATACATAGGTATGCGCCTGAATTATTGAGTGGTTTTTCAAGGACTCTGTTATTAGAATTCAGGAAAGACCTAAGGTCAAACTACAGATATCTGATTCAGGCATTGATGCAAACCTCTCCACATTGCGTAGTACTTAGTTAACTATCAAACGCAAAGCGAGCATTTCATTAAGCAATTACGAAATTGATTTACCACTACAATAGTTTGAATGTTTGTTTGGGAAATGAATAGCTGATGGGATTGTACTTGAAAATGCCCAGGTGGGACATATTATAGAGTTTAGAGCATTCTAAAAGATATTTTCAAAACGTAGGGCCGGTAATACCTACGTAAGAAATGTTTTTAGGGTTCTATGGATAACAACGGAAATTTGTGCTCCGCTGTCCGTCTGTCACAGAACATACAGTTTGAACCGTAATAGATAGACACTTGAAATTTTTACAGAGTGTGTATTACTATGACCGCTATAATAACAAATAATAAAAATAAAATAAAGTTAAAAATTAGAAGGGGTCTCCAAACAAGAAACGTGTTTTATTCGGAGCTTTTTGCTCGATCCTAATAATGGCAATACATTCAAACGTCTAACTAGTATAACTATAATGCTGTTGCAAAACAGGGGCGTGAAACTTAGTCTAATCTTAGTGCATACACTCGAACTTGCCCTATTTTTTTACATTCGCTAATCGTGATGCATTTCGCGCTAAGTTTGGCTATCGTGTGCCTTTACATTATGTCACTGAAATTCCTTCTTTAACTTCATGAAAATTTCAGTCTAGTTATATGGACGTGGCTGAAAACTATGGTAACAATGTCCAGATTTAGTAATTCTTCTATTATAAACAGAACAGGTGATAAAGCTGCACTTATTAATTTTCAGTCATTTTGGCTCGAGTTTGCACTTTTGCAGTATGAAAAATCGAAAATAACCTATAAAGATTTTATGATAGAGTCAGGAATCGATCGCGGGACCGGCGGGATCTTTTAAAATTATGTAATCACATTTGAAATGTTGATAGATAAAACTTAATTACATAACTGACATAGGGGTGTTGTTGCAACTGTATGTACACTCACATACATTATTTTAAATTTTAAGAAAATCTCCTAGAAAATCCATACTAATATTATAAATGCGAAAGTAACTCGTCTATCTGTCTGTTACGCTTTCACGGCTTAACAAAAGTGGACATTATTTCACATTCCTTGTATATATTTTGGAAAAATATCTGTAACATTCTAAATGGTAGTTAATTGTATTTTGTTTAACTTTTTTTTAGTTTAATTGTTCTTTCTATAAATTTTGGAATTTGCATATCTTGTTTTAAATATAATAATGTATAAACAATTATTTTTGGATAACGTCACTATGTTGTAATATATCTATGTTCTAGTAATGTTTGTTGTATTGTTGTTTGCTGTCCAGAATAAAATAAAATAAAATAAAACCACTGAATCGATTTTGATTAAATTTGATACCTAAGAGAAGGACATAAGCTACTTTTTTTTAAATCTACCCTCCTAATATAATTAATTATAATTGGAGTCGAAAGTTAATATGGGGCTCATAAAAAACAATCAAAAGCAAAAATATGGAAAAGACATTTGCTTTATCCTAGGAACCCTGGAGTCGGTAACGCAATTCTCAGGACATATAATACTATAACGATACAAATTAGGCACGTCTTCAAATAAAATATACTTTAAATACTAAACATTAAAAAAAAATTAATAGCCAAGCACCAATTTTCATTAAGAATATGTGCTTTAATCGACTTCTTGTGCTTCGGAGCATAAAGCACACGTCCGCACTTCTTCTAAAAATCAATTATTTACGTCTGTTAAAGAAGTGTCACATCTAGGTCCATTACAACAGGCTTGCCACCTGTTCTGTTCAATATAGACAACTGGCGTCAAGTGGACACTGTTACTTGTGTCTCTGGTCACACTGCAAGGTAAGGCCGTGAAGATGTGTCTGTTTTATTTTGTTGTATCATAATATTATTTTAAAACGCGACTGTACATTGTCTGTTCTTCACTGTTGTAAATCTCATTTATCCGTCGCGTAGTCACCTCTCACTAGGGAGACACCCCCAACACACCGTCTCATTTAAAATACGGACATATGTCGTGCGTTTATGCTGCACTAATCCACTCACAATATTTCTATACAAGATTTTCTCCATGGCGTCGTCCTTGGAAGTTTATGATTAGAAACTGCTATAGCCTTAAATAGCCTATCATATCATTATCATTACATATTATAAACCAAAGTCCCCTGCCCCGTCTGTCTGTGATCTTTTCACGCAAAAACTACTAAACGAATTTTCTTGCGGTTTTCACTATTAGATAGGTTGTTTCATCGGGAAGGTTTACAAGTATTAAATATAGACCTATCATGTTTAGGAGCTGAGCATTAATAGTATAAGTGAATGTAGTCGGAAAAACATTTAGCCCCAGCGTATGCTGCCGCAAAAATGCAAGAAAATTCGCAGTAGCATATAGATAAGTAGGTATTCACGGAGAAGGTTTTCACATTACAAGTGTTTCCTTATTTATTTTGAAAATTTATACAAATAATAAAATAAAAGTGTCTGTGATTAACATTTGTTTTTTAAATTTTCGTGTGTCAGTCTGTTTGTCCGGGCTAATTTTCGAAACGGCTGAACTGACTTTGTCGGAATTTCAGGGAGTACTTTTATCCGGAAATATTTAGTGTAATAAATAAAAATGTTACCATCAACTAGTAATATATATTTATAAAGTGACATGTGGACATTGTTTATTGGTCACCTCACAAGGTAGAATATCCGTGATGGTGTGTTTATTTGTTTTTCAAGGTTTAGTACATCCGATGTAAAAACGGAACCCTGAGGATCACTCTTGTGTCCGTCTGTCACAGCTTATTTTCTCCGAATCTACTGGACGAAAAATGTTGAAACTTGGTACATACCTAAATGTAGAGTTTTATGACCATTGTGTGACATATCAAATGAATATTTTTTTATAATTTAAAATGCATAGTTTAAATTTCCCCATTATCTTCGAAAGTATAGAATCTATTATTTTTAGAAAAATAGCAAAAAATAAGGGTCTTGCTCATAAGTTTACAGGAAAATCTAAACAAAAATCCTGGCTTAAAGTTCTCACGAAAAAAATGGTACGGAACTTCGACTCGCTCTTGGCCAATTTTTAAAGAAATATTTGAATCTGAGCTATGTATAAGATGTTGTAGCAGAACTTGTAAACCGTTCGAAAGGCCCACAAAGCATTCTTCAATGTAGCACACTCGAGTGAACTTCAAACAACTAATTTACACAACTTTTAGTGTACCTACAGTGTCTTAGAATGGCTTGTCAGGAACATAAAAGATATCAAATGTTCTAATCTTGAGGGCATTTTGTGGAAATATTGTATTTATTACCTATTTCTTTGTATATTATTTTCTATTTTTAACCGAACTTAAAAAAAAAGGAGGAGGTTCTCAATTCGTCGGAATCTTAATTTTTTTTATGTATGTTCTCCCCGATTGCTTGAAGACGCCTGGACCGATTTGGATATTTTTTTTGTTTGAAACGGTACCTATACCAACTTCACAATGGTCATCAAATCTTCAAATTTTATAGGCACACTTAAAGCGATTTGGGTTTTTTTGTTTTAGGCATTGCACTTGTGCATTTGCTTTCGGAAAGCACACTTTTCAGTGCATAATTTTTGAAGTCGGTACATATTTTTTTAAAAGGAAAATTATTTGTTAAAAATTGTTAGAGAGTATTAAAATCTTTATTTTTTTAAATTTCAAAACTAAAAAGAAGAAAGTTTTGATTTCTAGCAAACAAAGTCATAATTTTAGGTATCACTTTTAGGAGGAAAAGTTTTGCCGCCAGCTCGCATTTTTAATTTATGCTCAGTTAAAGAATTGTGTTAATTATGATCTACGAAAATTTAAATTTAAATTGCGCAGTAAAACATATATGGCATAAGAAAATTGACACGTGTAAAGCCGGTCAGTACCTATCGCATTTTTTTATTTAAATAGAGCTAAAAATAATATATCATTATTTAAAATATATAACCTAAAAACTAAATAAAAATAAAAATAAAGAAAATTATAGTATGAAAAATATCCCTTATAATGTTCCTCTTGTGGCATGGTGCCCAAGATTCTGGCGGCATTATTGTAATTTTATTTATCATTAAGAAACAAGCAAGAGAACTATGCAAAGATTAAGAGAAGGCGCTACCTATCTATCTGGGAAACAGGCGTGAAGGTATATTTGTATGTATGTATGTAGAATTATCTACTTATTATCACGTTTTCCCCCAGGAGGCATAGGCAGGCAATCGAATGTCATTTGCTACGATCCTTATCTCTTTCATCTCTTTTATCAATCATACATGTTTTATACAGCCAATATTGTAAAATTTACTTTTTATTTAAGGATAAAAAGGGATAAAAAAGCATAGAAATTGTATGAAACAATTTACTATAAAACTTATCCGAAGATGTATTCTATATCTACGTTGTAAAAGTTTGGTTATATTTCCTCCACCCCTCACCAAGGGCGGCCCTCGCAAAATTTAATGAAAGTTAAAGCAAACCAATATGTACTACACGAAATCATCTACTGGATTTTATCTTATCTAATCTAATCAAATAGCTGTTGATGCTATCGGTATTTAATATTGGAGAAGGGGAATTTAAGTACCGTTAGCAAAAGTAATAAGTAGTCAATGTGATAATACGAAAGCTGTTTACCTAAGCTGTGGACCAATCATGTTTAGGAGCTGATCATTAACAGTATAAGTGAATCTAGTCGGGTGAAAAGCTAGCCCCAGCGAGTTTTCATGGTGTATGCTGCCTAATCCGTCAGATATGTAATAACGAAATGATGTAGGAAATAATTGTGTAGAATAAAATTAACTACAAAAGAGTCCGCGGTAGCCTATAATCTATCTATAATTGATAAGTACTTATAAGCCTATTTGTGATGTAAATCTTTCATACATTCAATGTGTCCTAAGTCCTAACCAACGAAATATAATCTTCATTTTACTCACTACATCATCTCAACTACAAAATTATCAAAATTCAGAAATTTCATATTTTTATAACTCTGTGTATCTACCTATCTATCATCATGCTTTTTATCCCAAGAGGGGTAGGCAGAAGAGACTATCAATATATTTTTAATATGTTCAATAAAAGTAGGTACACCCATGTAGTTTTTTTCGTTTTGCCATGTTTTTGCCATATAAACCTTTTATAAATCAATATTTCATCCTTCATTCTTTCACCATGTCCAAACCATCTTATATTCCGCATTATTATCTAATGACATCGTTCAAAAATGTTATATCGCAAAATTGTTTTGCTATCGGTACAGGGAATGGCCGAGGGCCGTAAGTATGGTTTCAAGTGATCTAATGCAGGATTTAATGTTAATACAGGCAATTTGTTTCACACGACATTGTATGCATTTGTCCTACAAATAAGAATTGTTTTTGTAACCATACTTATGAATTGCCTATTGAAGGCAGATTTGGTCTAGTTAGTAGACGATACGGGTTCGCCACCCAGATAGAGCCTTTTCTGGAGTTCAAAGCTCCAGTTTGGCTTCGCCCGGGTAGAATTTAATTTAAGAATTTTAAGATTTGTGTTTTGCAATACCCATTAAGTTATATCTAACAGTTTTATATTTTATCATTGTGTAATTTACTTATATCATCAATAATTTATAAACAATACATTTGATACTATATATCATCACGCCTTTTATCCCAAGAGGGGTAGGCAGAGACAATCGAATGTCATTTGTTACGATCCTGACATACCGCTTTCGCACATTCATTATACCTTTCATACATGCTTGGCGATTTAATATTTCCATCGATCAATATACATTTTTATATGTTCAATAAAAGTACACCTAGGTCGTCCTTTGCCAGCATTTCCTTTCACTTCAGCCATATAAACCTTTTTAGTCAAACATTTGTTCATTTCTATAATAAGAAATAAATCTCAATTAATATGATGTCCATATCATAATATATCTATCAAAAAGTTTCAATTTCGAATTTGTATTTGAATTTATTATCTCTACAAAAAATCTACTTAGCCCGTCTTTAGTCCCAATAAAATCCATCTCATATAAAAAAAACTCAATATGAACTCGACAGGGGTCGCCAGTGATGCGCGATAAGTATGGCCTACACGTGCTACTTCTATTCATATATTTACTATTATTATACTAAATTGTAGCTAATAATCATGTGTTTCATGCTGATAAAGGATATGCTATCAATGCTACACTGTATGGGATTAGCAGTCGCCGGTTTAGCACGTGTCATTTGCACCTGAAAATTAGTGTTTCTTTGATGACTATGTGCTACTCGGATACTGGTTGAAAATATCATAAAATTAAAATAAATTTTCCTCCAAAATTTAAATGTGTCCACAGTTCAACAGTTTTTAAATGGCTAATAAGTGGCAATATCAACAAATTAATATATAGGTCTGAGGAAATTAATGAAAAAGTAATTCTATAGAACTTGTTTTTAAAAAAAATCGCTGAAGTTATTTATACGATTTTGGACAGATATAAAATCTGAATTAAAAGCAAAAACGTGTGGAAGCAAGATCAATATTAAAATATGGACCTAATTAATAGAAGATTTACTACGCTCGGTAGCTAACTAATTTACCCCTGCCACACACTCGTCGAGTGGCATGGGAAGTAGCGAGGATACGTCATGCTCCTCGTCATACCTGTTTTGTCGAATTTTATGCCTCGAATGACATTTATAAAGTTTAGATTTTTTGCATTAGGTATTAATTTTTATGATTATCATGAAAAATAGACACTTATTTTCCTTTAAGATCCTTATCGCACGTTACACTACAAACACTTGGCGAATGAGAGCTAGGCCGACAAAAGTGTAAGTCACGACATTTTTGATATACTTACTTAGTATGTTTTATGTAGAGTATTTACAAGTGTAAATGTTTATTTTCATAACTTACTTATTACAATTTTATTACCATTCCTTCATTTATTTTTTATTTTTCATTAAATTGCTCTCAAACGTAGTTAATTTATTTAATTGTACCTGTTATTTAATACATAATAATAAAGGAACTTCGTCCAACCGATTTTTTTTAAATCTCGAATATATCGCCTGAGAAACTTTGTTCTCTGTTACAAAAATCTTTTGAACAAATATTTTGCATCTGACAGCACATTAACCACACAGACATACACTACTTAAATAATATACATATAGCTTTAATATTTATTTGCTTTCGAGATTGCTCTCAAAATCATTGTAAGCCTTAAATCCTTCAAATTGTGGTATTAATTTCCCTCCAACACTTCTTATTTTTAAATAACATTTTTTGGAAAACTTTGCTAAATAAATATGAGCTTTAATTGTAAAGGGTTAGAGTTGTTTTAGGTTTGACGACTAATATTAGGGTGGATGTCCCGGTCTCCGCCGCATGCCGGTCACGTGTCGATCGCGTGTCATCTTCTATAATCTTCTTTCCCATCTCTTTTGTTGTAAGTTGTTGCTGTTCCGATTTATTCATATTTCTATCCCTCTCCACAGATTGTGTTTCCTGATATCATCTATATTACATTATATTAAAGATTGCGATAAATTTTTATTGACTTTTTATTGTGCACTTGCTAATCTATAGTTACAGCTCGTTCGGTTTTATGTTATCGATGAATGGCATATTTTTAGTATGGTTTTGTTAAATATCACAGTAACCATATTTCTTAGCACAGTAAAATATGATGTATAATAATTGGTGGTTAGTATTTGAATTTCTATCTATCTATCACCACGCCTTTTATCCCAAGAGGGGTAGGCAGATACAATCAAAAGTATGTAATTTGCTACGATCCTGACATACTTACCTCTTTCGCTTCTTTAATATTTATCATACCTTTCATCCATGCTCGGCGATTGTGTGTACTTTTATTATTATATAATATTTTTAGGTACACCTAGGTCGTCCTCTGCCAGCATTTCCTTTCACTTCAGCCATATAAACCTTTTTATTAAATCTTTTAAAGCTACTTTAAGTTCATAAAAATATTTATATCACACAATATGGCTTTAGACTCTAAAGTTTAGAGAAAAGGAAAGCATTAAAATAAAATATTCCGTATCATGTCATGCTAACGAAGTTTCTTTCGAGAGGTAAAAGTGACAATGTGCTATCTCGTATAAATTTTGTAAATCCATGTATTATATATAAAAAAAACCCTATAGTATTATTTTAAGACTGGTCTCAATTTAATTAACAGGCAATATTCAATTTGCATTGATAAGTTGGCGGAAAATTTAACAAAATTCCTTAATGAAAATTCGATAACCCCAATAATCGAAATCTCATTAAATGCATGCCACCGATCCGAGTAGTAAATATAAAATTTAAACCACAAGCTATGTCCATAACATGACACATTGTCACTAAAGCGACAAGAAAATATCGTCTGACAATTTAACAATGAAAATGAAGTTGTCATCCCCACATCTGACGGCAGGCAGCGTGCTAAACGCATTAATTTAGCCTGGATTTAGTGGCCCGGAAGTGATTTGCTTCGGGAACGAATGTTCTGCATGACCCTATTTGGTTCACTTACCCTAAAATATGAGACGAACTTTATTTATATCACAATAAAGACTATATTTGTTTAGTAATATTTTATTGACATGTGGTCATTTTGATATTCACAATGAGTTTGTATCATTACTATTTTTGTAGTTAAGGGTCGGATACTTGTAAAGGCTTAACGAGTGTTTTGGCACCCTAGTTTGTGGGACAGTCTTGTGTCATATAGAACCAACATTAAATAGACCAGAGGTCATTTATGTATGTAATTAATTAATCATAATGTACCTATACATTGAAGATGTACTAGATAATTATCTATCATCACGCCTTTTATCCCAAGAGGGGTAGGCAGAGACAATCGAATGTCATTTGCTACGATCTTGACATACCTCTTTCGCTTCTTTTATATTCATCATACTTTTCATAAATGCTCGGCAATTGCGTGTATTTTTAATATTGCCTTAGATCATAAATAATTAATTAAATTAAAATACTTTTCACAATGCAGTAAGTAAAATACGCAGTTTTTACATAAAGAGCTGATAGGTTTATTATAATTTTAAATTAAATATCTGTCTATATAAATAAAAATTAATAAATGCTGTCACTTGAGAACGACTAGACCAATTTGGCAATTTTTTTAAGTGTTCGTAATACATAGTCAGAATAAGGTTTTTATAGGGATAGAAAAATTTGAAAAGTTGTCTGGAAAATTGATAGTGTCTTTTTCCATGAAAATTTTATATGAACTCAAGACCATAATAGGTGATGAAAGCAAATAATTATGGGCTCCATGGACGAAGCCGGGGCGGGATAGCTGAAATTTATTTCACATTGCAAAGTGTTTTTACATAAGTGGAGCTGATAACCTATTGGCCTATTATAATTTTAAATAAATACTCATATGACAACCAACCAACAACCAATGGAAAAAGACTGAGCTGTCTTTTTATATAAAAACATCTTCAGTTTTTTTCTGAGCGATAACAGTGTAGAATGATGCTTTTTTTGGAAAAAAAATAAGAGGAATCGCTGTCATGGTTCGATGCCCACATAGAAATTTACTACTTTTTACTTGTTAATCATATTAAGTATTTGATTTAGGAATTCTAAGTTTAATGAGATCGGCCATAAGACTTAAGAGACATAACGTACCCATTTCAAGGTCAATATTAGGTGCGCCCAAAGTACTACGCATAACACGCCTGTTAGTCCGGTAATACTGAGGAATTGTAGTGCGCGACGATTGTTTTATAGTTATTTTTTAATAAAAAAGAAATATTTATATTATGTTTTGAGTCAATTTACTAGATTTATTATTTTACTATACATACCAGTTTATTTGATCATAATAGAATTCATACTTTAAGAGATGTGCTCAAAAGTTATAAAAAAAATAGACCTCATTTATATTATTTTTTTCAGTGAATTTTGCAATAAAAATTTTTTTTTTTGTCATTTTATTAGACATTGGTCCCTAGATACCAAAATATATTTTTTTCTGATTAATATATATTAGCGTAAGGCTTATTTACTGATTTGAAAATTATGATTTTGCTCTTGAGTGCCTATTACTGCACCTTAAGTCCTCTAAACCTTGGAATATATTTAATAATTGTAAAATAAAAATAAATTGTTGAAAACCATCCAATGTGACCCAGTTAGGTACGCTTCACGCACCATTGCCGCGGGACGGTGTACAATAAAGTAACGTTCAGTCTCGTCTCTATTTAAAATGCCGTTTCATTTCGCAAATTATACGTTTAAATAAATTTAACAATCGACGCCAATGGCTCAAGTATTTTGAACCAGATTTGAATTTGTAACTTGCACCGAAAATTATACGCTCCTATTATCTGGTGTGAAGAAATCACAGCCTTTATTTTATACCTTGCAGTGGATAGAGACACAAGTAACAGTGACAGTGTCCACTTTTTGCCAGTTGTTCATATTAGACACCTGCAATGGACCTAGATGTGTAATTTATTTAAAAGACGTAGGAAGTATCTGTTATTTTTAGAAGACTTGTAGGTACTCCGATGCACGAGAAGTGAATTAAAGTAAATATTGGTGTTACATTTTAAGCCCAGCCCTATTGACTCATTTATGAAACTTAACTTTCCGCCCCGGCTTTGCCCGTGGAAATGTATGAAAAGTGACATTACGTTGAATTTCTGCAGCTTTCATTGCAACAAAGTCTTTTTCGCATAATCACAATCACTACATACTAGACTTTCCGCCCCCGGATCCGCCCGTGAATATATTCGAACAATATAAAATATAGCCTATCGTAGCTTTCTATTAGTGAAATAATTGTTAGAATCGGTTCAGTAGTTTTTGAGTTTATTCATTACAAAAAAAAATACAAAAAATCCAATTTTACCTCTTTATTGTTTTAGTATACCTAGATATAGAAAACAATAGGTTGATTTACCGGGAATATCTACGAGTATTAAAAATGGTCATATCATGTTTAGGAGCTGATCATTAACAGCATAAGTTAATCAAGGCGAGATTTTCATGGCGTATTCTGTCTAATCTGACAGAGATATTACAAAATGATATAGGAAAGAATTGTGTATAATAAAATTATTTACAAATAAGTCCACGGTAGCATATATTTATCTCTTACAGATAAGTAGTTATAAGCGTATTTATGTAGGCATTCAAATTGTTACCCATAAACCATATTATATTATATAACTTATATTATACCCGTGCGAAACCGGGCAGCGTGTTTTAAAAACACGCTCTGTGGTGTGCTAAAGCACGCAACGTTTTATTTTTTATTTTAGCCCAAAACCACTGAGTGTTACAGCGCGTGGAGCATCGTGGGTCTAAATAAAAAATCAGTTGCCACCGATTTGGCTTCTTTTTATTAGTTGTGTTCGTAATTGTCAGAAAAATGTTTTTATGGAAAGAAAAATTGGAAAAGTTGCCCGAAAAATTGGATCAATCGGGTAAAATTATGAACTAAGTTAATTTGGGCACCACAGGCGAAGCCGGAGCGGAAAGTCAGGACTAGTTAGGATTAGGATTAGTTAGAATCCACATGGCACTATATACCAACAAGCGATAATATTGTACCTAGATATAAAGAATGTAAATTTACCTAAATGTCTAGACATGTTTACCGAGGAATATTCAAAGTAGTTTCTAAATAAGGTACCTGTCACTACAAATCCAAAATCGATATCGTCTGCGACATTAATATATTCAATCGGGTCGACACACGGGGCTACGAGAAATACAAGACATCAAAGGGAGTCCTACCCATCCTCTTAAAGATAACTTAAAGACTTTATCCGCTGTACAGGAATTTTTACGGCAACAAAAGCTTTTCATATTTTCTTTATTCATTCCGTGTCAAAATCGCCCCGTTTTACCACTCCCTTCGACAAAATTCGACGAAAATGCGGATCGCCACCCAACTCTTTCGCTCTCATTAAAAATCTATACGGGCATCTCGCTCCAACGATTTTCCGTTGTTTCGTTTTTGTGTTTTTCCCCATCGGAGTGGTTCTTATGAGCGCTTCTTTTTTCTTGGGACCGCCACGCTTTATACAGCGGGTTACAAAAATATTTATATTTAAAATAAAGTTTATATAAAAAACCGAATTATATTGACTAATGAAACATTTTAGAAACATACGTCTCTAATATTTAAAAAAGGTGTTCTTTAATATGATACAAGTGTGCTATGTTGGTCATTACGTACGAGGCGGTATTATCAGCGCGAGCCACAATGCAAGCGCGATAAGAAAGCTGAGTATGTAATGACCAATGCACACGCATTTCATACGACGTTTTTCAACACAGTTGCGAGGAAAAAACAAACTTCATGTGGTTTTAACATGGGTTTGTACTTATTTGCCAGTTCATTGGAGTAAGCTAAAAGCTTTTTTGTCTTTCTTCCGACACATTGTGATTTACATTCAGTTGGATTTGACCAACTAGCCGACTAACGAACAATCAGCTTCAAAATAACTGTTTATTTGCCGACTAATCACCGACTATATAAGTGGCCGAATAGATTCCCTTAACAAGTACTGATTAATTGACAATTTGAGATTATTTAAGACTGGTTTTGCTACTTTAGTAAAGAAAGTAGAACAGTACCATTTATTTTCCTGTACCATCATAAGTGCCGACTAATCGCCGACTAGTCGGTAGATCCCTAGAATTTAGTCACAAAATAATATTAAGATAACGGCCAGATTAAGTTTAGTAGAGCAACGTCTCTGTCATTTGTACAAGTTTAAATAATCTGTGATTATGTTTAAAAAAAATGAAGGGTCAGTATGGTTTTAGCAAATCAATTTAAAAGCATTTATACCTAAATGTTTTATTTGTATTTAATTCGTTGTTTTAGATTTAAAACATTAAAATAACTAAATACGTCTCTTGCTTTTAAGACGAGTAAAAAGAGCATCCTATATATTAAGTATCGGTAGAAAATATTAAAAGGGTGTCTCGAAGGGATCTCATATTCAAAAAAGGAAAAAATGAAGAAGAAAGTTATAGCGTCATATTGTTTTGCCACGAAATGGTGGGGGAAATAAGGGGGCGACGACACCCTGTGTAGTGCAAGGGTAGATAAGGCAATGGTTTGGCTATATACGCCAAGATATGTGCGTAGATATTTGGCATTGTGTTTTATGGCTCGGCCTTTTCATAACGCGTTTTAGTACTTTCTAAGAAGGTGCCCGTTTATACTGATGCTTTAAATTTTAAATATTTATTACCAAAATATGTCTTAAGCAATTTAAGAATTTTATTTTTGAAATTTCAGGTTTCATTGGCAATAATTTAGAAGCTTAAATAAGTATTTAAGCACATAGGTCATAGCATAGACATACCTACTACCTATATCTTATTTAAAACAGTAAAATAAAAAAAACGAGCTAGCCTTACAGTAGTCGCATATGATGTGTAACATCTGACACGCACACACTGTTGGCTGACAGTACCAACCTCTCGGAAAATGGGTTAGTACCATCTAACGGCCAACTCTACCACCGCGGCTTCCTGTTACATACACTTCCGTCCCTTTTCACGAATTCACTCCCACCGATAGCAGGAAAGCAAAAGAAAAAATATTACACATCAAAAACAATTAATTTAAACATATGTTAAAGTAACTCTATGCAACAATATTGTAACTCAATAGCCCACAGTTTCTGAAATAAGAGCAATTTATAACTTGGAAATTCTTCCCACATATAAAAATCTAGAAAAATAAAAAAAACCCTGAAATTCATGCATGTAATTAAAAGGTACTCACACTAGGAATATTGTCCGAAGTACATACACCTTCGCTAAGTAAGCGATCTCTTATCTCCCAAGCGAAAATTGAAGGACATTCTCTCTTGTATTGTGCTATTTTGTTTACAACCTCAGCAGTGGCAACACGAGGCTTAGATCCACCGATCGCTCTGGGCCTTATCGATCCAGTTTCATAATATCTGAAACATAAACATATATTAATACACAGTGTCCAGTTGTCCATATTAAACTGAACTAATATCAAGAACCTTAAATGTCCTTAGCAGTCGGCCATTTTACTTCTGTCAAAAATATGGCAAATCTCAATTAATCCTAGAAAATGAGTATATTTATACAACATTTTCCTTTTTTCTAGACTCAAGAAACTCACTTTGCATACATTTTTAAAACTAATTGTCATTTAAACTACTTTACATTTGCAGAACTAATTAAAAAATTAACAATAAAAAGACATTCACAGTTTGTTTACCAAATAAGACGACAAGTACAGAAAAATGCTGTTTAAGTATCTCTATATTATATTGTTTTGTTGTCGGTCCGCTATATCTCCCTTAATACTGTATCAAAGTTAATGTTTGATACACCATTTTGAAGATCCCTCTAATGACGAAAAATAAGCTAACAAATCTAAAATAAATGTTTCTTTTAAAATTAGCTAAGTTTTCGCACGGGTCATCTAGTATATGTTATTTTTAGAAGTTCGGACGCCATGACCTATAACATAAGAAGTCAATGAAAGCACATACTCGTTGGTGTTTAGAATTTTAGGCAAATATATTCGGGTAAAGCGGTGAGATTTGGGAATTGTAAGTATCAAAATGAAGTGACTCTGGCTACCCCGCAAAGTGTTTAAGTATAAATTAAAATGCTGACCGGCGAGCATGTATGAAAGGTATGAGGAATATAAAAGAGGCTCTACCTACCCCTCTTGGGATAAAAGGCGTGATGATAGATAGATATTTTTTGGGGAGCACTCGACTAGTTCGTAAGTAATTAGAGGTAGAAAGTATATATATAGAAGGTCAATCATAGATATATACCAGGTGTACTTTAAATAGAAATTCTTGCGGTAACTACAACTATTCAGTTTGCGGTCACGTGTTGTTCTATGAGGGATTTTCTTACTAATTTATTGTGGGCAAGCATCCGAATAATATAAAATAAGGTTCCGTATGTACGATATTTAATAAATGATGAATGTTGTGACTAAAATGAAGAAAAGTCGTTTACGCTGGTTTGGACACGTTGAAAGAATGAAGGGTGAAAGATTGACTTAAAAGGTTTATATGGCAGAAGTGAAAGGGAATGCTGGCAGAGGACGACCTAGGTGTACTTTTATTGAACATATAAAAAATATTATATTGATCGATGGTAATATTAAAAGTACACACAATCGCCGAGCATGTATGAAAGGTATGATAAATATAAAAGAAGCGAAAGAGGTATGCCAAGTTAGTAGCAAATGGCATTCGATTGTCTCTGCCTACCCCTCTTGGGAAAATAGATGATAGATATTGATATGTAGTAGAATTAAAAAAATCTGATAAGTTTACAACTTTTTTTAAAATTACCCTAATTATAGGTACATGCGAAAATTAAAACGGATTAGACTTTTTTTTTTGCATTGAGATCTTATGCCATGTATTTCAAAAATTGCCACGAGCGAAACCTGAGCGGAAATCTAGTATCTAATTTATAATCATGTATTCTAAGATTATGAATTCGTTCACATCAAAAATTGTACTTTAAAATTAATAGATTTTTTTGAGTTTCATTTGACTACTGAACCATAAAACCAATATTTAATTAAAAGTTTTGAGAATTATTTCAAGTTATAGAGGTTTTCGCTTGCAGGCTGTCGAGGGACATGTCAGTGGTATATGATACTATAACGGCGAGGCAGGAAGGGGCATGCAGGCGACAGTTGGGTGTTAGGTTACAACTAGGTGGTCCTATACAGGATAGCGTGTCATGTGGCCGGACCAGTTTCTGCTAAAAATATTATTTTAATAAACTAGCGATTCACAATATTTTGTTAACGAAAATAAGGCTTTTGGGCAATTGGTGGAACGTTGATGAAATAGGAGGACTCAGGTTCGAATTTAATGCTAAAAATGCTAAGCCCCAATTGTGTTTTGATCGACTTCTCGTGTCTTTCTTCACGCTTACAGCTTCCGAAACCGTGTTACGGTCCCAGGGTACTCAGCGGAAGACCAAGTCTCCATCTTCTAGCCGATGGTATTTGTGAGGATATACCTAACGAGTGGCCAGTTCTGTTAAGGTATATTTAAATGGAAAAGCGTGTGGTTTGTCGAATTATAATCTGCGATTATGTACATAAGATTTTATAACTTTTTTAATTATAAAAACCCATGGCTACTTAGAGGTTTATACATATTTATTAAATAAAAATCAACTCTACGACAAGTTTCTAACCTGTTTAAAATGGGCAACTGGGCTAAAAGTTAACACTGTTGAAGGTCTGTTGATCATGTTTTTTTTTACTCAATTTAAGTGCCTGAAACGTATTTGAATGGGATGCTATTTCAGGCGTTTTCAGAAACTCAATATCTGTCTGTCATGAACAGATGTAATGTAGTTTTAATTATATTAGTTTATATGATTTTTCAAAGCCTCTCTCTGAAGACAACCGTAACAGTTTCCACTTTTTGCCAGTTGTCCATATTAAACAGAACAAGTGGCATGTTGCTGCACTTAAAATGGACCTAAATGTGTCACTTCTTTAGATCTGTTTTTTAGAAGAAGGCTTTACGTTCGTAACACGAGAAGTCGATATGATGTTTCAAATAAGCCTGCAGAACTCTAAAAAATTTAAAATATAGCTCAAACGAAGCCGCTGTCACTTGGCCTGTCCTTAGACGTTCACCTTGTCGATAAATGATTGAAGCATGTATCGTGCGGTTAGATGTCGCGACTTGTGGTCTGTTATACAGTATCGGCCCATGTTCTAAGTTACGAGTTTACAACATTCCTGAAGAATAGTTGGGATAGAGTTACAAATACAAAGTAGTTATACTTTGAGGCGTGAACTGAGAAAAAAAATCCCCTTAAAATACGCAAATAGGGTCCCATTGGCATTATTCCGGAATTTCACATTTACATGTCTAATACACGGAGTAGTACAAATCGGATGTGATTTAAAAAAATATATGTATATTTATCTAACATTAAAAAACTAAAAACACATCTAAAAGTTAAAAAATGAACTGAACCTGGCTATGTTGGAATGTTTGAATTGCTTAGCCTTTACTCTTAATGTGGCATCTGTAAGCCGTTCTCCCTAACTACAAATTGCAGCTATGGATCATAAAATTCTCCTGGACACGCTGTAATAAATAAAAAAGCTCACCTGCCAAGTATTTTGGACACGCATCCATTGGAGACTTGTAGTATCCTACTAATGTCGCACGGTCGAGCACCAGAATGAGCCAATTCCACTATTTTCTGCCGCGTCGAGTCTGGCAGAGGTCTTCCTCCTACAAATACGCCGCCCAGCTGGTTAACACCGCTGTGACCTGCCGCATCACACGCCTGCTTACTAATTAATTTGGGTATCCAAAATTGAGTAGACCAAAGTCTGTTGGGCTCCCAAAGTTATTACAGGCTAGTGGATTTGATTCTAACAGCAGAATACATGCGAAGTTATTTATTAGGTGAATTCCTTGGGTCCTTTAAGAAAATTGTGAAAATCTCTGCAGGCTGAATGCGACTGTCGCAGCTTGTTAACTAGTGATAATTGCACAGAAATTAGTTTCTCCCTCCCAGCCCCTTCACATCTTCATCATTAAACAATTAAATTCAACTACTCTTTGGTACCTATGTCTTGTATGTTTCCAGACTTTCTAGCGAAACGTGAAAATCATATCAGCAGCATCAGTCTGACTGTCACACGGTATCTTGAAAATTTGGAGTTTGGGTAATTAGGCACCTACTTTTTATCTTGGTGACATTTAAAAAAAATTATCACCAATTCGGACCTAATAAGTGATGATATCTAATATTTTGAAATCATATTTCTGATTCTATCTAGATTTTGATGTAGGGTTCTGGTCTGTTACCATTACCTTTACCTTTGTGGGCTAGATCGTCCATTCGCTCCAATAATCCACCATCAGGTGGCCACGGACTGGCTGCCAGCTGTTGTGCTGGCAGCATCGTATATACCCCGTACTCTTCTATTGTGGCGACCTGAGAAATTAAAAAAAAACTGTCAAGTTGCGAATAGTATCACGCCCTTTGTACCTTGACCGTCACCGCCAGTGTATGTTTCAAAAATGATTCAGTGTCCATTCATTCAAAGCTATGTGTAGTGTAGGTATCTCTAATGCACACGTTTTCATACTTTTTACATGGAGAGATAGGAGATCTGGCCTGAGCGAATGTTATGGTTTTTTTGTGGTTGGAGTAAGATTTTAGAAAATATGAAAATTTGAATGTAATATAACAGTTGCTTTGAAAAAGTGTAGAATGGGCAATTATGCTTGGCAGTGGCAGTGTTGCTAGTTTTCGGCCTTCAGCTTTGCCCGTGGAAATTTTCAAAACATGGCAATCCCATTCTCCGCTTTGGGGCTGAATTTTGATCAAAAAATAATTATTTCCCATACAAACCCCTTTTTTTGGAAATTGCTGAAATACGACTTCAATTATTGTATTTACAATATTTATTTATGCTAAGGTTAAAAAATCTGATAAATAAAACGTTTTCCCTAAACAACCTTTAAAATTTACTCCCTTAGGCGATTAATTCCTACAATATAAAATTAACACCCTTGTTTGCCATCTGTTCTAAATTATACATGGCAAAAGGTAGATTTGCCACGTAGTCCCTGAACTGAAAATGTCCTGTATCTATCTAAATGTGACTTTATTTTTACATCTAGGAATCTATTTTGTGGTAAAAAATGTTATTGAAGACTATCTATAATATTTTGTGATTTTAATTGTTGGATGGAAAATATTTCATATCAATAATGTATTTACTTAATCTTGTGTTTGTATCTTTGCTTGTCCTTCTAGCTAGCGCAACAGATTGACGTGATTATTTTTGCACAGAGATAACTATATGCTACTTTTTAGGCCGGAAATCTTTAGTGATAATTCTTATTACATTAGAAAAAAATCCACGAGTGAAGTTAGTGCGGGAACCTATACCTTTCTAAAATAAGTGAAAATTTATGATCAGATTTATATTAACACGCGGTTTTCAAAATCCGACAATCTCTATTAGTTCATTCTTCCCAAAGATTGATTGATGTGATATCATAAAATAAATCAGGCAAGTAAATAAAAGTCTATAAAAATCATATCCGCCTTCAGAGGGATTGAATTCACAATTTCTCACTTTCTTCACGATATCGTTAACGATTATTAAAATTTCATTGAGGCGTTCAACCATGTAAAAAATAATTTTCACCAAATATTCATTAATTATTTTTTCGTAACATGCCATATCATGTGTTGGGTGTATAGATATTTGAAATGTATAATTATTTTGTTCCTAACTTTTAATTGTAGTTGTTTATGTATAAAAACTGATAAAGACAAACAGGCAACTATTAAGAAAGGTAAGTTATGGAGTCAATAGGACATGCAAGGATTATGTTTGACAAAAGACTAAACCAAAAATCTATGAAGCATTGGTAACGAATGCTAACGGAATTATAGGACGTCTAAGTACACAATCCTATATATCCGTCCATGTGTATATGTAGATCAAGCAAGGAAAGTATGTGGATACTATATCATCACCATGGTTTTTTTCAGAGCCATCACCACTATCAGTTCTTAGAAATCCAAAAAATAACAATTATGTCGAACATATAAAAAAACTTAAAGAATTTGATGCATTGAAACCCCATAATCTTAATATTCAAGATAATAAAAAAAATGCATACATTTATATAAATAATCCAGTTGAATCAAGGTTATCAAAAACTTATTTAACTATAGAAGAATTTAAAAAACATTTAATAGAAACGCATAGTAAAAATACTCTTGTACGAAATAAAATTAAACAAGAAAAAAAACCTAGTAGCACAATTAGACCAAAAGCTAAAATTGGTAATATATTAATATCAGAGAAAATTTTTACTAAAATGAAAACAGAAAATATCTCAAAAACTAAAGAAAATATAAAAACACAAAGCGTTACAGCAAAAGCTAAAATAGAAAATACCTCAAAATATAATACACAAAGCAATATAGCTAGAATGAAACCAGAAAATATCTCAGAATCTAATACAAAAAACATTGAAACTATAATAAAACCAGAAAATAGCTCAGAATCTAATACAAAAAACATTGAAACTATAATAAAACCAGAAAATATCTCAGAAATTATAACACAAAGCATTGAAAATGGAATGAATTTAGAAAATATCTCAGAATCTAATACAAATAACATTGAAACTATAACAAAATCAGAAAATATCTCAGAATCTGATACAAATAACATTGAAACTATAACAAAACCAGATAATAGCTCAGAAATTATTACACAAAGCCTTGAAGCAGGAATGAACCCAGAAAATATATCACTAACTGAAGTGAACGTAGAAAGTATTGAAGCTCTTACGAAACCTATAACCATAACACCAGATAACTTAATTAATGAAACTGAAAGAGAAGAAACAACGAATACATATTCAAATATAAACAATACAACAATTGATCAACAGGATAACACAACACCTAGTCCACAATCAAATATTACTATAGAACAAGAAAACAGTAGTATAGATGTCACTACTGAGATAGAACAAGAAACGACGACAGAACTACTTGAAGAAGAATACTATGAAGACGAAGACGAAGAAGAAGAAGAAGACATTGTGCAAACTACAAAAAAAAAAGTGAGAACTAAAAAGAAGATTGCACCTAGGACTGTACGTATCTATGTTAATATTATAAATAGTGTTATATTATAGTGTTAAGAAATGAACTTGAAAACTACTGGATCGATTTGAAAAAATATTTCACTATTATAAAGCTACAATATTTAAGATGGACTTAACCTATGGTTTTTTTAAATTACTGAACGTGCTAAAATAGAATTTTTCTCCCCACTATCAATGTTATTGTTTGCACTCACACATTTTCTCTAGAAAGGGAATAAAAATGGATTTTTGGTGTTCTATGTTCTAATTGTACACTGCGGCTTTACTTTTTATGTTTTTTGGCCAAACATCCAAAACAAACTTTTAATTTCGCAAAAAAAAAATAGTTCTGAATACCTAATTCAAATTTTCTCATAAATACAATAAGATTATTATAATAATTATTATACTATATCAAAGTTTTGGCAATACAAATAATTATGTCATTTGGTAAAAAACAACTCCAATATGCAAATAATAATTAGTTGTATGATTATTTCTTTGAGCTCGAGGAGAAATCTAACATATTAAAAAATAATACAATAACAAAAAAAAGTATAACATTATTCAGTCTAAATAACTCCAGCACCGAGTTGTGAACTCTTTAGTCATGACCGTGTATATGTGTCGCCGGGTTTAAAGATTTAAAAATTTTCAGTAAGCTATTTTTTAATAGACCTCCTAAGAGAGTTTGGTTAAACTGCTTACAATGTGTGTGTCTGTGTGTGTGTGTGTGGATATGTTTAGCGTATAATAAATAGAGATATGACATTTATTGTTTTAAAAAAAGATAGGCAAAATAATGGTATGTTGTCATGTCCAATGTGGCTTAGCAAAGTTAAACATCATTATAGTATTCTAGTCAATTTGTGTATTTTTCAAATAACTCGAAAATTAATGAACAGAAAAATTATAAATATTGCAGCGTTGTAGCAGATAATTTCCAAACAATTTTCGAATTTTGGTATGTTATTTCCAAAAACTAACGCTTAGTTACTGAAAGGCTTGTCAAAGTTAATCAACGTTTAGTTAATTAATAACTGTTATGTTTATTAATCATAAATAAATTTTTGATCAACCTTTCAGAAACTGGGGGTTAATGTTGTCCATTATGTAGAATTTAACATTAGATTTTGAATTTACAAATTTTAATAGTTATATTTCTTTGTTCCAGAGACCGAGACCATTCGTTTTCCTTGGAACTTAATAATAATATTATATTTTTATTACCACAAGTTTACTCTGATCTTGCTTCATGTAACTAATCCTAACTATAAATACAGAAATGTGCGTTTCTTTCTTTATCTGTCCTTTCACGTCAAAATAGAACAAAAGATCGACGTGATTCTTTTTTGCTCAGATATAGTTGGAGGACCTGGTCTGAGATTGACATAGAAAATTAAAGAAAACTATTTAAAAAAATCCTAAAAATACCATAATATTGAGGTGTGATTGAGGTAAATAGAAGTCAAAACGGTACAATGGATCCCCTAGTTATACTTTGTTTAACCTCAGGTGAAAATATTAGATAGGTAATATTTTATCAATATCACCATTGAATATCACTATATTTATATTTTGATAAAAGGTTCACAGCAGAACAAATTACATACATTGAAAAACATTCAATAAGGGATCTATTCTATTTAGACATTCTGAATTCAGAAACAAAGATAATTCATTCAAATATGAAATTAAAAAATATATAAGTATTTCTTCAAAATATACAAAAATTGGAGAAATTGGAGAAAAACTGTTGAAGGTTTCGCCTGTGAAGAATTGCCTATTATGTGTGTTAAAGTTGCCCTATACCTAATTATAGGAGCTGAAAGTCGGGAGAGATTTGCCTTTAGTGCACTTTTGCGGAATAGAATTAGATCAACAAAAATGTCTGCTGTCTTTTCACTGTCTGTTATTCAACGCAATGTTAAATTGTATTATAAAATTGAATTGTAGCCAAACAAAGCCAGTTTTCTTCGTTAGTTAAGCAGATATATTATATTCTGTTAATTAACAACAATCAACATTCTCATTGTATGTGACGCCACGATGATATTTCAGTGCTACGGACTCGTAGACTCATTCATCCAGTAGATATTTCATCTATCTATCATCACGCCATTTATTCCAGAAGAGATAGGTGTTATATTACGGGTAATGGCAGTAACCTATGACTATTTTAAAAGCTCCACAAATTGATGAAAACTTAAAATGTTAAATATGAAAAACTTGATGGATGATCTTCAACTTCGCGACCTTATACCTTGCGATGTGACCAGATACATCAGTAACAGTGTCCACTTGACGACAGTTGTCCATATTGAACAGAACAGGTGGCAAGCCTGTTGCTGCACTTAATGAACCAAGATGTGTCACTTCTTTAACAGACGTGAATATCTGTTATTTTTGGAAGAAGTGCACGAGGAGTCGATTAAAGCAAAATTGGTGCTGTGTATTTTTGGCGCTTGTGGTAATTGAACGCGGGACGATTTGAAGTCAACGCTCTAGTATATTAGGCTATCGACTCAAAGGAGGCTAAAGTTGTGTTGAACCCGAGTGTGTGGTTGGCCGGGACGAGGAATATCCTCTCTAAAAATACCTATATAGAGAAGAGACTCATTAACGAGATAATATTATAGGGATATAAAAACTATAAAATATTTTTTTTCGAGTGACGAGGAAATTCCTATACTTAGTGACGTCAGTAACTTGTCAAATTCCGAGTGGGTAGAGCTACCCACTATACCCATATTATCTGCCGACCCTAGAGGTAGGTATGCCAGTATCGTAGCAAATGGAATTATCTCTGCATACCTCTCCTAGTATAAAAGGCGTGATCAAATCTATACTTCTATACTAATACAAGCTTCTGTCCGCGGTTTCACCCGCGTGGAAATAGATCCAAAAAGAAATAATCCCGTGGCTGTAATTTGCCCCTCCCCTGCCCGATTTCGCGGTATAAATTTCTCTGACCCAAAAAATAATGTCGATCCCGTGAAAAACAAAAACATCCATACAAACTTTCGCGTTTATAATATTAGTGGGACTATAAAGAGGTAAAGTTTGTAAGTTTGGATATAGGGGGTAATCTCTGAAATTATTGAACCGATTCTGAAAATTATTTCACTAATAGGAAGCTACATTATCCCTGAGTGCTATAGGTTATATTTTATTTTGTTCAAAAAGCTTTAAGTAAATAAAATACGAACCTTCAAAAACCTTCAAACGAAAATCCAGTTATTGCCTTAGCAATAACAAATACAACTTTCAACTGACCTCCTTTGACATCACTAAGAATTTCATAAAAAAAATAGAAACAACAAAAAAGTTCGTAATACTTTCTTTGATTTAAAAATAAAAACGTCAAATTCGTTTCCCGCCAAAAATACGTCAAACTGTCAAAATTGCGCAAACATCGTGCTGCGCTCCGTGTAAAGACACACACTGAATTGTAAAGAGAAAATATCACGTGGATCGCTGGGACATGACTTTATCCCACCATTCTACAAGGGTTAGTCCCATTTAATTTATTATTTACACTTAAAAATTCTGATCAAACAATCCTTTCCAAACATTTTGTAATTTAGTAACCTATTAAAGAAACTCCTATGTCATATATATTAACATATTTTATGTTATTTGCTTAAATATAATGTATATTTTTAACCAAAATTACATTCACGCGAAAGTTCATTGACAGACTAAACGGAAATCCAGTGAATTGGGATCAACCCCGCCAAACAACCATCCCTTCAAACCTACAGCATTTTAGAAAGAGACACAAACAATCAACGGTCACATCCTTCGGTATATAGATGCTAATACGAGAGAAAGAGACGACTAGCGTTACCAATTCATTTTGTATTTGAAACCACGCCCCTTTTCCATTTACCCCCTCTCCGAAAATGTTAGAACGTTTTAAATTGTCTATTATAATAAAATTATTTCGTAAAATAAGGGTTGGTTAGCGGAGTTATGTTAATGATGTATTAAATTTATGTCGATAGCTGTTTGGAAGACAGTTGGTTTGGTGAATTATTGAGTGTCATGATAAGTTTAGTAGCCTTACCCTCATGTTCACCAATTTTTACCTTTCCTTTTTTATGAAGATATAACCTTTTCTTAAGAGCAAGCTTGTTATCGCAATGTACTCAGTAAACCGCTTGGCTTATTTCGTCGATACTTCTTTAAAAAGTTGTTAGAGAAATACACTGCAAAAAGAGTCGATAAAATAACCAAGGATAAAATAAGATAAGCTAGGCCAAGATTCACGTACCAGAAACATGAGAAAGAACGATTTCACAAAAAATCGGTCTAGTACTTTTTGAGTCTATAAGGCACAAACATATTTATTCCAGCTCCATTCATTTTGGTTAACTTTCAACCTCTATAACTAAGTATAAAAAAATAGGAGAAAATTTTAGAAACTAGAAAAACATTTTTTAATCCCATCCCTTTGATCCACTTTAACCACATTATCGGTTACTGCTCAACTCCCATGAGACGAAGCGTATGTTTTATACCTCCGTGTATTAGTGAAAACCGTATCAAAATCGGTCCATTAGTTTTTGAGTCTATCAGACAGGCAGATATACATTACCAATATAAGGTTAATTAGAAAACAACTATAACTTACATGAAAATAAACTTTTTTTTCTTTCTTCACGGGTTGTCTTACAGCTCCCGAAACCGTGTTAAGGTTCCAGGGTACCCAGCGATGGTATTTGTGAGGCTATACCTAACGAGTGGCTAGTTCTGTTGAGGTATATTGGAAGTATATATAAGATGGAAAAGCCTCTAAATGTGGTCTATAGAATTAAGAACTAATATAGGTAACGAAGTCTGTATAGGAAATGGTTTGCAATGACTTGTTTTCAAAGTCATTTTATTCTTACCTAACTAAAAAAAAAATATATAATACTTTTCGTACTTTTTCTCATCTAGAATATGAGCTTTAATCGACTCCTCGTGCTTCGGAGGGCACGTAAAGCACATCCGCACTTCTACTAAAAATAAATATTTACGTCTGTTAAAGAAGTGACACATCTACGTCCATTAAGTGCAGCGACAGACTTGCCACGAACATTCGCTATATGTGGACATTGTCTCCAGGGTCATTGTGCCCAGGCTCGCCGCTAGGTATAAAGGACGTAATTTTACGCAAAGTAGTTTTTGCTTATCGTCTGCTTATTTCTTAACTTCATTCGCAGAAATTAATAAGAGACTAAAAAGAAAAATTTACATTTTAATTTGGGAATGGGGCATTCATTAAATCGTTGCATCCCTTTCTTTAATCATACTAAAAGGCTTTAAAGGTTATAATTCTATCCTTTTCACACTAACTGCTATGGGATGGTAACTTTGTTATTGAATAATTTTAAGGGAATTTAGACTTTAAATTATAATAGAATAAAGTTTAAATTAGTTTATTAATGTGTTGTTTGCACCTTTGTCAACACTTTGCGGTAGTTTCGGTTTATCTCCCCCACACAAATTATTAGACAAACATTATCTTTGACCAATGGGACGTGAGTGAAGTGGTTTTTCGGCCAATCGGTGCGCAATTTTTGATTTTTCCGGAGTCTTTTTTGCGGTTTTGTAACGGTTTTTTCGTGTTAGCCGGATGTTTTGCGTGTTTTGGTTTTTTTAATGTCTGCATCTGTAATTTTACATACTTAATCAATTCAATAAAGATGATAATAAACAGTAATATATTTTTTATTTCATTATTGATTATTTACATCTAAATCTAATTGTTTAAATTGTTGTTGTAATAATAGGAATAACTTATGTTAGGTACACATAATCCGGCAAACCACACTTAGAGGCTTTTCCAACTGGCCACTCGTTAGGTATAGCCTCACCAGGAACCGTAACACGGTTTCGGGAGCTGTATGGCAACCCGTGAAGACAGAAAAAGGAAAGTATCTAATATAAGTAACAGTACCTACCTAGGTGTATTTTTTTGTAATATTTGCTTTATATTATGTGCATTTATTTATTTACAATACGCAAGAACCCATCTTACAGGAAAACCTGCTCCAAAGTTTGTCAGTCTTCTCTAGGTTGTGCTTGATGAAGCCAGTGAGGACCAGCTGTCTGTATGATCTCGTCCTCCCATCTACCGTTGGGTCTTCTCTTTCTGTACGTTTTCCTTGTGGACCCTTCCACGCCATCATCTTTTTCGTCCATCTTTGGTCTTGAAGGCGCTACGTATTTTAATTATGCTACCTTCAAACTAAAAAACAAACTATATCTTAGTATCACTGCGTTTAATTAGACAAATTGTCTAGGGATCACGTGCCAAATGCCATAAATAGATAAAGATAAATATAATTCAAATTCAAATTTTTATGTATTGTTACACATATTCTCACATGTCCTGCCTATTAAGGCGTACAATATTTTATCTTATATAACAATAATATAACATTAAAAAAATCTACAATGATAAAAAAAACAATTAAAATTATTCATTTATAAGTTACACACAACGTCATATTATTTTATTGAATAAAAGCAATTTAATATGCTTGGAAAATCTATACTAGGTAATATTATAAAGAGGAAAGATTTGTATTTTTGTGTGTATGTTTGTAATGAATAAACTCAAAAACTACTGTGCCGATTTAAAAATTCTTTCACCATTGGAAAGCTACATTCACCCTGAGTGACATAGGCTATATTCTATTTTCATAAAAATTGTGTGTAAAAAAATGATCTAAGAAATTCCTTACATCGCGTGCGCTGCGAAAACTATTGATGATATAGAGGTAGTGGTTGTGGTAGAGGGTAGGGGTAGGGGGTAGGAGTAGAAGTAGGGGTAGGGGTACGGGTAGGGGTGGGGGTAGGGGTAGGGGTAGGGGTAGGTTTAGGGGTAGAGGTAGGGGTAGGGATCAGGGTAGGGGTAGGTATAGAGTATATTTTATTTTGTTCGTAAATATCCACGGGCGAAGCCGGGGGCGGAATGCTATCATTATATCTTTCTTTCTTCGTGTGGTCATGCTAGCTCGGCAGAACGTAATAAATTGTGTTGATAAAATATTAATATACAAGCTTTCTGCCCCGGCTTCGCCCGTGGAGTCCATATTAACTTTCATCCCCTATTATGGTCTTGAGTTCATACAAAAATCCCATAGAAAAAATCACTTTCAGTTTTTCCCGAACTTTCCAATTTTGTGGGTAACTTTTCTAATTTTTCTTTCCCTAAAAACCTTATTCAGACGAACATTAAAAATACTTAGCCAAATCGGTCCAGCCGTTCTCAAGTGATGCGCTTACCAACGAACAGTTATTAATTTTTATTTGTATAGATTAGATGTAAACCAATCACACGCTCACGAGTGCAGAACTGTATACGGGGATTATTCCCTGTAAACTGTGTATAGGTATTACTTAAAGGGTTGTAACCCTTTGATGTTAGTTAAAAACACTGACGGTTTGTCGGTTCAATTCGCTCGGCTCGTGAAATTCTCAGATTCGATTCCTATACATTAGTTATTATATTCAACGGAATGTGTTGGAATGATGAGAACTTTTTAGCCCTGTAAAAATATGTACCATAGATTTCTCTTTATAGATTAGAAAATGTTAGTGCAGTAGGTACTACATAGTTTTATAAGTTCCGATAAATCGATTATTACAGATTGGATCGTCGGACTTGAAACCCAGAGGTCCCAGCTACAATTCTCATTCGAGTTAAAAAAGATACCTACTTCGGAAAAAAATCTCTAGCCACGCAACAAAGTAATATTCTGAAACAATTTTGTTTTTTTTCATTCATCGTCAGCTACCTCTACCTTACACGTAGGTACACCTATCCTTATACCTTTCCCAGACTATTATAGCCAGTATATCATTTAGCGAATTTCAGGAATTAAAACAAAATCGGAAACTTAAAAATACAATGTCCATAAAGAAAGAATAAGTATTCATATCTCTTCTAGAAAAGTAGAAGAATACGTTGTATTTCATTAAAAAATAAAAAACAAATACGAGAGAGCCTTACAGTTTATCTATAAATCTGTGTAACATCTGATGAGTTCTCCTTCTCTATTTCCCTTTCTCTTTCTCGTCACACACACGCACACATTGTTGGCTGACAGTAGGTACCTACCAACCTATCGCGCGCGCTTCCCAGACTTCCTGTTACACACTTCCGTCCATTTTGACGAAAACACTCACATTTTCAAAATATGGCTGACAAATACTACGACGCAATAACCCGAAAAACAGAAATGAAAAAGAAAACCCACTAAGCCACAGACTGTTTTTTTGTTCCTTAGTAGTTCCTAGCCTGCGCGCTCATTGGTCAAATCAAATAGCGCGCGCTTCCCCGGCTTCCTGTTACACACTTCCGTTCACAGATTGCAGAAAAGCAAGAGAAAAGATTTTACACATCAAAAGTATCTAAAATGGTGATTTGTTTAGTTTGGGATACTTAAGCTTTTAATTTGTTTCACCTGTCCAGGATTTGATTACAAAATTAAATGTCGGTTCACATAAAACGAGATTGTAGTAAAACCTCAGTATTATAAGTTACTCTATGGTAAAACCGAATTAAATGAACAGCTAGCGACATCTCTTGACATTAGAAATAAACTGAAATTCTAGGTTTTGAGGTAAATGTGTCTGTCAACAGATGTCGCTGTATGTGTTTAACTTTACGTTTCTCTAGGTATTCACTAGATGCTGCTTTTATTAACAATCCATTGCCCGCGACTTCGTTTCCCAAAGTTAAAGAAAAATGTACCTATCCCTTTTTGATCTGTTACACCCTTATTAATAAACTCGAAGTAGCGACGTAGTAACTAAACTGTATTTCGTCTCCGTCTAACAAATCTGCAATTCATTATGATAGACGGAGACGAAACACAGTTTAGTTACTACGTCGCTACGTCGAGTTTATTAATAAGACTGCTTGTGTGTATCAATCAATCAAGTTAGTTCCAGGGAGTACAAAGTACAACCTAACCAGAAGTAAAGAGATTCGAACTAATTTTTTTGACGGGAATTCGAGGATGAATAATATTATCTATGTAATATAAATAATTGGCAGTTGCTCCAGAATACAACGTTTAGGTACACTCCGTTTCACCCACTTTAGGGTAGCTAAACCTTATTATTATTATTACTCTTTATTTCACTTAATTTCTTTGATTTACATTTTTACATACTTAGGTATAAAAAAACAAAAATATATAAAAATAAAAAAAAGGAGTTATCCCCCCGGAAGCGAGGTAAATACCCAAACTACCGGTGGTTAGGGCTGCAGAGAGAGGAACTTCCTCACAATACGGGCCGTGCTGAGGAGTACTGCCTTCTGGATCTGGCCCTTGACCCAACCGCCAATTTCAAGGTTCCTAATATATTAAATATTTGAATAATGAATTGCGAGTTTAATGAAAACGGCAATAAGAAACACAAGTAAAATAATATAAGCAAGGCCGTATTTTATACTACTGATATTTTTTAATCAAAATGGCCTAGCCTTACTAAACTTCAAAATAAATAATTGGCCAAGTTTATGGCGCTGAGGGTTTCGCTTCCGTACCATATTTTCGGTCAGAACTTTTAAGACAGGATTTTCATTTAGCTTTTCCTAATAAACTATAGATAACATAATAAAATATACACTTAATTTTTGACTCAGTATTATAGTTTGGGGCTGTCTCCATGAGCGAAAGAATCGCGGCGATAGTCTCGTCGGTGCCACCAAATTCGATACAAACTCTATGGGCCAATCTCCACAGTTTGTATGTCTCGCTCGTGGAGACGGCCCCTTTTGGAGATAGGGGGGGGGGGTATTTATTATAACGAGCCCTTTCATTTGATATGTCATATGTTGCGGAAATACTTCGGGATAAATTCTTATGAAACATTTTTAAAAAATCCACAAGGAAATCCGGAGGCAGACAGCTAGTTAAAAATAAATGACCGTTACAAATTGTAAGCAATAAAGTAACATACTTAGGACCGCGATATCGATCGCCAGCCAAGAAATGCCCGGCCCCAGAATGTCCAACCCTAGAATGTCCCTGCAAATCCGTGTAATATATTTGCCCGACCCAGTAATTTGCTCGGCATTCTAGTATTGGACATTCTCGGCCGGAAATTCCTAAAGGCTAAACCCACTGTTCTTTCTACCTTAATTCTAAAAATATATGCAAATAGTTTACTAACCTAATAAAAACAGCGTGCGATCATTTTATTAAATGTTTTATGAGTTTTCTAAATTAATTACTTGTTCATATTGAATCTTATATTTATAGAAAACTTACTTGCCGCCCCGGTTTTGGCTTGACTATATTTGATCGAATGTTTTCCTCTGGTATGCCTTAGAAGTCTAACCATAGAAATTTATATTTTTTTCTTATTTGGTAAACAAACTTTGCTAACTTTTTGATGTGTAACATCTTTCCTCTCACTTTCCTGCAATATGTGGGAGAGATTTCGTGAAAAGAGACGGAAGTGTGTAACAGGAAGCCGGGGAAGCGCGCGCTATTTGACTTTACCAATAATTGAGCGCGCTCGGTGACAGACTTAACCGTCAGATGGTACCAACCCATTTTCCGAGAGGTTGGTACTGTCAGCCAACATTGTGTACGTGTGTGTGACGAGAAAGAGAAAGGGAAATAGAGAAGGAGAACGCATCAGCTGTGCGCTTAACCTACAGTGTTGTGTATAAAGTGTTAATGTTTTCAGGATATAATGTTAATGTTGCTTATTACCATGGTGAGATGTCAGATGTTACACATCAAATGCGACTCCAGTAAGGGTCGCTCGTTTTTTTAAATAAATTATCATTTAAATTTTTTTAAATACGTTATATTAACATTTAATTTCACATTTGCAGAACTAACTTCATATTTTTAAAACTGTTATTTCAAAATTTAATAAAAAAAAAATGCAACAAGTCTAATATATTTTTCCTACAACCGAGGGCCCAGGAAATGCTGTTCTCTCATTTTAGTAGAGGTTATTTTTTTTCTTCTAAATCGGCTCAGCGGCGTACTGACAAGCGCTGGACCCCTACTCGTCTACAGAATGTGTAGAGGGGTGCTCAGACTACATGAAAAAGAGCTTTTCTGCCGGCAAGTGCTTACAACCACTTTCTGTCTCTAACTATCAACACTATCCAAATTAAGACATATTGATGGAAGCCACACACTGTGAACTGTAAATTTAAAATAATATAAAACAGTTGCGAGCACGATTATTGCGCAGAGGATTCCGTACCATAAAATAGGTACATTGGCTTAATTTACGGACCACAAAATTAAGTTACTTTGGGAACTGAAAATTCCTGAATAATCCAGGAAAATACGGATGAAAGCTAGCTGAAACTCATACCCCTACCCCTACCCCTACCCCTACCCCTACCCCTACCCCCTACCCCTACCCCTACCCCTACCCTTATCACTTAGGTATATGAAAAATAGATTGCGACCGATCGTGGGCCTTACCGAATATCCACAAAAAAAATCATAACAATCGGTCAAGCCGTTTTGGAGGAGTATGGCAACTAACTTGTGACACGGGAATTTTATATATTAGAAAGATGTATGGAGGTTCATATTAAAATAGTACCTACATTATGATACAAGTGAGCTACGTTGGTCATTACAGTCGTGTCTGGATTACGGCCCGAGGCGAGGGCGTAATGAAGTGTCATATACGACTTGTGTGACATTGGAGTGTAATAACCATAACACCCGTGTATCATACGACGTTTTTCAATACATTTGTGTGAAAAATAGGTAAGTAGAAACCTATTTTTCTCTCTTTCGTTCTATTATAAAAAAAATCGTAAAAGCTGAACGTTCACTTTCTTTGCCTCTTAATTTTGTAACAATTAACAACAAATTTTACGCATGCGTATTGCGTACCAAGTTGTAACTTGTAAGTGAACGTTCAGCTTCTACCATTTTTTTTATAAATAAACGATTTAACATACAAAATCTGCGGTATTTAATATACAATTTACAATAATGTCGATAATTTATTGCTTAGTTTGTAAATTTATTATTTTTTCTATTATATAAGTCGACATAACATTCAACTTTCATGTTAAAAACTTCTTGCTAGCAAACCTTTACATTGGACTTGTAGAAATTTAAAAAAAATTGTATTGAAATCGCCCTAGGGCGTAATCTAAGATTTTGCAAGACGACGCGGGCCACGCATCGTCTTATAAAATCTTAGGGCGTAATAATTAACTTACGAGCAATATTTACTGACATTGAAAGTTCACTTTTCGAGCAAGTATATTGAAAAATATATTAATTAGAATTTAATTTTTTTTTGTTTAGTTCTAACTACGGGACTCTAATAAAACGAAGACAGATAATATATTATTGTATTAAAACCTTTTAAAAAAAAGTGCACCGACTTCAAAAATTTGCACTGAAAAGTAAGAAATAATAAATATTTCGTCGTAGAATTTGAAGACGGTTGGTGCCAAATTAGGATACAAAACTAAGTAAATATCTAAGAAGATAAAGATCTGTTAAATATTATCTATGTTTGTATGTACCTACTAATGATCGTAGGTTCCTAATGAATTGTCTATATTAGTGAATTTGGGAACTAAGTTGTTTCTAATTTGGCACCAACCGTCTTCAAATTCTACGACGAAATATTTATTATTTCTTACTTTTCAGTGCAAATTTTTGAAGTCGGTGCACTTTTTTTTAAAAGGTTTATTTTACCCTTTTAAGTGATTTTGCTGCCTTGAGAGACAAATAATAACGCAACTAAAAAAATATTGATGGAAAATTAAAAAAAAATACCCCTGTGGATGTGATTTGAACCATGTAATGTGCTTGTGCATCCTATGCACATTTAACCGCTAGACCATCGTCACGAAAATTGACAACTTCGTGTCAATAGCAACCGTTGCTAAGGCTTTTTCTGATACATAATTTTCAGCCGTAAACAGAAATTAATTACTGAATTCCTGAAAAACTACTGAACCGATTTTCGTCATATGTCTGTGAGATAATGTCGAGAAATTATTATATCTTGAAAAAAATAAGTGGTCAAAATCGGTACATATTTTATCGAGATATCAAGAAAAATGTACTTATAAAGTCAGTTTTTTCAAAATTTCTGAAAAACTAATGAACCAATTTTTATGAGATAAAAATGGGACCAATCCGGAAGAATTATCTGACGATTAAAAAAGAAACCATCAAAATCGGTTCACAATTGGCGGAGTTATCGACGTACATACATACATAAAAAAAAAAAAAAAAAAAAAAAAAAAATACGGTCCGAATTGAGAACCTTCTCCTTCTTTTTTTGGAAGTCGGTTAAAAATAAACAGATATAAACCGTTCTGCCCACACCTTGGTTGACGTATTTGTATCACTTGAACTTTGACTCATACTACTATAATGGAGATATATTCACGCCTGAATAATTTTAGGGAATGCAGAGTGTAAGGACCTCTAAAGGCTAATGATTTGTAACATATGAGATACTAATATTTAAAGAGAAAGTGTGAGTTTGTCTGTAAGATGTGAAATCTAAATTACTAGATTTATTTGAAAATAAAATAGATAATATAAAAACTTTAAATCAAATCTAAAGATTAAAAATAACTAAATAAACCAGGTCCGCGTGGAATAGTGAAAAGAATACTGGCTGCATTTCCCCGCTGAATCGCGATGCTGATTCGTTGAGCGAGGAAGGAGCGAGGAGGGATACATCTTTAATAAATTTTTTGGCATTTGAACCCCACGGACCTAGAGTTTCTACACCAAATTGAACTATATTTGCGCCGTTTGTTAGACTCTGCGATTTCCGCCACAGCTCCCGCTTTGATTGCTGTTTCCCTGAGATGAGACGGGGCTAATGTGTCCACGCACGTAGCATCCCATACAAGGGCCCGACCTCGCTCCCAGGTAATCAGAGTCATTCCATCGGGTCTCTTGCCGTCTTCCCGGATTATTCCCGTTGGCTCTAGGAGAGCAGGGACGTCTTTTGACGCAAGAGCCCTTTTTTTTTGAAAATACATTATGAACAATTTTAGCTCACCTTACAAAACCTAGTCTAGGCACCAGATGGACATAAGCTTATGTTTTTTAAAGCTAGGGTTTCTTAAGATGTAACAATAATTGTAAATAAACTTAGAAGGTTGTTTTTTCCCCATTACAAAAAAAATTACCCCTGAAATGCTAGTTATACATATATTGCTTTTGCTTCAAATTATAATAAAAAATCCTTTTAAAAATTGTCTCATTGGGGCGACGGTGGCCGAGTGGTTAAGACGTCTGGTATTAACTAGGCAGACCACGGGTTCGATTCCGAATCCCGGCCATGTACCAATGGGTTTTTTAATTAAAAACTTATGTACATAATCCGACTAACCACACTTAGAGGCTTTTCCATGTAAATATATCTCAATAGAACTGGCCACTCGTTAGGTATAGCCTCACAATAACCATCGACTAAACGAGGGAGACTTAAGTCTTCTGCTGGGTACCCTGGAACCGTAACACCGTAAATGTTCTCATTAAATAAAATAGTCCATTTTTTTAGCTGATTGTCGAAATCTGGGTAATAACAGATTTAAAAAAAAAATTCTGTTGTAACAGATGTTTTAATTAAATCGGCAAAGCCACTGAGGTTAACAATTCTAAAATTGAGTAAAAGCTTCTAATAATTTACATCTCCTAAAATAAATTTGATACGATTAGTTAATTTTAAAAGTTTACTTAGAACGTGACTGAAATTTTTTCATGTCAATTTCAGTAGATACCCGACCCCAATTTTCCTAAAATAATGACATTTATTCTCCGACTCTTCAACTTTTCTATGCAATTAAATCGATCAGTTGCTAAGAACAAACAATATCCACCATGATAAAGAATTCGATATGTAAAGTAAAAACTAAGTAGGTACCTATTCATATTTCATGTTAATATTTTTATTTCAAAGACAGCTTTTCTTATTATTAATTATGTTACAAAAATCCCATAGAAAAAAGTTTCATTCTGTTTTTTCAGAATTTTCCAACTTTCCGGTCAAATTTTTCAAGTTTTTTCCCGTTCTCAGGTGGTGATCTATCATACATGTGGAAATTCATTTTTATTTATACTATTTTAAGAAACTAATTTAAAAATTTTCGATTTCTATAAATTTCTATATGGCTCTCCTTACCCTAGAGTCTAGACCCTAGAACTAACCCACGTAATTTTTTTATATTGTCACAACGCCTTTTACTTTATATTTTTCTAGAGCTCTGTCTCGCGAAACAAAACGGTACCAACGAAACCTAAGAACATCTTTTGACCAAATGAGTAGAAAATTGGGAAGGAGAGCCCGTCCATGACCCCTCCGTGTTAGTACTCTATGACCGTCATCGTAGCCTTTATATCGTATCGTAGCCTTTATCGTAGCACTTTTCGTAGCACATTGGTTATATTGCGATTGAAAAAATCTATCTATCTATCTTTCTATTCTATCTATCCATCATCACGCTTTTCATCCCAAGAGAAGTAGGCAGAGACAATCGAATGCCATTTGTTACGATCCTGACATACCTCTTTCGCTTCTTTTATATTCATCATACCTTTCATACATGCTCGGCGATTTTGTGTACTTTTAATATTTCCATCGATCAATACATTTTTATATATTCAATAAAAGTACATCTAGGTCGTCCTCTGCCAGCATTTCCTTTCACTTCAGCCATATAAAACTTATTAGTCAATCTTTCATCCTTCATTCTTTCAATGTTTCCAAACCAGTGTAAACTACTTTGCTTAATTTTAGTTACAACATCATCTTTCACTCCGCATTCTTCTCTAAAGACATCGTTCCGGATTCTAGGTAATCATAATCGGAAAACATGCATTGAAATATGTCAGGATTTTAACGAGGCGAATGAGGTGTCATATCTTTGATCTCTGCCTACCCTAAAGGAATTAAGGTGTGAGCATCTTTTGCATGTATGATATCGATCGTGAATGACTAGGGTAGTTAACCAAGTTGGTTATCCAAGGGTAGGAGGCGATTCATAATATCGAAATTCAGTTACATAACTCAGTTTCCCTTAAAAGCGTTCAACAGGAAGCTCGTGATATCGACCTAATTTTATTCCGAACTAGTCTTTGCTCGAAGCTCGATGTTAAAATACAGCTTTCCATTAGTTTTAATTGACCCTTTCCCCGCTCCGTTTTCTGGTGACAATCCTTATAAGTAAAACCGGGATGTATTAAAGTGACATCAAAATTGCTTCAGTAATATAAAACGCAACGTTTCAATGTATTTTATGTCAACATAAAATTGAATATGCTCGTTTTTAGGGTTTCGTACCCAAAGGTAAGCTATTACTAAGACTCTGCTGTCAGTCCGTCTGTCTGTCTGTCTGTCCGTCTGTCACCAGGCTGTATTTCATGAACCGTGATAGTTCACAGATGATGTATTTCTGTTGCCGCTATAATAACAAATACTAAAAAACAGAATAAAATATTATTATTTTTGCCGTTTTTGTAGATAATGGTACGGGACCCTTCATGCACGAGTCTGATTTTAAATGATTTAGAAGATAATTATATATATTTTTATATACTTTTATCATGGCTTGTACTGCCACCTGTTTTGATTAATATGTACAACTGGCAAAAAGTGGATACTGTTACTGGTGTATTTTATCTAACGAACGAATTTTATCGAACTATTTTAAAGGATTTAAAGTTCATTAAAACTTGGGGCATATCACTTGACTGACAGTCAAGTAGATCAAGAATTTCCACACAGTGTTTTTACCTAGAAAGATCCAAAATTAGAAAAACAAATCAAAAGAGCTTGCTACAGAGAGGTTAAGTGAGTTATGGTGAAACGTCGACCGCGGACGTGATTCTGTGAAAACCTCCACAACTACAGTGGCTCTCAAACTGTTTGTAATAAGTTTTTGTAACTGACTTTAAAAAAGGATTTGAATAAGGCGATAGAGGTGTGACAGGATCCTGACAAGTGAATGTCTTTGGTATCTGCCTACCCGAAGGAAAATAAGGCGTGAGCATACTGCATGCATATTATGTATTCCCAAAGAAGGGCGATAATATCAAAAGACGTAATAAAATTCATGGAACTGTTTTTTTTTAATATAATGAAACGCTTATTTCTATATACTAGGCTTATTTGTTCAAAAGTGATTTTTATACCTAATATCCAGGTAAATAAAAAGTTTGTATAAAACACATACAGTTTTTAAACAATATATGTTAGATATACCTACACGAGTATTTGTTTAGGATAGTCTCGTGTATCGATGTTTAATAATTACTTATTTAAATTTTAATAAATTCGGTAATGGACAATATTTCATTTTTCGTAAGGTACCAAAATTCGAAAACCGTTTGGAGATTACATGCTAGAAAGCTTATTATTCATTTTTTTAATTTTATATATCCTTTAATTTTCGAGTTATTTTAAAAATACTGAAATATTGAAAAATAAGGATTAATAGGTGCCCTAATCTGTGCTAACCCTCTAATTTAAAAATACTAATGTCTGTTGGCAGAGTTGTTAGTTATTGAACTCAGGTGTTGCCTTCTATTAATTTTACCCATTTTTATTCCATTTGATGCTAAATTAATAATTATTCTTTAAATATAATTATAAAAATACTTCTCTTATATAATATTGTTTTTGGAAGTTTTGCTAGTTTCGAATGGGCTATCACATGAAATATTTATACCAGTGAAACTGCGGTCAAAATCTAGTATAGTTATACATTATGAATAATGTTGTAGGCGATTTGAGTTCAGGCTATGGCAACACCTATTCGGAACACGGGACATTTCTACAGTATATTATACTCTTTGCATTTCTATAACGTATACTCTGTGGCTTGACTGACACTATCTGTCACTTTCTTTGGATGGCAGTTTATATTTCTTATTTTTAATCCTAGCTAAAGTTTTTAGTTTATAAGTCCTCAGGATTTATAAAAATTCAAAATTAAATTAAAAATATAAAAACTCAACCAAAAATAAAATATAAAAATACGTGTATCTTATTTTTTAATATATTTTAAAATAAAGTAATAAAAATGGGTGATAAAAAAATGAAATGTTGTCCATTATAAGCACTAAATGTTTCAATTTATTTATTTTTTATATAAGAGGTTTTCTGCCGGCAAGTGCTTACAACCACTTCCTGTCACCATCTCTCTACCTATAAGGTATAAAAGTCAACTACGTCATAATTAAGGTAAAAGCGCCATTCTGCCACATTCAACTCCCAGGATACCCATATGGTATTTATGAAGCTATACCTAACGAATGGCCAGATCTTTTGAGGTATAGGTATTTAGATGGAAAAGCCTCTATGTGTGGTTTGTCGGATTATGTACATAAGTTTTTAATTATAAAAAAGCTATTGGTACATAGCCGAGATCCAGGATCGAACCCGTGGTCTCCCTAGTTAATACCAGAAGTTGTAACCACTCGGCCACCAAAAAAAAAATCAAATTGGTTTCTTAAAATAACTTAATATATGAAATAAAATTATAAAACATATCTTTGTTTTTACTTTACATACCGAATTACACCCACACATTTGACGTCATCATAAAGAACAATGTTTGAGAGCCACTGTGTTATCCGCCAGGACCCCTATATAAAGATGGGGATGCTGAAATTTCCATCATTCAGAGAGAGTTGCAACAAGTGGTCGTATCTCTACAGGTGAGTTTTTTTTTAATTATTCGTCTAGAATTTTAAATTTGAAAAATTATATTTTATAAGGAAGGCCTTTTTAATCATAAAATGTAGGTAATCATTATTATGTAAATTAAAGGAAAAACGATACATTCATATAATATTTAGATAATTATCTTCACTTTTTTAAATCACATTGCTAATAAAATAAAATCAATAAGACATAACACGAGGTGAAAAACTAATAAGTACGTAGGCATACCAAATAAAATTTAATAAAACAGTTTTTGGTACAATTTTGCTGTAAATAAAAATATTTTAAAATAAATAAAATTATCATCGTTTCATACAATATTGTACAACGAAGTCCCCTTCCCCCTTACCGCCTGTCTGTGCCCGTTTTTTGCATCTTCTAAACATATTCTCCCTTACAAGGATAAGAAAGATAAGAATATGATAAGAATGTGATAAGGATCACAAAACCGTGTTTAACAAGTGTTTAGTTTAAACATAGTTCTGTCTTCGTCTTTCATATTAAATGATAGATATGTAAAAGAATGATAAAACATAGTTTAGCTAAACACTTGTTAAACACCGTTTTGTGATAAGGTTTCTTTTTGTACCAGTTTTCACAATTATGTGTGTTAAAACTTAAAGGAGCTAAGTATCAATGACTTAGTTCACTGTCTGAGAAAAAAATTGAGCCAGCTCGCTTTTATGAAATATGTTGAATAATCTATTGCAGATACAACAAAATCATATAGGAAAGTATTGTTTAGAATTAATTATTACGTTGTGTGAATAAATGAATAAATATAGTTCAATTATTGAAAAGTACAAAGTGCCGTTTGGTGTAGAAACTCTAGGTCCGTGGGGTTCAAATGCCAAAAAGTTTATTAAAGATATATCCCCTCGACTTCTTCTGGTGACAAGAGGGCTGGCTCCTTCCTCGCTCAACGAATCAGCATCGAGATTCAGTGGGGCAATGTAGCCAGTATACTTGCCACTATTCCACGCGGACCTGCTTTATTTAGTTTATTAGTGTGTAAATTATTATAAATCGAAATAAATGGTACCCACCCGTGAGAAGCCGGAGGAAGCCTAAATTGCTAGTTAAACTATCAAGTAAATTTTCAAAATAATGTGCTTTTTGACATCGTGTGCTCCGGAGGGCAAGTAACTTCAGCGTCCACATTTCTCCTGAAAATAACTCTAAGTATGCCACTTGAAAACGAGGTAAAAGTGGACATTGCTACCAGTTCATCAGTACATATTCTGTAAAAAAAATAACATTTCCCAAACAAATATTCCTCAGTATAATTTTAATAATTCAAGAAGACGAGTATGTTAGCACTCTAACTTATTAAGCTATTTTGTGGTATGATTTTTATTATTATTCGAATATTCATATTTTATGATGTTAACTTATACCCTCCGTGCATACTTTATACATCAAAGAGATCTTAAAATTTTGCTTGAGTTTTTATAGAGCGGATGTGAATGGAGAGACAAATTAGAAACCACCCTTTTTTCTCTTTCTTCACGGGTTATAACTCCCGAAACCGTGGTACGGCTCTGGGTGCCCAGTGGAAGACCGAGTCTTCCTTATTTAGGCGATGGTATTTGTGAGGCTATACCTAAATAATTCGAAAAATGATATCTCTCAACAAAACTGGTCACTCGTTAGGTATATAACCTCACAAAATACCATCAGCTAAAAAGGAAGACTTTTTCTTCCGCTGGGTACCCTGGGGTCTATAGGTACATGATCAAGAGTTAATGTACGATTAGTAAACATGACTGTTGTCAAATAGTAAGTTAAAAATGTATGGTTATGTTCATAACATAAACCTCATTATTGATAAAATTTCCGAGCCCATAGGAAATTACCTAGTCTGGGCCATAATGTGTACAAGAGGCTTTAGATATGTGTAGCTCTCTTTCTCCTTCTCTATACGTTATATCTTTGTTCTCTGTCATGTAACGAAATGTGTCTAACCGTGACGAGTTTTTGAAATTTCACTCTCAATTCTCGTCCAAAAATTATCATCGAATCGCCGCCTAAGAAGCTTCATTTCAAAAGGTTTGATTTTGATTTCACACGTACCAATGTATAAGTAGAATTATTCCTGATTGCTTAATGTCAGAGTTTCAAGCGGCGAAAACGAATCCCACACAGTTGCCTAGTCCATTTGTATCTCTCCATAATAAACATAAATTTCATTTAGATACAAATCTTTGTATACCAAACTTTACCTATGAAAGTGGGTGTTATCGATTAAGAAATTATACACGTATACAGCGATACGGGCATTTCTAAGAGCGCGCTTGTGGCAAACTTTCCATCGATTTGATTCGCTAATCCGGTAATGCTAAGTTCATAAGTTATATGCCAAAAACATACAAATAAAATAAAACTTCGAGAAAAATAACCGTGAAAACCGCATTCAAATCCGTTGAATTGTTCTTGATTTTTTCTCCTTTTCATTTGAGACACAACATTATTATTAATACTACATTTATTGCTTGTTTTTTCTAATTAGCTACGATGCAGTCTGCGGTCAAGATTGCTGTTTCTGCTTGCCTCTTCACATCAGTGCTGGCGACCCTACATCGTACGTATTTAATTTATTTGTAACAAGTTGTTTTTTCACCAAACATTTTAATATAAAAAAACGAGCGAGCCTTACAGTAGTCGCATATGATGTGTAACGTCTGACATGCCACCTTGGTACACACACACACTGGCTGGCTGACAGTACCAACCTCTCTGAAAATGGGTTGGTACCATCTGACGGCCAACTCTAACACCTCGCGCGCTAATTGGTCAAATCAAATAGCGCGCGCTTCCCCGGCTTTCTGTTACACACTTCCGTCCATTTTCATTAAATTACTCCCACATATTGCAGGAAAGTGAGAGGAAAGATATAAGAGACTTTTTTTATTCGCGGATTGCCTAACCTCTTTTAGCCGATGCTATTTTTGAAGCTATACCGAACAAGTGGCCAGTTCTGTTGAGGTATGTTTAGATGGAAAAGCCTCTAATTGTGGTTTTGTCGGATTATTTTAATTATAAAAAACTCATTGGTACATGGCCGGGATTGAACCGTGGTTCGCTAAGTTAATACCAGACGTCCTAACCACTCGGTCACCGACTATATATGAGGCTAAATGTGGAATACTTAATTGTCTTCAACTGCAGGGTACCCTGGGGCTGGTTACCAGGAACCGTATGGTTCTTCTTTCATATCAAAATGGAGCAACATACCAATGTGACTTTTTGCATAGAGATTGTTGGAGGTCCGAGGAGTGACAGGTTACTTTTATCCCGGAAAAATTTCTTATTGGAATTTGAAAAAGTAAGCATACAATCATTACAGAGCAACCAATTGCCATATTTTTTGCATGAAGATTAAAAAAAACATGGTTTACTAAAAAAATCCACAGGCGACACCGGGGTAGATTTTTGCGCAGAGATAGTTGGAGTGACGTAGGCTAACTTTTTATCCCGGAATTCTTTCCATTCTAAATCTACTTTTAATATTTAATTTAACAACTGAATGGTCTAAAAAATATTATAATGTTTTGTCCGAGGCAACTTTTTTTTATTTAATTAATTAAAAGTGCCCATTGGCAATGATCGAAAAAGGATCAAGCCTTAAATTACCACAAACTCAAATAGATTTTCAGGAATTCCACATACGTAATCATTTTGAGAACTAAACTCACGGTTGACATAACATTTAATATCGCTTTATCCTAAATTCAATAACTGAATACCTTTAAGCTACACTCCCATGGGAATGAGCAGGGATCACAGTAATTTAGTTCGCACATGTCTTAAGTAAGAGTAATCGAGTCCTTTTGTAAACTCTACCATAAATAGATCAAATAAGCCAAGACATCAATTGTTATTTACTGTAAGACAATTCGATTTGAAATTGTATTGCGAAACTAAACTTGGATCTACTGTGCGGTGAAATATATATCTATCTATCATCACGCCTTTTATTCCAAGGAGGGTACCCAGAGACAATTAAATGCCATTTGTTACAATCCTGACATACATCTTTCGCTTCTTTACATACATCATACCTTTAATCCATGCTCGGCGATTGTGTGCCTGCGATCAATTTTTAGTCAATCTTACATGCTTCATTCTTTCAACGTGGTCAAAACCAGCGGTTAAATATGGTCCCTTTTTAACCGAACTTCAAAAGAAGGAGGTTCTCAATTCATCGGAATCTTTTATGTTATTTTTAAGTATGTTCCCCGATTACTTGAAGACGCCTGGACCGACATGGAAATTTTTTTTTTGTTTCAAATGGTATACTTCCCAGGTGGTCTCATGGTCATCAGGTCAGGATCTGATGATGGGATCCTGGAGAAATCGAGAACTCTTCAAATTTTATAGGCACACTTGAATCGATTTGGGTTTTTTTTATAAATTGCTTTCGGAAAGCACACTTTTCAGTGCATAGTTTTTGAAGTCGGTACACCTTTTTTATTTTTTTTTATTTTAGGGTTCTGTACCTAGTTAGGGTCAATACGAACATTATACAAACTTTTATTTTTAGATTTTAAACAACCATAGAGAGTTTTTCACAGTAGTTTTTAACAACAAAAAAAATTATCCAAAAATATTAGAAAGAATAACAAAAAAAAACTTAAAAAAAATACAATTACTTAACTACTGTTATATTTTTTTGGTGTAGCAAGTTAAAAATTTGATTATTTTTAGGCAGTGGTGGCTCAAAAACTTGAAATAGATTTTCATGTTTTAATTTCGGAGGGTTAATTTTTTTTTTAAATTAAGGCGTAAGTGGGAGAACGGAATATGGGTCTATCCGACCCCAAATGTCATCCTCACTTGCACGCTTGGTACCCCCTGCTAGACAACAAACGAGGCTCTGGCGACCGAGCAATGGCGGTATAACCATACACCTAGCTAGGCAACTGGCTGCCTCTCCACCAATTTTCAGCCAAATCGGTACAGCCGTTCTTGAGTTATAAATGGTGTAACTAACTGACTTTCTGTTATATATATAGATTCAAGATTTTACAAAGATCTTCTCACAATTATTATTTACATACGAAGATCACAGGTCCACTATTCCATAATTTTCAGATTTTATTAAGTAGGTAAGTTTTAGGGAATCTAGAGTCAATATTACTCTTTTCTTTCCACAGACAACAGCGCAAAGCTCCGTCGTGATGGAGTACTCAACTTGTACCCATTCCCGAGAGTGGGTCGTGGGTCACCTCAACAGACCTGGGAGCTGCCATTTAATGACCTCTACATTGGTAAGTAATGCCTGGCAGATAAGCCAAGTAAGCTCTTTTTTTTTTGCCGATGCAAAACGCAAGAAACTCGGGCTAGCATACTCAGAGCTCATGCTGTACTATATGAGATTAGAATCTAGGATAATTTGGAAGAAATAAAAAAAAAACAAACAAACTCTTGAGCTTTATTATTAGTATAGATAGATAGATAATAAACTTACAACTATAATTTAAAAGTATTTCCAAAAAATTGTCAACTTCATTAGTAGACAGGCAGTATACTTATATATTATCTTAGTCGGTTTGGGATTTATCACCTAGGTATAGTTTCGCTAGTACTGACGTGCTGGAATGAATTTTATCTCCTGCAATTTACATACCTAACAATACTTTCTCTTCTAGAATACAAGCCCACGCCAAAACGCCAACTTTACGCCTTCCCCCGCGTCGGTCGCAGCGAAGCTCTGCCAGCAAACATCCAACTGCCAGCGGGTCTGGAGCAGATGCTTCTAGAAAGTGCCAGAAGCCACGCCTTTTCTAAACGCGGCAGTGAAAGTACAGATAGCAATGGTATGTGGTTTGGTCCGAGACTTGGCAGATCTTTCAAGGAGGACTTTGAGAATGATCAACGAAGACCATATGATCAAGGTAAAGTTAGTTGTCTATTTAATGATCATCCTAGCTGTTGCCCACTACTTCGTCCGTGTTTAAGTTTTGAGAAATGTTTAAATACGTGTTTTAAATATTATTTTTGTTGTAGAACCTTTATACTAAGTTTCAAGTTAAAGTAAATTAAAAAAAAATCTCATGCTAATTATAATAGTCCCCTTTACCCCCTAAAGTAGGCCACGCATTGGTCCGGCATCGCACCGAAAATTTCCCAACCTTTAAGGCTCTAAATTTTTAAAAAGTTCTGAAATTAGTTTTTATTATTTATGCTAAGTTTCAAGTAAAAATAATTGAAATAAAGATATACCCCCTCATACCCCATTAGGGGATGAATTTCGAAAAATTCCACGGAATAAAACTAAAAAAATCATCATCGGATCTTGCAATTTTTTTATTTTTATAGATTATATTTTTTCCTAATATTAACTAATATTATAAACTAATATATAATATTATTTGTTTCTTTGTCCTTCTTTTACGTAAAAACAGAGCAAAAACATTGATATTTTTAGTATTTTTTTAAATAAATCGCAACTGAAGTAATAAATAGGTTGACGTCCAAATTCTGTTGATCACCATGCAGTAAATTTTATGAGAAATGAACATTTTGATGATGATGAACATGATTCTACATGATTCGAGTTTTGTAAAGTTCTGAACATTTAGTTAGTGGCTACAAAAGATTATTTCAACTTTTAAGATAAAGTGCCTTGATTAGGGTTTTCTAAAATTAACGCTTGGAAGCTATATTTGAAAAATATGGTCTATTTCTAGAACTCTAGGTTTTAACTAAGGCAATTACATTTCAGAATCACCCATACACCACGAAATGAAGAATGATATAAGCGAGCCAGAACAAATGGCTCAAACTGACCAAGTTGACGATAGAGAGAAGAGGCAAGCAGCCTAAAACCTTAATTCTAAATTTTATATCTACGATATGTACTCCCATTGTAAAACAAATTTTAGTAGCTTTCTTATACTTTATTTTAATTAATTAAATAATTTGTCAATTAATTATGTAGTAAAACATTTAGATTTCTTTATATATATAAAATTGTAAATTTTCTAATAAAAGATTTTGCCAAAATTAGTTCAAAGGCTGGATGGAGTTGAATTTCATGAAGTGATTTTGGCAATACGTTAATTAATATTAGAGTTAATGAATTTGAAATAATCGAATTGTTTAAAATATAACACACGCAACGGAATATGGTCTTTTATTTTGAACCCTAACATCCATCTTGCCTTCGCCCCACATTCTACTCAGTCATAGTGCTCTTGGCAGAGCAGTCGTGGTCAATCATGGCGGTCCACAGCTCAACCTTTAGACCAGTTGGATGCTGTAAAAGCTCAGTGTAAACTGGATGCACCTGACTAACGCAAAAAAATTTTTTTTTTGATTCTTTGTACGATAGAGAATATAGATCCGTGGGTTGCGCCCCCTCGAAGGTACCCTTTTAACCCGCTTCATTGTTCAAATCAACAAAATATTATTTGTATATGAAAAATGCGTTTTTTTTACGTTTGCACGAATAACTTGGAATCTGAGGGTTTTAGGCCAAAATCTCATTAGACAAAAGTTGTTCGCAATAAAAAAATACACAAGATACGTGGGTTTTAATACCCCGTTTTTTCAATTAACCATGTTGAAATTGCTATTGTTTGCAAGAAATTTCTAATATTATATTTATAAATATTAATAATCATCTTAGCTTAACGAAACTTTAGCTTAAGTTACCTCAATATATCATAAGTATGCCATAAAATTTTCAGGGCGATCGCTCATGCGGCTTTTGGCTGAGCTAAAGTTTCGTTAAGCTAAGATGATTATTAATAACTTTAAAAAATTCGAGAAATTTCTTGCATTTCTTCGATTTTTTTTTATAAACAATAGCCATTTCAACATGGTTAATTGAAAAAACGGGGTATTAAATCCCACATGTTTTGTGTATTTTTTTATTGCGAACAACTTTTGTCTAATGAGATTTTGGCCTAAAACCCTCACACTCCAAGTTATTCGTGCAAACGTAAAAAAAATACGCATTTTTCATTATATAAATCATATTTTGTTGATTTGAACAATGAAGCGGGTACCTGCGAGGGGGCGCAACCCACTGATCTATATTCTATATCGTACAAAAAATCCGAAAAATTTTTTTTTAGCGTTACGTCATGTGCATCCACTCTGAAACAGCATCCGACTGGTCTACTTGCACCATGTCTCTCTCGCCGAGGCCTTCCATGCAGTCATTCAAAGTTTTTTTTTTTTTTTTTTTTTCTTCACGGGTTCAGCTCCCGAAATCGTGTTACGGTTCCAGGGTACCCAGCGGAAGACCAAGTCTCCCTCGTTTAGCCGATGGTATTTGTGAGGCTATACCTAACGAGTGGCTAGTTCTGTTGAGATATATGTTTAGATGGAAAAGCCTCTAAGTGTGGTTTGTCGGATCATTCAAAGATATATTGGTCAATGACTTTATTTGGTCAACCAGATTCTTGCAATACCCAGCCTTCTTCTATTAGCCGGTATTTGTGAGGCTATATGTAACGAGTGGCCAGTTCTGTTGAGATACTTTGAATACAGAATATTATATAGTAAAGATAAATCTATATATACAAAAAGAGAAGTTCCGATTCACTGACTCATCAACGGCCAGCCCAAAACCTTGGACCTATGAAGCTGACATTTTGCACAGAGGTTCCCTTTATTATGTAGACAAGAAATAACATTACATTAAGGGGTCAAAAGGGATCAAATCTTATTTCCTGCGTGAATCAACTTGAAACTTGGTGGACAAACGTGGACTAACGCTGGACAAACGAACCTGATGAAAAAAACTGAAAAATCGCATTTGGGGGTGCCAACTTCACACAGCCTAAAGTTTGTAAGTTTGGATGTAGGGGGTTAAATCTCAAACTACTGAACCTATTCTAAAAATTCTTTCACGAATATAAAACTACGATATGCCTAAGTAATACAGGCTATATTATATAGATGTGTCAATTCTTTAACCGAGAGCAATTCCGAAACACGAGAATTCGATTAAAATCCTACTATCCTACTAATATTATAAACGCGAAAGTTTGTGAGGATGGATGGATGTTTCATACAACATTTCATTCAAATAGTCAATTCATTCATGTTTGTTACTTCTTCACGCAAAAACTACTAGACGGATTTTGATGAAACTTTACAATGTTATAGCTTATACATCAGAATACCACATCGGCTATAATAGACTGTAAGTTTGCAATTTTACTAATGTACCATTTTCTCGTATTTATCTTATAAATTAACAGTTTTTGTACAATACTGGAAGAGCATATTTCCGTTTCGTGTATTTTAGCAAGACCGATTTTTTGTGAATCTCATGTTTGTGGTACGTGAATCTTGACCTATCTTGTCTTATCTTATCCTTGGTTATTGTATCGATTCTTCTTGCATATTCTCTCTAACAACTTTTTAAAGAAATATCGTCAAACAAAGCAGCGCGATTTACTGAGTTCATTGCGCTAACGTATTTAAAACATTTGGCACGTGTAAGATTTGAACACAGGTGCCCTCCGACTCTTAATTAATGTAAATGTGTTTTTGTCTATCTGACTGTCTAGGTGAATTTGTAGAGAATAGGCTCCGAAACGGTTGAATTAATTTGGATGAAATCTTTAGTAACCATAGTTACATAGATACATTGTTTTTATTATATACAAGCTTCTATCCGCGGTTTCACCCGCGTGGAAATAGATCCAAAAAGAAGTAATCCCGTGGCTGTAATTTTCCCCTCCCCCGCACGCTTTTGCGGTATAAAAAGAAGTATATGTCATTCTCTGACCCCTAAACTACCACTATGCAAAAAATCATGTCGATCCCGTGAAAAACAAAAAACAAATCTATCCCACGGGATTTTTCCGGGATAAAAAGTAGCCTATGTGCTATTCCAGATCTATATCGCTGTGCCAAATTTCATCCAGATCCGTTTAGCCGTTCTGGCGTGATTGAGTAACAAACATACATCCATACAAACTTTCGCATTTATAATATTAGTGGGATGTTAATATAAAAATTAATAGTATTTAACCGAGAATATTATTTTTAAACGTCAAATTCAAACAAGATAACAAACAGCCAGTATTTCAATATGTCCAGTGTTCATCCTTCATACCTTCGATTTAGGGATTTTAGGCAATGGTTATAACATTTAAACATCAAAAAAATTTTTCATCTAATATATTAGAAGCGTCAACAACTGAATTTACTTTATTTTAATAATCCAAATATCACAAAAACTGCAATGTGACAATAGGTATATACATATATAGAAATTAGATTGGATGGATTCAATATCCTTTACGTATTGTTCTGTAGCACATACAGGCTAGTGCCTTTTTGAATAAGAAACAAATATTAACCGGCGGTTTAGGGGTTGAGAGTGTTCTCTTTTTCTAATTTTGGCAAAACGTGACCTCCTAGCGGAAAATGTCCTAAACAGAAGTTGTAGATAATAAAAAAATCTAAAACTTTCATAATAAGGCATTTTTCAACATAACCTCAAATTTTCCGAGAAAATCCGTTTTGGCACCAGCCTAATCATTTTTTAATCGAACTGGTAGTTCCTGAGTTTAGCACATTCATACTAACTCTTCAGTTTTATATAAGTATACATGAACCCGTGCAAAGTCAGTGGGCTTTAAGTTAGCTGGATATTAATAGTAGTTTTAAAAAGAGAGTCGTAAATTATATTATTTTTGTAGAACAAACTAAATCCTTGCTTCAGGCAACGTCGGCTTATCTGCCGTGTTTATTAAAAACTGTGCTTTTATTAGTATTTTTAATATTAAACGAGGATAAAATATAACTTAATTTTAAATGAGAAATGTAAAAATAACAATAAGTAAGTCAGAGGGCGAGGGTCTTTTATTAACCGACTTCCAAAAAAAGAAGGAGAAGGTTCTCAATTCGGACCGTATGTTTTTTTTTTATGTATGTATTACTCCGCCAGTTGTGAACCGATTTTGATGGTTTCTTTTTTAATCGACAGATAATTCTTCCGGATTGGTCCCATTTTTATCTCATAAAAATTGGTTTATTAGTTTTTCAGAAATTTTGAAATAACTGACCTTATAAGTAAATTTTTCGTAATATCTCGATGAAATATGTACCGATTTTGACGACTTATTTTTTTAAGGATATAATAATTTCTCGACAATATATCAACCGTCTTCAAATTCTACGACGAAATTTTTATTATTTCTTACTTTTCAGTGCAAATTTTTGAAGTCGGTACACTTTTTTTTAAAAGGTTTATATAAGTACCTAAGTAGTAGTATATCCACTCCTCGTGCTACGGAGAGCAGGTAAAGCCGGCGTCCGCACTTCTTTTAAAAATAACAGATATAGGTGCATCTGTGGCCGAGTGGTTAAGACGTCTGATATTGACTATGTAGACCACGGGTTCGATTCCAGAACCCCGGCTATGTACCAATGGGTTTTTTTAATTAAAAACTTGTACATAATCCGACAAACAATTTTTTATCAGTATATTTCAACAGCTACTCGTTAGGTATAGCCTCACAAATACCATCGGCTAAACGAGGGAGACTTGGTCTTCCGCTGGGTACCCTGGAACCGTAACACGGTTTCAGGAGCTGTAAGGCAACCCGTGAAGAAAAAAACAACAACAGATATTTAGGTTTGTTAAAGAAGTGTCACCTGTTCTGTTCAATATTGACAACTGGCGTCAAGTGGACACTGTTACCGATGCCTCTGGCTACACCGTAAGGTACAAAGGCCGTGTACGTGTGTTTGTTTGTGATTCTCGTTATTTACCATGATCTTACACCTAAAATGTCAATGTTTATTACGAATAGATTAAAATCGAATTAAAAGCACGTTTCCCAGGTACCACAGACAACCAACAAACATAGATTAGGTCTATGTAAGCCCTGTCGTTCATATTTAGACACGAATTACAACAATGCAGTTTGTTTTTATGAAAACATTTAAAATTACCTACTTTTATCTGCACAGTTATTATTTGTGAAAGTAAATTTCACAAATAATGGGGCGTCGGTGCTCGAGTGGGTAAAACGTCGGCTCGCAACTCAGAAGTTGTGGGTTCGATCCCCACATCCGACCATGTACCAATGAGTTTTTATACTAAAAAATCTATGTACATTATCCGACAAACCGTACAAAGAGGCTTTTCCATCTACATACCTCAACAGAGCTGGCCACTCGTTAGGTAGGTATAGCCTCAAAAAAATCTTCAGCTAAGTGAGGAAGACTTTGTCTTCCGCTGGGTACCCTGGGGCCGACATCGGTTCCCGGGAGCTGTAAGACAACCTGTGAACATTTTGTTTGTTTTTTTAATTTAAAAAAAATATAACTAATTTTTTACATAGAAGTATAACAAGTAGTCTGTGTATTATTTTCAGAAGTACGGATTTTACTTGCTCACCGAAGCTTGTATGAAAGTTGCACAAAACTTCGAACTTCGCCCGTGGATATGTTCGAACAAATAAAATATAGCCAGGGATAATGTAGCTTCCTATTAGTAAAATTATTTTGATAATCGGATCAGTAGTTTCATTTTAATATTAGTATAGATAATAATTAAAAAAGCTATATGTATATATATATTAGCTTTCAGCCCCGGCTTTGCCCATTGGAAATTTTTGAAATCTAACAAAAGTCTTCATTCCTAATGTCACTAATTATCTCTGTGCAAAAAATCACGTGGATCCGTTGCTTTGTTTCTTTCGCATTTTAGTTAGGATTAGGATAATAATCTTCAAGAATCCCTCCTGGTACGTAACACGGTTTCGGGATGTGTAAAGCAACCCGTGAAGAAAAAAAAAAAAAAAAAAAAAAAAAAGAATCCCTCCCTATGGCATGGTTCCCAAAACACTGGCTGCGTTACCTTGCTGAATCCTTTAGGTCACCTGAGGCGTGAACTAGTCCTGAATTTCATGAAGTTTTTCATTTAGGCAGATCATTGTTTCAACTATGCAAGCGGCGAAAATTCGTAATCACTACATATCATAAAACCAAATCGCGCCGCGTCTTTTTGTGCCCTATTCACGCAATAACTACTAAATGAATTTTGTTGTGGTTTCCACTATTACAAACCTATTATGGACCTATCATGTTTAGGAGCTGAGCATTAACAGTATAAGTCATTATGGCGTATGCTGTCTAATCCGTTAGAGATATGACAAAATTATGTAGGAAAGAATAAAGTGTGTAGAATAAAATTATTTACAAAAATTCCGCGATAGCATATATCTATCTCTAATAAATAAGTAGTTAGGTATAAGCGTATTTACGTAGGTATTTAAATTGTTCTTCTTCTTTTGATATAATATATATCCCGTTGACTGTGATTAATCACAACTATCACAGCACGTCACGACGGAACGCGTGCGTCGGTCGCCATGACTACGCTGGTAATTTTTTTATATTTATAGATTTTTATAGATAGGCAGTGCAGTATGAACAAAACTAAAATGATACGAGTTATTTTTGTTAGTTAGATATGATATTCTGTAATTAGGTTGTGATAACTGCATATGATAACCTTTCTCTTACAAAAATATTGATATGATTCTTAATTATGCTTCCGTTATGGAAACTAAGAGTTTGACTGAACCTAATATTAAATTTATAAACACTTTGCGTAGGTTTCTCCGGGTTTTTCCAATTTGTCAATATATGTACCAATGAGTTTAAAGAATAAATACCTATACCTTGTTTAGTTCATATAACGTTCAACATAACTATATCTAAGTAGAACTGGCCATTGTATTGTCAACCTACTACATACACTTTGCAAAGTTTCAAATCGAAACGACAATTAAAATTTGTTTACATACAGATGAAGCGTGTAAAAATAAAAGATAGATTAAATATTATTAAATTCTTAATAAACATCCAGCTATAACTACAAATAACATAGCCATGGATCGTTTAGTGGCTGTGCTAGTATTGCAATAATCTTCAAAGCACTGACACACAGTCTCCAAATGGTCAGCATTATCAGCTTTATAACAGTCTTTATGATATCTCACCCAGCCACATCCACGAGTTACTCTTACTTCAGATGTATGTTTTGTGAGGTAAACTGAAAAGAAAAATGTGTCATGAAAAAATGAGAGGGTTATTAGTCAACAATGATGTGCGGCAACATTTTTAAGTCAAACTGTCCCAAGTCATGTCAAAATATTTTAAGAAACTAATTAGAATATTCTTGTTTTCTATGCATCTAAATATCTATCTATCATCAAGCCTTTTATCCCAAGAGGGGTTATTCAACATACCTTTAATATATGCTCGGCGGTTACACCGAGGTCGTCCTCTGCCAGCATTTCCTTAGAATTCAGCCATATAAAGCTTTTTAGTCAATCTTTCATCCTTCATTCTTTCAACGTGTCCAAACCAGCGTAAACTATTTTTCTTCATTTTAGTCACAACGTCATCTTTCACACAGCATTCTTCTCTAATGACATCGTTCTGTATGCGATCAATACATTTTATATCACACATTCTACGTAAAGACCGCATTTCCACTGCATTAATTATCTTACTTTCATGCTTCTTATTCCATACTGAAGTCTCGCTTCCATAAGCAAGTGATGGAACTAAAACAGCATTATGTATATTAATTTTACTTTTAGTTGTAGGTTGTGTATTTCTGCATAGATTGTTTAGTCCACCAAATACCTTGCTTCCCGCTTTCACTCTCCTTGTCTACCTTTTCACTTCTTGTGAACATAATACCTAAATAAACAAATTTATTCACATGATATAATTTACATCTTTCACACAAATGTTACACTCCGTCCTTTCATCATCTTTTTCAAACACAAGTACTTTTGATTTCGAATTATTAATTTCATAAATTTCATTTAAAAAAATATAGTATCATATCAATATTTCTTACCAGTTTGAACAATTTTTCTGCAAAAAAAGTTAACAGCCACGGGACTTGGTATAGCCCGTTCACATTGCACTACATCAATGAGATTGGGACGATCCAGTAGCTCCCCATCATCTTGCAGTGCCCTTACATCCAGACATGCTGAATTGTTTGCACTATTGCAATAGTAACAGTGGATGGCTTCAGCTGAAAATAAACAGAATATTTAGGAAACCGATAAACGAAAGGGGTTTCATGATAAAGATAGAGTAGACATATAGAACAAACAAACTTCCTTGAACATATAAAAAAATTATTGAACGAAGGCAATATTAAAAGTACACACAATCGCCGAGCATGTATAAAAGGTATGATGAATATAAAAGAAGTGAAAGAGGTATATCAGGGACGTAGCAAATGGTATTCGATTGTGTCTGCCCACCTCTTGGGATAAAAGACGTGATAAAAGATAGATAGACTTCCTTGCGTTGTGGCCAGGAACCACATTAAACAGAACAGATGGCAAGTCTGATGATGTACATAATGGAGCTTCTTTAACAGCCGCATCTGTTATTTTTAGTAAAATTTACGTGTCTTCCGAAGCAGCGGAAGTCGATTAAACCATGTATTCATAGTGAAACGCGAGACTACATTTATTCATATCTCTTTAGAAAGATGTAAGCTACACTGCGGACGTTAAGTTAACCAATGATAAGATAAGGTAGGGCAAAATTCACATATCAAAATAAACCAGAATCTGTATAAATTTTTCAAACTGAGGCTGAAAATAGTACTCTATATTGTATTGTTGTATTTCTTGATAAAAGGACAGTATAAAAAAATAATAAGAACATAGAATAGGTGTTATTTTTATTAATATTGTAACGAATAGGTACTTAAATCGCACAAATAAATACCTAAACACATCAAGGTCGATAGACGTCTCTAGAAACATCCAGAGAGAATCAAGTACAAACGAAAATGGACCGTATGTGCCTAGCCATAGGTACCAAAATCGGGCGCGGTCTGTGTGTAGGTATTTGGCGCCGAGTCGCATCGAGCCGCGTCTACAACTTTGTACAACAATCTCGGCGTTTCTCGAATGTTCGGTGGGCAATATAAACAGAGGATCATTGCCGCAAGGAACACAGTGCGAATCAGAGCGATCAAAGCGAAACAGTGAAGTGGAATTTAGTGCGACTAAGTGATATTCAAGTGTTTTCATTTATTTAACTGTATTTTTGTGGTGTTAAAGTAAAGTTTGTCTATTTAATCGGTATTTTAAATATCTTCGAACCCCAGCTCGTAACAAATTGGTGTCAGGAGTGTGGGATTCAAAAATGCCGATTACACCACGTGACTCGTCGTTATCACGGCGACCCAAAACACGACAAACTACTGCTGGACATCACGGCGAGGAGGTCGACGAGGCTGCTGCTGCTGGAGCCGCTGCTGGTGCTGCTGGGAATGCTGCTGGTGGTGCCGGAGCTGCTGCTGGAGCCGCTGCTGGTGCTGCTGGGACTGCTGCTGTTGGTGCTGGAGCTGCTGCTGGAGTTGATACGGGTGCTGCGGGTTCTGCGGGTGCTCCTCAGGCATTCGATATGGGGATGCTGTTTCGGCTGATGGAGGAGCAGGCCCGACGTCAGGAGGAGCAGGCCAGACGACAAGAGGAGGAGGCCAGACTTCGGGAGGAGCAGACTCGGCAGCTATTGGAGGAGCAGGCCAGGCGTCAAGAGGAGCAGGCCCGGCGTCAGGAGGAGCAGGCCCGGCGTCAAGAGGAGCAGGCCAGACGACAGGAGGAGGAGGCCAGACGTCAGGAGGAGCAGACTCGACACCTATTTGAGGAACAGGCCCGACGTCAGGAGGAGCAGGCCCGACGTCAGGAGGAGCAGGCCCGACGACAAGAGGAGGAGGCCAGACTTCGGGAAGAGCAGACTTGCCGGCTGTTAAAGGAGCAGTCTGCTAACCTTAAGGAGCTGCTTTCAGAGTCACTGGGAAAGGTGACTATGGAGGTGAAGCAGCTACAGAGGGTTACAGACATGCACGAGGAGAGAATCGAAGACCTCGACATTCGTTATGAAGACCTCGAACAGCATTGCAAGGAAATACAGACTAGGATGAGCAGAGAACTGGATGCAAGACTTGACGACCGCTACGGAGAGTTGGAGGCACGACTTGACAACCAATGCAAGGGGCTCCAGAATGAAGTAAGGAAACTGAAGCTGACCGCTCCTGTTTCTGGAGGCGTCGTCGTCTCCGGCCCTCGAGTCAAGGTGCCGCCGTACGACGGGACTACGTCCTGGACAGCGTACAAATTGCAGTTCCAAACGGTCGCCTCTGCCAACGGCTGGACAGACGAGCAATCTCTGACCGCCTTGACAGTGGCTTTAAGGGGTCGTGCACTGTCGGTTCTGGAAGCCTCTCCAGACAGCTGCACCACGTACGGGAACCTGATCGAGGCAATGGACTCCAGGTACGGCGACAAACATCTAGAGCACGTCTACCGAGCGCAGCTGAGGGACAGGACGCAACATGCTGGTGAGAATCTGCAACAATGGGCTCTGGAGATCGAGAAGATCGTGAGGAAGGCGTACCCATCTGCCGGACAAGAGTTCATTGCTGCAAACCTCGTTCAAGCATTTATCGACGGCATCCGCAGCATGGAGGTCAGAGCTGCAGTTCGTCTGGGCCACCACAGCGCCCTGAAAGATGCACTGGCCCATGCTCTAGAGGTGGAAGCCGTGAGACAGGAGCCTCGTTCTCAGCGATTGAGACAAGTGGCGGAGGAGGCTACTCCAACAACGACACCTGTAGCAGAGAGGCGTAGCTACTTACCCCGCTGCTTCTACTGCCACAAGCTGGGGCACCTTAAAGCAAGCTGCCCGGCGCTTAAACGACAAGGCACGGATCAACGAGTGCCGAAACGGGACGTCGGAGCTGATGTCCGTGCAGTAACTACGGAGCTTCCGGGAAACGAGTAACAGCCAGAGCCGCGGGGCGGGTACTGGCTGATCGTGACACAGCCCCAAAACTTACCATCCGACAAGTTTTCGACGGGAACAGTCTGGTGATCGCCGGCGAGGTCAACGGGACGCCATGTGAGATGACGATCGACACAGGAGCAACGCGAACGGTTGTGAGACCTCAGTTGTTGGGACGATCTACGAGCAGAACCAGACGTTCATCTTCCTGTCTGAAACTCTTCACGGCAACCGGTCAGCCTATACCCGCATACGACGAGCTGCCGGTGACACTCAAGGTGGGTGACGGGGAGTACCCACACACCGTCATCGTGGCCGACATTATAGACGACTGCATTCTCGGACTCGACTTTATGAAGCGGTTCCAGTTTGGCATCGACTTGCGCAACGGTGTACTGCAGTGCGGCCAGGAACAGGTATTTTTGAAAGGTGGTTATGCTGGCTATGTGCGCTGTGCCAAGGGCGTCAAACTGAACCCATATTCGGAGACGCTTGTCGATGTGGAGTTACCAACTAATGGGGACCCCTCCAATACGAGGTGCTCTATCATCGACCACCTGGAACGTTCTAAACATAAAGGTTGGTTACTCACTCCAACTTTAGTAAACAGCCAGAGTGGACGAGCTGTAGTAAGGGTGACCAACTTCAATGGCGCTCCTGTCACTCTCAATAAGGATCAAGTCGTGGCGAAGTGCGACGAGGCGAATTGGATGCGGAGCTGCACCCAGGGGAAGCTGTCGGCGATGAAAAATAACAGTGCAAACCCCTTGGAACTCGTCGACATTTCGAAGAAGGACTTGTCAATCTCCGAGTACAAACGAGCGAAGGAGATGCTCACTCGTTACATTGACATCTTTAGTGATAGAGATGGGCATCTCGGCAGGACGTCATTGGTGAAACACACCATCAACACAGGCAACGAGTTACCTATACGTCAACGTGCTCGACGAATCCCAGTAGGAAGAGAAGCAGAAGTACAGTGCATGCTGGAAGACATGAAGAAGGCTAATGTCATCGAACCTTCTTTGAGCCCATGGTGTTCTCCGGTTGTGCTAGTTAAGAAGAAGGATGGCAGCACTCGCTTCTGTGTGGATTATCGTCGACTGAACGACGTAACCAGAAAGGACAGCTACCCTCTACCCCGGATTGACGACACCTTGGACAAGTTGAGTGGGAACCAGTGGTTCTCAACACTGGATTTGAAGAGTGGATACTGGCAAGTGGAGATCGATCCCAAGGACAAGGAAAAGACTGCTTTCTCGACCGGAAATGGACTGTGGCAGTTCAACGTCATGCCTTTCGGGTTATGCAATGCTCCCGCTACGTTCGAAAGGCTGATGGAAGTTGTGCTTGCGGATCTCGTTGGAAAAGCTTGCCTAGTCTACCTGGATGACGTCATCATCATGGGACGCGACTTCAACGAGCACCTGGGGAATTTAGAAAGAGTGTTTGCCAAGTTGAAGCTCGCGAACCTGAAATTGCATGCCAAAAAGTGTAGCTTCTTCAAGAAACGTGTAAATTACCTCGGGCATGTAATTACAAAGGATGGCGTAGAAACCGACCCTGTAAAGACAGTAGCTGTACGAGAATGGCCACCCCACGGAACAAAACAGATGTTCGGGCGTTTCTTGGTCTGTGCTCATACTACCGCCGCTTCGTATACGACTTCGCGGGAGTAGCCAAGCCCCTACATCGACTGACGGAGGACAAGCGTTCGTTTCAGTGGACTGAGGACTGTGAGAAGTCGTTCCAGGAACTGAAACAACGACTGTGTGAAACACCTGTATTGGGCTACCCGGACCAAGTCGGCGAGTTTGTGGTGGACACAGACGCAAGCAACATCGCCATTGGAGGTGTGCTGTCACAACGGAAGGGGGACAAGGAAGTTGTGATAGCGTATTTCAGCAAGGCTCTGTCGAAACCAGAAAGGAACTACTGTGTAACCAGACGCGAACTTCTGGCCGTAGTGAAGACGTTACGACACTTCAACAAGTATCTCATCGGAAGGAAGTTCAAGCTACGGACATACCATGCGGCGTTGAAATGGTTACTTCAATTCAAGGATCCCGAAGGACAAGTCGCTCGGTGGATCGAGCAGTTACAAGAATTCGATTTCACGATCGAACATCGACGAGGACGGACGCATGGCAACGCTGACGCACTGTCACGCAGGCCGTGCCCTGAAGATTGTAAACACTGCTCGAAGCGTGAAATCGGTGATTCTGTCATCAAAGTGATTACGACTAACAACCTTAGTGACGAATGGGCGAACGAGAGGACGAGAGACGAGCAACTCAAGGATAACAACTTGGCGCCGATAATGGAATGGAAGACGCAGAATGTTCCAAGGCCCGGCTGGAATGTTGTATCAGCCATGAGTTCCACCACGAAAAGTTACTGGGCTCAGTGGGAAAGTCTAGTGCTGCACAACGGGTTGTTGTACCGCAAGTGGGAGTCGCCAAGTGGACAGGAGACATTGATGCAGCTGGTCGTGCCTAGGTCAAAGGTGCGCGCAGTGCTTGAGTCCGTGCACGATGGATCCTCGGGAGGACATCTGGGCATGAATCGAACCTTGGCGAAAATCAGGAAACGATTTTATTGGGTTCATTGCCGGCAAGATGTCGAGGATTGGTGTCGCAAGTGCACAGTATGTGCGGCCGTGAAGGGACCTACGACATGTACGAGGGGACGTATGCAGCTGTACAATGTTGGCGCTCCATGGGAACGAATTGCGGTGGACGTTGCTGGACCGTTCCCGGTCACTGAAGACGGGAACAAGTACTTCATGGTCGTGATGGACTATTTCACGAAGTGGCCGGAGGTCTTCGCAATTCCCAACCAGGAAGCGACAACAGTGGCGACTAAGTTGGTCAACGAAGTATTCTGCAGGTTCGGGCTACCATTGGAGATACATTCTGATCAAGGGCGTAACTTTGAGTCGCAGTTGTTCCAGGAAGTATGCCGTCTCCTGGGAATAAATAAAACGAGGACTACGGCGTATCACCCACAGTCCGACGGAATGGTTGAAAGGTTCAACCGCACTTTGGAGACTCATTTAGCGAAACTGGTTGAGGATCACCAGAGGGACTGGGACCGATATATTCCCTTGTTCTTGCTCTCATATCGATCCGCAGAGCATGAAAGCATAAAGGTGACTCCTGCTTATGCCAACTTTGGGAGAGAACTCCGACTACCAGTTGATCTCCTGACCGGCGGACCTCCGGATGCGCCGCAACCTGTAAGTGACTACGTATCGAACCTGAAAAACAAGATGTGCGACATACATGACCAGATTCGTCAGAGCAGTCTTGTGGCCAGTACAAAGATGAAGACCAGGTACGATAGAAACTTCAATAGTAACGGTTTTGACGAGGGATCGTTGGTGTGGCTGCACAACCCGAAACGCCGAAAAGGCAAATCTCCCAAGCTGCAGAACCGCTGGGAAGGCCCGTATAAGGTCATCACGAGGATCAATGACGTGACCTATCGGATCCAACGATGCCCGCGTGGACAGTTAAAGGTTGTCCATATTGATCGACTGGCTCCTTACAAAGGCTCGAATATTGCTCGGGACGAGCAAGTCTAAGCGGGGGGCAGTGTAACGAATAGGTACTTAAATCGCACAAATAAATACCTAAACACATCAAGGTCGATAGACGTCTCTAGAAACATCCAGAGAGAACGAAAATGGACCGTATGTGCCTAGCCATAGGTACCAAAATCGGGCGCGGTCTGTGTGTAGGTATTTGGCGCCGAGTCGCATCGAGCCGCGTCTACAACTTTGTACAACAATCTCGGCGTTTCTCGAATGTTCGGTGGGCAATATAAACAGAGGATCATTGCCGCAAGGAACACAGTGCGAATCAGAGCGATCAAAGCGAAACAGTGAAGTGGAATTTAGTGCGACTAAGTGATATTCAAGTGTTTTCATTTATTTAACTGTATTTTTGTGGTGTTAAAGTAAAGTTTGTCTATTTAATCGGTATTTTAAATATCTTCGAACCCTAGCTCGTAACAATATTATCACTCTCGCACCGTCCCAACTTCCATATACAGCGTTGAAAGCTGGCAATGCGGCCTACAATGCTGAAATGGCCACACGTCGCAAATATGCATCTCTTCCAAAAGAATACATATTTGAGGCGTTAGGTGTGGAAACGATGGGACCGTGGGGACCTGTAGCATACACTCTGTTTAAAGATATTAGTAAACGACTAATAGAAAGTTCACATGACCAACGGGCTGGATCTTACTTCGGTCAAAGAATAAGCACTGCCATCCAACGAGGCAATGCAACCAGTCTGTTGGGTACTCTCGCAGTGGATTACGATTTACATTTTCTTATTTGTAATTTTATTTTTATTTGTATTATATTTGTAATTTAGTATTTAAGATCATTTTAATACCTATTACTATTAATAAAATCAAAATTAAATATTATTATTTATCTCTTTATTTTGGACACAAAACGCTTTATACTATTCAGTGCTCATGCGTATTCTGGTTTGTTCTCGAGTTCACAGCATCTAATATGTGCGTCGGTGGCCAAGTGGTTAAGACGTCTGGTATTAACTAGGCAGACCGCGGGTTCGATCCCGGATCCCGGCAATGTACCAAATGTACATAATCCGACAAACAAATGAGTCTTTCCCCATATAAATATACCTTAACAAAAAAACGAGGGAGACACGTTTCGGGAGCTGTAAGGCAACCCTTTAATAAAGAATAAAAAAAAACTTACACTGTTACTTACTTTTACGAAGCAATGAGACCAGTAAAAATATCCCGAAGATTAAATAACTTGGGGAAAACATTGTATTTGTATTTAATCTGAAATTATAAATGTTGATAAGTTTGGCTTAGTGATTAGTCATTACTCCCACGAAGCAGATACTTCCAGGTTTGAGTCTAAGGTCAACATAAATATACATAGTACGTAGTACGCATTACGTAGTAATTATTATTTAATCTATGGTAATAGTGAGATAATTTAAAACAACACCCTGTTGTACCTCTCCAAGCGTTGTTTTAAAAAATCCTAAATCCTGTATTATTATTTGTTTGAAGATAAGTTTCTAGTTGATAAACGCAGGGAAAGTAATTTTCCATACCGTTAACACCTCATTTCACCCCCTTAGGGGTTGATCATAAAAAAATCCTTCGATATCCCTTAGTTATATACCTACACTATATTTTATTTTGTTCGATAATATCAACGGGCGAAGCCGGGGGTGGAAAGCTAGTAGAAAAATAAAGAGCTATCCGGTTAAGGGTCCGTGGCTCTCAGTCATCTTGTATCTGTCAAAAATATGGCAAATCTCAGTTAATCCACACAGTTGAAAGTTATTATTTTAAATTGGATGAGCCATATTTTTATTATTTAGGGTTCTAAAGAGCCATAATTTCCAAAACGAGCATTGCTTTTGCGTTTTGGAAATTATGGCTATATAAAACTTTAAATAATGAAAATTATGACTCAATCCAATTTAAAATAATAACTATCATTGTGTGGTGAGGAAATGTTGTATAAATAAACCTTTCCAGCATTAACTGAGATTTGCCATATTTTTGACAGATATAAGATGACCATGGCCGCTTAAGAAGTTAGAATATGGTCGGGTTAACTATTTTGTTATTTTCTTTATTTGGATGTTAAAATAGCTCCATTATATCACAATAATATATAATTTTGCAATGTCACTAATACTCGCGGTACTAAAAGCTTCAGAAAGAGTTCATTGAGAAGTTAAAAAGATGATAAAAGGGTGATTTAAAGCGCTGTACAATTTTAATGTTTGTACCATGAGGTACAAAAGTATTGATATTTTGGAAAAGCCGAGTTAAAAACCAAGTACAATTTTTATTTAAAACCAAGTGCTTTGTAAGGCAAATATAGCGATAGGATTAAAAAAACTGGGGACAGTTCTGTTCAATATCACTATTTCGATAATGGACATTGCTATTAACGTAAAAATAAAGAGATTTATTTTGACAAAAATATAGAAAATTTGATTTATCTACTACTACACTGACGAGCAATATAAAAAAGCTACTAACTTATCATGAAATATTTCCAAAACCACGCCAGATAGCTTTTTGAAGTAAAAAGCAACATTCAAGCGTATTTAATAACGGTTAAAAAAACACCCAATGGAAATATTTAGATTTTTTTAGGCACTTTGCAAGTGGCTTTTTAGGGTTCCGTACCCAAAGGGTAAAAACGGAGACCCTATTACTAAGACTCCGCTGTCAGTCTGTCCGTCTGTCACCAGGCTGTATCTCATGAACCGTAATAGTTAGACAGTTGAAATTTTCACAGATGATGTATTTTTCCGCTATATAAACAAATACTAAAAAACAGATTAAAATAAATAATATTTAAGGGGGCTCCCATTTTTTTTTTTTTTTTTTTTTTTTTATTATAGATAATTTTACGGAACCCTTCGTGCGCGAGTCCGACTCGCACTTGGCCGGTTTTTTATATTGTTCGTCATTGTATTTTCCATTTTCCATCGGGTTCTTGAAGCCTTGAAGTGTATTAAAGTTGGTAATAGTGATTACGCTACAGTAACAGTGGGGTTAGCATACTTAAGAACCGCGATATCTTTCATTAGACTTGCAGGCCAAAACACGATGGGTCTGCGACAATGACCAGCTAAAGAATGCCCTGCCCGAGTACGTCCAACACTAGTAACACAAATTGCTACAGGACAAGCAATATATTTACATCAGAAAATACAGGTTCTAACAGACGTAATATCGCCTTAACATTCAACAAATAACTCTTTTGTTATCAAAAGCAATTTGTAATGTTTTGATGGCATGAATGAGGTTACGTATACAAATATATAATATCTAAATACAAGACTTAATTATACTTATATCTACAGAATATGACAGCGGCTTCATACGAGTGCATTTAAAAATACATATTTTTCCACGGGGTTGAAATCGCAGTCAAAACCTAGTACAGTGTAATAATTTTTCCCCTTCTTGCATTTGATCCCAGAACCTTCTGCTTGGTGATTAGAATTACTACTAAGCTATACCTAGTATATATACACTTAAAAACCGGAACGATTTCATTAGAGAAGAATGCGGAGTGAAAGATGATGTTGTGACTAAAATGAAGAAAATTAGTTTACGCTGGTTTGGATACGATGAAAGAATGAAGCATGAAAGATTCACTAAAAAGGTTTATATGGCTGAAGTGAAAGGAAATGAACATATTAAAAATGTATTGATCGATGGAAATATTGAAAGTACACACAATCGCCGAGCATGTATGAAAGGTATGATGAATATGAAAGAAGCGAAAGAAGTATGTCAGGATCGTATAGCAAAATGGCATTCGATTGTCTCTGCCTATATACCCCTCTATAAAGGGCGTGATGATAGATGGATAGATAGATAGAATATATACCTACTTACAATATATATTCTTAATTAAAATGCTCTTAATTTCGAAGTCGGTTAGATAATTTAACTGATTAACAATAAACTAGTCGTCACTGCACGATAAAGTTAAAACAACTAACTTTGAACAAATGCAATGATAGCAAGTACATTTCTACAAATTACAGTACGACTTGATGATCTTCATAGATTTTATTTTATATTTTTTTTTTATATATTTAGTCTGAACTTTTGTTTTTATTTTTACTTTTCTTAGTTTTTTATTGTAATTTTTAATTGGACATTTTGTAATAATTTTTTTGATTTATTTAGAAATTTGACATTTTTAGTTCTACTATTTGACTTTTAATTATTATTTTATATTTTATATTGTTGCTTGATTTAATTAGATTCCACGACACGCCTTGGTGGATAGCACACGCGCCGCGGAGACGTGTTGGGGAATCCAGTTTAATCCCGCCCGCGCTGTAATAGTTGTGATTAGTCAGTGATTAATAGGACATATTGCGGCCGGCGGGAGCATTCTACCTACCGATTAATCGGCTTATTGTTACTGTGACGTCTATAATACTTGACATTGGCGGAATCATCAAAACCCTGATGGAGCCATTTTGAAAAAAAATAGAATAGAATAAAAAAAATGATTTAATTATGTCTCCCTACCTACTGTAACGTCAACAGAGTAGAAATCCAATATGTTTTGCTTGTTTTTCAAAATGTTTGTATTGTAGTGTGGAGTGCTGTGGATTTTTGTGAAGGTGTAAATAAATACATAAATAAATAAATTTTAACCGTATTCAAGCTAGTGCTATATTTGGCACATTTAGCGAGTTGTCCATAGTACTGATGGCTAACTATTATAGACGTTGCACTTATTATTATTATCAAAAGAAAATCGGTAGCCAGCTTTACGTGCCCTCCGTAGTATTAAAATCTGAGTGAATAGCTAATTATATTGTAAGTACATTTTTAGATATTCTTTAGTTTCAACTTTCTTATTCAATTTCTCAGAATTAGCGTTATTTTTCACCATTTTTGGAACGGTACCCTTGGACTGCATGTGCCTTATTTACCACTCAACATCACCACTCAAATATAGTTGGAATATTTTTTAATGAAAAATACGATAAAAAACAGCACATATTAATTTGAAAATCAGTGTCCTTGGACAATGCATAAATTTACTTGACTATTTTCGACACTATAAATATACAAGTGATATGTATGTAACAACAACTCCCCTCCTCCCTCCCTCCATTGTGATATTATCTAAAGATTTAAAAAAAAAATTAAATAAGCCTTTATTGCTGTAACTATAGTAGGTATGCCTAATCTAATTCATTTACTTTTATTTTTACTTTTTTAATTTACTTTTTTTTACTTTACTTTTTTCTACTTAACAATTTAATTTTTACTTAACAATTTAATTCTATTTAACAATTTAACTTTAGCTAATTGTATCGGTAGCCGGTTTTCCTTTTACAGCTTGTCCTTCGACAAAGGCCTCCTCTAAAGCTATCCATTTTGTGCTGTTTTTTGCGTCATGTCGTCTTCCCAACGTTTAGTTTGTCTACCTTCGTTCCTTCTGCTATCACGCGGGTACCATTCCGTTACTAGTCTCGTCCACTTCTCCTTCTTTTCCCTTAGCATGTGTCCTGTCCATCTCCATTTCAGGCGTTTGTATCCAAAGATATAACGTGATTAATGGACGACCCCTTATAGAAGAGTGCAGGACTATTCCACTATTCCTAACCTCCAAGCGTTTATGAAAACCCTGTTGTCAGGGTCTTCATACAATATCAAATCTTTGTTGATCAGACTATAATGTATTTATTTCCGTCATGTGCATTCTTGAAATTAGATATCTTCGGAAATATGGCTTCAGGAATACTTTAAATATTACGTAAGTAAGGGGACTAAAAATCTTGATACTTGAGACACATATGGTGATTAAAATTCATTAAAATATTATATTACATGTCGATAGAAACGGCTGAATGATACTTTTTGAATTATTGCTCTGATATTAATGTTTTAAATTTTTATTAGCGCATTTAATTAACTTTTAATAAAAGCGGGAAGCAAGGTATTTCGTTATTATGCAGAAATACACAACTTACAACTAAAAGTAGAATTAATATATATAAAGCTGTTTTAGTTCCATCACTAAGCGAGACTTGCGTATGGAATAAGAGGCATGAAAGTAAGATAAATGCAGTTTAAATGCGGAACGATGTCTTTAGAGAAGAATGCGGAGTGAAAGATGATGTTTGGACACGTTGAAAGAATGAAGGATGAAAGATTGACTACAAAGTTTTATATGGCTAAATTGAAAGGAAATGCTGGCAGAACGACCTAGGTGTAATTTTATTGAACATATAAATAATGTATTGATCGATGGAAATACTAAAAATACACACAATCGACGAGCATGTATGAAAGGTATGATAAATATAAAAGAAGCGAAAGAGTTATGTCAGGATCGTAACAAATGACATTTGATTGTCCCTCCCTACCCTCTTGGGATAAAAGGCGTGATTATAGATACAAATTTAATTAAGCGAGTTGATATAGTAAGTAAATAATCTTTTTTCTATTTCACGGGTTGCCTTACAGCTCCCGAAAGCGTGTTATCAGTCCCAGAATACCCAACGGAAGACCAAGTGTCCCTCTTTTGCCGATGGTATTTTTGAGGCTACACCTAACGAATGGCCAGTTCTATTGAGGTATATTTGGATGGAAAAGCCTCTAAGTGTGGTTTGTCGGATTACCAACCGGGACCACCAACGCACCTAAAGAATCTATCAACATATTTTCTAGAAATAGAAAGTGATACGAAACAACAAAAATTCATAACTTATTGAAAAGCAATGTCGCAGTCATGTTAAACTTTTGTAATATCAAACCGCCTGAGGACTTGTTTGTGTTTTTATTCAGCAAAAATAGAAATTTGTCATCCCTTATAACACAGCACCATTAAGACTTATATCTTGCAACGTGGCCTGAGACACTGCGGTAACATTGTTCACATTTAGTGAACGCCCGCGTCTCGTCATGGCATGATGGGTAATCCGCTTTAATCCCGTCCGCGCTGTGATGGTTGTGATTAGTCAGCGGTTAATAAGACATATCAACCATAGACAAAAAAATACAATACTTCTGTTTTTTCTTTACAATAGTGAAGCGAACGTCTTTAGCTCCGATATTTATCGATATCGATATTTATAGAGGCCACAGCCCACATTGACCTGCCTGGTTGATGTTGCCATATAATAAATACATTAACAGTAGTACATAAAACATTTATCATCATCTTGTATTTATATCTGTCCGTCTCAGCTTATTTTCTCCGAATCTACTGGACGAAAAAATTATACATTTAAAATGCATAGTTTAATTATATTGTAACGAATAGGTACTTAAATCGCACCTAAACACATCAAGGTCGACAGACGTCTCTAGAAGGATCCAGAGAGAATCAATAGGTATCAAAATCGGCCGCGGTCGGTGTGTAGGTATTTGGCGCCGAGCCGCATCGAGGCGCGTCTACAACTTTGTACAACAATCTCGGCGTTTCTCGAATGTTCGGTGGGCAATATAAACAGAGGATCATTGCCGCAAGAAAGACAGTGCGAATCAGAGCAACCAAAGCGAAACAGTGAAGTGGAATTTAGTGCGAATAAGTGTTATTCTATAGTGTTCATTTATTTAAATGTATTTTTGGTGGTGTTAAAGTAAAGTTTGTCTATTTAATCGGTATTTTAAATCTCTTCGAACCCCAGCTCGTAACAATAACAAAAATTGAGCGTTCCCCACCTTATCTCTGAGTCTAAAATTTTGAAAAAAAATAAGGAATATAGTTTACAGGAAAACTTAAACGAAAATCCTGTCTCAAAGTTCTGACCGAAAACGGAATGGCGCGGAAGCCTCAGCGCGCGAGATTTTTTGTCCCTTTTTCTTCACGGGATGCCTTACAGCTCCCGAAACCGTGTTATCGCTCTTAGGGTACCCAGTGGAAGGCCAAGTCTCCCTCTTTTAGCCGATGGTATTTATGAGGCTATACCTAACGATCCTTTTTAACGAGCTTGAGGGCAGATGGAAGATGTTTCTGCCTACGACGCAAAGTATATAAACTGTGATAGTACGTGCTTCTTTTGCAATTCTGTTAATGAATTGCAAATAATTTAGCCAAAGCTATCTAGGTTTGTAATCTATTTATTACCAATTTATTAAAGTGCATTTAATAATGACTGTCGACTGTCGTAACATTGTTCCTCAAACCATTAACGATAGGAACTCTGTTGGAGCTAGGTGTTTAGAAAAGTTGAGTAGTTTTAATTAAAGTGTGGTTTGTATGTTCAGCTATTTAGCTAAAGAATGAAGGATGAAAGATTGACTAAAAAGGTTTATATGGCTGAAGTGAAAGGAAATGCTGGCAGGACGACCTAGGTGTACTTTTATTGAACATATAAAAAATGTATTGATCGATGTAAATATTAAAAGTACACACAATCGCCGAGCTTGTATGAAAGGTATGATGAATATAAAAGAAGCGAAAGAGGTATGTCAGGAATTCGATTGTCTGTCCCTACCTCGCTTGGGATGAAAGGCGTGATAATATATGATATAGATATTTCCTCATATTAAACAGATAATCTATTCTCACGCCATTTCTTGAAACACTTATTTCGCTTCTTTTATATTCATGTGATTCTGTGTACGCTGTGCTTTCGATTAATATTTATATTCAACAAAAGTCCACCTATGTTGTTCTCTGCGAAAGAAACTTTTTCACTTACAAATTACATATTTTTACAGTAATGAAAGAATCAAAAATAGTAATGAATCCATGTATCACAGAAGTTTACTGGAAAGATGTTAAACATTTGAGTCCGTCTGCATTGAACGATAATAGAGTTAACTATAGCTTTAACTGTACTTTTATACTAACTATGTGGTTAAAGGAAGTACTCAACGGTTTAAAGAACTTTTTTTATGAAGGAACTTTGCATGGAGTCAAGTAAGTAGACCACTCGTTGTTCTCTAATATTTTCAGAAGAAATTACACCTTAAGTTAAAAATTTCTTCTTATTATATTGCAACAATAAAATCAATCAAATTTATTAATCCACTACAAAAATGCTACACACACCTTCACGACATTTATTTTTTACGGTGTGGCCGGTAACAATGTTCACTTTTTGCCAGTTGTCCATATTGAACAGAACCTGGTAAGCCCGTTGCTGCACTTAATGGACCTGGATGTGTTACTTATTTAACAGACTTAAATATATGTTATTTTTTACAATATTCTTCACCAATATCAAAATAAAATAAAATGTTTTTTTTTTCTTTTTTCACGGGTTGCCTCACAGCTCCCAAAACTGTGTTATGGTCCCAGGGTATCCAGCGGCAGACCAAGTCTCCCTCGTTTAGCCGATAGTATTTGTGAGGTTATACCTAACGAGTGGCCAGTTCTGTTGAGATATATTTAGATTCTTCTATATATTTCTTTAATTTCAATGGAAATGCCATATACTCGTATTTAGACAATCCAACAACGTATATATAATTAAAAAAAACCTTTTTTATGACTTCTTGTTAAGCCTCAAAAATGACTCCAAAAGTTAACCAGTGACGATATTAAATAAGCCAATTTTCTTACAGATATATCTTCGAGCCGAGTTTCAATAAGAAAGAAAGACTGACTTGGGTTTTTATTGTTGGTATCAGTATAGGATTCTGCGTGGGTAATATTAATCAATTATTTTCAAAATGGAGATCATCTCCCTTCGTGAATGTTATGGACTCATTACCCACTCCGGTGTGGGCTGTACCATTCCCAAGTGTGGTGTTGTGTCCTCAACTACATATTAAATTGTCTATGGGAAATGTTACACATTTGGATAAGTGAGTAATTAAATTTTAATATTTCAAAAATTAGCTTCTGTCGTTTATCGTTTTGAGGGATAAAATGTACCCTATATGATTTCATCTGTTTTCATTCCAAATTTCATTCAAATCTGTAGAGCCGTTTAAAAGTTTTTAATATTGACACATCCTTGCTCATATATATGGGTACATGATCCACATTTACTAGTACTTTTTTATAAAAGTAAACCAAAATGGAAGTCATATTATTGCATGTTATGGACTCATTACCCACTCCGGTTTGTGGTGTTTTGTTCTCAAATTCATATCAAATTGTCTATGGACAATGTTACACATTTGAATAAGTGAGTAACTAAAATAGAAAGCGGGCTTGATCCGCTTTCACTGTAGGTTAAACTGTAATACCTGCCAAAAATCTCAAATGCCTAAAAATAGACGTGCTTGTATGAACATAAGAAGTAAGGATCAAGGGAGGAGGTATTGCATTATTTCTGCCTACCCTTAGGTCTATTGTATTTCTTAGAACTAATATTTTCTTGTTCATCTAGAATGCGTAAAAGCTTCGCATCATTAATTTGTCCACAAATGTTCAAAATGAGAAATATGTTACTTTTAAAGAGACTAAACGAAACTGAGCAGAGCCAACTTCAGGATTTCATTTTAGAGGTAAAGTAATTAGCTATTAATTTATTCAATCATAACTAACTGAGTGACACAAAATAACAGTATAACTGAGTAACATATCCATAACCTAACATCCTTTTGGATGTCCTTAAGGAGAAGTAGGTAAGTCATCAAAATCCAATTTTTAATCTGATAGGTATAGCCTCACAAATACCATCGGCTAAACGAGGGAGACTTGGTCTTCCGCTGGGTACCCTGGAACCGTAACACGGTTTCGGGAGCTGAACCCGTGAAGAAAGAAAAAAAAATAAACAGATTAGTCCGAGGGTACCTACTCATTTTCCCATCGACCACTTCACATTGAATTTAAATTTAAATTCAATTTAATTATAATATATTTTATATCTGACAATTATTTCATTTTCCACAGTCACAGAATATACACTAGTTTACCAAGATGTTCTATTTTTATAAAATCACTGGCTTTCCACCCTGACTTCGCCCGTGGAAATGTTTGAACTACCACAAAATAATTTATCACGAAGATTATACCGGCCCTCCAACTATCTCCGTGCATAAATCATTTCGATCCGTTGCTTTGGCGTACCTTAGACAAACAAATAAACATACTATCGCATTTATAACATTTGTTAGGATTAGGATTGGGATTGACTACCCACATTCATCTGGCATAGATCAATCAAAGTTTTTTGTTTTTAATAGGCATCACCAAAATGCTCTGACGTGGTCAAGAAATGTTACTGGGGGACAGCGGACGATGAAAATTGGGCTGGAGAGCATTGCTGCCATAATGTGTTTAGACCGGTCTTTACTAACTACGGTTTATGTTATGGATTCAATACCCTATCACTAAATGGGATGTAAGTGACATAATAATTAACCACTTCTGATGAAGAAAAAAAAACCGCCTTCAAAATCAAAATGTGCTTTCCGAAAGCAAATGCACAAGTCACTTTAAAAAAAAAACTTTAATCGCTTCAAGTGTGCCTATAAAAGTGCATGTTTTCGATTTCTCCGGGATCCCATCATCAGATCCTGACCTGATGACCATGAGACCACCTGAAAAGTATACCCTTTCAAACAAAAAAAAAATCCAAATCGGTCCAGGCGTCTTCAAGTAATCGGGGAACATACATAAGTTTTCGACGAATTGAGAACCACTTCCTTCTTTTGAAGTTGTGTTAAAAATAGCCTACGTCACAACTATTTCTGTACAAAAAAATCATGTTGATCCGTTGACACTTTCGCATGATATTAGTTATAATGTTAGTTTTCACCATATTATTTTGGTCCCTTGTTAGCTCTCATCAAGAAAATGTTAATTCTCAACCTGTGGGTCTCAAAACCACATGGGGATCGCGAGTCCATGCATAGTAGGGCACAGTTGGACATAATAAAATAATGTTTATTTGAATTAAAATTGAAATCTATAAAATTACACTTGGTCAGATAGAATGTCCAAGCAAATCCGTGTACTGTCTTCACCCAATCCAGCAATTTGCTCGGGATTATTGTATTGGACATTCTCGGGCCGTGCATTCATTGGCTGGCCCTGTGCGGACCCGTCGTTTTTGGCCTTCGAGTCGAAACGAAAGGTCCTAATTTAAATATATTTTTCTAAAATGTCTCCATACCTTAATATGATTTTTAACCTAATGTAGACTATAAAATTTGTAGGTCAAATTTAACTTTACCTTGGCATAAGACCTTCGATAAGAGACCAGAAGACTACAGCCAAAGTTGGTCACTTGATGATGGGTACCCACAGAACTTTTCAATAAACGATCATCCATACCGTGCTATGGCCGCAGGAGAGCAATATGGGTTTGGTGCCGATTTGTTTTTAAACTCAAGTGAACATCAGTTTGAATGTGATGGTATTAGCAAAGGATTCACTGTAAGTAACTTTACAGTAGAAAATATTTATTTATTTATCTATGCCTTTTATGCCATGTAGGTAGAGGCAAGTATGCTATTGGCTATGATCTCCATGCAAAAATAACATTTTGACATTCACACATTTCACTGAAGAGCAAGCTTGTTAGCGCAACGAACTCAGTAAACCACGCGGCTTATTTTGTCTATATCTCTTTAAAAAGTTAAAATAACTAAGATAAGATAGGCCAAGATTCACGTATCAGAAACATGAGAAAAACAATTTTACAAAAAAAACTGTCTTGCGAAAATACACAAAAATTATTAGAAATAGCAAGTTGTAGTAGGGCTTTATACAACTTAGATCTGTATTTGATATTGTTTTTTTTTTAATTCATACTGTGTCAAATAATATGTATCTTTCGAAAGCTATTTAAATTTCGAAACTAAGACATATATCGCATAATTTAAGAAGTCGTAAAGTAAGTAATTTGTATGGGACAAAAGTTAATGTGAAAGAAGAAACAACACAATTTCACATCTATATATATATAAATAAAAATTTAATGCTATCTGTTTGTGAGCGCGTCACTTGAGAACGGATGGACCGATTTCGCAATTTTTTTATGTCCGTAAAAATTGCTTAAGTTGCTAGGAAAATTGAAAAATTCAGGAAAAACTAAAAGTGGTTTTTTATGGGATTTGTATATAAACTCGAAATCATAATAGGGGATGAATGTAATTGATAATATAGTATTAGTTTATTATACATGACAAGAGGGCTGGCTCCTTCCTTGCTCAACGAATCAGCATCGCGATTCAGCGGGGAAATGCAGCCAGTATTCTTGCCACTATTCCACGCAGACCTGGTTTATTTAGTTATTTTTAATGTTCAGATTTAATGTTCAGATTAGATTTAAGGTTTTTATATTGTTGTGTATATTTGATAAATTATTAAAAAATTAATAAACACTTGCCTGGTTGCCTGCATTCGTCTGCTGCATGACAGGTCAGATTTCAAGTGACTCTACATCATTTATTTCATAGAATTCTTGCAGATTCTAATAAGTTCTCCAACAGACCACGTGTATACAAGCACCGTAGTCCGTCTGCCAATGGACAGAATGACATCCATAGAAATATCACCGCTTACATACAAAACTGATTTTACACTTCGCAATCTTCATCCGGAGAAGAGACAATGTTATTTCCAAAGTGAAAAGAAGTTACAATACTACGCTATTTACACTGATAGCAATTGTAAACACGATTTGATGATTAGAGAAGTTAAGAAAATTTGTGATTGTGTGGCTTATAATTGGCCAAGTAAGTATGTGTAAAATGACATATCTTCACGGCCATTGGCCTTGCGGTGTGGCCAAGTAACAGTGTCCACTTTTCAACAGTTGTCCATATTAAACCGAACAGGTGGCAAGCCTGTTGCTGCACTCAATGGATCTAAATATCTGTCGCGCTTCTTCAGAAAATTATAGATAATCCTATTATAGTCTCAGATATTACACTAAATTATGTAAATAGGAGTATTTAATGTGAAATATTTTTCAGGAAGTTCCCTCAATGATAACATTTGTATGACAAAGGAGGATTTTCAATGCTTAAATAACGTAATAGGTAATAATTTATTTTAGTTTATTTCTAGGGTAATTAGTAGAGTAGATCCCATACCAAAGTGCTGCGATTCTCTATCTACTTTGCTTGTACTAAGAAACCGTAGACAGAGAAGCCAATAGACAGAATGTTATTCTTATGGCGTCACGAGGAAGAGAGATAGGGATAGGGATAGGATATCTGACAACAGCATCGGATTTAGCGACGAGAAAAACAATGAAGAAATTCTGTATGGAAACGCTCTATCTCTGAAAGTTATTCTGGATGGGGATGAGGGTAACTTGGAAAAATTTTCAACCCCTAATTTGTGATCTGTAGCTCAAGGATAAATATATTTAGGACAAAAGATTCGTCTAAATAAAAATAATCGGGGTTGCCATTTAAAGTTTCTGAGTTGGGTCAATAGTAAGTTATTTTATGACCATAGTGATACATAAATGTATGGAGCGACCGAGCATTGTGTCATTGACCGTTTTTCCGCCTGCCTTATAAACAGACTTATAGCTATACCCCTGTGGGCCAAAAACGACGGGTCAATAGCCACCCAAGGAATACCCGGCGCGAGAATGTACAACCCTACATTGCCCGGAAAATCACTATACTGTCTTTTGCCGGCCATTCCTAGGGTGGCCTTCGTTTTTGGCCTTCGAGTTTCAAGTCCCATGCTCTACTACTCTATCGGTTCCTTTATTTTTAGATGACGTAGAAAAGGCGTTAATAATGGCATATTTTGCTGAAAGTGAGGAGACCAAAGGAAAAGGTTCATCTACTTGTTACCCAAGCTGTAACGATATTATATATTCATCACAAGTGTTTTACTCTGATCTTAGAAGGGACCCTGGATTGAATGATTCTTACTCCAATTGGTAAGTTTATAGATCAGAATAGGTACTCATGCGCACTAAATAGCAAATCTGGGATAGGAATGATTTCAGAAAAATGTAGTTAGCGTGCGGGGTCTGACTATAATCTATTAAAAACAGACTTTCACGGTTTTTATACCTTGAGGTGTGGCCAGAGACACTTTTAGCCAGTTGCTCATATCAAACGAAACATGTGGCAAGCCTGTTGCTGCTCTTAATGGATCTAGATTTGTAATTTTTTAAGATCCTTCATACACATATTCACGACTTTTATATATTGCGGTGTGGCCAGTGACACCAGTAACAGTGTCCATACTTGACGCCAGTTGTCTATATTGAACAGAACAGGTGGCAAGCCTGTTGCTGCACTTAACGGACCTAGATGTGTTACTTCTTTAAGAGACGTAAATATCTGTTATTTTTATAAGAAGTGAGGACGCTCTCTTTGCGTGCCCTCCAAAGCACGAAATTTGTGTTTAGAATTTTTGACGTGAGTGAAGTTTGTAAACCCTTTGAAGATAATAGTTCAAGTCCAAGTTGTATCTTATCTTGTTTGTTCATAACTGGTTAAATGAACACTGTTACCATTGTCTCTGACTAAACCACAGAGTATAAAATCCTTTATTAATATTTTAGGGGAGACGTAACCCGAGTTAACATACATTTTTATGAAGATAGTTTCCTTGGACTTCATAGACATGCCCAATATGATGACTATTATTTTGTTGGTAAGTTCAACAAAGCTTTGCTTTGTAACCCTAAAGTGATAAAGAAGTACTTTTATATCCGTAAATAGCTTTGATTTCGTTCCGTCCATCTGTACGTCACAGGCAAATCCCTCCCAACATCCAACATACATAGAAACACGTAACAGGTACTTTTTCCAAAAAATCTGTCTTATTTAAAAAACTTGCCACTTGTTGCCAGTTGTCAATATTGAACAGTGGCAAGTATGTTGCTGCACTTAATGTACCTAGATTCACTAATATCTGTTAGAAGAAATGCTTGCATTCCGTATCGCGAAAATTGGTGCTTAGCATTTTTGGTTCGAGTCGAAATTGAATCCAGGACATCCCGGTTCCATGTCAGTGCTATAACAATTAGACTATCGGCTCGTTTATTTTTATTTTTTGTTTCTTGTTCAAATACTCTTTCTTTAGCAAAATTTATTCGGAATCCGATGCCCCCAAAACAACTCAATGGATTTTGATGAAACTTTCAGAGATAATAGTGGATTCTATATGTACTTGGAATTAAATTCTGCTTTTTGTTTCATGTTGAAAAAAAAATGCCCATATATCGCTGACGGCTGTGTTGGGGATTGGGTGAGAAGAGATATTAAATTTCAACGGGGATAGCCAATAATTATTTGTATTTTTATTTCAGGAGCTATAGGAGGTCTTCTAAGTTTATTTCTCGGCTTCAGTATAATAAGTATGGCAGAGATGGTGTTCTTTGTTGTGTTGAGACCATTACAGACAGTGTTTGGTTACGTTGTGTTTCAATATCAAATGCATACACATAGAAATTAAAATTTTATTATGGTGTTTCTTTTATTATTAAATTCCGTCTTCGACTGTGGACATCTTTGATTGAGTCTATCAAAACAGGCTATTTATTGGAAAAATAATCCTTAAATCGCACCAAATACCTCCCAATTTAATCCCTCTGAAAAGACAAAGAAATATTCAAAATCTTTCAGTGTACCCCTTTATGGTTTAAACTCAGCCCATGTCCCTCGTGCTCGTACTGCCGTATTTATTTCCCAAAATAATTCCACGGCAACGTCGACGGCAGTATGCATTTACATTCAGCCTCTCGCCTCACTTCACGTTAAACTCCCGGCAATAAAAGTTGACAAATATGCTGCGTCGGCAGTCTGCCTATTAAGTATAAATAATGATTTAAATGTTTTAAAAACATTCAGAAGAGACGTCGTCGTCGCCAAAGAAGATTTTGGATGATATCAGTTCATCGTAATAGAACGTTATAAGTAAAATACATATTATAAAGCTAATTTTCCATCCGTATTCATTATCACACTGTTGAGGAAGCGAGCAGTGTGTGTGTAAACACACACATGCTCGCGTTGTCGGCCTTTGACTTCCCGCACAAAAACCGCCAACGAGACGGAAGTACGGCAGCGACAATAGCAGGAGCAGCGGCAGCGGGAGTAACGTGTTTACATGGTCCGAGACTACGTACTCCATATATGGACCAAACCTAGCTACGTGCTACAGGTTCCAAGGGCAAAGTGACAGTGTGCCGGGAGGACCTAATTTCTTCTATTTATTTAATATGAACAAAGAAACTGTATTCCCACGATAATGTGTGAGGTCCTCATTTAACAATAACATTAAAAATATAAAATATGAGCTTTACACCTCGAAACAGAAATATTTTACTCATAGACTTAGGATTTCGCTACATTTTACTCGTATCAGAACATATACAAACATTTGTACAATCGTGTATAAAATCATTAACTTAAAAAGTACTGTTTTTTTCGCACCCGTCATCTCACCACGATTTACCAATTTTGAGATAATTTCTTTTTATCAAGAGATAGGATAATATTAATAAAAAATAACATCTATTCTATGTTCTTATTAATTTTTCTTATATTATCTTTTTATCAAGAAATACAACAAACGGGTACTCTATTTTATGCGGATTCTGGTTTATTCTGTATTCTGAGTGTGTAACCCACGAATCTCTAAAATATTCATCCTTCAAAACAACAAAATGTCAACTTTAATAATAATGTCAAAAATATTTTTAACATATAACCTAAATAAAATAACTTTACATATTAAAAATGTCGTTTTTAGAATTGTTCTCCAGAAAAATACTGGATCGGTTTTAGTTTAATTTAGTGTCTAAAATTAAGTTCTAGGATAATCAGAAAATGTTTTCAAAAGATTTTTTAGGAGCCCACCATACAGACCTAGATAATCTCATCAATACAAACGCGTCACTGAATTCCAAAGTTGAAGAACAGGTGAATCAAAGTCAGGAACTATGTATGTTAAGAACTTTTGACCAAGAAGCCAGTGAATATCGATTGCAAAAAAGTCTTGAAGCAAGGTAAAGTATGAGAGCTACGAGAGCATTGACAGTGACTAATCAGCATAGTTACAAAAAGGTATAAAATAGAGGCATTTCGATTTAAAAAAAATCAAAACATCAATCGCTAGGTACATATGTTAAAGCTAAATAAAGATTTTTAGGAGCCGTAAGACATCGTCATTTAAAAAGTGTATTATCAAATGTAAAATATCCTTAAAAAACAAATATAATTGCAGGACGGTGACACTCATAGATGTAGTATGTTCGCGCTCTACTAGATTGGTAATGTCGCGATTAGAACGAGACCATAAAACTAATCAGTGTGCGGTGCGTGACAAATGTGTAATTCTGTGGATTTTTCATCTTAGAGGACTTACATCCAGGCACTGCATTAACCATAATTAATCACGTCTATTAAACACGAAATGATACTTTAAAACAGGATATTTTACAAGCGAAATTACTATTGACGCTAGGCTGTTACAGTATTCAAAAATAATCTCGTCTATCTGTCTCGCTTTAACATACGCGTATCTATGCGCTTTCTCTTTTGTATTGTAAATCTAGTAGAGCGCCCCAGCGACTATACTAAATCTATGGTAGCATTCAATTTTCTATTTACTATTATTTACAGTTTCTTTCTCTTTGCTTATTAAACCAACTCGAAAGGAAATGTTTTGAAGAACTAAGTTGAATCCCACTCCTCATATGAGATGTCCACTTTAATTTTTTCGACTCATTTCCTAAGTAATATTACTTATTTGTACCTACTCAATTTTAAATTACGAATTCATAAATTACGGGTTGCCTTATAGCTCCCAGGTTAGCGAAAGACCAAGTCTCCCTCTTTTGTGTGAGCCTATACCTAACGAGTGGCCAGTTCTGTTGAGGTATATTTAGTATTTTTCTTTTTCTTTTTATTCTTTCTTCATGGGTTGACTTACAGATCCCAAAACCGTGTTACGGTTCCAGGGTACCCAGCGGAAGACCAACTCTCCCTCGTTTAGCCGATGGTATTTGTGAGGCTATACCTAACGAGTGGCCAGTTCTGTTGAGGGATTTAATAACCTTCTTAATTTCGAGATAATTCTAGGGTATTCGAGTTAGCGTGTTGGAGATGGGTATTAGAAGATCTGTTAAAACGTCTAGATGAAGCCGACCAAGCTTTACAGCATGAACGTAACGCGCTCAAAGTTGTCAATCGAAGGATAGAAAACGAAATATCAGTACATTCACAAAATGCAAGCAGGCCTGGCGCACTCAATCCTTTCACAGATGAAGTGGAAGATTCTATAATGCAGGTATTCTCATTTTTTACTTTTTACCCGGTTCACACGGGTACAATATGGGTTTACAACCTTTTGAATAACTACGTAGAATTTTCTGTATATCATTTTAATCTACACAATTCTTTCCTAAATCACTTTGTTATGTCTACGACGGATTAGACGACATACGCCATGAAAACTACGAATATTTGTGGCATCTACGAACATTCGTAGCACCTACGATAATTTGTAGCACCTATGAAACTTTGTTGCTTCTACGAACATTCGTAACACTTACTACGACAATTTGTAGCTCCTACGAATATTTGTGGGATCTACGAACATTCGTAACACCTACTACGACAATTTGTAGCTCCTACGAATATTTGTGGCATCTACGAACATTCGTAGCACCTTCGATAATTTGTAGCACCTATGAAACTTTGTGGCATCTACGAACATTCGTAGCACCTACGAAAATTTGTAGCTCCTACGAAACTTTGTAGCACTACAAATCTTCGCAGCATCTACGAACATTCGTAACACCTACTACGACAATGTGTAGCTCCTACGAATATTTGTTGCATCTACGAACATTCGTAGCACCTTCGATAATTTGTAGCACCTATGAAACTTTGTTGCTTCTACAAACATTCTAAACACTTACTACGACAATTTGTAGCTCCTATGAATATTTGTGACATCTACGAACATTCGTAGCACATTCGATAATTTGTAGCACCTATGAAACTTTGTAGCATCTACGAACATTCGTAGCACCTACGACAATTTGTAGCTCCTACGAAACTTTGTAGTACTACAAAACTTCTCAGCATCTACAAACATTCGTAACACCTACGATAATTTGTAGCACCTAGAAAACTTCGTAACACCTACAATAAGTTCGTAGCAAATTGTATTCGATTGTCTTTGTCCAACCCACTACAAATGTACAATGTCCTATTCGACGTTGTTTTTATAAGGATTTGAGTCGTAACACTACATAGTATAAAAGAAATTACCTGGCTCGCGTCTGTCTATTTTTGAGCTAATATCAAGAACTCTTACTGAATGGGTTTGAATGCACTTTTGATGCAATGGATATTCACTTGGTTCCAGGATTTTTTATGTCTTATAAAAAACCACATTATTATGCGCTTATTAAAATAGGGGGAAGTTTGCCGCCACCACACTTTAGAGATATAACAAAATGTCAATAAAATTTGTAATGTGTCTACAATTATTATTAAATTTATTTTTCAGGAATACAAATTTCTCCAAAAGCAAAAGACAAATTTTCAGATTATAGCTTCAGAACTAGATAAACACATAAAGTGTTTAAGAGGTACTAAACAGAGGATAGAAAACGACCTCATGAAAAAGGAGAGCGCAATAGCTGTCGACGAAGAATGTATGAATAGGTGTTGTAGAAAACCTGATCGAGTTAGAAAGAAAAAGTATGAAAATTTTACAAAAAAATATATATTCTGCCTTGCAGTGCTCTTGCAGCATGGCCAGAAATATTAATACCAATGTGGTCCACATATAAAACAGAATAAGAAACCTTATTTTCAGGACCCTCCGAACCACAAGACAATTATTAAAGAAAATCGTATTTGCTCGTGTGCATACTTTTTTGTTATTATAAGATAAGCAAATTAATAACTCTATCGCCTTTCTATCTTCACGGGTTGCCTTATAGCTCCCGAAACTGTGTTACGGTCCCAGCGTACCCAGCGGAAGACCAAGTCTCAAGTATTTGTGAGGCTATACGTAACGAGTGGCCAGTTCTGTTGAGGTATATTTAGATGGTGTTAAGTGGTATATTTATTGGACACTAGCAGTTGCCCACGACTTCGTACGCGTTGTATTAGGAATACAAGGTTTATTTACACCGCTAGGGGTTGATTTTCGAAAAATCTTTTCTTAGGCACCTCTACATATCTTCTAATTTTCATATTTATATATTCAGTGGATTAGGCTATGCGTTGTTTGTCAGTCAGTCAGCGACACGACAGTTTTAGATATCTAGATAATGACACTGGAGTCAGACATTGGCGGACCCAAGCTGTGCTTCCTAAAGTTACTTTCAAGAGTATTTAAAAATAAAAAAATGTTTTATTTTTTGTAGTTGGGTCTTAGATTATTTATTGCATATGCCTTTAACTTTAAGGTAAATGAACGCTTAGGAATATTGCTTAGGGACCTGGCAGTCATTTTCTCAATTTGTTTCTTAATTTATCAGATGTTGCCCTATAAATCAATGGGAAAAGCGCTGTGAATGTCTGAAATCTGCTGGTTTGAGAGCTCTGAGTCATGCCTTGTCCATCCGTGAACAAGTAAGTATATAGATATATCGTTCTATTAAGTCGTAATAACTATTAGATAATAACTTTAATTAGAAATTATTGTCAACCCAGATACGATATACACGTGTGAACCTGTCCCTGGCCGCCCAAGCGAAGGCGTCACGTGTGGACACGGCTCTCAGAAGGAGGTTGCATACCAATGAGGTCAAACTAGAGGAGATCAAGTGGCAGAAAGAAGAGGTGGCACCAATTTTGACGATTTCTTTTTTATATAATATATCATGCCATAATATATACCTACCTGCGCATTTCCATTTTCATTTTCATTTTCCTTGCAGAGTGTCTAGAGACACTCACTAGTATGCCCAGAACTGGATATAACTGACCTAGGGTTTACAACAATTTGAATTACCTACATAAATAAGCTGATAACTATAGAGATAGATATGCTACCGCGGACTTTGTATACTTATCATTTTATCACACACATTTCTTTCCTACATCATTTTTTCATATCTCCGACGGATTTAGACAGCATACGCGCTGGAGCTAATTTTTCCGACTTGATTCAGTTTATCCTATACATGATTTGTGTTTAATACTCGTAAACCCGAATCAACCTAGGCAAGCGTGAAAATGTTACAGACAGGCAAACGCATACACTTTGTTTTATAATATGTAGTGATTAGCAAATCTATGTTTATATATATACTTACTGGCTGGCCACTTGTTAGGTTAGGTATAGCCTCAAAAAAAATCAGTGGCTAAATGAGGAAGACTTTGTCTTCCACTGGATACCCTGGGGCTGGCAATGGTTCCTGGGAGCTGTAAGGCAACTCTCGAAGAATAAAAAAAAATTAATAGCAAATATTTGGTACTTGGACACATGAATATTTTTATTATTCACCTTTTCACAGGCTCACAGAGACTTGGAGAGTCTACAAAACGAGTTATCCACAACCGAACAGACGTTGCTAGACGTAATAGACAAAATAAGCGTTATAGAAGCCAGATTATCAAATAGAAAGCGTAGACCCCCAGGTGAAATGACCCTGGATTATGTCAACAGGAAATTGAAGGAAGAATTTGGAAAACTTAAACGAGCTACAAAGGAATTGAACAATAATATTTCTAATATTAAGTTTGTATATAGATTTTCCTTTTGTTATTATCGGTTTAGAGATTGCTCGAAAGTAATTGCTCCAAAACAATTGCTTTAATTGAAAATGTCTCGAATATCCGTGGGTTTACCATACTTAGGACCGCAACATCTTTCGTTTCGACTCGAAGGGCAAAAGCGACGGGTCAACCAATGAAGCCCGGCATTCTAGTCCCGCAGCCTAATTGCGTAACTTTGATAGTGATCCAATCACTATCATTTTTTTACAGATAAAGGTCGAATTTAGCCCCGCACTTTTCGAAATGTGTATTTTCGTTAATTGTGCTACATTGTGCTGCGTTTGTGCCGTACTGTGCCGCAAAAAATAGCTCAATATCTCAAACCGTTTTTGAGAAAAAAAAATAAAAACGAAAATTTCACGTTTTTAATTGTTTTTATTTTTTTTCTCAAAAACTGTTTGAGAACAATGATAGTGATTGGATCGCTTTCAAGTTACGCAATTAGGCTGCCGGTTAGCTTGGTGACTAAGTATCTAGGTGTTTAAATACGTTTTTATTACACAGATTGCTAAAAAGAAACGTAAACAAATCAATATTGGAAATGGATTGTTGCTCCAATGACCTAATGGAAGTTATCAACTTAGATAGATCAAGGATTCAATCAAGACTGAGCGATAGTGACGAACAAACGGATTCGTGCAGTGTCATGAAGGTGGTTGTGGCGAAAAAGGAAAATGTAAAAAATGTCAAGAAAATTGAACAATTAACAGTCATAAAAGAAGAAACGGAAGACGACTATCCTTTTGATTTTTAAATATTCTATTTAAGTAACTTTTTGTGTAAATTATGAACTAAAAATATATATATTTGTAAACTCTGTTTTATTAGCTACCAAATGTTTATAATAGATACCTATGCAAAAAATCACATCGATCCGTTTTGACGTGAATTAAGTCCTATACCTAAATAGCCATTTTTGTCTTAGCTAACGTCTCGCTTTTCGTTGGAGAAGTGAAAAATCGTCGTTTTCTACTAGCTTCCTATATGTATGTAATTGTAGATATAAGTCGATTCGATAGCGTACCTAATTGGTAGAGCATTGCACTTGACGGAGGACCTGGGTTCAAACACTGGTGTGCCAAAAATTCCGACTTCCCTTTGCTTCGGAGGGTAGGTAAAGCTAAAACTAACAGATACCTAAAGAAGTGACACACTAAGTCCACTTGCCATGTCTTGTTCTCTGTAATAACCATTAACATGATTTTAGGCAAAATGCGGACAAAAGTTAGTTAAAAAACACATTTTTTTCGAACTTTATTGTTCTAAATAACAAATTGAAGAATAAGTTACATTAATCATGCATTAAACATACAATAATTTTAAACAATCTGGTAAATGTTGCAACAAAATAAAAAGTTTTTTTTTAGTTACTATTAAGGCGCCTTCACATTAGATTGAGTGTTGCAGTGGGTCCTAGTACCTAGTGAACCAAGAGCCATTTGCATAGAAAAGGTATTGATGACTCTAACCATGAGTGAAAGAGATGTATCCATTTTTTTATTGCGTATTTTCGAAAACCATAAGTTTTATAAAGAATAAATAAGCAATCGGTCTCGTCGCATCATCATGAATGTTTGTATGGGAATCTTATTAAAATTACATTATTAATGAGAACAGATGATGGTGCTGTCAAATTCCCTTCAGTGATGATAATTTATGCAACTCAGAGGTGTTCTAGATGAATAGTAGGGTTATTTTTCTGGGTTGCCTTACAGCTCCCGAAACCGTGTTATGGTTCCAGGGTACCCAGCGGAAGACAAAGTCTCCCTCGTTTTAGTGGTAAACTTTCATCTTAATTTGAAGGCACCCCTATTTACATAGGCTCAAATTGCAACTTACCAGATTATTTACACATTAAACACAAGATAGACAATTACAATGGTCAACTGAAATTGGTATAAAAAGCAAACATTAAAAATAAGATTTTTGGAAAGATTTTGCAACAGGGAAAATTTAAAATATAAATTTAATAAAAAAAACAAAAAGGGACCCGTAATCATCTATAAAGCCCCATATACATTAGGTAACAATTGCCCAGCTACATGTTGCTTTATATGTTGCCAGACATGCAATGCAACAACAAAAAGAAGTGCGTCAGCATACATCATTGGCAAACATGCAATTGCCTAATGAATACAAGGCTTAACAATAGTTAAAAATATGCTTACCTCAATGGGATACAGCATTACTAAAATTAACTACAGAAGGGCTAGCATGAACAATATGAATCATGCTTCTTACTTCAAGTTGTAATATGTTATGCTAATTTTATTCTAATGGCATGCATCAATATTTTATGATGATTTTGGCAATGTCTATGTCATATGAAAACCTATGTTATAAATAACCATTCGTGTGAACATAACCCTGTAACCGAGATAATCTCTCTATGTATACAAAATCTTAGTTAAAAAGAGAAAGAAATGACGTCTCATACGACTTTGTCATTACGAGAAATTATATGATAATATTAGATTATGTAGAGAATTATTTCTTGTCATACTCGCATGGCAGGTATCACATATGATTCACTGATGACCCAAACGTAATATTATAACATAGTCTAATATGTAGTTATTTCATTAAATAGACATTGGAAAAATCACCATTGTATTAAGACCTATAACATTATTCATAGCATGGTTCCTTTATTAATAAACTTGGCATAGTTAGAATAATATAGAATAGAATAAACTCTGCTAGCCCTTGCATCTAAAATAGTCTTAATGAATTTCTTAACAATTAAGTAAATGCCCATACTGATTATATTTATTTATATATTTTATAATTTCAACATATGGTAAAGTTAGGGTAAATAAAAAATTATCATGATGTGGAGTTATCATAAACCCTTGTCAGTCATCACTTGCCAGTATTAATCATTCAGGATCTTTGATGTGTGGTATGCATATGCTCAACCATGCTAGAGCATCATACACCATCCAATGAAGCTCTTTACATTTGTGAAGAAAGGCAGTTTATTAGGGTGTAACCTGCACAGCCGCAGTAACTTACCCAGTATTTCTAATTTTCCTGCGTAACTCTAAAAGTAATTAGATATTTAACAGAACCTTTCAAAGTTAACAGTTACAAAAAAAAACAACTTTACATAGAGCGTACCTATATAAAAATATCAGTATTCATTTTTTTCCAATTTTCCCTATAACTCTTTTTAAATTAAACATGCAAATTAACTAAATGTATTCAGGTGGGTCTCTGTTATGATGTGGTCTTCTAAACTTTTGAGATTGCATGGAATGTGTACATTGCATTTATTACAGTAAGCACGATCCTCGTGCTGGTATGCAAGATAATTTTCAATATCAATATCATGGTCCGCAACCAAGTCCTCGACCTGTGCTAACCAATCTGAATGGTTATCTGCTTCATCTATATGAAAGTATATACTCTCTGGATCATTTTCAATGTATTCATCACATATTTTGCACCAGACTTCTTCATGGTCTTCCAAATCAAAGATAGCATTTAAAGGTTTTAGTTTAGTAAGGACGTTCTCGCGATGTACGGCGCTGTTTACGTGGTTCTGAAGAGATGCTAGACTGCTAGGGACTCCACAACGACATGCTTCACACGGCATATCGTTGCCTTCATGGTCTGGATCCAAAAATGTGATTAAATCGAGGAACTCACCATCTGCAAGGTCTTCCATGGCGACTATCCATGTCGTGTGTAAATCGATAGATACATGGGCCGACGCTGAAGAGTGGCTAGGTAAAATAATGCCGCATGGCTTACAATGTAAGAGGCCGTCTTCGCCGCACCGCAGGCCATTTTGTCGGGATATTCGCTCGTTTTTACGATGTCTAGCTGATCGCATATGGTCTTCTATGGCCGTCCCAGATCGCGACACAATGATAGCACAGTATAAGCAACGGGCCCCCGCGCTTATGTCCTCGCTGTTCTCAGCAACCAATCCGAGAGGAAGTCCCGTCTTCATTCTGTAATATTCCGGCTATTTAGGCTTTGTAACTTGGTAATTACTTCGAATTTTCAAGAATTTTTAGAACAGTTTTTATTTATTGAGTAAACTCGCCCGTGCAGCTGTTGAGTTGATTTGTTTGATTGATTGACTTGACTGACAAAACAAAGTTTCCAAGAAATTTTCTCTATGATCAAATACAAATTTTATACATACCCGCGAAGCAGACGAATTATCTTAGCAGAAAATAATAATGATGTCATAATCCAGGTACAATGTAAAACGTAGTGATTATATTCTCTTTGGTACAATGTACATAGATCGTGATTGAAACGTAACGACATAACTCTAAAAGGGAACACTTGGCGGAGAAACGCAGCATGCGATAAATGTAAAGGACGCTCTTGAACCAATGGTACGTACGACTGATAACGACAGTGTTTTAGGTACAGAGTAGTATAGTATATTCCTTGGTTTCAGGTTTTATTAACTTACTAGCTGTTGAAAATAATAGACAACAAATATTTTTGACATGATTGGCTATGGTACCTGTGGGTGGATGTGCACAAGTTATTGTTTTTATGTGATTAAAAGATTAATAAACGTAATACTCTTTTATTTGGACGAATCCTCAAGCCTTTCATCACTAGCTTATCGCCCCGGGCTTTGTCCGTAGACGTAGAACCATTTTCATCCTCTATTAATACCAGTACTTATATATATTTATATATATATATTACATAATTATGAGGGGTCTAAAAACAAAAGTGACCTCAGTCGTAGGACATTAGAATCCCATAAATCATGATTTTCTATTTTAAGGAGATAAATATGGCTTATTTAATTAAAATTAAGTAGAATAGATCCATAGACAATATCATGTCTAGAAAACCTAACTTTCATAATGAAAACAGGTCACAAGAAAAATTACCAAATTATTATGGACTGCGGCATGTTTGTACTTTATCGATGGACAATCTATGGGACTGAGGAAACGTAGTGATTATATTCTCTTTGGACTGAGGCGAATTTGCATTTTACAATCGCGTATGACAGCTGACAGCTAAGTATTTTTCGAGCACGTTTTCTGGCACGCCCTGCATCCACTGGGCATATATTTTCTTCCATATTACTATTAAAATCAATTAAAAACAGCTACAACACAGTCACAGATTCGCCTTGAAACACAGAAATGAAGGCTCTCAGTATTATAAGTTACTCTATAATGAAGGCTTCTGATTGGTCGAAATGGATTGAGGCCACTTTGCATATCATTTTTTGAGGACCGAGGCGTCTTTGCTTCTAAGGTTGCTTTTTAATGTGAATTTACTTAGAACTGAAGCGGTTTTGAATGTAACAATATAAATGGAAGAGTAGCCCTTGACAATAGGAGCAAAATGACATTGCCAGATTAAAAATGTCCGAATTTGGACTGAGGTCACTTTGTTTTTAGACCCCTCATATATATATATATAATCGCGCGCATTCATGGACCAGCCACCTATGCTTAACTTATATATTTTATAGAGAAGACGACATGTGACCTTGCCACCGCCTGATTGTTAAGCATAGGTGGCTGGTCCATGAATGCGCGCGATTATATATATATATATGAGGGGTCTAAAAACAAAGTGACCTCATATATATATATAAGGATGAAAGATTGACTAAAAAGTTTTATATTGCTGAAGTGAAAGGAAATGCTGACAGAGGACGACCTACATAGTAGTAAATTTTATCAAAATCGGTTGATTGGTTTAGCCGTGAAAGAGTAACAAACTTTTACATTTGCTTTTTAATAATAATAAGGATTATGGTGGCAACATTGTTACAATACAACCATAGATATATATTTCTCTCAAATTTTCAATCAAATCAATCAAACTATCAGTCAAGTGAAGGTAAGAAAAAATTGGAAAAAATGTTAGAGGAGGAAATTTAATATTTATTTATAAATAATCGAACGCCGGAAATCGGAAATTGAGACTACATTTTAAGGTATCTAGATGTTTGTGTTCTTCTATGCAAATGATGTAAGAAAGTCATTACAATTTTACAATTAGCTTATTAATTAACCCCTAATTTCATAAAAGCACAAAATTTCTTGTACTTTCAAAAACCGTATGTTTCTTTTCAGTTAAATTTGAGACTTCTTCCAAACTGAAAAATGTCTGAAGATAGCGAAGCTGATCCTAAAGTTGAAAAAGACTTTGAATCTATATTAAGCCATTTACAGGTATTATTAATTTCTATATTCTATCATATTATGTATATTTCCTAGGGTTGTCTTTTGAAACATTGTTTCTCAAAAGGTTTCAGAAAAATCAAATGTATTAGGAAAATGCATCATGTTGAAACCATTGCCACTCAGAAACACAAATACCCTCCATTTCTCCAAGGAAAATAATCCTTTATTCCTATAAGTAACACATTTAAATGCTTGGGGGCTATACAGTGTGTATGGATCTCCCATGGATCTTACACATAGAAATCATGTAGAGGAAACATCACATTCCATCTGGAAAATTTTTATTGGAATCTTGATAAAAGTTTTAGTCTACCTGTGGGAAGGCAGCTACTAGCTTATTAGATAAATAAATAATTACATTAATTTCAATTAAGTACGGCCAAATTGCTAGCATAAGACATTCACAAGACAATTAAATTGTTGTCTAAACTAGTCCATTTGGGTGACTGTATTTTTGCATAAATATTTTTCAAATCAATTTTCAGAATGAAGTGGAAGAGTTGTATTCATTCAGAGATTTGTTTTTTGAACACAATCCAGTTGACATGGCTGTTCAAAAGGCTCCGATTATAGAAGAGAAAATGAATAAGGTTATAGAGAAATTTGAAGAACTTGATGGTGAGTTAATCTCGGGAATTAACCAGTCCAATTTAAGAAAGTATTTTTGCGTTAAAGTTTATTGAAGTAACTAAGCAGGGCGGGGCAAAGTGGGGGTGGAATGCTAGTAGATATACAACATACAGTGGAATCATAATCCAAATAGAATTTTTTTGTTTGTCTCAGGCATCATGATAATTATATTGATTATTGAGATCATCCTGATTAGATTTTTTTTAACCTACCCGATTTAAAGTTTGTAAATAATCATGAGATATATTGTAATAGTAATGAAAACAAGGACTAATAATAAAATAAGGACTTGGCTCACGAGATTGTCGACATGTGGAATGTGAAATCGGCGATCATTGTACCGATAGTTGTGACGGTCAATGGTCTTTTTGCTAAGAGTTTTGACCGTCACCTTAGGAGACTTGAGATTGGCAGTTGGGTCAAGGGTCAGATCCAGAAGGCAGTACTCCTCAGTACGGCCCGTATTGTGAGGAGGTTCCTCTCTCTGCAGCCCTAACCACCGGTAGTTTGGGTATTAACCTCGCTTCCGGGGGGATAAATCCTTTTTTTATATTTTTATATATTTTTGTTTTTTTTTTTTTATACCTAAATATGTAAAAATATAATTTAAAGAAATATGTGAAATAAAGGATAGCAAGGATAAGAATAGACACACACACACACACCTTCACCTTTATACCTTGCGGTGTGGCCAGAGACATCAGTAACAGTGTCCACTTTTTGCCAATTGTCTATATTGAACAGAACATATGCAGCTTAGAATGTGCACTCCCCCTCTCTTTTTATACACGGGTTGCCGTACAGCTCTCGAAACCGTGTTGCTGGTACCAGGGTGTGAAAGACCAAGTCTCCCTCTTTCAGCCGACGGTATTTGAGAGGCTATACGTAACGATTTGCCAGTTATGTTGAGGTATATTTTATATGCTTTTTCCGGATTGTCCCATTGATGGGACTGCAAAAAATTCAATTAACCATAGTCCCCATTCTTAATTTCATATTGTTTTACAATTGCAGAAAATAATTTCCCAATTCCCCTCCGAGCGAGATATCTGTACTTGAAGGGACGGGCTTACAATATTAACCCTAAATATGATGTTCGGGCAAACCAGTGTCTCAATAAAGCTGTCAAATTAAACCCTAGGTTCGTGGAGTGTTGGAACGAGCTTGGTGAATGTTATTGGAAGAATCTTAATATAAAGGATGCTAAGAATAGTTTTGAAGGTGCTTTAAAACATGTGAGTAAAAGTATGTAGCTATGAAAAAATGTATCACCAAAATGATGGAATTATTGGCCAAGAGTGAGTTGAACTCACATGGAGAGGATTCTGTACCATTTTTCCATTGGTCAAATCCCTACTAAAATGTAAATGACAAAAATGGGCTTAGTGAAACTTGGTTCAGAGTGGGGCAAGACTTGGTTTTCAAGAGGCAAAAGCAAGGGAACTTTTGATTTTATAATGATTTTTGTATATTTTTTGCTTGATGATGCAGATTTTCCCAGCTTATGATATTATTATTTTTTTATTAAACTTTAATACATTAATTTTATTAGATGCAATACATAATATTGATTACAAAAATCTGTGTCTGTACTAATAATGAAGCTGAAGAGTTTGTTTGTTTGTTTGTTTGTTTGTTTGTTTGTTTGTTTGAACACGCTAATCTCTAGAACTACCAGTTGTATTTGAACAATTATTTTTGTATTTGATAGCCTCATTCTTGAGGAAGGTTATCCCTTCCCTATTAATATAAATGCGAATGTAAGTTTGTTTGTTACGCTTTCACGCAAAAACTACTTAACCAATCATCATGAAATTTTGCACATATATTCTTGGAGGTATTAGAAGTAACATAGGATACTTTTTATTATCACGGCATGACGACGGGATCGGGGTGGGCAGTGTATGAAGTGTATATGTTTGCCAACATTTTGAAATTAGAAGTCGTGGGAAACAGCTATCAAATATAAAGTAAAGAATGTGTCAAATCAAAATCTTCTTAAAAAGGAACTCTTTATACAGCCAAAGAGATGAATATTATTCATTTCGGTCAGCTACAATTAGATACGAATTATAGGGTATATTTTATTTTGTTCGTAAATGTCCACGGGCGAAGCCGGGGGCGAAATGCTAGTAGGCTATATAACATCACGCTACAAAGAAGCGGAATGGTAACCATTAACGCGAATGCAACCGCAAGGCACAGCTAGTCATCTATAATTACTGATTCAAAATTTAATTCTTAATTCTTCCAGGAACGCAACAAAGTAGCCCTAAGGAGTCTTTCAATAGTCCTGCGTCAAGAAGCTACAAAAACATCCGATTGCCCTCCAGGCTTGATACTTGACAGTGTGAACTATGCCAAACAGGCCGTAGGCCTGGACTGTAAGGATGGTACTTCATGGAGTGTCCTCGGGAATGCTTACTTGTGCCAATACTTCATGATAACTCAGGATCCAAAGATTTTGAAATTGTGTATGACTGCTTATAAACAGGCTGAGATGGATCCCGTGGCTAGGGGACAGCCTGATCTCTATTACAATAGAGGGGTGGTAAGTTGCTTGTCTTTTTTTTCACAGGTTGGGTGCACCCAAAACCGTTTTCCTGTCCCATGGTACGCCAGCGGAAGACCATTCCCTCTTTTAGCCGATGGTAATTGTGAGGCTATACCTAACGAGTGGCCAGTTAACAAACACATTTTTGCATTTATAATATTAGTAATTTTGTAGTATGTAGCAAAGATACAGTTCGCCCTTTTGCGTCAAGCGTATCTTTAAAAGGTATTTTCATGACTTTCAGGCCCTGAAATATGACGAAAGGTACGAGGAAGCGGTCGACGACTTTTCGCATGCTTGCAAACTGGACCCCACGTGGATTGTAGCTATAGACGAGCTCAACAAACTGATGTCTTATCTAAATAAAATTAATGTTATTGTCAGGACAAAAGGAAAGATTAAAGCAAAGAAAATACAGATTATGGTGAAGGTATATAAGTTTTTTTATAGAAAAAATAATAATAAGTAAACAATATAACGTTGAATGAATGAAGGATGAAAGATATAAAAAATGTATTGATCTTTGGAAATATTAAAAGTCCACACAATCGCCGAGCATGTGTGAAAGGTATGATGAATATAAAAGAAGAGAAAGAGGTGTGCTAGGATCGTAACAAATGTAATTTGATTGTCTCTGCCTACCCCTCTTGAGATGAAAGGCGTGATGATAGATAAATGAAGGTAATCTTCTAAATTATGCTTCAATCATTGGCTTTGATGTTGTAGGCGTACCGGCAGAATACGCTTGAGAAATAATATATTATTTATAGAGATATATATAACTTTATTTCAGACAATCGACAAAAAAATGCTGGGTCAGTACGGCTTGCCGAACGTGTTTCACACGATCGGGCGTCGCAAGGACGTGCAGATCGACTGTTGTCCCATAGACTCGCTACAGGAAGGTGTCAACGAGGGAAAAATTATCTTGGGGAAAGTGGTCGGGTCTATATACACTTATAATGATGTACCCTTGTAAGTATATCTATACTAATTATATATAAAGCTGAAGAGTTTGTATGAATGTTTGTCTCTGGAACTACCTGCCCGATTTAAAAAAAAAATTGCGTTAACTAGCCCTATTATTAAGGAATCACTAACTAATCTTGGGAACTATAAATATGATTTGAAATATTAAAACTTGTGTACCATCAAGAGCATTAATGGACATACACTTGAAAAAGTTTCGCTCAACACTTCCTTATTCATTCATATTGTATCAGAACAAAAAGAGATAAATATTGTTTTCAATACTTATCTTAAAAATATTATTTATTTACTTTTAGGTTGATTTTGCGTAACTGAATTTTCAAATCAGGACGTTCCGTCAGTGTCAAAATATGACAATGGAAAAAAATAAGTCAGTTGAGATTTGATGTGATTGGTGATAGTTAACAATTTGAATGTCATTGAGCTTTTATGTAATTGGTGGCATTAGAAAGCAAACAAAGTGAAAAGTTTAATGTACTATCAGCCAAATTCGTGTAAGCTCACTTAAAAAAAATGTTCTGTGCACGCAGCTGACAGACACACACACACACACACACACACACTTACACTACATAATATTCTGTCAAACAACATTATATTGACATTTTAGAAAATGACTCTATTATTTATTATGAAATTGGCGTTTTATATGGAAAAACAAAATGAAAAAAATATATTAAATTATATATTTAATCAATCAAAGTATGAACCATTGTTATCTATGCACTTTTGCCATCTCATAGGTAATAATAGATTTCTTTGCTGAAGAAATTGTGGGAGCGAGAATCAATAAAAATTTTGAAGGCGGTTTGGACTGCCTCATCGAAACGAAAATCTTGGAACCAAAAACGTACCGTGCTTTCTATTGAAGTAGCTGCCCCATCGAGCTGTTTCTGTACCGCAGGCGCCACGGTGGAACTCGTATTCGTAAATAACGCGATATTTTAAGTTTTCCAATTTGTGAACAGAGCGATGTCAAAGAAAAATCAAATGATGCTAATACAAATAAATCACTAAACTCAAAACCCAAATACATAAGCTTAAATTTGAAAAAAAAATTGTATTTGAATATCCAAACGCCAGATATTTGAAACCAAATTAGCCAGTTCGACAAAACGCCAATTTCATATGTAAGGACCTAATTATATAAATGACATCTATCAAAGATATATGTAATAATATTATTAAAAATATATTAAAATAATATTATACGAAGTATGGGAGTCGTTTCGTGGTTCTGACCTATTTGAAGTGCTAGTAGCATCTATGCGTAGGCGATGTGACGCTGTCATTGATGCTGGTGGAGCAGCGACTAAATATTAATTGTTTTTAGGTTATTTATTTAATATTATTTTTATTTCGATTTCTATTATTTTCGTTCTATTTCTTCTTCTGTGTAGGTATATTATGATATAGAAATTAGATAAATAAATATTGATAAACAATGATTTTTTTTAACAAAACCTGGCAAGTAATAATGACACCTTCACCTTTGACGTACACACACATTCATTATAGTATGACACTATGCCGTACATGCAAAAATAGCCTTTGTGGTGAGCTAGCGCGAATTTTGTTGATAGTATCGGGGATATTATAGCCTTTAAGGTGTCCTTCCAATCCTGCACTTGTTAGTACATAATCCGACAAACCACACTTGGAGGCTTTTCCATCTAAATATACCTCATCAAAACTAAACACTCGTTAGGTATAGCCTCATAAATACCGTCGGCTAAAAGAGGGAGACTTGGTCTTCCGCTGAGTACCCTGGGACTGATAAAAACCCGTGAATAAATAGCCCGTTTATTGAGGAACGTAATATGCTCATGGTACCATAGGAGCGGAGCAATGTCATTCCAATGTCCTTTGGGGTTAATATTTCAGCACATTCGCGATAGTAGACGAGGCGGCGTCGTGCGCATGCGTGACGGTGTACAACTGGGCGGACGGACAAGGTGTCATTATTGGTGACACGGTGGCCGTTATAGAACCAAAGCTCACTTTACACAACTTCACTGCTAAGGATTCGGTAAGTAGTTTTAGTTTAATACTAGCTTATGCCAGCGGTTTCACCCGCGCTGAAATAGAGCAAAAAAATAAATAATCTTCACGACTTTATAGCTTGAGGTGTGGCCAGAGACACCGGTAACAGTTTCCATTTTTTGTCAGTTGTCCATATTACAGAACAGTGCTAAGTGCGGACGCCGGCTCTCCAAAGCACGAGAAGTCGATTAAAGCGCATATTCTTGAAGGAAGTTTGAGCTTAGCATTTTTGCCACGAGTGAAAGTCAACGCTCTACGATCTATCTATACTTCTATAGTAATATTATAAAGAGGTAAAGTTTGGATGTAGGGGGGAATCTCTCAACGTACTGAACCGATTCTTAAAATTATTTCACGAATAGAAAGCTACGATATTCCCGAGTAATACAGGCTATAATATATTTTGTGTCTGAAAAATATTTTTTTTAGTAAGCGCTTTATTAAATAAAATAGATCAAGATCTCCCATTTTCTGAGATTAAGAGTATCCAGCTTTTTCTGTGCAATAACACATCGATCCATAGCTCTATATTGAATTGAAAGAAGAACAACCAAACACACTTTCGCATTCGATGTTTTTAGGGATCCGTACATCTCCGATGAAAAAATGGAAACCCTAGGACAGACTCTGTCCGTCTGTCACAGCTTATTTCCATTTGACGAAAAAAGTTGAAGTTTAATACAGCCTAATGACCCAATCACGGTCGTATAGCGTAAATAGTCGAATTTCGATTTTAAGTGTTAATTTTAGGGCATAAATTAAAAAGTAAAAAAAAAATGTTTTTAAAATGCATAGTTTAAATTATATTAAACACTCTTATCTCCGAAACTACTGAGTCTAAAATTTTGAAAAAGAATTGGGAATATAGGGCCTCTCTTATAGTTTACAGAAAAATCCTTTCTTAAGGCAGGGATCAACCTCAATAAAAAATACTATTTGCACTCCGGTGGGCGGATGCTTATGTAGGACGATATAAGGTTGAATATTGCTTGGCATATTTTACGTGGTCATGCAACTACACTTGAAATTTCACTTATTTTGTAGCTTTTTCTTAAAATTTGTTAAAGAAAAACAATTAAACAGTGAAAGTATTCGGTTAAAGTTTTAATAGATTATTCAAGCTATTTGATTCCTAAAAAAAGTTATATAGTTGTCGCGCAAAATATTGTGAATTTACGCTCAAAAGTTTTTTTATAGAGGTATTTTGCATAATTTTTTTTCAATAGACCAAAACACTTATGAAAAATCTATGCGGTTAAAGTTTTATGTAGTATTATTTGTTATCCACTATATTTTTTTGAGATTGAGATTGATTCCTGACACTTCAAAGTAAGCGTTCAAAAATGCCACTTTCGTGTTTGCACCCTGCCTTAAAGATCTGACCGCATAAACCGGTACGGAAGGAACCCTTAGCGCGCGAGTTGTACTCGCAACTTGGCCAATTTATTAAATAAAAGAGTAATCTATCATCATCACGCCTTTTATCCCAAGAGATAGGAATAATTTTGTTAATCATATTATTTTCAGCCATTCAATTTCAAATCGATACGAGTGAACAACCCGATGATGTTGGTCGTCAACGGGAAGAGGATTGGTACAAATCAGTTTGTGGCCACAAGGGTTACTACCTCCTATAAGATACAAGGCGCTATAGCGGAACACTCTTAAAAAAGCCTTATCGAAACAGTAACCAATGTATTCAGTAAGTCTTCACCTGCGTGAATTAAAAAATAACCTTAAATATTTTCCTTCTTCTATAGAAAAGGATAGATTCTAATTGATAATGAAATAACGGCATTGAAATTATATTGTGAGAGCGGGTGTCTAATTACGGAATTTGCAATTGCGACGAATTTAACAATAATTGCTGTCAAAATGGAACTAAACTCACAACTGACGTTAGCGCCCCTACCGAACAACTAATTCATAATAGAAATGTCATTTATGTGCGACAACTAAAGGTTACGTGTTAACAATTTCCGACCGGTTGATATAGCGAACGAATTGCCAATGGGAAATGACAATTTTCTATCGCATTTTTATGTAAACAGCACATTATGTATGTTGCAAACAGCAAGCAAAATACATAATCAGACTGGTTTTCAATAATGTTTTTGTCTCGCTGGCTTTGCTTTGGGATTACCATGACAAGTTTTTCGGCTCTGTAGGCTAGTGTCGCAGGTTGCCATGTTTTAAGAACATTTATTATTTCTTATATTATGTGTAGATACAGTTCATAGTTTAATTTCTGTAAAGTAGGCCACACATTGGTCCGGCATCGCACCGAAAATTTCACATTCCTGCCGCCGGATGATCTAGGCGGGGACCGTTCGTTACAAGATTCGGACGAGTTTGTGGTCGGTTTCGGTAGACAGTACGGCGAAGCGCCGGGGATTGGACGAATGTGTGGCCATCTTAACAGTGACAAAAAAATGACAATGCATATAATCCAACCAAAATGCTATGGGAATTGAAACTTGTTGCACAAAAAATACTCAATCAGTATATAATTTATTTCTTTCATCAAGTATGACAAGATTTTGTCCTCATAGCATAGCGGTCCGATTATACACGAATAACATAAAATGAACAGATTTCAACAGCATTTATTTTATTATGATTAGTTTAAAAACTATGATGCACGAAATGCCGGAGATGGTGGCGAATCGGCACAATTTAATCTAAACTTTATTTACTTTGCAATAAGGCTCAAATTAATAAGTTAATAACGCGATGCGCTAGTGTTATTAAATTTTTGAAATATTTTTTAGATTATGCAGGTACAATCTCATAAAATAACAAATTAAATATTTAATTACTAATAGTAAAGTTGCATAGAATTTAGTCAATAATTTATATTGAAGATCTCTAATTAGCTCGGTATTAATGTTGTAATAAATATATTTTTATAGTTAACTTACTGTTAATATGACTTATTTATGATGTGATGTATTGATACGTAGTCTATATTTTCCTATAGATTTACTAAATAAGTGTTAGCAATAATTATATTTTATTATCAAAATAAAGATAACAAATTATTTGTGCTATTTTTTTGCTAGAAACTGTTTTTGAACTAACTCATAGATTAACCTTGGGTATGAATATCATTGGAAAGGTCTTGACAAGACCAGAAATAATATGCCATCCGTTAGTAACGGCCTTTTACGAAAGGTTACATTGGAAACCTATAGGAAAATGTACTTGACCGACGAGAATGTTGAACCCTATCAGGTCGAGGATCCTATCCTAGGTATCCAGGAATACCTACAGATTCGTATAAAATTTAAACGTAAATCCCTTCAGAGTATGGTCGTATGACTAAAAAGGTGTTTTTGAAGAGGTGATTTCAAAAAAATAAGTTATCGAGAAAATTTTCACCAATCATGTTTTCATCCTACACAATACTAGATAAAATCCTCTAGTTTTCGATCCCCAAATTGTATGTTCATAGCATTCGTAAAATTTGGGAATTTCAGTTCAGAAATCAACCGAAATTATTCGTTCCTCCCCTTAATTAACAACAATACAGCAGTTCCAAATGGGACAGACTGTAAATGAAGTTTCTTGTTTCACTTATTTCGTGGGTGAAAATTTTCATTACCTACCACAAGTGTTTAGCCTTATTTTTTTACTGACTTCCTATATTTACATTAGTTTCATTCCAATTTTATAACTCGTTCTTTTTCTTCCTGATTTGATTAATTTACTCAATAAACTGTTGACATTCAACTGTCTGTGTTTCTCATAGGTTTTCAATGTAACATTTGAACCACGAGTAAGTAAAGAACCATTTTGTAATTAAAAAACCTATTTTGGCACATAAAGATAAGAATTACAAATAGAGATGGCGTTAAATATATCTGTGACTATTTCACGCAAAAAGTACTGTACGTATTTTGATGCGGTTTTCATCATTAGAAAGGTTGATTCACCGGGAAGGTTTACGGGCATTACACATGGACCTATCATGTTTAGGAGCTGAGCATTAACAGTTTAAGTAAAGGCGGAGAAAAAGTAAGCCCCAGCGAGTTTTCATGGCGTATGCTGACAAAATGATGTAGAAAAGAATTGTGTAGAATAAAATGATCTACACAAAAGTCCGCGGTAGCATATATCTACCTCTAATAGATAGTAGTAATAAGCTTATAAACTGATATTATACCCGTGCGAAGCCGGGGGCGGGGTCGCTAGTAAAGTATAAAAACGTGAGGTCGCCATCAAAGAATTTGGAGCCAAGCGAGGGCGCCATTGTGCGGAGTATGTGAAGTGATAGTGATTGATAGTGACAATAGGTGCCACATAAGTTTAAGACTTACGCACCACGTGATTATACTTTATAGGTCCTTTTCGTGGTATGAGCGGTAACTTAATAAATAGGTAGTGGTATGTATATAATGAGGGGGTAAGGGGGAGAACGGAATAAGATCTATCCGACCTCAAATGTCAATCTCACCTGCACGCTTGGTACCCTCTGCTAGACAACAAACGAGGCTCTGGCGACCGAGCAATGGCGATATAACTATACGCCTAGCTAGGCAACTGGAAGAGGCTACAGCGAGCCTGAAGGCCTAAATAGTGCCAAAATGTCTGGTGCAGAAGGCAAGGGGAAACCACTGCACTAAGTATTCTTCCCAAGAAAGTTAATCATGGCGAGGCAATACAAAGTGCGTCGCGCTGTGGACCGCCATGATTGACCACGACTGCTCTGTCAAGAGCACCACAACTAAGAAGAAGAATGTACATACAATCTAAGTCTAAACTTATTTGGCGTGACCTCATGGCGTTACCTATACACCGTTTTTTAGGTGTATTTTTTTAAAGAAAATATCAGTGTTAATGCCAACTATATTCTTTTGTATATTAAAAATTCTTATTTCAGTGGACTAGCACAATTTTAATAAATATCCACGAGGCTTTTTAATTTTTTAACACCTAGAATATACCAGTACCTACCCTAGGTTAACCTAATTGCAGGGGTCTCTTTTTATTTTTAAAGTATAAAGTTTTTTAGCGTGTCCCATCCTTAATTCGGCCTTTGTGTTATGCTTTAACCTCATGTAAAGGGAAGTAGGGTTAAATAAAATACTAGTATAAAATTATAATTATGTATTTACTTCCCAAAGTTTTAAATCGTTATCAATAATTTCGGAATACCTGTCAGCTTTTTCTTTATTTTTGAAAATAGGTTTCAAAAGTTTCAGGTCTAAACTCAATAGAGCTCCGTTGTCTAAGAGATCTTCCAATTTTTTCACTAAGGTAGTACTATAGTATAACCTCAAAATTGTTGGTCTTGAATATAGATATTGGCTGTCTCTTAGATTTTTCTTTGCCCATTTTTCTATAGTTTTGTTACCGCTCGCAACCTTAAGAAAAATTTGTTTCAGGTCTCGTTTGAGAAATAAAAGGATACAAATTTAAGGGGCGGTGGTCAGGTCATCTTATAACTGTCAAATCTCAGTTAATCCTGGAAAGGTGAGTTTATTTATACAACATTTCCTCACCACACAATGATAGTCATTATTTGAAATTGGATTGAGCCATATTTTTATTATTTAGGGTTGTATAGAGCCGTAGTTTTCAATACGAGCATTGCCTTTGCGTTTTGGAAATTATGGCTATTTAGAACTTTTAATAATGAAAATATGGCTCAATCCAATTTAAAATAATAACTATCAATTGTGTGGTGGAAAAGGTTTTATAAATAAACTCACCTTTCCAGGATTAACTGAGATTTGCCATATTTTTGACAGTTTTAAGATGACCTTGACCAACGGTCCTTAAGGTGGAAAAGTCGATCTTAATGGCGCTAGTATCGCATTTATTGTTTTTTTGTATTTTACGCGAAATTTAATGAATTTAATCAAATAATGATAATGCAATATGCAATATTGTTTTATTGGTAAACAAGCTTTTCATCCGTGGGGCGTATAGTACCTTTCATCTCCTATTTATATCCCCTTAGAAGGGTGAATTAAAAAAAAAAACTTATATCCATCGTTCGAATCGTGAGTTATGCTCTTGAAAAATTTCACAGGAAAAAAAACAGAATTTCTCGAATTTTTAAATTTTCAGACTATTACGAACATTAAAAAAAATCCCAAATCGGTCCAGCCGTTCTCAAGTGATGCGCTTACCAATGAACTGCTTTTAATTTTTATTTGATTATGTAGTTAGTAACATTAAAAATAGGCAAAATAATAAAAAAATTGAAAACCAAAAATAAAAACCAATAAATGCGTCACCTTTAGGATTGACTCGTTGCACCTTAATGTAAAAAAAATCTAATGTCTATCTATCATCACGCCTTTCATCTCAAGAGGGGTAGGCAGAGACTATCGAATTGTTACGATCCTGACATATCTCTTTTGCTTCTTTTATATTCATCATTTTCATACATGCATGCTATTTTTTATATGTTCAATAAAAGTACATCTAGGTAGTCCTCTGCCAGCATTTCCTTTCACTTTCTAATTTCTAATATGTCTCACTCGAAAATCGATTTCAGGAACTCATAGAATGTTTTTTGGAGCTTTGGCAATGTACGTATGGCTTTAAAAAAATTGCTATGTATGTAGCTTACCCTTATATCACCAACTTGTTTTAAGAAAAGTGACGAGAAATAATATCTAAGATTATCTGAATGTCTAGTTCTGTTCCTTTGATTGAAAGCGTAACTTTTCAGCATATTAAAACCTGTCCTTTTGAATTTGAAAACCTGAAATAAAAAGGTTTCAAGATTAACATGTATCTGATTAATACAATATTTAGGGGCGCCCTCGACTATAAATTACAAAACAAATAAATAGTTAAGCACCAATTGCTGCATCGGAGGGCAAATAAAATCGGCGACCGTATCTACTTTGGAAAAAAAAATTTTGCTACCATTATGGGCAACTCACTAATGTGGACATTGTTAAACACTACTCTGCGGGTTTAGTATGTATTTAGGACAGCGACTCGAAGGCCAAAAACGACAGGTCCGACCAATCGCCAGCCAAGGAATGCCCGGCCCGAATTGCTGGCTCGGGCAAAGACAGTACAAGGCCTTCGAGACGAACGAAATAATGTCGCGATCATAAATAATATGCTAAACCTGCAGGCCATTTCGTATCAACAGTAAAAAAAACAAAACATCGAACCTCAACAAAATAATTAGAAATATTTGAATATATAAATGAGTCTAGTTATAAAAGAAACATTTAATTTTGATTTGTTTGATTATTTTTCGTCATTAGAGGGGAAAATAATCTTCAAAATGGCGTATCATACATTAATTTTGATGAAGTATTAAAACACAAACGACAAAAAAACACCCTTGAGAAATAATATATAGAGATTAGAGTTTTTCTATTTGAATTTCTTTAATCCGTCCCATTTGATTTCTGTCAAGAAATATGCTACCTACATATAGAGAGCTAAGATGTTACACATCAAAAAACTAACCTGATAAACAGCGTTACCAATTCTATAAGAATTAATATAATGCGTCCCATAGTCTTTCATAAACTGTCTTATATGAGATGTATCATTAACATTGAGCGATTCAATAGAACTTTGTACGTATTCCATAATAGTCACATCGTCTGGCAACTCTTCTAATTGCACATTTTGGTGGGTTTTTGATAATTTAGCTAAAACATAACAACAGTTGTCGTGTGTTTTGTCTATTTCTATACCGAACGTTCGCATTATGTCGTATGTGTTCCAGTCACCCATGAAAGCTTTCCATGCTTTGTCGGTTCTGAAAAAAAACTTCATGTAGTGTTCGAAAATTTTGCATCTCTTTCACCCATAGAGTACTAAGCATAATGGAGGGGCCATAGACGGGCTCCTCCTTTCGCCAATTTTTTGCCCTTTGACCAGTTAAGAGTGTAGTGTACCGCGTCCATGTCCATACAAACGGAGAAAACGTTTTACTACCCCTAAATATTATTTAATTTTAACGATTTTGTAATATGTTACTGACATAATGAAAAACTACGTACGTATTTTTTCCTTTTTTCAAAATTCGTAATAGGTCAAAAGTTATAAGCCCCTCAAATCTCGGTTTTTTTGGTTCATAACTTGCTCGTAATAAACCGTCTGTATTTAAGAAACAAAGCAAAAATTCAAAAAAAGCAAAACGTACGTACGTAGATTATAATCTGCTAAAACGTTTGACACCAAAATTATAAGGTTTCGTTATAGTTTAGTAGGTGTAAATCGTTTTCTCCCAAAACGCAATTTTCAACGAAAAACATACCTACGAACACTCACGAGCTGCAGTGTTCTCTGTCGCACTGATGCCCGTGGGAAGAGCGCACTTGAGACAGAATATGATTTTCTAAATACTTATTTCGCTGCGTACGCTGAGCTACACGATCCTCTTAAACTGAGTGCGTAATAAGTTACCTTACATTTCGTCGGTATCGTTTTGTGTCGCGAGACAGAGCTCTAGGAAAATAGTTAATTGTGATGTTTTAAATGGGAAAGGCGATCTAGGACGTCAAACTTGCGGTGTTTCCAATCATTAATTATAATTATTAGGTTTGTATTTTAACATAATCATCATATATCGTAAAATCCGTTGCGACAATAAAACGACAGAAAAATACAGTGGTACAGGGGCTCGTACTACCGATAATTTCATATACTTTAAGGATCCATTAACCATTGCTATTTTAATAAGTTTTGTACAATATTTGAATTACTGAAGTCCGTTTTTGTATAGGACAAAAGTTATGAGGCGTCTTCTTAAGTAAAGGACCTAACCGTAAAGGTCAAGGAGAGGAAAACATGTGCTTAGGAAAACTACTGACATTTTCGTGGTGTATACTGTTTTCATACTTTTCACATAGTATTTTCATATTTAGTTGGAAAAGCCATGTCTCCGTTTGTATGGAAAATTATGTACACGCACCCTTCAATATTAAACTCTATGAAAAATCTTTCAAGTAACTCTTCAATGTTGTTGCAAAACATTAGCTGCATTTTGTCATCGAGCAAATCCGGAAATTCCTCCATGTATGACACATTTTCAAAAATTTTTAAGTTTTTTTCAGCAAACGGCATTTCTTCTTCACTCTCTACTTCATAATCTGACGATACTACTTGTGTCACTTGACAAAGGTCACCGTAACTGAAAAAATAAATATATACCTACATTTTCAGGGTCCCGTACCCAAAAGGTGACAACGGAAACCCTATTACTAAAGAGGCCACACATTGGTCCTGCATTACACCGAAAATTTCCTATTCGGCCGCCGGATGATCTAGGCGGATCATTCGTTACAAGAAGCGACGCGCCGGGGATTGGACGAATGTGTTGGTTTGTCGGATTTTGTACATAAGTTTTTGTAATAAAAAACCGCGAAGCACGCCACATTAATAAAAGCAATTATTATGTAAATGTTATGAATATTCACAAACCAAAACTGTTGCCAAATAAATGTGGAAATTGTTACCAGACACCCCGACCATACAGACAGGCGCGTTGCATATAAATATTTAAAATACGTAGTTTATTTATACCTACTTTGCAAATATATTGACAGCATTGCCTATATTCAAATCATAACCCACTTCGTCTTCACACAAACACACACTAAACACAGCTAACAGAAAAATCTTTTCAAAACTCATTATATATATGTATATACAGATAGACAGACGAAAAAACGCCTGTCTTTACGTCGGTTATATTTTTAACTAAGTTTTTTTTCATTTAGGTTCGCTAAATTCGTTTTATTTACATTTTAAACTTGACCTCTGCCGATTAGAGTGAACGAGCACATAGTTCGGTTCATGTGTGATAACGGTTTAAATTTTGTATTTTTTTTAATTAGGTTCAATTTACGAGTGGATAATATAGTCTGTGTATTATACATTACATTAATTGACATTAGGGATCCCGGCCGTTTTCTGACCCCGACAATCCCGGGACATGTACTTGGCTAATATCGGGATTTTCGGGATTGCCACAAACATGTCTATTAGTTTGCATTCCGTAGTCCGTTGCGTCTTGACAATGACCATTTTCATAATATTGACTAGATAAGTAAAGACCATTTTGTGTTTTTTTCCCAAACCCATTAAAATCTGGTAGTTCAGTGCACGAGAGAAATCCCCAGATCCTGAAGTACAAAATGAATCGGGGTTTTTTGTTTTGTCTTTTTTCTTTTCTTATTATATTGTGATTTGTGTTGTGTGCAACAATTTTTTAAAAAAATATTCAATATTTTTTCATTTGATCTCAATTAGAAACCACATAGTCTAATCCCGGTATAGACCCGTAGAGAATTCGCATCAAATATCGCGTAATCCCGGGATTGAAAAACATGTCTAATTGACATACATATTATATATACAGTGTAAACTCTATTTAACGACAAATTCCCTAAAGCGTCGAAATTACTTGACTTTGAAATGATACACTCGATGTAGCGTCACACCCACTCTAAATAACGTCAACAATAGGTCATTATTAAGCAATAAACAGTACTTTCATATTGCCGAAATTAATAAGAACTGCAGCTGTGTACGTTCTTTTGTTTGTTGTCTTGTTGCACCAACCGTCTTCAAATTCTACGACGAAATTTTTATTATTTCTTACTTTTCAGTGCAAATTTATGAAGTCGGTGCACTTTTTTTTAAAAGGTTTATTTTACCCTTTTAAGTGATTTTGCTGCCTTGAGAGACAAATAATAACGCAACTAAAAAAATATTGATGGTAAATTAAAAAAAAATACCCCTGTGGATGTGATTTGAACCATGTAATGTGCTTGTGCATCCTATGCAGCCCATTACATTTAACCGCTAGACCATCGTCACGAAAATTGACAACTTCGTGTCAATAGCAACCGTTGCTAAGGCTTTTTCTGATACATAATTTCAGCCGAAAACAGAAATTAATTACTGAATTTCTGAAAAACTACTGAACCGATTTTCGTCATATGTCTGTGAGATAATGTCAAGAAATTATTATGTCTTGAAAAAAATAAGTTGTCAAAAACGGTACATATTTTATCGAGATATCAAGAAAAATGTACTTATAAAGTCAGTTTTTTCAAAATTTCTTAAAAAGTAATGAACCAATTTTTATGAGATAAAAATGGGACCAATCCGGAAGAATTATCTGTCGATTAAAAAAGAAACCATCAAAATCGGTTCACAATTGGCGGAGTTATCGATGTACATACATACATAAAAATACGGTCCGAATTGAGAACCTTCTCCTTCTTTTTTTGGAAGTCGGTTAAAAATAAAATAAAATGGCGGTCACAGTTTAACGAAAAAAGTTCTAATTACTTAATATAATTGTGAGGTATTATTGCTACCTCTTTTATATTTATTCCAAAAATAATATTTTGTATAAAAATAGTTACGAAAGCTTTATGACCTATATCACTACATATAATAAAACAAAGTCAGAGCTCTTGGTACGGAACCCTAATTATGTGAGCCCGACTCGCTCTTGGCCAGTTATTTTAATTAGGTTCAGTTTCCTTGTAGATAATTATATTAAAAATTATTCAAAGTCTTTACCTAATAGCGCAAACAGGGTGGCCAGTATCACAGAAAACAACTTTAAAAAAAATTGTACCGACTTCAAAAATTTTTCACTGAAAAGTAAGAAATAATTATTATCCTGAAGAATTATATATCTGTTGACTAAAAAAGAAATTATTAAAATCGTGAACCGATTCGTAACTGGCTGAGTAATCGGTGTATCTACATAAAAAAAAATCCTAATTGAGAACCTTCTTTTTTTTTTCGAAGTCAGTTAATAAGTAGGTAGAATTAAATTTTTCTTGTGCTTCGGAGGACACGTAAAGCAAACGTCCGCACTTTTAAAATTCGCAGATATACTTACGATCTAAGCCAAAAGTTAACGTAGAGACAATGACCCAAATATACTTAAAAGATAAAGAGTTCTAATTAAATAATTATCTGTACTAGATAATACCTACGCCTACTCCCAGTACGTCATTATGTGTTATATCACGTCGGTGGTCGAGTGGGTAAAACGTCGGCTCACAACTGAGAAGTCGCGGGTTCGATCCCCACATCCGACCATGTACCAATGGGTTTTCCATCTACATACCTCAACAGAGCTGGCCACTCGTTAGGTATAGCCTCAAAAAATCTTCGTCTGAGTGAGCAAGACTTTGTCTTCGGCTGGGTACCCTGTGGCCGGCAACCTTGTGAAGATTTTTTTCTACAATTCGCGTCTATTTGAAATTATCATTGGGTTAGGATTTTTTATATAAATATGTATAATTCCCGACAATTAACTTGAATATATGTCATCTACTGCGCAGTATAAATACCTATTAATTTTAAGATTTTGTACCGCGCAGTAGATGACATATATTCAAGTTAATTGCCGGTACCTATACAAATGAATACTATAGAGTCTAATGTCCTTAAAAACCGGCCAAGTGCGAGTCGGACTTGCACACGAAGGGTTATGCACTAAGATTGACGCCCCTGCATGGCACCGGAATAAATTAGCGTGAGTCCGACAGAGTAGGTATGCATTATAGTTATACTAGTTAGACGTTTGTATGTAAAATAAGAAGAGGAACATTTGGATGTACTATGATTGTTGTTTCGTTGCTTCATTTTATTTGATTCGAATGTTAGAAATAATTGACATAGAATCTATCCTAGGCTACACTTAAGTATAAAAGAACTTGATTCCAAGATAAAGAAAATAGTGGTTTAATGCGTTTAGGGATGTTGAAGAGGGCGAGAAACGCGATAGTCGTGTAATCGTGTTCCCGCCGTCGAAAACGGAGGAATAATAATTGTTCGTTATTTCTGTGATCTATATATATCCCCAAGTGATACAAACAACACAGTCCACTCGTTTTCGTAAACGGAACTGTGGTTGACATGGAAGTGACAAACAAGAGATGTTTGTCACTTCTATTCATGGTCTCCAATAGCCACTTTCCACTAAGTGGATGGCACAGACAGAACTCTGAACAGGAATTAAAAACAAACAATTTAAGTATTTTATTTATATTTTGAAAATGTATTTCATAAATAACTATTCATTCATTATTTACAATCAATTCCTTATCGGACAGTATTTTGTTTAAATGCATTCAAATAATTTGATCTAGGTATAATCCTTCTTTACTTATCAAAAATATTGCACTTTATTATTAAAAAAATATAACAAATAACTCGATTCAATAATATTCTATAGACATTTTTTACAAAACTTTTTTCAAAAAGTCTGTATAAATGCTTACCAGGCACTTTGTATGAATTATTTAAAAGATTTATTAAATAAAAAATATTATTGTTTTTGGCACTAACTATCTAGAATAATTGACAGAGTGAGATAAAAATATAACTTCTGTAGTAAGAGTGAAAGGACACAAGCTATTTTCTATATAATTTCATACTTTTGATATTTTGAAAAAAGAAACCGTTTCAAAAACATTTCAACTTTGTTCATAATGCAATTTCTTTAATTTTTTTTGTACTTTTCTTAGTGAAATTGGCAATAAATTTAATATTAAATTTAGAATTTAATTCATAACATCAAAAATAACTTTAGATTAGCACCACAATATAGTTTCACAATTCACAAGCATATCCAGGAACAATATGAAAAATTTCAAATAAATCGTTGTACCTAATTACAAAGGAATAAAATATTTTCTATAATTATATTTATTTACTAAATATCTAAAATTACATTGACTATTATAAAAATGCTTTTTAACAAAAATAATTTAAACCCACAGTAAAATTATTCCACTACAGACAAATCATATTGGAGATTAAACACTTGTTCTATTAGAGAACATTTAGGGATGTAGAATTTCCAAAAAGTATCGATACCTGCCTATATTTTTATTTACTTATTAACTTTTATTATTTCAACTAGATGAGGAAGACTTCTTTTCTACTGGGTACCCTGGGAATCGGTAACATGGTTTCCGGGAGTGGTAAGGGAAACCCGAGAAGTTAAAAAAGCATCGAATTTTTAAAAAATACTGGGCTGGGCGCTTGGCGAATAGAAGATAATTAAATCTTTTTTCGATATATCAAATTTCAATAGCGAAATTTTTCTATATAGGTACCTATAGTAAAAAAAATATTTGTTTAATAATATAAAAAAATAAAAATACTTCTATAAAAATCGATACTTTTTGGAAATCCGCATTCACAAGTGGAAGCATACCATAATACAAATTGTAAGACAAGAATATAAGCCCGTTGTTCAACAGTAGTGACGAGTCTATGAAAGAAGGCAACTATTGCCATTTTTCAAAAGGAAAATCTTGTAAGAAATTCTTTTAAAAATAAAGGCAATAGAAATGCCAATATAATTCTCTATACGATTCCTTAAAAAATAACACCCTTAATTATTTCTTATGACTGAAAATCTTAACATCGTAGATTAATATCATAGACCCAAGTCTCAGAATTATTCTTAAAAAATAGTGTCATTTCCCTGCATATTCTATAAAAATCTATCACAAAATAGTTCACTTTTATAACATGACTTTTTCTATTTAACTTACCTTACTAAATATATTACCTACATTTTCAATACTTCATTGGAAAAAAAACTGTAAATAACGATTTCATACGACCAAAAATTTGCTCTACAATTACAATTCTTGTCTTCTCATTTTTTATGCGTTACATCTACATACTATTTATTGGGCGGTAAACAAGAGTTGGCGTGATCAAATACATTCAATGATCTAAAATTAAAATATCGACCGCGACAGCTCTTGTTTTTTTTGCTAAGTGTTTATTCAGAGATTCAGAGTCACGATGTCCTGAAGACGTCCATAAAGAACCCAAACGTGACTTGGATATTTTGACAGTAATTTTTGAAATGAATATAACTGAACATACCCATTTCACATATTACTCTCCCATAATTTCAAATAATTGTCTATGACTTCCTCAAACCATTGTCTTTTCTGTACATCCTTGAAGGCAGGCGACAAAGTTTTTAATTCTAATTGTAACAAAGCTTCGTTGCCTAACAAATTATCTAGAGTTCTAAGAAGCGATGGTTCACCGTGCAGTTTCAACAAACTCTGGTAAGAGAATATATAGTAATGAATCTTCAGGCGTTTCGTTGCCCAACTTTCAACAGTGCGGTTACCGCTTGCAACCTGCCAAACAAAGTAGTAATTTCATTATCAAACCAAGTAATTTTACGTTCTTTGAAGAACAAGAAGAACAAGAAGTCAAAATGAGTGGGAATAATGGAGAAATTACTAGTATATAAATTAGGATAATGAAATAAAAATAAAGTAGGTGCGTCGGTGGCCGAGTGGTTAAGACGTCTGGTAGTAACTAAGCAGACTACGGTTATAATTCAAAACGCATGTACAATGTACGTACATATTTCGACAAACCACACTTCCATCTAAATATACCTCAACAGAACGTGGCTACTCATTAGGTATAGCCTCACAAATACCATCGGCTAAAAAATTAAGAATGTGTCTTCCACTGGGTACCATGGGACCAATAACTCGGATCCGGGAGCCATAAGGTAACCTGAGCTTAAAAATAAAAAATAAAATATCGGAAAATATTCAACAAAAGCTAAATATAAAAGTAGGTACTAACCTACCTATCATATTGTTATGAAAACCCATTACCTATCGTTGCTAATAAACAAATAATTAATAATACCATTTATATGCATCCCAAAATGAAATATAAATAAAATAAATAGGAATCATGCCAAGAATAATGCATTATTAAAACAATCAATGAACATAGCATTTTATTAAATTAAGTCATGCAAATAGATATTTGTATGTGATGAGGAGATGATCGTAGGCTGTGTGAAGTTGGCACCCCCAAATTCGATTTTTCAGTTTTTTTTCATCAGGTTCGTTTGTCCACCGTTAGTCCACGTTTGTCCACCAAAAATTTTTTTTTGTCCACCTCTCAAAAAAAAGTTATTCAAAAAATAAAAATTGGGGGTGGAAGTTGGCACCCCCAAATGCGAAATTCTATTTTTTTTTCATGCCGTTCGTTTATCCATCGTTAGTCCACGTTTGTCCACCAAAAATTTTTTTTTGTCCACCCTTAAAAAAAAAGTTATTTAAAAAAAACTAAAAATGAGGTGGAAGTTGGCACCTCCAAATGCGAATTTTCAACTTTTTTTCAACAGGATCGTTTGTACATCGTTAGTCCACAATAGTCCACCAAAAATTTTTTTTTGTCCACCCTTCAAAAAAAAGATATTCAAATAAACATTTTTTATGAAAAAAACGATAGAAACTGAATTTCCGGGTACGTTCAAACTACACTAAAGGTTTGAAAATCAAGTTTATAAAGTGGGCAAACGATCCAACCCCTCAGAGAAGAGAATCCACCCCTAGGAAGCTAGAGATCCCCCGTCAAAGTGAAAATACTTAGATATATACTGAATTAACTCGCGCATAACTACGTCTCTAAGGGTGGACAAACGAAAATATGTGGTGGACAAATGAGTTTCTGAAGTGGACAAACAAACCTACCCCTCAGAGAAGCAAATCCACCCCTAGGAAGTTGGAGATCCCACGACAAAGTTAAAATCCTTAGATACATACTTATATCACGCATAACTATATCTCTAAGGGTGGACAAACGACAATATGTGGTGGATAAACGAGTTTCCGAGGTGGACAAACAAACCAAAACCTCAAAGAAGCAATTTCACCCCTAGGAAGCTAGAGATCCTCCGTCAAAGTTAAAATCGTTAGCTATATAATTAACTCACGTATAGCTATATCTCTAAGGGTGGACAAACGACAATGTATGATGGACAAATGAGCTTCTGACGTGGAAGAATAGACCTACCCCTCAGAGAAGCTAATCCACCCCTAGAAAACTAGAAATCCTCCGTCAAAGTTAAAATCCTTAGATATATAATTAACTCGCGTATAACTATATCTCTAAGGGTGGACAAACGACAATATATGGTGGACAAATGAGCTTCTGAGGTGGACAAACAGACCTACCCCTCAGAGAAGCTAATCCACCCCTAGGAAACTAGAAATCCTGCGTCAAAGTTAAAATACTTAAATATATACTTAATTAACTCACGCATAACTATACCTCTGAGGGTGGACAAACGACAGTATGTGGTGGACAAATAAGTTTCCGAGGTGGAAAAACAGACATACCCCTCAGAGAAGCAAATTCACCCCTAGGAAGCTAGAGATCCCCTGTCAAAGTGAAAATCCTTAGATATATACTTAATTAACTCACGTATAACTATATCTCTAAGGGTGGACAAACGACATTATGTGATGGACAAATAAGTTTTCGAGGTGTACAAACAGACCTACCCCTCAGATAAGCAAATCCACCCCTAGGAAGTTGGAGATCCCACGACAAAGTTAAAATGATCACATATATACTTATCTCACGCATAACTATATCTCTAAGGGTGGAAAAATGAAAACATGTGGTGGACAAACGAGTTTCTGAAGTGGACAAACAAACCTACCCCTCAGAAAAGCAAATCCACCCCTAGGAAGCTAGATATCCTCCGTCAAAGTTAAATTCAGGGCTTTTTTCTTTAAAAATGTTTATTTGAATAACTTTTTTTTGAAGGGTGGACAAAAAAAAATTTTTGGTGAACAAACGTGGACTAACGATATACAAACGAACCTGATGAAAAAAAGTTGAAAATTCGCATTTCGGGGTGCCAACTTCCACCTCAATTTTAGTTTCTTTTAAATAACTTTTTTTTGAAGGGTGGACAAAAAAAAATTTTTGGTGGACAAACGTGGACTAACGATGGATAAACAAACGTGATGAAAAAAAAATGGAAATTCGCATTTGGGGGTGCCAACTTCCACCCCAATTTTATTTTTTTGAATAACTTTTTTTTGAGAGGTGGACAAAAAAAAATTTTTGGTGGACAAACGTGGACTAACGATGGACAAACGAACCTGATGAAAAAAAACTGAAAAATCGAATTTGGGGGTGCCAACTTCACAGAGCCATGATCGTATGATACATTTATGTTTTAAACGACTTCAAAAAAGAGGAGGTTATTATGTTTTTAAACAGGTATTCTTCCGGATTAGTCCCATATTTTTCATGAAAATTGATTCACTAGTTTTTCAGGAATTCATCGAAATATAAAGGCAACCGGAAATGTCACTATAGTCAATCTCTTAAAACTAGACAAATAATGTAAACATATTTACTGACTACAAAGATGTTGAATAGGTATTTTGTCTTGATAAATAATATTATCTTATTTAGAATTATAATAGTTATTTATTCAACAAGTGAGCAAAGTTATTTTTTGCTGCAAGTGCTGACTTTATATCACGAACTAGCGAAGTAGTTCTATTGAATATTGCCAGATTGCAACTCTTTTCTCAAGCGTTGCCTAATAAATTGATTACATTTCCGTCCGCTTGTGAATTATTCAAATTAATGCATTTGATTTGTTTGTTTGTTTGTTTACATGATTTATCTATAACCTCTAAGACAAATTTACCTTAATTTGACCTATATGCTTCGCATGCCACGGAGAGAAATATCCTTCTAGCTCCTTCGTAGTTATATCAGCCACTCCCTTGTTTTTTAATCTTTCCTTTATCATTGAATATGCTGCTCTTGAAAATACAAATACCTGAAGATTTTTTACAATTATCACCACTAATATTATAAATGCGAAAGTAATTCTGTCCGTTACGCTTTCACGGCTAAACGACTAAACCGATTTTGATGATTTAAAACGGAGAAAGCACGAACACAAGGGAAATGCATTGTTTAAATTAACTAGTATAAAATATAGCTTTCTCATTCTTTCTCATGGTAGATTTAAGTGGGTATCAAAATAAAAACTATACTACTCTGTTCGCAGAGAGTTGATAATTATAGGTACCGGGACGGTTCTTGAGCGGTGGTCGTTAGATGCGCAGAACACAATTTTTGGGTCTGCTTGACTGTATGAGGTATTAATTTTAATTTTACCAGCAGTAAAAAGCAATCGTAAAAACAGACACCAATAAATCAATTACTTATAATAAATATACAAGTTATATTACACTTGAATTACATATGAGCAAACATTGCCCCACTTTTTCGTATCTATTATAGAAAACGTCTCGCAATAGCAACTGTCGCTTAATTATCGCAATCTGTGTGACGAGCGTCGCTTATCGCCGCGCGCACTTAGTTTTGTTGTAGGTATAACACGCGCCAATAAAGAAACGATTTATAAGGCGTCAAATTGTGTAAAGTATGAGCACTCATTCATACTTTTTGTAGAAAATACTGGCTGTATGTTTTAATACTGGCAACTAATCTTTTGGACAGAGTTTCAAATAATTATAAACTATATTTGAAGCTCTGTAGAATTCGAGACTGAAGGGAGTCCGGCATCAGCAACGCTGGAATGATGTAAAATAGGACTCACTGAAATATATATATTAATATAAAAACCTACTCTTATCATTGAAATCGCCTTAAAACCCGTTATATGGTGGAGGCGCCGGGTAGTATATATTCGATTGATAATATTGTATTGATCGTGTATATATATTTAAAATACGGTATTTACGTGATATAAAAAATAATTTAATAATATATCATAGTATAGTGTATATTCGGGATTAGTGTAAAATCGCGAGTGTACCAAGAGAAGAAGAAGAAGGTATACCCAGATTGCAGTTTTGTGGAGACAAGAAGCTGTTACGGAGTTGTTGGAACTTGAAGTATAATTCGACAGAAAAAATAATAAGAAACAAGAGGATAATATATAAAGCTAAGTGGTTTGAAATTAATAAAATGTCCTCAACATCGAGATACGACGGAATCTCGACTTCCTTTGAAAATTTTTTGACCCAATTTTCAACACTAAGTGCCTTGAATTCATGGACTGATGAAACTAAAGCTCTCATCATTATAAACTATTTAACAGGCCCAGCTCTTAATTTTTTTAAAACTAATTGTGATGCTTCTACGACTTATAATGAAGTTTTACAAGCATTAAGGGAAGAATTCAGCACACAGACTGATTATGCCGCTCAATTTTATACATCAAGGCAAAATCAAGGTGAAAGCACTTTAGATTTCATATATCGAATGACTCTATTAGCAAAGAAAGCCGAAATTACGAATGAGTCAATTATTATTAAACAAATATTATCCACATTGTCCTTTTATAATAAGCGAAAATTTGGTACGCAATTGTTTACCACCTTAAAAGATTTTAAAAATGCGGCCAAACAAGAATATGAGATTTTTAACTCTCAGTCACAACACTTATCATTGCCTTTAAAAATACAAACGGTTGGCGATAAGGACACTTGTCCACATACTTGCTCGCGGGGTGATTTCCGTGACGAGACCCAAAATGCACCAATTGTGCATTTCGAAAGTCAATTCAGTGATCGACGGGCACCAACTGATGTTTTTTCAACACCAGTTACGTCTGAACCCTCACGTAGGTTCCCACCGCCAATACGCCCTATGGAACCCATGTCTTCTGCTGGAAGAGGAAATAATTTCTCGACGCCCACTCAGAGACCGACGTTTCAAAACTCTGAGAAAAGAGACTCATCAATGGTCGCTCAGCAGCCAACGCATGGATATGCCTTGCGAAATAGACAACATCCATCTCAAGATGTAAGGCAACAGCACCCAAATGCTCGACGGCACTAGACACCGGGACTATGCTAGCCGCCGAGGAAATTGAAGGTCCCTCTATTTCGTCTCTGACGCCTTTTATTGAAGTGAAGATACACGGAATTACTACGTGTGCTTTACTGGACAGCGGTGCCAGCGTCTCCGTGATCTCCGAGAAGTTGTTTTTTAAAATATTAGATAAAGTAGATATTGGTTCATGTCAATTAAATAATAATAAAGTGCCCTATGTGCGTGTCGCCAATGGCAAATTTCTTGAAACAACGTTTTCATTAATATTAAAGCTTTCTGTGTCAAATTTATTACTAGAAAATAGGTTTATTGTAGTTAAAAATATAACTTCAGATATTATTTTAGGGTATAACTTTATCAGAAGGTATGGAATAACAATGGATTTCAGAAGTAATAATGTATTATTTCCTGATTTAGGTCCTATATCTTTTATGAACAAATTACGAACAGATGAGTATGAAGAGTTACCATATTTATCTGAATCTGATAATTATGATAAATCTTTAAATTGTGCTATGCCTTTAAATAAAAATTTAAATTCTATTTCTTGTCCAGAGAATATTAATGAATCTCTAGATATTTCAAGAATTTTTTTTATAGAATGTAGCAATAATTTAATTAATGATTTGTGTGAATATAGAAATGAAGTTACTTTTGATAAACATGAGATAGAGTCCAGTGTAATTTCAGAAGTTGAAATTAACACTATGGATGCTATTCCCGTACATAAGGCTCCATATAGGTTGTCGTACGAGCAGCATCGTTTATTACGCGAACATGTAGATAAAATGTTGTTGAATAATATTATTTGTGAATCGCGAATTCCTTACTCTTCACCAGCCAAACTCGTTAAAAATTCTGATGATTCTTGTTATTTTGCTGATTTAGATGTAAATTCGGGTTATTGGCAGATTCCTTTTAAAGAAGGTATAGGATAGGTCATTCATGTGCTCGTAATTTGATTCATCATCATAAGTCGATGAAACCTTTTAAGTTACGGATTTGATGATACTAATAAAATATCATCACCTTTATTTTATTTATTTCACAGGATTTGATCTGTCATAACATTGTTATGTCATATTTTCTGACGGTCAAATAAAATGACACATTATTTTTGAAACCTACCACAGGTGAAGGTATCAAAAGTCCTCTAATATTTTTTTTATGTAGATATAATTTTTTTTTTGGTAAGTTGTCATAGTTGACAATGACAATTACTTGTGTCTTATGAATATGACATTCTTGTCTATAATTTTTTTTTCAATAAAAGTTTTGTCATTTTAATTTTTCTTACTCTATGACTTTGACGTGATTATATTCTCTTTGACTTTGATAAAGAGTAAAGTCAAGTGTCAATATTGATTGCTCTGTGATTGTCTTGTCAATGTTGATTATTTATTGAATTTATTAAATTGGAATTTTATTATAATTGTAATTTAATAGTTATAGTTTATTAACTGTTATTTATGCACAATAATTAATGGTATAAATTCTAAATTTATTTTAATTGATTTTAAGTATTAATTTTCATATACTAATAGTAGTATATAGTCATACTAATTTGTAAACAAATTACAATTTATTTGGATATATCTTAATATTGTGATGTCTTTGATAGGATAATAGCTTATTGTAGGATTTATTTGATGGGGTTTTATGATATTCTAGTAAAACTTTATGGGATAGTTTCCATATTTATTTAAAACTCCAATATGAAGATATTTCATGGAGGGAGTAATATCTTAGCTCTACTTAAACATGGTTGACATTTTATTCCCGGGGGTGGTAAGGTAATTTTATATGATATAGAGTAGGTAAGATTATCATAATTGTTGATATTGAGATAGGTATTGAGAGTGAACTTCTATATTGACTATTTAATAGTTTGTTTCTTTTTAAGTTATCCTTTATAAAATAGGTTACTACAACTGTTTCTTAGAAAGAATATCAGTCATATATTGATACTTACTTCTTATAGTCTAATTAAATATATTTGTTGGATGTGAATTAACATTAGTAATTTTCAGATTCTTTTTAAATAAAATGATGACTGATGTTCTACCATATGGTAATATACTACCATATGCTGCCTGATGCAGCATTTGCAGGTCCATGCAGCCTATACAGCCTTGGGGTTGTCAGCTGTTATACAACTAGTGCGCGTGTGTTTTTTTATTTATAGTTAGGATTTAAATTTTTTTTTAAATTTTAAAAATATTTTGTTCTTTTGGTTTAAAGTAGGTTGACCTAACAATCAGTATGATCAATATTTTTTGACTGGTTTTGATTGATTAGGATTAAAATAACTTGAACCATTTTCAATTATTTTATTTAATTGTCTTTCTTTTTATTAATTTTTCTTTAATAATAATTGGTGTAATGGTTTGTTATCTTAATCGGTTATTAGTAGTAACTTCTGATATTGGGTCATAATTGATGTAAACTGTTCCAGTCTTAGGTAGGTTAGATCTTTTTATAGTTTTTGTAAGCTTCAGTTTCGAACGAGTTCTAAACTTTTTTCGTAGAAGGGGGGATGTAAAGTATGAGCACTCATTCATACTTTTTGTAGAAAATACTGGCTGTATGTTTTAATACTGGCAACTAATCTTTTGGACAGAGTTTCAAATAATTATAAACTATATTTGAAGCTCTGTAGAATTCGAGACTGAAGGGAGTCCGGCATCAGCAACGCTGGAATGATGTAAAATAGGACTCACTGAAATATATATATTAATATAAAAACCTACTCTTATCATTGAAATCGCCTTAAAACCCGTTATAAATTGCGTGCTATCTCGCTCATGTTATATTGATGACAACATAAAATGAGTGAGAAAGCACGATAATATACACCATTTTTAAATCGTTTCTTTATTGGCGCGAGTTATACGAGCCATGCAGCTGTTGTCAAGCGCAAGGCCGCCGTCGATCTATCGGTAGAAATAATTAGCGGCCCGCAAGTTTAGAAACCCTGATTTTTTTTATCAACTCTCGGCGAACAGAGTACCTACCTATATACAATATATAAATTTTATGTTGAATAGATATTTTGATTTTTACACCTAGCTAGATAGTTAGGTAATACTAGTATTATAGCAAAAAATATGTCTAGAGAATAACTATAGATGGCGCTACATGTTTTTTAAAACGTTTTTAGTAGGTAATAATTATTTATATTATCTCAGAACTAAATGCATTTTTAAATACTGAAAAGCAATGACGCAAATTGTAAGTATATTGTACCCTGTTTAGTGTTTATTTTAATGTTTAATTATTGGTAACTGACCTTCTCTTGCTTTTTCCCTTTATCTAATAAGTAAATAGTACTTTTTTTTTTTTAAATCGAGAGAAGTGGCGGTCCACACACTCTGCTTACCCCTTTGGAGAACAGACGTGAAGGTATGTATGTATGTATTTTTTTATGAGTAAGTAAGTGTTTTTAAATTTTTTAATTATGAAACAAACATGCATTTTAAAGACTTTCAACGGAGACATCCAATGTAAAATGACAATGATGACCATGCAGCAATGAACATAAATATCTGGAACCAATATCATTTGGGCAGAATCTATAAATAATGAGAATTAAAAAAAATGCCTATAAATGAAAGTGACAACTAAGATTAAAAATAGGCAAAATAATAAAACAACATGTTATTATTACTATATTACGTTATCTTAAATTTAGTTTCATTTGATTTATTAAATTTCTATCCATAATCCCATCTATTTGCTAGGTCCGAGTTTCTTAATTTCATTTTCAATTTAAATAATTTTATATTGTTAACTTTGTCACTTTCATTATTCTGACTTCAACCAAAAATGTTTATAAATAATGAGCTAATGACAAATGCATTGATTATAGTCAACAATCCCTCCTCCAACCTTGACAGCGCCGACATGGACAGCAAAATTGGGCGAAAAATAACTCTTCAGCGCCTCTGAAGATAAATCTGAAATACCCTTAGATTTCACCTGCTCCTTTATTCTAGAATACACGTCTCGATGGAATACGAACACCTGAAAATTATAGTTTATAATAATAATAAATAAAATTTTTGACTATAGAATTTTAGATTCATAAATTTTGATTGAGGCTCGTGGATATTACCCTACCTAATCTATTAAAAAAAAACAATTAAAACTAAGTCCCATGCTTAGGAGCTGAACATTAATAGCATGAGTAAATCAAGTCGGGGAAGAAGTTAGCCCCAGCTAGTTTTCATGGAGTATTCTGTCTAATCCGTCAGAGATACTATAAAATTATGTAGGAACGAATTGTGTATAATAAAATAACCTACAAAAAAGTCCTCGGTAGCATATACCTATCTCTAAAAGATAAGTAGTTATAAGCGTATTTACGTATGTATTAAAATTTTTTATAAACCCATATTGGCAGCGTTGTGACGAACAGATACATCACGCATACAAACCTTTGCGTGTGTTGTTAGCCTCGCTGCATTACCTATACTACAGTTTACAGAGTAAGTAATCTATTATTTTAAATTAATATCAAAACAAATTCAATGAATCACGTTAAATTCCACGCCATAAGATTCCGTCCGTGGGCACGTGATAGGATGTTTTTGATTTACTATCGCGAAAACCGCAGTGTTTGTGCAAACTTGTAAACAAACTGTACTACCTTGATTATTGTTTTTCCGTATATATGGGACAATGCCTCATAGTTTATATACTTTAAACGCGTAATCTTGTTTGTGGAATCATATAATAAAATATTATTTTTGTCTGTCTGCGGCTGGTGAATGTAATTGTAGTTCCCCGAAATCGCGAAATTTGAAATTATTGGTTAAAAAGATAAAGGTTGTTATTTATTGCCTTAGCTCAGTAGACAGGGGAGTGATAATCTTCAAATTATAGTTAAATTTCCATACCTAGTTGTTATTAATTATCAATCAAACAACACTGTCTAAAATACAGTAATTACTTAATTTTTTTAAGTACTTGAATTATGAAAATTTCATCTGCCCCGAAAACGATTCCTGGCTACGGGCCTGTTCAGGGGAAATCTTGTCTGATTGGTAATATAATAAACAAATTTTATCCCAGTAAAGCCGTTTTAAGGTTTTAAGGCTAACGTACATCCGATGAAAAAACGGAACTGTCTGTCTGTCTGTCTGTCCGTCCGTCCGTCTGTCACACTTTATTTTCTCCAAATCTACTGGACGAAAAAGGTTGAAATATGGTACATATGTAGAGTTTGATGACTCAATCACGGACATATTGCGTAAAAAATCGAATTTTGATTTTGGGGGGAAAATTAAAAAAAAAAAATCAAGTGCATCACAAATATATCTTAAATATAAAAAAAGAGCGTCCCCCCCTTATCTCCGAAACTACTGAGTCTAAAATGAAACAAAAAATAGGAATTAGGGCCTCGCTTCTCAAGGAAAAAATGGTACACGCAAGTTCGACTAGCTCTTGGCCAATTATTCTATACTACACACGACACGAAAAAAATACGGTGACTATTCAGCGCGCCATACATTTATTTGGACTGTTTTTCCAAATAACGATACCACATCGCACGACAACATTTTTTTAAACATTTAATTTGATTTTAAACTATAATTTGGCTATATCATCGTTGCCACACTTGCCACTATAACGTTTCGTTTTTCCGAAAAATCTCGTGTTGTTGAATCGTCGGTAGTAGAAAAGTTTATTGTTTGTTTTGCAACCGAATCGTATCGTGTCGTCCGTCGCGTGGTGGAAAAACGCCCTATTATTTTTCTATTATTTTAAGATGACTGCTTACCTATTCACATAAATAGCTAGGCAATCACATAGAGCGCCAGCATACTACATCTTTGGTACCTAACCTACAGTTTATTACAAACAGACAGCCAGACAAATCTAAAAACACTTATCCCCACTTAAATTGTAATTAAATTTTATTTATTCGTATTAAATATTCTGCAACATAGGTAGGTACAAAACTCCAAACCTATTGGTACCACTTTTATTACACTTTATTATTAATTTTTTTTGTGCGACCATTTTAAAATTTTAAAGTTAATGAAAGCGCCATCTATCGTTATCAACAGTAAGTAATCAATATTATAATTTATTGAAAGGCAAAGGTTATCGTAATGTTAAGTCCTAAACTCAGTTTTAAATTATTAGTTTTGCTTACCTGATATAATGAATTACCCGTAATATAGGACGCAATATAATGCGATCCATATTTTCTAATAAAATCTGATATTGATACAGTATCTCCTATATTTGAACCCTGTATAGCATCGAATACAACATCTTCCACAGCAACATTTGGTGGTAAATCTCTAAGCTTTCCTGTTTCACGATATCTGTAAATAAATAATTTCATAATAATACCTAATAAATAAAGTAATTTTCATTCATTTTTTTATCAGCAAGTAATAAATTGCAAGTTGCCTACGACTCGCGTGCTGAGGGTTCCGTACCGTCCCATTTACGGACAGGATTTTCGTTTAGATTTTCCTTGGAAACTACGAATTTTTTTATATTTTCTTGCATATAATTTAAACCATGCACTTTGAAATTATTAGTGATTTAAGTGATTCTATGAGGGATTCCGTTTTTTGTATGTACGGAATCCAAAAAAGAAGACAAAAAAATTATGTGTGCAAGTCAGGGTTAATTTCTAAAAGTATAGTCATACCCAAATTCTGTTTCTTTACGATCTACTCAACACATACAAAATTTAATATATCTTTTAAAAATACCAATAATACTACTTCGAGCATGATGCGTCAGTCAGACATATTATTATATGTATAATAAAATACGAAAAAAATTGCATATTAACAGTACTATGCTTTCTCACGTTATCTAAAACCCAGAAACAAAAATTTTTAGATAACAATTTTTACGAAACATTCAGGAAAATTCAGCGTTAAAAATGTTTTATAATTTACCTTGAAACTCTGACAAGAACATAACAATGATCACCATTTATAAAAGATGAATTAATGCCCAGATTTCTAGCCATTATATCTGTAGGCCATCCTGCTGTAAATGCACGCCACGGTCTTTCTAATCTGAAAAAAGAAAGTAATTTTCTTTTAATAGTGTGAATTTGTTTGTAAAAAGTAATCTAAAAAAATCTGAGCCAATTTCGACGGGTCTTAAAAAATATTTACCTATGCATTTGATAGCCCGATAACGCTACGAAAGGAGGTAAATTTATATTTAAGATTGAAGGCCTGTCTGTCCCAAACTCCCAATGATTGTCCAGAATAGGCTCTGAAACGCCTCAATCTCAGAATACAGAATAAACATGCGCACTGAATAGTAATATAAAAGCGTCATTTGTGTCCAAAATAATACGCGATTTTCCACACCCGATTTACCAATTTTGGAATAATTTCTTATTATCAAGAGATAGGATAATAATAATAAAAAATAACATCTATTCGAAGTTATAAATACAACATCCAGGTACTCTATTTTAATGTAAGTACTATTTTTAACCTCAGTTTGAATAATTAAGAGGATCGTGTAGCTCAGCGTACGCAGCGAAATAGGTATTTAGAAAATCATATTCTGTCTCAATCGCACTCTTCCCCCGGGCATCAGTGCGACAGAGAGCACTGCAGCTCGTGGGTGTTCGTAGGTATGTTTTTCGTTGAAAATTGCGTTTTGGGTGAAAACGATTTACACCTGCTAAACTATAACGAAACCTTATAATTTTGGTGTCAAACGTTTTAGCAGATTATAATCTACGTACGTACGTTTTGCTTTTTTTGAAATTTTGCTTTGTTTCTCAAATACAGACGGTTTATTACCAGCAAGTTATGAACCAAAAAAACCGAGATTTGAGGGGCTTATAACTTTTGACCTATTACGAATTTTGAAAAAAGGAAAAAATACGTACGTAGTTTTTCATTATGTCAGTAACATATTACAAAATCGTTAAAATTTAATAATATTTAGGGGTAGTAAAACGTTTTCTCCGTTTGTATGGACATGGACGCGGTACACTACACTCTTAATGCGGATTCTAGTTAAAATAGTATTCTGAGGCCTCCATATATTTTGATAAAACTTTTTTTCTTTACGGGTTGCCTTACAGATTCCGAAACCGTGTTACGATTCCAGGGTACCCAGCAGAAGAGCATTTGTGAGGCAGTTCTGTTGAGGTATATTTAGATGGAAAAGCCTCCAAGTGTGGTTTGTCGGATTATGTAGGTACTTAAGCTTTTAATTAAAAAACTCCCGTACTACTGATTTCGTGTCGCGTCGAGAAGTTGTCCGCGACGATAAAACAAATATAAATTGACTAAATATATAATTGTTCAAACTGTAATCTAGCGTGCAAAAGGCTCCACGGCAGATACTATACACAGATAGATAGCCAGCTGGCTAAAGCGAGATGAACAGGCGTAATTGGTATATACGTACTCCTTCCATTTCTATATTCCATCAATATTATGCACCAGTACAGTGCTATACAGATGCTATAAATTTATTTATCTAAGGAATTGTAGGTATATTGTATGTTCCCAATTAACTCGCCCATGGATTAGTTGATCATTCGGACAGAACCCTAACAATAGGTATGACTTTGTTAATGGGATCGGATGAGCAATGATATTAAATTTCAACAGACAAAGCCGGGGCGAAATGCTAGTTTATGCATACTATGTAGGTAGGTACAATACCTTTCAAATGTAAAATCCCTAAAATAAGCCTGCAATAATTGCTTCAAGTTATCGCAGAACTCCATGTGGAAGTCCCCGTCGAACAGCGCATGTGACGGTCTAGTCCGAGGGGCTGCGGTATATAGTTGTACGTCTTTGAAGACACCAACTGTTGGCTCCCGGAACACCCACGAATCTGTGTCGTTTCGTGGCACCACACGCATGCAGATGCTAAGGTAGCCATATCTGTGGAGAATAGAAAAATAATTAAATGCACTTTGGATTTCTTTACGGGTTGCAGGTTGCAGGGTACCCAGCGGAAGACCAAGTCTCTCTCTTTTAGCTGATAGTATTTATGAAGCTATACCTAACGAGTGGCCAGTTCTGTTGAGGTATATATTTATATAGAAAAACCTCGTAAGTGTGGTTTGTCGGATTATGTAATAAGTTTTTAAACTATAAAAAACTCATTGGTACATGGCCGGGTTCGAACCGTGGCATACTATTATTTTCAGAAGTGCGGAAGCTGGCTTTAGGTAGGCTCCGAAGCACGAGATCTAATTCTAAAAAAATAAAAAGGATTTAAGAAGAAGGAGTTTAGTTTGCATATAAGCAAAATCTATAAATTTTTTAATTAAAACATAATCCGACAAACCATGTTAGAGGCTTTTCCATCTAAATCTGGCCATTAGATAGGTATAGCCTCACAAATACCATCGGCTTAACGAAGGAGACTTGGTCTTCCGCTAAGTACCCTGGAACCGTAACCGTGGGGAGCTGTAAGGCAACCCGTGTAGAATGAAAACTTTGACTAGATTTTCAGAAATTGGGAGTTACAGAAGGCTGTCAAAAATGTTTTTTATTGACAAATCAGAGATCATTTTCTAAACTAAATTGGTAGATCGTCATCATCGTCTGTCTGTTCATCATCCTTTCACGCAAAAACTACTGAACTGATTAATTCACGTCACTTTTAGGAGCTGAGCATTAACAGTGTAAGTGAATCAAGTCGGTGAAAAAGTTCCGTCAGAGATATAAGAAAATGATAAATAAAATTATCTACAAAAAGTCTGTCGTAACATATATCTATCTCTAATAGAAAAGTAGTAAGTAGTAAGCATATTACGAAATAGCGTTTTGAAAATTTTGACCCGGCGACACATCTAAGTACACACAGTCATGACTAAAGACTAAACTAAACTCGGTGCTGGAGTTATTTAGACTAAACATATATGTTATACTGTTTCCTGTGATTATATTATTTTTTACTAAGTTAGATTTCTTATCGATCGCAAAGAAATAAACATACAACTTTTATTTGTTTATTAGAGTATTTTTTTTATGAAATGACAAAATTATTTATTTTATGACTTATTACCAAAAGTTTAAACTACTAATAAAATATATATTATTACTAGATTCTGTCCGCGGTTTCACCCGCGTGGAAATCCAAAAAGAAATAATTCCATGGCTGTAATTTGCCCCTCATGTCGGTCCCATGAAAAACAAAAACAAAAATATCCCATGGGAACCATACATTTTCCGGGATAAAAAGTAGCCTATGTGCTATTCCAGACTATACTCTCTCTCTGTGCCAAATTTCATCCAGATCCGTTCAGCCGTTTTTTGAGTGAAAGAGTAACACATACATCCATACAAACTTTCGTGTTTATAATATTAGTGGGATAGTGGGATATAATATGTAATTGGTCTTGGATCTTAATACCTATTATGTAAAACAAAGTCGGGTTTGTTCGAACACATATACCTAACTCGAGAACGGCTGGACCGATTTTCATGGTTTTTGATTTGTTGTATTTGTTCTCCGTCCCGAATAGCAGAATAACTATTAAAATATTGGAAAAATGCACAAAAAAAATTATAAAAAAAAACATTTTCTCATACCTACATTTTCCATGAAACGACTTTTTGTTTATATAACGGATTGATGACAGAAACAAAAATTCAACTGTCAAATCGAAGCTTCAAGTTTTGATTTCGACCGAGCAGCGGTAGTGGTAGGGGTAGCGGTAGTGGTAGGTAGGTAGGGGGGGGGGGGTTATAGGGAATAAGTATAACCTCAGTTTACCTAAGTTTAAGTTATCTAGTAGTAGAAGTTACCTAAGTTTACCTCATAAATATATTGATGGCCTTCCCAACTCCCAGCTCCGAGTCCAGGCCGTGTCCAGCACCACACAGCCCCCCCAACACAGCCGCCAGTAGCACCGCGAGCGAGCGGACCATCACACTGCGCCCGCGAACACTCTGGAACAATAGGTAACTATTAAGTAATCTGTGACAATAGCATCGTGTGAGTCGAGCTCTAATATATTATTTTTAGATTTTTTTCAGAATCTACTGAACAAAAAACTACATTACATAGTTCCATGACCCAATCACGGATATATAGCGTAAATAATCGAATTTCGCTTTTGGGGGTTAATTTTTGGGGGCAGGTAAATTAAGACGTAAAAAAAATTATAACGAGATAAGAAATACAAATACATATAAGAAAATGCATGTTTATATTAGGTATCTATATTAAAAACAATATACGAAAATTTACTGCCCCCCGGAGTCTAAAATTTTGAAAAAAAGGAATATACTTAGGGCCTTTCTTATAGTTTACAGCAGAGGTTCTCAAACTTATTTTGTCTACCGCCCACTTTTAAATTAAAAAAATTTTCTGCGCCCCCTAATTTTTTTTTACTGTACCACATCTTAAAAATCACAAAGCATTCATTATTTCTGGGCCCCTTACCGCCCCCCTCTAGGCCTCCAGCGCCCACAAGGGGGCGTTATCGCCCACATTGAGAAAGACTGGTTTACAGAAAAACCTAAACGAAAATCCTGTTGATGATTAAAAATGATACAGCGCTGAAGGTTGCTAGTCGTACTCGCAACTTATATAGCCAATTATTCTATTATCAATTTACTTATTTTTCAAAGGTCTAATGTATTCTATGACTGTCAGAACTCTAGTATAACAAACGGCGCAAAATATAATATAATATAATATAATAAAATATAATAGTTCAATTATAGAAAACTACTTTGTGCCTCTTGGTGTAGAAACTCTAGTGGGGTTCATACAAATGGCAAACACGAGTCACGAATTAGCATCGCGATTCAGCGGGGAAATGCAGCCAGTGATATTGCCACTATTCCACGCGGACCTGCTTTATCTAGTTATTTTTAATGTTTTTTATATTTTTGTGTAAATAATTGTACCTAATAGGTAAATAAATATCAGAATAAAGATACTTTTATTGTAGCCGAACAGGCACAGGTTCTTAAACGCCGCAAATATTCTTCTTTGATATCAGACTACGATTTGGCGGCGTTGGCGGTAGAAACGTTAGGTCCATGGTCATCCGACACAAAAAATATTATTATGGATATTTCGACCAGACTAATATTGGCTACTGGTGATATAAGAGCTGCAAGTTTTTTTTACAAAGGCTGAGGAAACGCTGCCACTCGTGCCACTCGGCACGGGGGTTATTTTCGACGGCATGTTTTTTTAGTTTGTTATTGAAATTTTTGTAACAGGTTTAATTGTATATATAGGTAGATATATATTTGTTGTAATGTTTAAGTTATGAAGTATAATTTTTGTCTTTAATATATAATAATCTAAAGAATCTTTTATTGTGCATAATAACGAATTAATCATATTAAAAAAATGTTAAGAGTAAGCAATTGTCAGTTAAAAATTAAATAAAGAAAAAAATAAGTGCAAAAAGATTTGTCAGAAGTGGGATTCGAACCCACGCCCTCAGAGAGGACCAGAACAGCTCATAACCCAATACTATGGGCAAGGTTTACCTTGAGTCTGGCGCCTTAGACCGCTCGGCCATCCTGACAGTTGACAATATAGTCGAAATAGTCGAACACTATGCCTGAACGTTAGTTTGCTTAAATTGACACTAGATGGCGCTTACGTAAATATTGAAACGGTTCAGGTTTACAGCTGCTTGGCAATAGATGGCAGTAGTGTTGTTATATTTTATATTTTGCTTCATTCTTTGAATGATTTAGGAATCATAAAGTTCAATGCAGTTTTTAGGGTTCCGTATTCAGTAAAATTACGACTTTGTAAATCAGCCTATTTTTTTCTTTCTTCGCGGGTTGCCTTACAGCTCCCGAAACCGTGGGTTACCTAGTCATTTTACATGAATACACCTAATGAAAATAATATATATATATAATTATATAGATCCTATATATTCCTCGTCAGAATCCAATCTGCCAATAGATCACTAGTTTCCAATTCATAGTTCCTTTTTATTTTTTGCTTAAAATTTAATGAATCAATCGAAACTGCCGTCGCCGTAAAAACGCGCTGGCGACAACTTTTTCCCAGTCTTCATCCACCACCTTACATAACCTTTCTTGTCAATCAATCTACCTAATCGCGAAGAAAATCACTCACAGACAGATATTTCACCAGAGATAGAAGAAATAGAAGTGAAGCATGGGTATGGAACAGCAATCATGAGAGTAAGATGGAAAGATGAGTGAAAGATAATGTGATAATATACCCAAAAGAATATGGGATGCTTAGATTGTTGGATGATAAGAGACTTACGAAAGGTATTAGGTACCTACCTATATATAGAACATATGTGACTGGAAGAGTTGATTGAGGGCGCCCCAGAAAGAAATTCACTAATCAAATTAATGACATAAAAATGGGGAAATAAAAAGCACTCAAAATCGAAGATCATTGAATGAATCGAAAGAGGTGTGCCAGGATCGTGGCAAGTAGATAGATTTTGTCTCTGGTCTCTGCCTACCTTAAGGGAATCAAGTCGTGAGCATATTGTATGTATTAGATATTGACAAGTCAACATCTGAATGGAAATTTAATCATCACTTACCACACCTCGGTCCGCGAGATTATTATTTCAAGGTTTACCATAATGATTGACCCTTGGCCTTAATTTCTTAATGATGCGTAACTTACACCAATTGTACGAATACTAAATTATATTTAAACTTCTCGGCTCTCGACTTTTCGAGGTTATCTACCTTTGTGCCTGAGATGATGATGATGAAAGCTTACAGCTCCCGGGAACCGTTGCCGGCTGCAGGGTACCCAACGGAAGACAAAGTCTTCCTCAGTTAGCCGATGATTTTTTGAGGCTATACCTAACGATTGGCCAGCTCTGTTGAGGTATGTAGATGGAAAAGCCTCTTTGTACGGTTTGTCGGATAATGTACATTGATTCAACCAACCAACTAAAAAACCGCACATCTTCGAAAGTTTTGCATCTCTTTCACCCAACATCCGAGCGAAACAAATAAATAGAGAAAGAGAATTTCGAAACAAAATCGGTACAATAAAATACACAAAACGGACTTCAGCAATTCAAGTATTGTACAAAAAATATTAGAAATAGCAAGTTCTAGTTAATGGATCCATAAAGTATGTGTAAATATTTTTACTCAATATGTAAAAAAATAAATACATTAGTAAATATATTAAGAGAAATCGAGTCGCAAAGTCGGTTGAAAATATGTTTGAAATTGATAACTTTTCAGAGCTTCATGAAACTTAGGTGTAGCTGATATTGACATATTTTTTACATATTGAGTATAGATAATTTCATATACTTTAAGAGACCATTAACTGCAACTTGCTATTTTTAATAAGTTTTGTACAATACTTGATTTGCTGAAGTCCGTTTTTGTATAGGACAAAAGTTATGAATCGCAATACAAAATACATCGTCAATTTCTAAATGCAAAATATGAATTACCCATACAGTTTTTACAAGGTTAGACATTTTGATCTAAAATCTCTTTCTGTAATATTCCAGACGTTTTTTTCTGAAAATGCATTGTTTTTACAGAATTATAATTCAATGTTACACTGCAACATAACCTTGCCCTGTCGAATGCAGGCCAATGCAAATGACGTTACGTCAATTCTACTCGTTTTAAAATTCCATAAGAGATTTTTCTTACACGAATCAGTTTATCCGAGGTTAATTTGCTTGCCACGGCGATTTTAAAGTAGAAATCGGTGCTAATTTCCTTAGGATTCCTTAGTCAACAATCTGTCTGCAATCGAAGCCTTTTCTGAAAATAATATAAACCAATTTTGCTCAGGGGTTCAGAAACAAAGGATTTGTTCCTTGGGCAAACTAACAAACCATGTGTTCTTTAGCAACTAACAAAATGTGGACATAGTGTCACTCACAACGACACAAGGTATAATTTGTTACAACTGTAATCAGTTTATCCGAGGTTAATTGGCGTGCCACGATGATTTTCATTTGAAATTCTTAGTCATAAAGAAAAAGTCATATAATATAAAAAATAATAATTTTGTTTTGGCCTAAATATTTAAAGCCAATTCATTGCAACTATATAGGTAGGTACTTACTAAATATTATTATATAAAATTAATAAAAAAATATCCAGAACGATGTCATTAATGAGAAAGAGAGTGAAAGATGATGTCGTGACTAAAATGAAGAGAAGTAGTTTACGCTTGTGTGGACACGTTGAAAGAATGAAGGATGAAAGATTGACTAAAAAGGGATGATATGGCTGAAGTGAAAGGAAATGCTAGCAGATGACGACCTAGGAGTACTTTTATTGAACATATAAAAAATGTATTGATTGATGGAAATATTAAAAGTACACACAATGTATGCATGCCGAGCATGTATGAAAGGTATGATGAATATAAAAGAAGCGAAAGAGGTATGTCAGGATCATAACAAATGGCATTCGATTTTGTCTCTGCCTACATCTCTTGGGATAAAAAGCGTGATGATAGATATATATAAAGAGAGTGTGAGTTTGTTTGTTTATAACAAATAAAACTCGAAAATTACTGGACCAATATGAAACTATATTTTACTGTTAATAAGGCTATAAATTATACTAGCATTCCACCCCCGGATTCGCCCGTGGGTATTTACGAACAAAATAAAATATACCCTATACCTACCCCTACCCCTACCCCCACCCCTACCCCTACCCCTACCACTATATCATCAATAGTTTTCGCAGCGCACGCGATGTAAGATATTTCTTAGGTCATTTTTTTACACCTTGGGTTACATTATTGGAGTTTTAGTAAGGATACCTAATTTTTTTAATGTCACTCAGGGTGAATGTAGCTTTCCAAATATTTTTTTAAATCGGCACAGTAGTTTTTGAGTTTATTCATTACAAACATACACACACACAAAAATACAAATCTTTCCTCTTTATAATATTAGTATAGATTATTCTAGATGGAGACATCTAGGTGTAATTTATTAAAGTAAGCGTTTTTAATATAGTTTTTTTATTTTTATAAACAATATTAATTTCTATTTTAATACCACTACTTACTTACAACTTAAAGCTAAGTTCAGAATACAGAACAAACCAGAATACGCATGCACACTAAATATTATAAAAGCGTACGATTTACCAATTTTGGGATAATTTCTTTTTATCAAGAGATAGGAGGAGCACAAACAAAGTCGATATAAAAAGGAGTTGTACATTGCAACTTCGATTTATATCCGTCAAAAATAAAATTGCTGCATTGTTATTAAAATTTCTAATATGTGTTCATTAATATTAGTAGGGGTTTTTTGTCCAATCAATGACAGTTCTACTTATTGAAAAAAAAAAGTGAGCAACAATTAATTTATTAAAAAATCAATTAAAAGTATCAAAGGGGTTGCCATATGAACAACACAGTGGCGCTCCATTATTTTCTACTTTTTTTTGCCAGCTGTAAGTTTTTAATTCGTGGCGCTCATCGAAACCTGTCAAAATATTTAATAGATTGGCATAATTCAAACTTTCCAGCGACACGCGTTGAGGAGACATCTACATGACCCTAATGCCCCGTATCCTACTCCCACTTCCTACTGATGACAATCAGCCTTGACCAGACCCTGCCGGGGCACGACTTGACGACAGATCATCCCTACTTCACGACAGATGATTCCGTCGCACGTGCAGTTAACACAGTCCCACAAGTCATTTCGTGAAAAGGGATGGAAGTGTGTAACAGGAAGCCGGGGAAGCGTGCGCTATTTGTTTTGACCAATGAGCGCGCGTGGTGGTAGAGTTGGCCGTCAGATGGTACCAATCCATTTTCAGAGAGGTTGGTACTGTCAGCCAACAGTGTGTGCGTGTGTGACTAGAAAGAGAAAGGGTAATAGAAAAGAGTGTTGTGTATAATGTTAATGTTGTTTAAACCAAGGTGAGATGTCACATGTTACATCATATGCGACTACTGTTTTTCTTGCCTTACAGCTCCCGAAACCGTGTTATAGGTTCCAGGGTAACCAGCGGAAGACCAAGTCTCCCTCTTTTAGCCGATGGTTTTTGTAAGGTTATACTTCACTAGGCCAGTTCTGTTGAGGTATATTTAGGTGGAAAATCCTCTAAGTGTAGTTCCTCGGATTATGTAGGTACATAAGTTAATCATTATATAAAACCCATTGGTACATAAACAGTTAATATCGTGAATTATAAATCTAAGGCAAGTTATTTTCTTTGTTTCGCTTTGAAGCCACGAGCAAAAGCTATAGTAATCAATAAGGCTGCATAGTGCATTGCATACAGACGTGAGTCGTGCGTATACAAATTTTTCAAAAAGGCCAAGGCTGTATCACACGCAATCGCTAGTTTTGTAGATAAATTTAAGGAGACGCCTCATAACTTTTGTTCCATACAAATTACATGCTTCACGACATCTTAAATTACGCTATAACTATATGTCTTTGTTTCGAATTTTAAATAGCTTTCGAAAGATAAATATATTTGACACAGTGTGAATTTAAAAAAAATATGAAAATCAGTTACATTTAAGTATTATGAAGCCCTAAAATTCATCAATTTCACGCGTATTTTCAACCGATTTTGCGACTCGAGTTCTCTTGAGGGGAAGTGGTCTGTGAGAAAATGAGTGATGAAAGAGCAGAACGCATTTATCTAGAATTGCGCGCACGCGAGCAGGATAGAAACAGTAAGCGATTCAACGTAAGCGATAATATTTGTTTAAAACGCAATTTAAAAATATTCTATATTATAGCCATAAAATTTGATAAATAAAGTTTTCAGAGGTGTATTTAGGTTTTTTTTTTCTATCGAGTAAAATGTGTCTAATTATATTTTCAAAACAATAACAATATTTGTCATATCCTTAAAATCAATATATGTATATATATTTTTCAGTTTCGTAAATTTGATTAAAAATTGCATTTTGATGACTGACTTCCATATCATTTTCTCCTGCGCGCGCTTCCCCGGCCTCCTGTTACACACTTCCGTCCCTTTTCTCGAAATCACTGCCACAGATTGCAGGAAAGCGAAAGGAAAGATGTTACACATCAAAAAGTCCGCGGTAGCATATATCTGTAGACCATATTGTACCCGTACGAAGCCGGGGGCGGGGTAACTAGTTAATAATAGGTATTAGTATAGATTTATTTTGTAAGTGAAATAGTCCAACCATACACGGTAACTACGAGTAGACTATAATAGAACTGTGCGTTTGCATTCCTGCTTCGTTTGTGTTATTTATAACGCAACAACCACTTGGGATACATCTGTGTACCGATAGCATACAAATATATAAATTAACAAGCTTCTCTCCGCGGTTTCACCCTCGTGGAAACAGATAGAAGTAGTATATGGTCATTCTCTGACCCCTAAACTACGAGTATGAAAAAAACATATCGATCCGCGAAAAACAAAAACAAATCTATCCCACGGGAACCATACATTTTTCCGGGATAAAAAGTAGCCTATGTGATATTCCAGACTATAATCTATCTCTGTGCCAAATTTCATCCAGATCCGTTCAGCCGTTCTGGCGTGATTGAGTAACAAACATACATACATCCATACAAACTATCGCGTTTATAATATTAGTGGGATTATTTTGCGGATTGCCTTACAGCTGCATCCACCTCATGTGGCGGCTCATCGATAGATAGCGCTACTTTCTCAATACTAAAACCTGTATCGCGCAAAAGAATGCGGAGTGAAAGATGATGTTGTGACTAAAATGAGGAAAAGTAGTTTACGCTGTTTTGGACACATTGAAAGAATGAAAGATGGAAGATTGTCAAAAAAAAGTTTTTATGGCTGAAGTGAACGACGACCTAGGTGTACTTTTATTGAACATATAAAACAATAATTGATCGATGGCAATATTAAAAGTACTACACACAATCGCCGAGCATATATGAAAGGTACGATGAATATAAAAGAAGCGAAAGAGGTATGTCAGGATCGTAGCAAATGGCATTCGATTATCTCTGCCTGATGATAGATAGATATAATTAAATTAAACTAAAATTCATTATTATTATGCTGACGGTACTATCACTGCATCCTAAACTCAATTTTCATACGACTATAAACAAGAAGCACACCGGTAACTATTGCCTCATTTAGACAATTGCATAACAAGACAGGTGGCAAGCCATGAATTCCTTGTGGTTGAAAATAAAGAGTCGATATAGCGTTGACTTGAAACCGAGAGGCCTTCAATTCCCACTCGTGTCAAAAATGACGGAGGGCACTAAAAGCTGCCGTCCGCACTTCTTCTGAAAATAACAGATATTTACGTCTAGGTCTATGAAGTGCAGCAACAGGCTTGCCACCTGTTCTGTTCAATATTATTGAATACAACTGGCAAAAAGTTACATCTAAGTTTTATGAAGCCCTAAAAGTCATCAATTTCTCTTCTCTTAATATTATTTACTCCATACTATTTTCTCGTATTTATCCCATAGATAATTTCACATATTTTATGATAACATTAATTACAACTTGCTATTTCTAATAGTTTCTGTATAATACTGGAAGAGCATATTATGTCCGTTTTATGTATTTTCGCAAGACCGATTTTTGTGAAATCGTTCTTTCTCATGTTTCTGGTACGTGAATCTTGGCCTATTTTATCTTATATTTAGTTATTTTATCGATTGTTTTTACAGTGTATCATTGGTCAAATCAAATAGCGCGCGCTTACCCGGCTTCCTGTTACACACTTCCGTCCCTTTTCTCGAAATCACTGCCACAGATTGCAAGAAAGCGAAAGGAAAGATGTTACACATCAAAAAGTCCGCGGTAGCATATATCTGTAGCAACTTTTACCGGTGTCTCTGGTGTGTGTATGTGAAAATTTAGTTCGAAATCTACCTTTCTACAAAATCCTAAAAAAATTTAGGGCATTTCAAGACCAACAGGCTGTTCCCCCGTAATTTTTGAATGGATGAGAAGATCAAATCGTAAATGGAAAGGTTAGTCGAGGACCTCCCTAAATATTCCCAATGGTGTCTTTTAAATTTGGCCCAAGGCCCGCAAGCATAGTTTAAAATAAATTGTGCTCAACAGAATTCAAAGAGAATCTTGACTTTGTATGTAAATTACAAAAATTATGTAAATTGTTGCCTTGGACCACTCAACACAGAGATACAAACGTGTTTTTGTAACTCTATCTATCCTTCCAGGAATATTGCTAGATTTGTTCACAAACTAGAGAGGTCGCCCCCGGCTTCGTTCGGGTTGACGCCGTTGACGGATACATTATGAAAAAAAAAATTAGAGGTAGATATTTATTCTACACAATTCTTTCCTACATCATTTTGTTATATTTTTGACGGATTACACAGCTGAAACTGATGAAAACCCGCTGGGGCTTTTCCCCCTTTTTTTTAGTTATAGCTTCTGAGGGCACGAAAAGCTAAAAGAAAAAACCCCCACATATTTCATCAGGGCATTTATACCTTGCTGATTGCGAGCAGGATAGAAACAGTAAGCCATTCAACGTAAGCGATAATTTAAATTTTTATACAACATAGAAATAATTTTACAATGAAAAGATAGATAATTACATTAATTACCAAAAAAATATTCATGTTAATTTTTGTAATGATACCATCTATATTATAGCCATAAAACTTGATAAACAAAGTTTTCAGAGGTGTATTTAGGATTTTTTTTATCGAGTAAAGTATTTTTAATCATATTTTCAAAACAATAAAAAGATTTGTCATATCCTTAAAATAAATATTTTTTTTAGTTTCGTAAATAAATCAGATATTCTAAAAAAATTGATTAAAAATTTGATTTTGATGATTGACTACCCCCCTAGATTATATGGACCTAGATTGGTATATTTTAAATCAAGTGCGGATGCCGCCGCGCTTTACATGTCCTCCGAAGTACGAGAAGTCGATTAAAGCACATTATTATTAAAGATAATTGGTGCTTAACATTTTGACACAAATTAGATTTTAACCCGGGTCCCCACGGCTTCAAGTCAAACGCATTCGTTAGGCGCAGACAATACTTACTTATTACGGGCTAAACGAGGAAGATTTGTCTTCCGCTGGGTACCCTGGGGCCGGTAATGCGGGACAAAGACGTTATGAGAGAAACATTACATTTAAAGATATGCTAGTTAGGTATTTAGCATAACAAAAACAGATAAAATATGACCTAAATTGTTTTAGAAATTAAGGCAACACCTTTTTGTAGCGATAACACGAGAATTGTAACAAACATTTCTTTACAAAATCGAGTGGGAAAACTTTCAAATAAAAAAAAAACTCAATTTCCGATGGTATAGTTCTTAAGGCGAGGAGATTCGTATGGAGAAAAACTCTCGCGTGCCATTTTGGTAGACAAAAAAATGTTTTTGATGGTTTTTTATTGATTTCGTTACGCGTAAGGTTTTTTTAAAAAAAATACAGTGTTACGGTTCCAGGTTACCCAGCGGAAGACCAAGTCTCCCTCGTTTAGCCGATGGTATTTGTGAAGCTATACCTAACGAGTGGCCAGTTCTGTTGAGGTATATTTCGATGAAAAAGCTTCTGAGTGCGGTTTGTCGGATAGTTTTTACCTAATTAAAAAACCCATTGGTACATGGCAGGGATCCGGGATCGACCCGTGGATGGACCCTATACCTAATAAGCAAAAAAAGTTGTACACTAAAACAAATTTTCTTTTTTATTTACTAAGTGGTGAAGTAAATAAAAAATTTAGCTGATAAAGTGTTTTAACAAACAATTCATATTTACTTTATAATAATTTGGCTTTTAAAAAAAAGTGTAGGTACCGACTTCAAAAATGATGCACTGAAAAGTGTGTTTTCCGAAAGCAAATGCACAAGTCACTGTAAAATAAATCGCTTCAAGTGTGCCTATAAAATTTGAAGAGTTCTCGATTTCTCCAGGATCTCATCATCAGATCCTGACCTGATGACCATGGGACAAAACAAAAAAAAAATTTCCAAATAAGTCCAGGCGTCTTCAAGTAATCGGAGAACATACGTAAAAAAATAAAGATTCCGACGAATTGAGAACTTCCTTCTTTTTTAAAGTCCGGTTAAAAATAATCTTTTGCCGAGAATTCCGATTTTTTTTTTCTTCAGAGTAATTCAAAGTAATATGTATTTACGGAGTATTCTCTTTGCGAATATTTTTTTAAATTGTCGCATTTGAAGAAGTGTGGTAATTTTAAGTATTATGCCGCTTCATAACTTTTGTCATATACAAATTACATGTTTCATGACTTCTTAAATTACGCAATAAATATATTATCTTAGTTTCGAAATCTAAATAGCTTTCGAAAGATAAATGTATTTGACACAGTATGAATTAAAAAAAAATAAAACAGCTCCGAAAATCATATATTTACTAATGTACAATTTTCACGTATTTTTTAACTACAACTTGCTATTTCTAATAGTTTTTGTATAATACTGGAAGAGCATATGTCCGTTTTGTGTATTTTCGCAAGACCGATTTTTGTGAAATCGTTTTTTCTCATGTTCCTGGTACGTGAATCTTTGCCTCTCTTATCTTATCCTTGGTTATTTTATCGATTATTTTTGCTCTAACAACTTTTTAAAGAGTTCATTGTGCTAACAAAAGCTTGCCCTTTTAAAACATGTATTTCGGATCATATGGCCTTAATGATTGTAAGGGACAAAACCGTGTTGTTTAATCTGTATTTAGCACTAGCATGCAAGGAGCTTGCATACATTTTGTTTTATTTATTCTTCATTGAATACGTCACATTGTTTAAAACTTGCTAAACAAGTAAAAATTCACTGACTGGATATAAAGAAATATCACATTAGCGTCTGCTAGAGACTTCGCACGTGAAAAGGTCTTGCTGTAGATTGTATGTTTGTCCTTCTACGTCAAAACGGAGCAACGAATTGACGTAATTTTTTGTACAGATATACCTAACTGTAATGTCGGACAATGAAGTAGAAAATAGTTATAAAAAAGCAATCATGAGATCAGCCGAGTTAGCATGACCACATGAAGAAAGAAAGATAAAGTCGTTTTTCTATTTATGACATTTGTCACGTGACACGAAGAAATAATCTAATTGCGAAGACTGAGGATTTTACGTCATGTCATGGCGACCAACGCACGCGTCCCGCCGTGACATGACGGGGAATCCAGTTTAATACGATCTACGGCTATACCTAACGAGTGTCCAGTTCTGTTGAGGTATATTTAGATGGAAAATATTAGCCCAACAGTTGGCCCAAAGACAAATGACCTGGAAAATAGAGCGCATTTACGGACCACACGCAAACAACATCTTATACTGTTGCTTATCGCATTATAATTTATATTGAAGTAATTAATAGATCAGATGTCAAATTGTTTTATCACTCTGGTAGCAAATTGTCCGCACAATAGGTATCACAAATGGCCACAATCAAATAAAAACTGGATTCCCTATTATATCACGACGAGACGCGTGCGTTGGTCGCCATGCCATGACGTAGAATCTATGAACTCATCGTACAGTTTTTATATGTAATTTTAAGACCAAGATTCGGAACAATCGGAACCCTCCATGCTCGATTCCCACTTGGCCGGTTTTTCTTAAATCACTCAGAGGTATTACTTCACAGTTATGACACAAGATAAACGGTTCAAAAATTCCGGTTAAGTTTAACATTAAAAATTAACGGCCTACCATAAATTATTGTCATCGTTACTCTTGAGTAAATGCACCATCTGTGTGTATGTAGGTATTAATGTGTGATATTTGTATAGAGAAAAACTCTCGCATGCTATTTTTGTGGACGAAGCAATAGTTATTTTGATGTTTTTAGGGTTTCGTACTTGTATGATGAAGAAACGGAAACCCAAGGATCAGTCTTGTGTCCGTCTGCTTATTTTCTCCGAATCTACACGAAAAAAGTTGAAACTTGGTACATATAATTATATATAATAGACTTTGATGACCCAATCATACTTTGCAAAAATAATCGAATTTCGATTTTAGGGGAAAGATTAAAACGTAAAAAAATGTATGTGACATATCGAAATAAAAGGAATTATAAGGAATATTTTTTATAATCCCCCCGCCCCCCCCTATCTCCGTAACTATTTGAAAAAAAAAGAAATATGCCTAAGAAGTTTTTTCTGTATAGAGATATTGTATAGATTGAGCATAATTTCTTTATAAAGTTATAGATTTATACATCTTTCTTCTTTCTCACATAATATTCTTCAAAGACAATTACTTCATACAATTGTAAAAAACCTTTGTTTATTTAATATCAAGGCTCATTTGCGTCACAATTATTCAGGTAAATATTATAATGAATTATTTGTTTTTTGCAATTTGTCGTACAGGAAAACATTCAAGGATTTCAAATAATTTTGCTTAAATAAAAAAAGGACAGTATTTGTTATTATTGTTGTTCATTATGATCAAAGTGGATGAGGTCACGTAAGTACACTCACTAAACATCTTAGAATTCAATTTGGATTCGAGAAAAACAGGAAAAACTTCAAAAGGTTCCAGGTGGAAAAATTATGTTAGGTCCATTTGAAAGTTAGTGTTTTTTTTTCAAACTGTTTAGAAAGAGGTAAAGGTGTCTTTATGCATACGGCCTATTATATATATATTCATCCAATACGCAGTATTTTCCTCACTACTTGAAAATATAGCGATCAGTAGGCGCTACTTTAATGCACATAATGCAGTAATGTTGTATGAAAATCCATAACATCCCGCTCTGGGTGTTTTGTTTTTAAATTAGGTTCTTTTTTAGCATTTTTAGCAAGTTTGCTTTATCGTACGGATCCCTAAAATTCTAGAATATTAAAAAGATATAACTATCGAACCTGGGAATTCCAAGACAAAGTCTTCAAGGCCATACAGTCAGTAAATAAACCAGATTTAGCATATCAGTAAAATACCAGAAATTGAGTAACATGGTGAAAGGATACCTAAAACTACTTTGCTGGTCTAATGAAAGGTTATAAAACGACAAAATTAAATCTATACTAATAATAAAGTTTGAGAAGAGTTCGTTTGTTTGTTTAAAATCTCTGAAACTACCTAGTCGGATTTGAATTTTTTTTTTGCATTTGATAGCCCAATTGTTGAGGAAGGTTATATAACTTCACGCTACGACTCAAAGGAGCTGAGCAGTAACCATTAATGCGGGTGCAACCGCAAGGCACAGCTAGTAGGTAGGTAATCTAGGCCTCGATATTAATAATTTCGTTTAGTGGTACGGTAGACTTGATTAAAATGCATACCAAATTGTTAAGAAAAAAAATTAATCAATTCTGGGTTAGGAACATATATCCGCAAAATTCGTATAATCCCGTAATTTCAATAAATAAGTCCAAATTTATTAATAAATGCTGTAACAATTTTCAATGTGACAGTAACGTTTGTTTGAGTCAAAGAAAAGAGTGGGCATTGGGGAACGTTTGTTTGCGCCATGAACTCCAAAGAAAGGTCGTTTTATATAATTATCCAACTCATATAATTACCAAAATAATACAGTAAAGACATCTCGAGCGAAGCCTGGTTTGTATCTAGTATAATATAAAACACAAAAATGTTTCTACCTATGTCCGTTATAAACTTTGAAACCATCCAACTGATGTGCCCTAAACCGGTTTCATTTGAAAGGCAATAATGCGAAGATGGTTTTAGAAAAAATAATAAACTAAAAAAAACACTTTTCCAATACAAAAATTTTCAACCTCATCAAAGGGCAACTCGCAAATAAATTAAAAACATTTGTGTGAAGTTTGTATATAATTGTTACTCCGGGCGAAGTCGGGGCAAACCGCTAGTATACTATATAATGTCTAAAAATCACTAAACCGATTACTACAAAGGGCTAATCAACTGTCTATTTACACGAATTATAAATAATATAATAATCCTTGTCCAATGTGTGCTATTTTTAGCTTCATCTGTAAGCTATATTAAAATACTGATGACAATACAATAATTTGTTACCATCGAGTTAATCTGATCATGAAGTCAGGAGGTGGATAGTGGAACTCTTTGGTTGCTAAACCCCTCGAATTTAGACTCATTTTTTTAGGATTTTAAGCTATAATTATTTATCTATATATCTATCTATCTATTATCACGACTTTTTCTCAAGAGGGGAAGGCAGAGACAATCGAATGCCATTTGCTACGGTCGTGACATACCTCTTTCGCTTCTTTTATATTCATCATACCTTTCATACATGCTGGCGATAGTCTGTACTTTTAATATTGCCAACGATTAATACATTTTTTATATGTTCAACAATAATAGTTTATGATACGGGATCATAATTAGGGGTAATTAAAACACAAGTGGAAGTATAATTCGATTTTGTAATTGAGACTTTACGATATAAGAGTAGATATTACTTATATTATGACGATTTCGCAGGTACAAGTTAGTTTTTGAGGCAAATCGTTTATCTTGGCAATTACTTTCAAAGTGACCAGTTAAACTGCGTTGCCAATTTATTAACCAGAACCTGTTGCTATGACCCTAAAGATTTTCACAAAAAGTGCAGAACTCTTGTACGTGCCCTACGAATAATATTTTGAATTCAGGACCTCCGATAGTCCAACGCATAGGGCATTTAATATATATTTTATGAATTACCATACCTATAGGTATTTTGTCAATCACGTCATTCTTTTCAACGCATTTTTTTCTTTCTTCACATGTTGCCTTACGGCTCTCGAAACCGTGTTCCAGGGTACCCAGCGGAAGACCGAGTCTCCCTCGTTTAGCCGATGGTATTTGTGAGGCTATACCTAACGAGTGGTCAGTTCTGTTGTGGTATATTTAAATGTAAAAGCCGACGCAACTTTTTTATCTTTCGCCTCAAATCATACGACTTAATTTCATTGTACCACTTCTACACATACGGAGCCGAGAGCGAATATTAATCACTTATTTCGTATACAGAATATTTAATGTGGGAATTTGTAATGTAGTAAAAAATTACACAAAACCATTTTCCCAGTGGCTTAACCAATTGTTGTCCATAATTACTCGTGCAATGTCGGCTATGAAATTAGAGCATTGTTTTTGCCAGACACAACAGAGCCAGACTGAATTGATAGATAGATTTAGCACATTTAGGTCTTTAATTAATTTGATTGACCTTAAGTCAAGAGGTCCATAAGAATTGGAACTTTTAAATGGAGGCTTATATAGAGTCCAATTAGGTATCAAAACCGATCAAATCTTTCGTTTTTAGTTTTTACTTGAACGAAGGCCATAAACTCCGGGTCCCTTGGCAATGCAAGGAATGCCCGGGCCAAGAATGTCCAACACTGGAATGCCGAGCAAATTGATTCTAGGGTTAAGCATTTTCACATTTAAAAAAATCGGGCAAATCCAGTAGATACACAATATAATAGACATTCGATAAAATTTTCGACTTTAATCGGTTTAAATTAAATAAACGCTTACTGGAAGGTTATAGTTGCATAGAGAAATCGGTTTTACTGGTAGATTCAACACTACAAATACAATTCAACCAAAATTCGTTTAAAAATAATATCAGATTCCGTCCAAAAAGATTCGGTGTTTGTCTCCTTCTATATAGTATATTATCTATGGGTTTTTGTCTGTATGTATGTTATAGGTCAATGCAGTTTTTTTGTATTTTTTATTTTAAACCGTATTTGACTTAGATAGAAAAAATTCAGTATTTTTTTTTAGTTTTTACTATTTACTGTTTACTAGCTGTTCGCCCCGGTTTCGCCCGTGCCTTCCATAAGGTTAAAGTTTGCTCCGTATCAAATTTCATCAAAATCGATTCAATGGTTTAGCTGTGAAAGCGTCACAAACAGAGTTAATTTAGTATGGATTTTGAAAAATATCAAGATTATTTATCTCCTCGACTTTGCTCCCATATTATCGGCTCTTGCCATATTTTCTGTTGACAATTTGCTAAATGTGGACATTGTGACAGTATAAATGAACTCGTTTATATTAACAAGACAAGTACATCGTCGTAGAAAAACTAATTATAACTTACGAAATGTACTTTATTTATAAATTGCTTTGTAATTGAATAGAATGTTACGGGACAAGATTATGTCACTAATTGATTTTGACATTTTTCTATTATAGAAAGGAGGGTCAAAATTAGAATTTGTTGAATTCACGACTGTTTCTCAGTGAGGTAAGCAGAGCGAACGGGCGCCAAATGGAACGATCCTGTTTGATAACGATCGAATCAATACAAAACGAATACCAGTTCAAAATAATACGCATTATTTTGGGATAATTTCTTATTATCAAGGGATAGGATAATATTAATATATAATATAACCACTTCTGATGAAGAAAAAAAAACCGCCTTCAAAAACAAAATATGCTTTCCGAAAGCAAATGCACAAGTCACTATAAAAAATACCAAAATCGCTTTAATTGTGCCTATAAAATTTGAATAGTCCTTGATTTCTCCAGGATCCCATCATCAGAATTTTTTCTTTACGGGTTGCCTTATAGCTCCTTAAGGGGCTGATAATCGTCAGCGTCCTTGACGATTTGATGTTTTAAGTCACGCCCTTTTTCCGACCTAGCCTGCGAGAGACTATCATAGTTAGAGAGACCACGCTTTTAGTTGCCGTCTGGCGTCTAATACTAGACTGTATGTGATCAGTAATTGTCGTCTGACACAGGACTGCATGTGATTATTTGTCTCCTAATACCATACATACTGTATGGGATTAGTTGTCGTTTAGTAATCTGTCAAAAAATATTTTATAAGATGTTGCTCCGTATTGACGTTAAAAAGGACAAATCAACAAACAAACAATCACTCTTTCACGTTTGTAATATTAGTAAGGAAGTAGGAATAACTACCTATTTACACGCTTGATGATAAAATGATGCTTTTTGCCCCGGCTTTGCTCGTGGAAATGTTTGAAATGTGACAAGCGAGCTCTGATATTTTATTAAAATTCAACATTATACTAGATTTCGACTAATTTTAGGACTCTGAATTCGAATTTGATATCGATTTCGCAATTCAATATGACGACATCTGTCAATTTCGTAAAATTCGACATTATACCAGATTTCGACTAATTTTAGGGTTGTGAATTCGAATTTGACATCGATTTCAAAATCGAATATGACGACATCTGTCAATTTCTTTAAATTCGACATTATACTACATTTCGACTAATTTTAGGGTTCTGAATTCGAATTTGATATCGATTTTACAATTAAATGTAACGACATCTGTAAATTTCTTTAAATTCGACATTGTACTAGATCTCGACTAGTTTTAGGGTTCTGAATTCGAATTTGATATCGACTTCACAATTAAATATGACGACATCTGTCAATTTCTTTAAATTCGACATTATACTAGATTTCGACTATTTTTAGGGTTCTGAATTCGAATATGATATCGATTTCACAATTAAATATGACATCTGTCATTTTCTTTAAATTCGACATGATACTAGATTTCGACTAGTTTTAGGGTTCTAAATTCGAATTTGATATCGATTTCACAATTCAATATGACGACATCTGACAACTTCTTAAAATTCGACACACACATTTCGACTAATTTTAGGGTTCTGAATTCGAATTTGAATTTGATATCGAATTCAAAATTAAATATGACGACATCTGTCAATTTCGTAAAATTCGACATTATACTAGATTTCAACTAATTTTAGGGTTCTGAATTCGAATTTGATATCGATTTTACAATTAAATATAACGACATCTGTAAATTTCTTTAAATTCGACGTTATATTAGATTTCGACTAGTTTTAGGGTTCTGAATTCGAATTTGATATCGATTTCACAATTCAATATGACGACATCTGTCAACTTCTTAAAATTTGACGTTAATTTCAAAAGACATCTGTAATTTTTTTAAATTCGACATTATACTAAATTTCGACGAATTTTAAGGTTTCCTCTAACATTCATAACACATTAATATTGCACAAAATAGTGACTTTCTTTATAATAACAATAATTTCCATATAAATATGTGCTGCTCACATCAAAATTCCATAGTGAATGAATATTTTAAATTACCTGCATTTTATTCAAATCGTAAAAATATAAATCAAAACAAAATAAAATTCGCAACGTATGGGATTCGAATCGGCGACCTCAGCGTTTAGCAGCGCGGTGCCTCCCACCTAGCCACTTCGGCTTGAACTTGTTTAGTCGAAATTTGACATTGCATAGACATGTTAGTATTCACATTTTTAACCCATAACATAATATTCAAATAGTACTTTAATCCAAACATAAATGATGAACAAAATAAAAATATGTACAAATTTAAAAATTGTTAAAACTTAAATATCGTGAACATGTAGGTTGATTGGAGGGAAAATCTTTGTCAACTGTCGGTCTTGCAATTACATTCAGGTCTTGCTGTTGCAATACTATATTTTTATCTCCAATCGGTTCTCTTATTTGAAGCTTTCTGGTGAATCTAGGATCTACATTACCTTAAATTACAATACATTAAATTACATTACATTATTATTATAATATAACGTCAAAGTCAGGAACGTCATCGGTAGATTTAGAAAGAAGGGTAACATTTTCTTGAGTTTCTGCTAGTGACACATTGTTTAACCTGTAATAAAGTTTACAGTTATATGTAAAATTTCAAATTTTTTATAAACATTACACGACAAGTACAGGATGTAAAATAATAACTCCAAAAACAAGTGTGTTGTAAATCTATTAATTCTCAATTTTCGTACGAAGAAACTTACTCTGTCAATAAAAAATCTGACGTTTCAGTTGTTTCACACGTAGTATTTTCGTCCAACTGTTGTTTCTTCCTGATATAATAAAAAAATGTTTAATCACATACACTGTCTAGAACTCTAAAATTTGTCGAAATCTAGTATAATGTCGAATTTTAAGAAAATGACAGATGTAGATATATTGAATTTTGAAATCGATGTCAAATGCGAATTCAGAACCCTAAAATTAGTCCAAATCTAGTATAATGTCGAATTTTAAGAAATTGACAGATGTCGTCATATTGAATTTTGAAATCGATATCAAATTCGAATTCAGAACCCTAAAATTAGGCGAAATCTAGTATAATGTCGAATTTTAAGAAATTGACAGATGTCGTCATATTGAATTTTGAAATCGATATCAAATTCGAATTTAGAACCCTAAAATTTGTCGAAATCTAGTATAATGTCGAATTTTAAGAAATTGACAGATGTCGTGATATTGAATTTTGAAATCGATATCAAATTCTAATTCAGAACCCTAAAACTAGTCGAAATCTAGTATAATGTCGAATTTTAAGAAATTGACAGATGTCGTCATATTGACTTTTGAAATCGATATCAAATTCGAATTCAGAACCCTAAAATTAGGCGAAATCTAGTATAATGTCGAATTTTAAGAAATTGACAGATATCGTCATATTGAATTTTGAAATCGATATCAAATTCGAATTCAGAACCCTAAAATTAGTCGAAATCTAGTATAATGTCGAATTTTAAGAAATTGACAGATGTCGTCATATTGAATTTTGAAATCAATATCAAATTCGAACTCAGAACCCTAAAATTAGTCGAAATCTAGTATATGTCGAATTTTAAGAAATTGACAGATGTCGTGATATTGAATTTTGAAATCGATATCAAATTCGAATTCAGAACCCTAAAATTAGTCGAAATCTAGTATAATGTCGAATTAAAAATTTTGGCTGACCAGCGGCGTTGCGGCGTTGTCCAACCATGTAGAAGAGGTTCTATAATTCTACTTCTTTTACTTTTTTCACGTTTTGTGGAACAAGGGATTGACGTGATTTTTTGCACAGAGATAGTTGGAGATATAGATAATGACATAGGCTACTTTATATCCCAAAAATTCTTCGGGCTTGCCACTCTTTAAATATTTCCACGGCGAAGCCGGGGCGAATAGCTAGTATATCGTAATTTTATCATCAAGCTTGGATAATAGGTAGGTATTGTAACTTCCTTACTAATATTACAAATGCGAAAGAGTGTTTGTTTGTTTTTTCAAATCAATACGGAGCAACGGATTGACTTGATTTTTTGCACAGAGATAGTTGGAGATATAAATAATGACATGGGCTACTTTATATCCCAAAAATTCTTCGGGCTTGCCACTCTTTAAATATTTCCACGGCGAAGCCGGGGCGAATAGCTAGTAGGAGGGTCTATTATGTAAAACCAATACGTATGTAAAATTGTTTATCGTAATTTTATCATCAAGCTTGGATAAAGGGTAGGTATTTTAACTTCCTTACTAGGTAATGTTTCAAATGAAAAATAGTGTTTATTTGTCCTTTTTTTAATTAATCTACGGATTGACTTGATTTTAATGACATATCCCACAAATCCTTCGGGCTTGTCACTTTTCAAATACTTCCACGCGCGAAGCCGGGGCGAAAAGCTAGTCTATCATAAGTTTTCCATCAAGCGTGCGTGGATAAAATATTACAAACGCGAAAGAGTGTTTGTTTGTCCTTTTTATTCAAATCAATACGGAGCAACATGGGAGCAACGGATTGACGTGATATTTGCACAGAGATAATGACATGAGCTAATTTATATTTCGGAAGTCCTTGGGGCTGGCACATTTGCAATGACTTCTGCAATATGTTTCCCGTACGCATTTTCTATGTAATACCTACCTACCTACTTTGCTGTTTATTAACTTATTTCCAATACTGGAGTTAATTATTTAATATAATTACGCTCACAAAAAGCAACGCTGACTCCTAGACTAAAGTATACAAATAGCAACTTCCTTATGAAAATATTGCCTAATCGCTACGGTAATGTCATTTATGAATAAAGTTTACCATTAATAAATTAAATTTGAGCCAAAAAATACACAAATAATACAAAAACTTCTGAGCGATCGAGTGGCCGCGACCGTCTAGCATCACGATTCAGCCGTCACTGCCGACAAGGCGAGTGTGAATAAAGAAGAGCTAAAGCGTTTCCGCTCAGAGTAGAAATCGTAAGCGCCATTTGACATAATCATTATTTTTTAAATAACTATACAATTTATTTGAATATGCAAATGACAATTATATGGGTAATTGAATATTACAAAAACAAATTAAATGTCATAGTACTAAAATCACTAGTACCGCCGTTTTCTTTTTTTGAAAACTTTCAGAGACCACATTTTGGGATTATTTTCTATCGAGCGAAAATTGTGTAATCGCGTTTTCAGAATGACAATTATATCAATTATATCCTGTAGAATAATATATATTTTTTTCAATCTTGGAAATTGTCTTGTTTTTGCTAAAACATTCTTTAAATAATCGTATATAGGTGTTATCTCCCCTTAAACCGCGTTACGGTCCCAAGGTACCTAGCGGAAGACCAAGTCTCCCTCTTTTAGCCGATAGTGTTTGTGAGGCTATACCTAACAAGTGGCTAGTTCTGTTGAGGTATATTTAGATGGAAAAGCCTCTAAGTGTGGTTTGTCGGATTATCTACATACGTTTTTAATTATAAAAAAGGAATTAGAAAGTTGTTATGAAAAATTAGATTTTCCTGGAAAAAAGCAATCTATCACACTCGCTGGCCTTCCGATTATATACAACTCACTCAATGCTTTGCCATTAATGAACTACCGACTATGGATTTGACCGACTAATGACTTTCAGCTCCACAATGCCCGACTATTCGCCGACTAAGTCCCTCAACTTGTCTTTATATTATTATAACTATTATAATACAATTAAATGGCATTCGATTGTCTCTACCTACCCCTCTTGGGATAAAAGTCGTGATGATAGATAGATTATATTATCTAATGATATAAGTACATCTAAATTAAATAATTAAAACCGTAAAGACGAAAGTGCGTAGACATTACGTAAATCGTCCAAATAAGCAATGTCGCTGCAACATAAGCAGCAGGCGCCTCGCCGGTCATTCGAGACATTGACCGACTTACTTCACGTTACATAACGCGTAACAACAGTTGCATTCCGCCCACTTATTTAGATCTTATACTGTGATTAAATTAAAAAAAAATAGTACTTACTCAAAAAACAAAAATAAACAAATCTTCACGACTTTTATAATATCTTGTGGTGTAGCCAGAAGCAATAGTAACAGTGTCCTTTTTTGCCATTTGTCCATATTTAACAGAACAGGTGGCTATCCTGTTGCTGTACTTCCAGTGTGTCAACAGTAAACAAATCTTGGAAGTGGAATTTAACCAACTTCTAATTGTCGTATCGATTTGAGACTTTGCAAGTGTATGTAATTCGGATGACAATACAATAATTTGGTACCATCGATCTGATGTGATGATGGAGCCAGGAGGTGGATAGTGGAACTCTGTAACGAAACGACGTAACCCTATCGAATTTTGGCTTAAATTGGTGATTGACCTTTATAGCTCCGCTGTTTTGAGTAGCTTACTGGTAGTTTCTGAGATTAGCGCGTTTAAATTCATACATACAAACATACAATCTATCTATTTATATATCATCACGCCTTTCATCCCAGGTAGGCAGAGACAATCAAATGTTATTTGTTACGATCCTGGCATACCTCTTTCACTTCTTTTATATCCATCATACCTTTCATACATCCTCGGCGATTGTGTGTAGGTACTTTTAATATTTCCAGCGATCAGTACATTTTTATAAGTTCAATAAAAGTACACCTTGGTCGTCCTCTGCCAGCATTTCCTTTCACTTCAACCATAGAAACCTTTCCAGTCAATCTTTCATCCTTCATTCTTTCAAGGTTGGACACCAGCGCAAACTTTTCTTCATTTTAGTCACAACATCATATTTCACTCCGCATTCTTCTCTAATGAAAATCTTTATATCACACAATCTACGTAAAGACCGCACTGCATTTATCTTACTTTCATACTTATTATTCCATACCCAAGTCTTGGTTTCATAAGTAACTGATGGAACTAAAACAGCATTATGTATATTAATTTTACTTTTAGTTGTAAGTTGTGTATTACTGCATACATTGTTTAGTCCACCAAATACCTTGCTTCCCGCTTTCACTCTCCTTTCAATTTCTTTCTCTACCTTTCCACTTCTTGTAAACATACAAATTTTAAGATTTACACGTATGATAGAAGTTTAAAGTAATTTAGTAATTCGTTACTTGTCCGATGTTAACCCGGAACACAACACTTAGTAATATTAAAACTTATACCAGTTTTATTTTATGACGTGTTCATAATCACCACTTCTATGTTCTATACAACCTTGAAGATGATTTTATGGGAATTTTAGATAACTAATGTATTTTAAATTTGTTTAAAACCTGTCGGGTTAGTATTAACTAAAGGTTTGGTAGCATTTGATATATATATGTTATGGACCAAGTGATAAATAGGTCATTATACATAATGCCCGGGCATTGTGAAAAATGACCAATATGAGATGGCAATGTGATAAAAACTATTCAAGTAATTAAATTGTCCGGGCATTATACATAATTAATTATATAAAATTAATATACTTAATGCTGTTTTAGTTCCATCACTTACTTATGGAAGCGTGACTTGGGTATGGAATAAGAAGCATGAAAGTAAAATAAATAAATGCAGTGGAAATGCGGTCTTTACGTAGAATGTGTGATATAAAGTGTATTGACCGCATCCGGAACGATGTCATTAGAGAAGAATGCGGAGTGAAAGATGATGTTGTGTCTAATTTTATGTTGGTTTGGACACGTTGAAAGAATGAAGGATGAAAGATTGACTAAAAAGGTTTATATGACTGAAGTGAAAGGAAATGCTGACAGAGGACAACCTAGGTGTACTTTTATTGAACATATAAAAAATCGGACGAACATGACGAAATTATAAAGATTTTTTTATCATTTCGCCCACTGAATCCTAACATATAGGTAATTATATACTACGTGCGATATCTACCTACTTGTAATTTTAATGTTGTGGAAAATCTGTTTAAATATAATTCTTTAATATACTTAATCCAAACTTTTGTTATTAGTGTAACGATTCGAGATTGGGAAAGATTTCATTGTTTGACAAGTTTTTTACTCCCAGCTTCCCGTGAAACAAGAGGTGGCCGTCACGGGACGCCCCGCAGATGCGTAACATCGAAATTGACGCGTCTAAGCACACACACTCACACGGATAAACAATGGAGTATATAGTATACCGCCACGCACACAAAAGGGAGTAGGGAGCGGCGGCGGAGAGGGAGCATGACACAGTCCCCCCCCACCTAAGGCGCGCCGATAGATGTAAAATATTTACAGTGCTGGAAGACTTTGGCCTAACTAAGCCATGAATAACTAACGCCAAAACCCACATCCAAACAAAATCTCTTCTTAGTATAGACGTTGCGGTCAGATCGCAGAACTAGCCATTTTATGAAATGGCGGAACTCCATGATAAGCATGTGACATGATGGGGGACGCGCTGTGATAGTTGTGATTATTATGTATTGTGAAATGATTAAGTTGACCTTTTTTTATCAAATACGTAGTATGTACTAAAATTGGACGTGCATGGACGTGCATGTATGAAACGATGTACGGATGTGGATGAAGCAAAAGAAGTACCTATGTAAAGATCGAGAAAAGTGGCGCTCCATACTCTCTGCCTACCCCTTTGGGAAACACAAACGAAGCCTGAGAGGAAAACTAGTTCATAATATTACAAACAAAACCGCGAGAAAAGGCTTGTGAACGTAATTTCGCTTACCACAATATTTCCGATGGTGAAAGGCAAACAACCTTGACAACACCTCACAGGCTCACATATAGATCCAGATCATCAAAATATCTTTGTTTCATAATGTCATACATAATCAAGTAATTTCTTACGCATATAAAATATATCACGCTTATAGATACTCAAAATGCAATATTAGACCCTCTTTGAAGATCTACTCCTCAGAGATGGTTAGTCAAAATACTTTAAAAAAATATATGATAGGCATAGTGTGCTAAAATAAATAAAATTTAAGTTAAATTTTTTTATGTTATTTCTTTTGACAAGAAATAACATCAATTTTTTTTATTATTTTTAACCGAACTTCAAAAAAGAAGGAGGAGGTTCTCAATTCGTCGGAATCTTTATTTTTTTATGTATGTTCCCCGATTACTTGACGCCTGGAACGATTTGGATTTTTTTTTGTTTAAAAGGGTATACTTCACAGGTGGTCCCATGGTCATCAGGTCAAGATCTGATGATGGGATCCTGGAAAAATCGAGAACTGTTCAAATTTTATAGACGCACTTGAAGCGATTTGGGTATTTTTTTTATAGTGACTTGTGCATTTGCTTTCGGAAAGCACACTTTTCAGTGCATAATTTTTGAAGTTGGTACATTTTTTCAATATTTGTACCTATAGAATAATATCCGACACTCACCTTTCCAGATTTATAAATATATATCAACTCCATAGTAGGTATCATCTTTCAACGTGTATATTGCAACAATGAACTTGCACAATATAATATTTCGTGTCACGAAATCAATACCTTTTACAAAATACGATGCGGTTTTCACCACAGTGGCCTTGTGGTCAAGTAAATATTTTATTGATTTAAATCTACTTAATAAAATTCTAACTGTCTGACAACGCACAGCCTAAACCAATGGACCTAGAGATTTGAAACTTGGAGGAATTATTCCTTGTACCCAAAGAGATTAAAATTATATTAAATGTCTTTGCTTGTACCCTAGGGGTGCAGGGTTTTTTCAAATTTCATCCCTAAGGGGTGAAAAGGGTGGTAAAGTTTGTATGAAAAACATTTTTTTTAAAGTCATGAAATATAATAACACGTTTATTCATTTATTAATACCTATTCTTACAAGCTTCTGTCCACGGTTTCACCCGCGTGGAAATAGATCCAAAAAGAAATAATCAGGTGTTTGTAATTTGCCCCTCCCGCGCCCGCTTTCTATAAAAAATATAAATATAAAAAGTAATATAAATGTCATTCTCTGACCCCTAACTAAACTAGGTACCACTATGCAAAAAATCATGTCGATCCCGTGAAAAACAAAAACAAATCTATCCCACGGGAACCATACATTTTTCCGGGATAAAAAGTAGCCTAATGTGCTATTATTCCACATTCTTCTTCTCTGCGTTCTGGCGTGATTGAGTAACAAACATACATACATCCATACAAACTTTCGCGTTTATAATATTAGTGGGATAGGAAAATTTGGGAGTGGGAATTGGGAATTGAATCCGGGTTTCCGGTTTCAATTCAACATTCTACCATTAGGCTATCGAGTCCTTTTATATATACATTAAATTTGTATAGATTCATTATAAATATTGCTAAATCGGTTCAGATTTGTGTCGTGAGTTGAAGGGGAGGTAAAGTCCGTGAACCACGACATTTTGTATTGCCTACAATAAGTTGCAAACGTCACGAAAATTTTTGTATTAAATTCTATAGCGATCAATATCGTGAGTTTTTTATTTATTGTTATTGAAAAAATACCTACCTTTTAAAAGTGCATAACAATTTTTATCTATTATCACGCCATGTATACTAGACGGGTAGGCAGAGATAATCGAATGTCATTTGCTACGATATTGACATAAATAAAAGTTCACTCGCGCGATGAGGGTTCCGTCTTCCGTCCGTACATTTTTTCAAAATATTTGGGGCATTTTAAATTATAAAAAAAATATATTTCTAACATTTAACCTCTATTCTAAATTTGCCATCATTTCACATATTTTATCTATGTCCGGAACAAAAATTCTGATAGTAAACTAATTTCGCTATTTTTTTTCATTTGTTTGTACTGTCTTTGCACGACCCATAAATTTGCTCGGCATTCTAGTGTTGGACATACTCGGGCCGGGCATTCCTTGGGTGGCCGTCGTTTTTAAGTCGAAACGAAATATATCGCGGTCCTAAGATACTAACCCCACCGGAATTGACGTGATTTTTTACACAAATAAAGTTGAAAGGTGACATACCTACTACTTTTATGGAATAATTCTTAAGAGGATCGTGTAGCTCAGCGTACGCAGCGAAATAGGTATTTAGAAAATCATATTCTGTCTCAAGCGCGCTCTTCCCACGGGCATCAGTGCGACAGAGAACACTGCAGCTCGTGAGTGTTCGTAGGTATGTTCTTCGTTGAAAATTGCGTTTTGGGGGAAAACGATTTACACTTACTAAACTATAACGAAACCTTATAATTTTGGTGTCAAACGTTTTAGCAGATTATAATCTACGTACGTACGTTTTGCTTTTTTTGAAATTTTGCTTTGTTTCTCAAATACAGACGGTTTATTACGAGCAAGTTATGAACCAAAAAAACCCAGATTTGAGGGGCTTATAACTTTTGACCTATTACGAATTTTGAAAAAAGGAAAAAATACGTACGTAGTTTTTCATTATGTCAGTAACATATTACAAAATCGTTAAAATTAAATGATATTTAGGGGTAGTAAAACGTTTTCTCCGTTTGTTTGGACATGGACGCGGTACACTACACTCTTAAGTCACATTAAAAAAATCCCGATTCTATGTCATGTCATGGCGGACAACGCACGCACCCCATAGTGGCATGATGGCGACTGTGATTAGTCAGTGATTAATAGGACAATCACAGTCGGCGGGAACATCTCAGCTACCGATTAATCGGCTATTGCTACTGTGACGTCTATAATACTTGACATTGGCAAATCATCGATTAACAATTAACATTGATAGAGACATTATAAAACAAGAAGAAAAATCCCACAAGCGAAGCCAGGGCTAGTCGCTAGTACCTTATGAAGCATACAATGGGTCAACGAACATAGAATATGACAAATGATTGTAGTTTAATATAAAATTGGCAGGAAGTGCTAATTTAATACTTATTACTTGATGATGATTGACCTTGGTAGCTCCTTAGTCGGACTAGGCACTCCTGGCGTGCGAGCATGACCGCGTAGACAAAATCTACAAGCGGTGTCTAAAAATAAATATACTTACCTTAAGGACCGTTGCTCTCAGTCATCTTGTAACTGTCAAAAATATGAGTTTATTTAGGTAAGGATTCCACGTGACGCCTTTGTGAATAACGCACGCGTCCACCAGGATGTCATGGGGAATCCAGTTCAATCCCGCCCGCGTTTTGTGGTCAAGTAAATATTTTATTGATTTAAATGTACTTAATAAAATTCTAACTGTCTGACAACGCACAGCCTAAACCAATGGACCTAGAGATTTGAAATTTGGAGGAATTATTCCTTGTACCCTAGGGGTGCAGGGTTTTTTCAAATTTCATCCCTAAGGGGTGAAAAGGGTGGTAAAGTTTGTATGAAAAACATTTTTTTTAAAGTCATGAAGATCAGACATTTTGTCTTCAAAAGAAATATAATAACATTACAAGCTTCTGTTCACGGTTTCAACCGCGTGCAAATAGATCCAAAAAGAAATAATCAGGTGTTTGATGTCAGGATGTCATGGGGAATCCAGTTCAATCCCGCCCGCGCTGTGATAGTTGTGATTAGTCAGTGATTAATAGGACATATCACGGTCGGCGGGAGCATTCTACCTACCGATTATCGGCTTTTTGTTACTGTGACGTCTATAATACTTGACATTGGCGGAATCATTAAAACCCTGATGGAGCCATTTTGAAAAAAAATAGAATAGAATATTTAGGTAAGTATATATAACATTTTCATCCCAAAATGTATTAACATTATGTTATTATTTTAAGTTGGATTAAGCCATATTTTTATTATTTTGGGGTTCTAAATAACTGTAGTTTTTAAAACAAACATTGCTTTTGCGTTTTGAAAACTACGGCTACTTAGAACTCTTAATAATGAAAATAAAGTATAATCTATCAACTGTGTGGGATGGAAATATTGTATTATTTGCCATATTTTTGACATTTATAAGATGATCTTCACCAACGGCCCTTAAAGATGAAACAGTTAATAATGGATTCATGCATCATTCCAAGCTTCAAAAAATCAAAAAGCAAAATCCTGTCCTGTCTAAACGCAATGGAAAGAAGTATCTTGAAGATGAGAAGAATACCTACAGAAAGCAAGAAAACTTAGATAGTAGACGCCCTGAAGGTGTGGGCTGATGACATTACGAACATAGCAAGAAAAAATTGGATGAGCATCGCTACAAACAGGCAAACGTGGAAAAATATGGAGGAGGTTTTTACCCGCGGGGGACCATACATCAAAAAATATCTTGTGGAAAATATAGCTATCTATCTATCATCACGCCTTTTATCCCATGAGGGGTAGGCAGAGACAATTGAATGACATTTGTTACGATCCTGACATACCTCTTTCGCTTCTTTTATATTCATCATACCTTTCATACATGCTCGGCGATTGTATGTACTTTTAATATTTCCATCAATCAACACATTTTTTATATGTTCAATAAAAGTACACCTAGGTCGTCCTCTGCCAGCATTTCCTTTCACTCCAGCCATATAAACCTTTTTAGTCAATCTTTCATCCTTCATTCTTCCAACGTGTTGAAACCAGTGTAAACTACTTTTCTTAATTTTAATCACAACATCATCTCTCACTCCGCATTCTTCTCTAATGACATATATTTCTATAGATATCTACAATAATAATTGTCAGCACTCACAAAATGTACCACTTGCGACCTAGATATAATATTTAGCGTAGAGGCATCATGTATGGTAAGACAAGTGATAGGTAACTTTGCAAGGTTTTTGTTCAATGCCATTTAAAAAGCAAAAAAAGACGCAACTACTTATGCTATAGGTAGATATATACTAGATTTTGCCGTCGACTGCGTTCGTATTCGTTTTATTCCTAAAGAAACTGTAAGTTATTCTGGGATGAAATCATGGTTACAATGTCCTCATTTACCTTGTTCAAACAGAACCAGATCCGTGCACAGGTCTACATACATCTCCCGAAACCGTGTTATCGGCTCCAGAGTATTCAGCGGAAGACAAAGTCTCCCTCGTTTAGCCGATGGTATTTGTGAGGCTATACCTAACGAGTGGCCAGTTCTGTTGAGGTATATTTAGATGGAAAATCCTCTTGTGGTTTGTCGGATTATGTACTTACTTGAGTTTTTAATTATTAAAATCCCATTGGTACATGGCGGGGCTCGAACCGTGGTACTTATTTAAATTCAATAATCTATTATTTTCAGAGATGAATGAGAATGGGAAATATATCTATCTAGTTTAACAATACTCTTTGTTCTGATTTTATTATGATTTAAATAGGATAAAGTCAAACATAATAAAAAGAAAAAGATATGTAGGTACTAGGTACTAGGTAGGTCAGCTATAGGCTTATTATTAGCTATAGATTTAGTATGAGAAATCCTAAGTCTATGGGCTAACCGAAGACAAAAGTGATTTTTTATACCACTTGAATAAAATTCAGGCATCGAATTTGGCTACGTAGTTCACTAAGAAATCTAGATTTTTAGCTTTTATTTTTAAGAAAAAAAATATTAAACAAAAAACAAAACTCACCAACCAATTCCCATGTAAATCAAGCAATATATCTAGTTTCCTAGAAACAGAAGTGGCTGCAATATCGAAAACATCCTTTTACAAGAACAACATTCGGTTCGAAATCACTAACAATAGACACAGACTATTCCGCGTATTAAAAAACTAATAAAACTATATGGAACCGCGTTTTAACAACACTGTAACTAAAACACACTCAATTGTATTATTGCAAGGATTTATTTTATTAGTTTTAATTCATGAAATTATTGTTTTTAACTTTTATTTGAGGTTAAACTTTTTACAGTTAACTTGAGAAACAACCGCTCGTGATAATGACTTGACGGTAACTAAATAAAAAAGTAAAAACAAAACAAACACTATAGAACTGTTGCGTGAAGGAATGAATGAATGAACGATTAGATGTTTAGAATAAGGTATAATATTATTATTGTGAAAAATATATGAAATTGTAACCTATAGGAATAGTTTATACCTATTTATTAATGGTATTTTAACAGACCTACTTACAAGGGTCATTGATAAAGTAATAAAGATTATCAAGATTCTGTTTTAATTGTAATAGTTTTGTACTAATTTATTGTTTTAGATTCAATAAAATTTTGCTTTATCATAATAATAAAAATTCTATTCTTTCCATAAAAACGATTTTTAAAGTGTTTTTAAGATATTTTAGAGATTTGAGTACATCTTCTGCCATCTAGCGGAGGATAGACGAAGTTCAACGTATAGACTGCAAGACTTCGTATAATTAGTTCCGCAATTCAACAATAAATGGCGCTGACAGAAATAAAATTAGGAAAAATCTTGAAAATTTCCATAATAATTTTAAAACGGCCAAGTGCGTATCTGATACTTATGAACTTATGGTTCCATAGCAATTACTAAGTGACAGTAATTCAAGAAAATAATATAAAATACAAAAAACAAATTTGAGGGACCGACTGTAATTTCTATAAGTTGTAATTTTAGTAAGAAACTTGTTCAATCAATCATTCAGGTTGGAAAATTAGGATGATAAGAACGAGTTCAGTTTTGGTTATTTCAGTTTTTTAACCCTAGGAAGTGATTTCTTATGGTGGGGAATTATTTTCCCGTATTTATTTTCAGAATTTGAACTTAAAATAAATAATACACAATATTAATGCTTCAGAATAATATATTATTGGCTAGGTAGATTAATATAATTATTTTTCACTAGAATCTTCTGATACAATGTTATTTCTGCCTTTATTCCTGATCGGTCGACCACTACCCATAGCAGCAGAACCGCCCAAAATTCTGACAAGTATATCTGTTAAATCTTTTTTCTCTGTATTCTCAGGGGTACCCATACGAAATTTACATGCAGTACATGGCTTAGCTTGTTTAGTCATGTCATATGGATATGGGTTTGAGCGTTTGATTCTACATCTTCTTTTTAAACAACCGGTTATACAATTAGTTCTATGTTTATTAGGTAGTTCTGAATCTTGCGAATCTATTTGTAGTTCTTCTGAATCTGAACTATCGAATGGTGAAACATTTGTGTTTATTTTATCATGT